>JAAGEH010000042.1:9851570-9910636 GCA_011751065.1 Lasiurus cinereus | reverse complement strand
AAGATCCAAAGTCTAGAATTAACTTGTACTACAAACTAAGACTTGGAATGAGATGACCAACAGCTCCTCTGGGAAATGTCACTTGGTCTGAAGCCCCTGATTCATTGCTAGAGGAAATCAGTACCCAAGGATAATAATCAACCAACAAATCCAGCAAATAATGCTGTCTCTGTGCAAAGATCTGCGTGATGAACCACTGGAACACACAAGAAAATGTAAGACATTGTCTTGCTCTCAAAGAGCTCATAATCCAATTGAAAAAGGGAGGATTAAGTGCAAAAATATTCAACAATATTAAGACTAAGCCAAAATAATAGCCCTAGATCATGTTCAGAGAGGAGATTAGTATAAACCAGTGTCTTGAGGCCTTCAGATGAGGAGGATTTAAACAGATGACAGGTAACAAAGTGGTCACTAGAGCAAAGGTAAGGAAGCAGAGATGGGCAGATCAATATTAGGAGGATGTGAGTAGAACACTGTGACTTAAAGGTTAACTCAGAAAGTATGGAAGGGACAGGGAATGGAAAAGCAAGAAAGAACCAGCATACTCCATGAGTAGATCAGATACGACAATTTCAAAGTGATCTGTAAATTGTGGGCAAAGCAAGGTAAGAGTCTATCTAGTAAAGAAGAACAGCACAAGCTGAGTAAAAAACCCAAGGATTCCCTATCAATCAACTCCTGAAAACACCAGATATCAATTAAAACTTGTCCACTAGAGCAGTGGTCGGCAAACTGTGGCCTGCAAGCCACATGCAGCTCTTTGGCCCCTTGAGTGTGGCTCTTCCACAAAATACAACGGTCTGGGCGAGTCTATTTTGAAGTGGCATTAGAAGTTTAAGTTTAAAAAATTTGGCTCTCAAAAGAAATTTCAATCGTTGTACTGTTGATATTTGGCTCTGCTGACTAATGAGTTTGCCAACCACTGCACTAGAGTAATAGACAACAGCAAACTGTATGTTGTTCAATATTAAAACCCATATCCTAAATTCCTAGAGAGCTGGCTCTGGAGGGTTTGCTTCATTTTGCGCAAGATCTAACTTTGGCATACAGTACTGGCATATTGTTTTAGATTTACTGTAGTTCAACAAGCACAGACCAAGCACCAATTAGTTGTAGGGAAGAGGGATAAACAAAGAATTAAGGAACATCAAGAGATTCACTGGGCCTTTAAAGTGTCTCTGGAACTTACAGTTTTACTCTTCAGTATGGAGTGCTCAGGAGAGATTAAGTCTGGAAAAAGACATTTGGGAGCCATCAGCAAGTAGATGGGAATATGAAATTAACCACCAAAATGAATGCAGCTATCCATAGGAAGCATGTAGAATGAAAGAGAAGGAGGCTTAGGCCTTCAACATACTCGTTTAAGTAGATAGGAAAGTAGGCTGAAAATGAAACAAGTGAAACAACATTGTCAATAACTGCAAGTCACTTAAATACACTAGAAGGGCCAAGAGTTTAACTTTGACAATTCAGAGTTTATTATTATTGAAAGCTTGCTATGCTGGACTCAGTTTATCCTTCACTCAAGATGAAAACAACTGCCTTGCCAACTGGTTGGAACAGTTTGTACTGCTCCAGGTGCAGTTCTTGGTCCTTCATGTTGTTGGTGGATCAACCTGACAGAGCCTTACCTTCTACCCCTGCCACATGCTTCTCAATTCCAACCCCAGGGTTTCCCTGTTATCACTAAAGCATATGATTTGGCAGGACTTGCTCAGACATTAGCCATGCATCAAGAACATAGGGAAGCTGAAGCTCCATGAAGTCAACCCTTGACAATAAGAGATTAGAGCTTGCAAGTGAAATCATCTCCTTCCCCCAGTAGACTGTTCAGAGATGCAGTTAGCTTCACATGGTTTCTCTGAAGATATCCTACAAGACCAGCTGATAAGCAGTCACTTAAATTTGCTCTCCCTCTCTCCTTTTCTTACTTCCTTTTTCTTCTCATTCCTGCTTCCCTGGGATGGATCTCCCAAATCAAGTGTAGGCTTTTTGCCTCTGGCTATTCTAGGGAACCCAGACTAAGACACTTACCATGTGCTCAGCACTATTCTAGATGCTGGGTTGCGAGTCCCTACCTTGATGAAACGGATTCCAATGACAGTATCTGCTTAGCAGTTGCCTGAGAATAACTAACCAATTATTTTTCAATGATCTAGGCTTTAATTCTAGATTTGTCACCTACTACTTGTGTATATCCTTGAACAAGGCACTTAATCTCTCTATGTCTGTTTCATTATCTATAAAATGGAGTTTTTAATAGCACCACTTAAATGAACTTATGAAGAGTAGAAGAGATAATGTATATAAAGTATTTATTACATGTTTGGTGTCCATTCCATTAAAAGTCAACCATGATTCCTCCCACTACACAGATGAGGGACCACTAAGGTTCAAAGAGATCAGTTAAAATTGCCTGAGGTCACCCAGATGGTTACAGATCACAAAAGGATTCGATGCGGTCCTCAGCCTCTTCTAGTCTGTTTAGGACTTCCATTGGGTTCCTTATGGCAGCTATGTCGTTCTTCATCTCCTCTTGGTTTCGTTTCATGTTGGTGACACTCTCACTCAGCTCATTATAGTTCTCATTGAGTTGTGTGGATCTTCCATCTGTTTAAACATCCTTAAAACCATTACTCTGAATTCTTTCTCTGATAGGCTGCTGGCTTCAATTTCATCTAACTCCCTTTCTGGTGATTCCTCTTTTTCTTTCCTTTGGGGATTGCTTTTTTGTCTTCCCATGTTTTCTGCTTTGGAGGCGGAGGTCCCAGGGTTTGCGGGTCTGCAGCTGTGGCAGCAGGACTCTGGCTAGAGTGGCTGTTGGGTTGCAGGGCAGCTCCAAGGCCTGTCTGGTTGGCAGTGTTGATGAGTTTCCAAAGAAAGGCCATTTTCCCCTTCAAGATGGCGTGGGCTCCACACCCAAGTCCCCCACAAAAGGATTTGAACTTAAATACACTTAATTCTAAAATCAGTGCTCTTAACCACTCTTTTACACCTATTTGTTTAAGACTAAGAAATGGATTCACTTTGTTGTCTTTCATACTAGAAGTCTATAGTTCTAGGCTGCTAATATCAATATGTTACTAAAAGGAATCCCAGCCCTGGAGCAGGAGCTCAGTTGGTTAGAGTGTCCTCCCAATATGACAAGGTTGGGAGTTTGATACCCAGTCAGGGCAAATACAAGAATCAACCAAAGAATTCGTAAATAAATGAAACAACAAATGGATGTTTCTCCCCCTCTCCAACCCCTGCCCCTCCAAGATCCTCTCTCTCAGTCAAAATCAATTTTTTTTTAAAAATTTAAAAGGAATCCCTGAATTTCTTCAACTTATGAAGCAACAGTCCTTATTTTCACTGTCTTAACTCTGTATATTTAAAGGTAAGTATTGTGGGTAGAGTGGAAAAATACTGTTTTAGCATTTCTTCCTGAGGGCTATAGCAGCAAAAAGTCCACACTGCCACCCAGAGATGCTATCAACTAGAGAGGCAGCAAAGCAAAATCTGACTCTGGAACCAGACTTTCTGAACTCAAAATGCCAGCTCCACCACTTCCTTAGCTGTGTGGCCCTGGGCAAATTCCTTAACCTCTCTGTGCCTCAATGTCTCTATCTGCAAAAGTTCAATAACAATAGTACCTACCACATAGGGCTTTTATGCGTTAATATTCATAAAATAATCTGAACAGTTTCTAATACCTTGTAGGCACTATATTTGTTGTTGTTAAATATATACGTAAAATCTCTCTCATGAGCTCTTTGATCTTTTAACTTTCTGGACAAAAAGGTATAGAAAGTGAAAGGAATTACAGAGAAGAAATTACTGGCTTCCAAACTTTAACAAAGGAGTGCGTGTGCATTGGTGTGTGTGTGCGTGCGCGCGCATGCGCGCGCGCACACACACACACACACACACACACACACACACACACATTTCATGAAACAATACATATCCTTAGTAAATGCCATAAACTCTGATATTTTCTACATCTTTCTAAATGGTGGTTGTGGCCCACTAATTTGATTTCATGATCTAGTAGAAGGTCTTGGCCAAAATTTAAAAGCTCTAGAATAAACCACATGACCACCAAAAGCAGAACTAGAACACAGAGTCTTTAAACCATTAAACTCCTTCTTCATAGTTATTATTAAATCAGAAAGTGCCTAAGTTTCACTTCTTGCTGGAAAAGAAACTGTACATTCTGGGCCCTCCTCCCATTCCCTCCACGGTTCATGTGATCACTAGACATTCAGAGAACACCAAGGAACCAGGGTCACTTCCTGTCTATGTAACACCTGTTACTGTTGCCCAATCCAATGGACCACTATTCTATACCAGGGAGAGTTCCCTGGCCTGTCCTCTGAGTTTTGTCCTCTTGATTTCAAGGCTAAGTAACTGTAGTCACTTGTCATACCATTGGAGCAAAAAAGTTGCTGATCTAACACAACAAAATAATGTTGTTATGCATTTGATAAACTGATTACAAGCAGAATAGATGTACCTTATTAATGATTATGTGTTTGTTAGTTTTTTTTAAAAAAACACAAACCCAATTATTATCTTTTGGAGATAAATATTGAAGTATTTAAGGACGAATAATGTCTATTTGCTTCAAAGAAAAGGAGAGAAGTGGGAATAGGTGGGGGATATAGATAAGTAAGACTGGCTATGAGCTAAGGATTATCAAAACAGAGGGATGGGTACATGGGGTGGTTTCATAATACTTCTCTCTCTACTTTGCACAGGCCTGAAATTTCCAAAATTAAAGGTTTTAAAATCTAATTAAGGGCATGATTGTTGTTGTTGTTGTTGTTGTTGTTGTTGTTTAAAGAGATTTACAGAAAAAGCAAAAAAAAAAAAAATGAAAGCAGAAAAAAAATATCCAGAGATATAATATAGGGCAATTTTCTTAAGAAGAAGGAAGAACTAAATCTAGAGGGAGAAAAAGCATACTATATACCAGAAAATGTACATAAAATATGTACATTTGATGTTTAACTATTTAAACTCCAAGGATAAAGAAAGAATTGTTTAAGAAGCAATAGAGAAAAAGCAACTTTTCTAACAAAATAGGGGGAAAAACCAGGATGGGCTCTGATTTCTTCATAGCAACATCTGAGGCCTGAAGATAATGGAGCCACATCGTGAACAAGTCTGAGGGGGAGTTACTGTTATCCAAGCTGAGGAAAGTGGGAAAAAGGCTCAGACATTTTCATATTTAAAAGATCTTGACCTTGAGAATACCCATGAATCCTGCACCCAATAGATAAAAAAATAAATAAAAATGGGAGTATGCAGATCAAAATGCTAATGTTAGAAACCCTGCCAAGGAAATAATCCAGAAAGCTACAAAAATTGGAGATAGAGAAGAGAGGTACAATGCACTATAAGATGAATCACCTAATCTTTCCAGGCAAGGAATCAGCCAACCTGTCTAAAAGTGAAGATTTAGCTACAAATACAATAAAAAATATTCACAATGATTTTCTTAACCTTAAAATTTATAGAAACTTATCTTTTGTAAAGAAGAAACGCTTATCAGAAATTCAGCAGTTCTTTCATTTCATAATTTCTTCTGCTAAACTCAAAATTAATTCAATTGTTTTTATTTTTAAAGCACATGGCATGTTGTGCTTACCTGCCACCCTTCTGTTTATGTGTACTGCATGTTAAAACTGGAAGAGAAAAGGACTTGTATGCATGCATATAAGCATAACCAATGAACACAGATAATAGGAGGGTGAGAGCATGTGCTAGGGGGTGGGAGTGGCCGAGCAGAGGTCAATGGTGGAAAAAGGAGACATATGTAATACTTTCAACAATAAAGAATTTAAATTAAAAAAAAGAGAAACTAGAAGAGAAAGCCCATGTACCTCATCACCAAATCCATCGCCTTACCTCCCTACCAGCCTTCCCTGTCACAGCTCTGGTCCTAGGCTTTCTACCTGCACACCAGAATCCACCTCTTTTTGCTCACTCAAGGCCTTTGCTTGTAAAATTACGCACTTAAGTTGACCCTTGAACACCAGTTTGAACTGTGTAGGTCCACTTAACTGCAAAATTTTTTCAATAAATATGCAGTCAGAGCTATGTGTCCCTGGGTTCCACATATGCAGATTCAAACAACCACCAGTCAAAAACAGATTTCAATCTGTGGTTGAGAATCTGCTTATGCATTGTTATGCATCATTTTATATAAGGCATTTGAATGAATTTTGGTATCCACTGGGAGTCCTAGAACAGGATAGACTGGATGACAGTTAAGTTTTGGGGAAGTCAAAAGTTATGAGTGGATTTTTGACTGTGGGGCATCAATGCTCTAACCTCCATGTTGTTCAAGGGTCAACTGTATTATCATTTTCTTCTCTCTATTGGATTATTGTCATAAGCAAATAAACACGCTATGTTTCCTCCCCCATCTTATAAAAAAAAATCAAATGTTTCACTTGATTTTTTCTATCTCCCCAGTTAGTTTTTAATCTTGCTTTCTCTTTATGATAAAACTCAAAATGATTGTCCACATACACTGCCTCCACTTTTTCTCTTTAGCCAACTGTAACCAAACTATTGCTTTTTCCACTTTTTTGGGTGGTAATAGCTTCCAATTTGCCAAATATGGCCAATTCTTAGAACTTGACTTACTCTACCACCACCGGGACTAGACAGAGGTGATGGTGGAGTATGTGGAGTCCTGAAAATTGGCCCCAGACACCATCCTCTTAATGTCCTTTGCTGGACCCTTCTCCTCTTTTCCAACCTCTCATGCTGAAACACTCCAGGGCTCAGTCTAAGGACCTCTTTTCCATCTCTATTTGCTTCCTAGTATATCATTTCCAAATTTGTATCTCCAGTCCAGAACTCTCCCTAAACTCCTGCCTCCTATTACTAATTTAACATTTCCTCTTGGGATGGCTAATAGGTATTTCGAATTTAACATGCCCAAACCTGAGTTCTTAATACCTACCCTTATCCTCATGTTTCCTATTTCAGTAGTGGCACTATCATTATCTTCCAGACCAAAAAGCTACGATTGACTCTTCTCTCTTTTTCTCAAGTCTCAATCCAACTCATGAGCAAATCCTACTAGTTCTAACTTCAAAATGGGTGCAGAATACAACCATTTCTTATCTCCTACACCATTTATGACTTAGTCCAATTCAGCATTTATTTTGTTCTGAATTACTGTGGCAGCTTCCTAACTGGTCTTGCTGCTACCATTCCTATAGATACTCCCTGCTCATCAATCACCCTCCAACAGCTTCCCAGTGGAGAAAAGCTGAAGGCTTTCCAAAGCCTTACAGAGTCTGGTTCCTAGCTATCTCTCCAGTCACTCTGATATGTTCACCCTTACTTACTGGTCTCCAGCCACACTGGCCTGGCCTCTCTGTTTACAGAGCATGCCAAGCACACCCCCACCTCAGGCCTTTACATATGCTTCCCCTACTTTCACAGGGTTAGCTCCCTCACTTCATTCAGTTCTCGCTCAAATGTTGCCTTCTCAGAGCAGCCTTTAGGTCACTCCACCTGAAAGAGGACCTGATACTATATGCCCTCACCCGATTTTATTTTTGTTCATGACACTTATACTTCTGTTTAGGTATTTATCATCTCCTTCCAACAAAACATAAGCTTCATAATAGCAGGGACTTTGTTCACTGCTGATCCTTGGTGCCATAGTGCGTAAAACATAGTAAGGCCCTGGCCAGTTTGGCTCAGTGGATAGAGCATCGGCCTGCGGACTCAATGTTCCTGGGTTCCATTCCTGTCAAGGGCATGTTTCTTGGTTGCACACACATTCCCAGTAGGGGGTGTGAGGAGGCAGCTGATTGATGTTTTTCTCTCATTGATGTTTCTAACTCTCTCTCCCTCTTCCTTCCTCTCTGTAAAAAAACAATAAAATACATTTTTTTAAAAACATAGTAAGTACTCAATGAACACTCATTGAATCAATCAATCAATCAATCAATCTTTGTATATAATAGCAATTAGAATAATTTACCACTGACTTCTTTATATTTTTCAGTTTTGCTTGGATTTTTTATAATTAGCATTTCCCCTTCCTTCTTTCCTTTCTTTCTTACTTCCTTCTTTTTTTTTTTAAACCTCAGAGAGTAAGGAAGAAAAAGACAGAGACAGAGAGAGAGAAACATGGATCGGCTGCCTCCTGTAGGCACCCCAACTAGGAAATCAAACATTTCAGTGTAAGGAACAACGTTCCAACCAACTGAGCCACACCGGCCAGAGCTCTATTTTTTAAGAAAGCCCGGCCAGAGCTCTATTTTTTAAGAAAGCAATAGCTATTCCTTTAAAAATTAAAAAAAAACACAAATAAACAAACAAAACAACCAAATGCCAGTTTAATAAAAAGTCTTTATAATCAAAGAAGAGATGCATTATCTACTTAGCTCTGCTATATTCTGACAAGTGTTTTTCTTCATTATTTATGAGAGCCACAAAAGAGTTAATAATGTAATGTTCATAGGGCATTTTTTATAATTAATGATACCTTTTTAGGAGAAAACTTTACGAGGACAAATTTTAATTGACCAAGGAGTGTGAAGACACTTCCCCAGGGTGAGAACAAAAATTGGCAAGGTTTTCCTAAATACCACTTCCCACTCTAATTTTTCTTCTAAATATTGCTGCCCTAATCCAGATAGCAAAATCTGTTAGCATCCTGTGAATGAAAAAGTGTAATGGTCATTAGTAATATCTCCATAAAAAATAAAATAAAAGAGTATCATTTTCAAATAAGCTGACACTTTCTGAATAGGGTCACAAACTCATACAGGCCAATGAGAAGATTAAAAAGGGTCCCTGGGAGTCCCAGAGACACACATATCACCAGAACCTCAAACAACCACCTCAACACCCAACAGTGTCAGTCAGCAAATAGTATGATCTGCTTCTTTCACTGCCAAGAGATCATGAGAAAAGTGGAGAGCACAGAACTATCCCTTTGTTACTGATGAGTGAGGCTCAGGGGCCAATAAAGCTGTAAGTGGCACCCAGAGCTAGGCCATGGTTTTAGTCTTTCTTTTATCCTCCTGCCAATGTTACTTGTATCTTCTGCTCTTTCCATGACAAGGAAGGAAGCAGCTACAACCTGTCCTCTCTGGAAATGTGGACTAGTAACCTGGCATTGTGAGATTTACTGTAAAAGTTATCCATCGCTGGGCAGGATTCAAAACACCTGAACTGGTCTCGTAACACTTCTGCTTACATTTTTTTAAACTGTAGACCAAGCAGTAGACTATGAATCCCCACATAGGTTCTAGGCCTTCATAAGCAAACAGCAGTCATGGTATGGCAACTCATGAATTGTCCAAGGACATTTTAATCCCAATCTAAGCACGATGGTTATTTAAATTTATTTTAACAAATCACACTCTATATTAAAATTTTTATTTAAATAAATAAGATAGTATACATCATTTGTTTAATGAGAAAATAATAATTATCTTTATATACTAAAGATTATTACATTTTTATTTACATTAATATAAGCAGTATAATAATTTTAATGTTGATAGAAAGTGTTTTACCTAAATTTCTTTTTTTATCATAGTTTATAAGTGTGACATTATTTTTTTAATTACTGAGGGATTCATAAAATTATATTACTGTAAAAGAAATTCGTAAATCTTAAAATGTTGCAAAATGCCAATTTAATAAAAAGTCTTTATAATCAGACATAAGGTAATTTTAATCAGTCTCCTTTCTCTTGACAGAATGGAACTCAGGAATCTTGAGTCCTCAGGCTGACACTCTATCCACTGAGCCAAACTGGACAGGGCCTTACTATGTTTTACCCATCTTGGCACCAAGGATCAGCAGTGAACATATATTTTCTCCTAAGGAAACTAGTCTACTAGAAAAGAGAAACTATAAAAAAGTAATTGCAGTCCTAATTGGTTTGGCTCAGTGGATAGAGGATTGGCCTGCGAACTGAAGGGTCCCAGGTTCGATTCCAGTCAAGGGCATATACCTTGATTGCAGGCACATCCCCAGTAGAGGGTGTACAGGAGGCAGCTGATTAATTTTCTCTATCATTGATGTTTCTAACTCTCTATCCTTTTCCCTTCCCCTCTGTAAAAAATCAGTAAAATATATATTTTTTAAAAGTAATTGCAACTATGATGAGTACAAATATCAAGGCAAAAGAGGGTGCTGTAGAAACATACAGTAGACATGAGTAGGCTGGTCTAAGGCTCAGCGATAGGCAAACAGAGGACATAGAAGACTGGAGTGATCCAGAAGAGGAGAGCAGGAAATATGCTCCAGCCCAGAGGGAACAGTATGTTCAAAGGCCCAGAGGCAAGAAAAAGAAAGCCACATGCAAAGAATTGAAACAATCTAAGAAATTCAGAGTAGCTGGAGTTTGGAGTTCAAGTGGGAGAGTGAAGAAAGATGAGACTGATTAAAAAGAGAACAGGGGTCAAGTCCTGGGGAGTACAGCAAACAATCTGAAGAAGAATGGAATTTTTCCCAAGAGCAATAGGAAGGCATCAGTGTGAACACAAGGAGAAATTAGAAAAGCAAACTACGTACAGTGTTTTTAACAACACAGTGTTCTCCAACAGACAGCTAAAGTAGAAATGTGAGCCTTCTTACTTTTAGAGAGTTCAAGGTCTCCAGGAATCTTTTTTAAATTACTCTCTCAACCTGAATTTTTCAAGTAAAGTAAAATGTTAATACCCCTCAGAAAATACAAATACAAAAAGCCTGGGGCTTCCAAACATTAGCAAAAAATCCACAACAACAAAAATCAAAATGCCTTGAATTTGTGAGTAGATCAGTGCCTTTAATTTAGACATTAGATGTAGCAGCAGTATATCTATATAAGTTAGAATATTTACTTTCCTCATCCAAGAAACTGAAGTATTTATCCTGTGCCTATCTACCTCTCACCATTTGAAGGCCACTTCTCAAACAATATAAGTAAAAAGGATTTTACCAGATTCTTTTACTCAATCCCAGAGATGAGAAGTAAATGCCTCATAATGTACAGTGTATCTACAGTTATAAGGCTGCATACTTATTTCATACTTCTGAAAAAACACTCTACTGTTCAAACCCATAGATAGGCGTATTCAGAATTTCACAACAGGAACAAAATTCAGAATTAAAAATTCAGACAATAAAAAATGCTCAACTATGTAAAATAAAAACTAAAAGGCTCTTGATTCAATTTTGTTCCACAGTCATGAGACAGGTTTAGGCCAAATGCAGCTGACAGAAGTCAATTAGCCCAGGGTTTGGGAGATATACACTCTGTCACTTGCAGTGATATTTCTACTATAGACTTTGTCATGGTTTTACACATCTCAGAAAGTCATTACTGATTTTAAAGATTAATAAAAAAAATAAATAAATAAAAGCAAAGGGTTGTAGGTTCTGTCAGATAAAAGAACTTAAGTTCCTGTTGTTTCGCTTGTTGGTATTTTTTAAGGACAGTATAGGAAACAGTTTTATTTTATTTTTATTTAATCCTTATTGTTGAAAGTATTACATATGCTCCCTCTTTCCTCCCATTGACTCCTTCTAGCCCACCCCTGCCCCCTGTCCAGGCCTTCACCACCCTACTGTTTGTGTCTCAAACAGTAAACCTAGACTGTTTGAATTTAGGTTTGATCTCTTACCATCCACCCTCAACTTCCTTTTGAGAAAATAGTTTTAAATTGTTTTATGTGTCTCCAGGAATCTCAGGGCAGGAATTATGTCCAAATTTATTTTTAAAAATTAAAATATGTTTAGAATAAAAGACATGAAATAACCTGTAAAAGGAGTTGATAAATTTTAAAATGTAGATATTTCACTCTCCTTCCAAAAGAGTAATTTCTCCAACTTTTAGAAAAGAAACCCTTATTCCAGTTCCTTATTATTAAGTTAAATGATACATCTCTCAGAATGAAAGGTTCAGAGCACAGTTCCTCTAATTCATAGGCTCTATTCTGAGGCATTTTATGTACACTCTATTATGACACTCAGCACAGTTTATGGTAATTAGCAATTTATATCTGTATTCCCTGCCAGGCTAGGAGTGTCACAGTCCAAGATCATGTCTTATTCACTCAGTTACATCCCAGCACCTAGCACAGAGCTGGCATAAATGTTGAATTGAAATAAATGGAAATCAGTTATGCTTTTCCTGCTTCAACAATGAATCTTTGGTAGATTCCAACAAAGCCTCAGAGTTAACTACACGCAGACCCTGGGTCAGCTGTACTCCCAATGAAGATTTCTGCCTAAACTGCCTTTCTCCACTCTTCCTTCCCCTTCCTTCCCCACCTCCAGAGGGGAGTTCCCACTGGAAATTGCACAATTCTTTGTGCAGAGAGAAACAACAAGCTTGGTTCCTGTTGACCTGAAGAGCTTAATGTTCTGGCACATTCTACCTTAATAGAAGAGTAGCAAAATCTAATCTAGGTTGTTTTTCTACCTAAAAACTTCTACTTTTATCTCACAGAGATGTAACCTTTTGAGACACTCACTTTTGTTCTATCCTCATCGGTCCCACAATAAGCCAATACAACTTTTTGACAGTCTAAACACAATACAGGTTACATACATACATATACACACACCTAAAAAAAGGTTTGATGCAACAATAGTTACCTTTTCTACATCTAATTCACAATGATATTTTCTATCCTTTTTAAAAATCATATTCTATTTATATTTCCAAAAAAGCTGGTGGAAGGTCAACTAAATTGGTTTCACAACTCTTTCAACAAAGGGTTCACAATCAGAAACCACTGGTCTACAGACAAGCCTCTTATAAGTGTTTTCAAAATCAGTTTGGATAATAAAATTATATAGTTTTTCCGATGTCACCACAATAAATTTAATTAAAAAATAACCAACAAAAAATAAAGTGAAAAGCATCAGTTTAGAGTCTTGAGGTACACAAGTTTTCAAAAACAAAACTTCTATTTCATCAGATGAAATTCTTAGCTGAAATAAACCATTTCATATCCTCCCATGGAAAACCACACCACCACTGGACTTCTTAGCACAAAGAAATACAAATAATTGGTAGAGGTAGGGGTTCTACCAAAACAGGTTTCCCCTGCTACCTGAAAATAGAGTGCTCCTCAATAGGAACCTTTCATAAACGGAAACAGCAAAAAATAAAGCAATTGCCATAATTTATATAGAAAAAATGTTTTGGTTGTTCCCAGATCCAAAAAATAACCTACAAAATCATACCAAATAACATTAAAACCTAAAATAACACTAACATATAATGAAATTGGGAATGATATGATAAATACATAGCCTATATAAAGTAGAAATAATGTTTGCACAGTGACGTTTCACTTCTCAGTGTGCGAGGCCTCTACAGTGGCCCACTGCAAAACAAAGACTGAACATTTCACCTTTTTATTTCTGTAAAAGTGAAAATTCTCTTCAGATTCATTTCAGTTGGTGAAAACAGGTATTATTATTGCAAGTCTTTCATGAAAGTGACAGGATGTAAAGTGAAGTTTTTGAAAAGCAGGGGATGCCTGTATGACCAATATCCAACTAGACCAAGATCCGCCCCTAATGAAATACCTCCAGAGTGATCCCCTGGCTATGCTTTTTTGGTGTAATGCCAGGTCACACTGATGCAGCCTGCCTATCTTTTCCTGAAAGTTGAGTTTCAAAGTGCAGTAAAACTTTGATCTCGAGGACCTCAATTTAACGGGCTATGGATTTCAGACAAAATTTCTAATCCATATGTCATATGTGAAAATTAACACCTTGTTAATTTTTAAATGTTTTTAACCAAAATTTTATTATAATTAAATTAACAACCCAGCCAGTGTTGTTCAGTGGTTGAGCATTGATCCATGAACCCAGGAGGTCAAGGTTTGATTCCAGGTCAGAGCACATGCCCAGGTTTCAGGCTCAATCCCCAGTGGGGGTAGGTGTGCAGGAGGCAGCCGATCAATGATTCTCTCTCATCACTGATGTTTCTCTCTCCCTCTCCCTTCTTGTCTCTGAAATCAATAAAACCATTTAAAAAAAATAAACAGGTTATTTTTTTTGTTTGTAAATTCACTGTCATTTTTAACAAATTTTAGCAAATAGGCCATCTGTTGGAAAAAAACACTACATACTTAAACCCAAGAATCACCACTCGTAAAAAATGTTTGGGGGACAATTAGCACATGATTACAGCACATCACACAAGCTCATTGGTTCTGTTATCTCGTGACATGGCAATTTTAATGCTGCCAGCAGATGTTCCCACGTGCACTAAGCCATGTCCCATCTGCATACATTTGTTTATTTGAGGTGACTGGTATTCACCAGTCACCTCACATTTACAAGACCTATTCAGTGTAAATTTAAAATTATAGTAATAGACATAGAAACTTTTCTATGAAGTTAAATTTTTCATACAGACTTAATTTTAATTACACAAATGTGTTTACATAAGTAAAAACAGGCAAACTAACTAATTTGTCAATTTTTTAACATACGCATTCAGAAAACCTACTTTATTATTATAACAGACTTCTGGCTTTAACAGACATCCCATTGCCCAAATAGTCCGTTACATCGAGGCTTTACTGTGCTTTCACTTCCATTTCCTCACTTAAACGTTGTCAGAAAGTCAATTTCCAGAATTAGAATCTATTATGTAAGTGGCATAGGAAAGTGTTTCAAGGTTCTCTCTGGATTAAAAGGGCTAACAGTGGGGAAACACCTTGAGAAATTGACAAAAATTACAGGGTTCTTGAAGCAGAACAAGGGGAGAGGTCAGAATATGAGCAAGCTATGTGGTCTTCCTATTCAATGGGCCAAGGACCGGTGGGTGGAAGGAATCTCATCAAGTTACCAAGTCTCAAAAATACAGGTTCTAGGTCTCTAGTAAGGTTTTGAATCAAGTTTCTCTATATCCTCCCTTAAAAACATCCTCTCCCCATCTCTCCACCAATTTCTGAAGGGATATCTTATGGAGTTTAGAAGACAGAAGAGATGAAAAGCTGTAATATCATTTGATATATAGATGTAAGTGTAGACATATATAGTCATACACATAGATATTTTTCAGAGTAAAAGCCAATGGCCTACAAAGACGTGATCAAGCATCTCCTTCCCCCACATCCTTCACCCCTTCCTCTGACCTCATCTACTACCTCTCCCCCACACTCACACTATACCATTCTGCTTCAGCCACAGTGGCCTCCTAGTTTTTCCTTAAATACATTATGCACACATGGGCCTTAGGGCCCTATCCCCAGGCCCTTTGCACTGACTGTTCCCCTGCCTTGGAATGCTCTTCCCCAATATCCACTTATACCCTCACCTCTTCAAATCTTTGCACAAGTCTTAGCACCAATATGACCTACACTGTAAGGCTTCATCTACTAGTAAAAGCTCCCCATTCCCATTTTAAAATGCAACCTGACCTCACTACCCAGCATTTATGATCCTCTTTACTGTATTTAATACCTTCTAGATACTAAGTAATTTACATGTCTGTTTTTATTTCCTTCTCCACTGCAATGTTAATTTATAGGAATCTTTGTTTTATTAACTGATATAAACAAGGCACCTAGAGTAGTATCTGATACATGATCAATAAATTATCTGTTGAATGAACAGATGAGCGAGTGAATAAATGAATGAATAAATCTATAGCCTAAAATAAAACCCTCTCTTCACCTACTTGGTGATGGCTAAAACATGGACTAGGCCTTCTAGATGGAGCTAAGTAACTGAAATACAAATGTTCATTCACACTAAAGTATAATAATCAAACTATTAGTATAAATAAAGAATGTCAGACTCTCTTCGGTTTTTGCAGAGCAGCAGTTATCTGCAGATTGGGAATGACAGCCACTATAAATGAGGAGAAGAAAAGGAGAGATGTTTACAAAAACACACAGAAACTTTTAAAAGTTCACATCTTATCTATAAGATATATCTGTTTACTTTTACCTGAGAAGAGTCAAGCAGAAGTTTTATAAGTCTCTAAATGCTAAAACATGGACTAGGCCTTCTAGATGGAGCTAAGTAACTGAAATACAAATGTTCATTCACACTAAAGTATAATACTCCAACTATTAGTTTCATCTAAAATGATTTATGAAGAAGTATTTTTACTTAACAAGGATTTTCTTATAGAACATGACTCTGAAACATGAAGAAAATAATTTCTCCTCATTCAGGCAAGATTTATCCAATGGCCAGACTGTAAACACCACCACGATCTTGGGTATGTCTCTTCACCCTAAGGGTGATAAATGAATATTTTGGGGGCTAACCTAAAAGCCAACAGCTGGATTTCCAACTCTGAAACATTCACAGGACTGGGCAGCAAATATCCAGCTGCTGTACAAACACAGTTCAGAATCCTGAGCCTGCTTCTCTATGGGAAGGCATTACCCTAAAAATAAAATAAGGAAAGTTAAAATAAAATTCCCCATTGGTCTTCCTCTCAGTATCACTGAGGAGCTAGTAGCCTGAAGAGGGGTAGATTTTTTTTCTCACCAGCAAGCACAATCCCGAGCCTATGGAAAACTCCAGAAAGGATTTTAGGCCGCAAGGGACTAATTTAAAAAGGAAGAGGCCATAAAACAATTAAAGAGGGAATGGCTTAATCTGTAGCTGGTCATAATCCATATGTCCTGAGCATCACTGAAACTAACAATCTCACATCAGTCATTGGCTTTTCAACCCAGGTAATTTTCTTTATTCTCCTAACATCCTCACCCCCAACCCAACACACATTTTATAATGGAGGGAAGGCAGAGGAAAAAAGGCAGTGAAGCCAGAGACAGAAAAGCATCCATCAGACCGTCAAACCTCTGAGGAAGGTCGGGGAGGGTGGGGGAAGGGGAAAAGATCAACCAAAGACTTGTATGCATGCATATAAGCCTAACCAAAGGACACAGACACCAAGAGGGTGAGGGCATGAGTGGGGGGTGGGTGGAGGATAAAGACACATATGTAATACCTTAATCAATAAAGAGATTTTAAAAAAAGGAAGTCAGTTGGAAAAAGGTTTAGAGTCCTCATAACCCAGCCCCTCAGGCAACCTGAATTTACTGAACCTACTCTCCCAGGAGGGACCATATTGAATCCAAGCTTCCTACAGTCCCTCCTGCCATCTGCAAAATTAAATTAAATGGTCCTTTGCTTTTGAAATCTTGCCATCAGTGTACCAAAGGGAACATCTTATATACCAGGCAGGGATGATGGCTTTTCCTTTTTAGCAACATACACAAATCACTATGAGATTCTCTGAATGGCTAGTGTGCATCTTCATAAAGAATGAGAAGTTAACCACTCAGTCTGACACCCACATAGAAGGGGCTGAAAGGGAATGGGGTTGCACTTGCTGCTATCTTGGGAAGATGATTAAAAGCAGAGCAGACAGAACGGTAAGGTCTTATTGACTCACTTTCATAGGGTGGTGTTGGGGGTGAGGTATGGTCATAGGAAACTAAAGCCAAGGCTGAAGAGGAGGAGAAAAGGGCTGCTGTAGGCCTAAAGGCTCTGGAAAGGCAGGAGTACCAACCCTGCCCCACAGCAGCTCTTCTCTAAGGACATCAAACCTAAGGACTTTGGAAGGCCTGCAGTCACCACAGTACAGACCAATGTTCTAGGGCAGTGGAAGGCATGCGGCTCTTTAGCACCTTGAGTGTGGCTCTTCCACAAAATACCATGTGTGGGCACGCACGTTCAGTGCGATTGAAACTTCGTGGCCCGTGTGCAAAAGTCAGTTTTTGGTGTGGGTGAGTCTATTTTGAAGAAGTGGCGTTAGAACACTCAAGGGGCCAAAGAGCCACATGTGACTCGCGAGCTGCAGTTTGCTGACCACTGTTCTAGGGCAAATTGGGATTTAAAGCAAAGATACTCCTGTCACTTTTAGTCCTTTGTGCTCTAACACAGTTTTCACTTTCTGACCCCCAAAATGCAGACAAAGATCCTGCAGGCTTTAGCCATCGCCCCTACTTCCCCTGAATGAAAATTTAATTCAACCAAGTTATTTCCACACCCACCTTGTCTCACTTCCAATATGCCTAAATTTGGAGCAATGGAAGTGAGTGGGTGAAAAGTAACAAAGAAAGGAAAATTCAGAGCAGAGATATATAATTTTACAGTAACTCAGGCTGTGAACAAACTTAATTTGAATCTAAAGTTACATACAAATCATGTTTAATTCAAATAACTTCAATCCAACAAATCTTTATTGAGTACCTACTACTATGCCTCCTGGGGAAAGACAAAATGACATTCATTGGTCAGAGCTCTGACCAACCAAAACCATAGCAAGCTCCTATTCATATACTAATAGGGGATTTTTGAGAAACCTAGTAGAGGGTCTTGATTAGGGATATATAGTAAAGAACCTGTGCCCATCTAAAGGCTACTCTGAATGGCTACTTTGGATCCATTTGCCGTCCCCACCCCCACAAAGGAAAGTTAAAGAAGACAAGGCAGAAGCACAGAGAAATCAGATGACTGCCAGCAAAGCTTAGATATATATGCTTCTTGATGAGCCATCTGGCAGGAAGGATGGCAGAGAGAATCCTTATATCATATTCTTCTCTAAAAAATTACAATCTGCAAGGGAGGTTATTCACCAAGATTGTTTTTCAAACTGCCGTAGTTATTAATAAGCCTGTTTGTTTCCCTTTCCCCCCATCTTGTTCTGAAAGATAAATAATTTTCAGAGAATTAGGAATAAAAGTAGCTCTTGATTTAGATGATGGGAAAATATAATAAGAGTATCAAAATCAACTGGGAGAGAGCATGAGAGGAAAAAAAATAAAAGAAATTGGGAGCAAGGCAACTCTGCAAAGCTCTCTCCTATCCTGGAGGCTACTCTACCACACCCAACAGCCACTTGTCTTTGTAGAAATACAGCTGATATCACAAAAATGGCATCAATCAGAAAAGCTCATAAATTTTCATCTCTCAACATAATAATAACCAACAGAAGGGTTTCATGAAAATGAAGTTTCCCCTGAAGCCTTAACTCTGAGGGTCATCAAAAAGAGGACAATCTCCTTTGGGCTTTCACACCAATTTCCTCAAGAGGGGCTCCTGGGACTGGTTCCATCTGAAACTAAAGTGACATCAGATCACCCTGCCACTTATTCCTACTGTCAATATCTCCAGATACCAGCCAACAGCAAAAGCCCAGAACCTTCAGACAGAAAGAGTCTCACTCTGGGATCCCAATTCTTCTCTGAAAAATTCAACAGCATGAACAGTCAGAGGTTCTACCATAAACACACAAGGACACAGAGGAAGAGCCAGGGTGACAGAGATTGAATTCTGGAAGAAGACAAAAATCCCCAGACAGCCTTTCCCTTGTCTAGGAGCAAAAACTGACCAGGTATAGGAAGGAAAAACCCCTGCACAGTCAGGTCCATACCACTCCCTGTACTCCTTCCTCTCAGAAGCCATTCTCCTTGGGAAGTGACTTAGAGTCAAATGTCCTCCAGGGATGTGATGCTTTCTCCCACCTTGCAAGGTCTCAGGGCAAAGCTGCCTACGGGACTTTGGTGACACAGAGTTCCAGGAACCTCCAACTATCTCTGTGTAAACTCCCAGATTCCCAAAGATGTAAAAAGTGAAGGAGTTTGTGGCTGCAAAGATGGAGAAAATGATGTAAAAGAAGAGTATTATCTTTCCTGATCATTACTTTCTTCATTTTGCTTCCCATTATTTTCTAAATTGCCTGTGATAAACATGTTGGTTTTCTAATTAGAAGAAAAAGTTAATAAACGTTACTTAAATTTTTTTTAAAGATTAGTGTGAGCACTATCCTGAATCCTCTGAGCAGTACTCAGAGGGTGACCCACCTCACGGGGGGAAAGCAGGGAAGTGAAAAAAGCACACCACAGCTGAAAGAGAAAGACTGAAAGAAAATCCAGTTTATTTATGTTTTTTAAGAAGAAAAGTCTAGGGGATATGCAAAGGATGGGAATTTCCTCTGATTTAGTGTGCACACTAAGACAAAAATTAATTTGTAACAGAAGGCACCCAGTTAATGGGCTGCACAGGAAAATACTCAAAATAGAGAATCACTATTTCTGGATCTGTCCTGAGAAGACAGATTTCTACCTACATGTTTTTACCCTTGAATGTGTCAAGGCTGTAAGACCCTGGGATACAATAGAATCCTATAAACTTGGATTTTCTCTAGTGCCTCAAAAGTTTGTCCCTGCTCTAGTGGTATTGCTCAATGGTTAGAGTGTCAGCCTGCACACCAAAGGATTGTGTGTTTGATTCCCAGTAAGGGGAAAATACCAGTATGGCAGGTTTGATCCCCGGCTCTGGTGGAAGCACATGTGTGTCTCTCGCACCTCTCTCTCTCTCCCTCCCCCTCTCTCTCTCTCTCTCTCTCTCTCTCTCTCTCTCTCTCTTTCTCTCTCTCCACAGCCCCCAACCCCTGCCCTTCTTTCTTCCCCTCCTTTTCTCCCTTCCGCTCTCTCTAAAAATCAATGGTGAGGATTAACAACAAAAAAAGTTTGTCTCCTGTTTTAGGAGGGCCAGAAATAGCTCTCCCCCACTGGGAGGCAGACAAGACAGGAGCACCGCTCTCCCTTGAGTAGGAAGATCTCGACTCACTCTCCATTTCTACTCTCCTACGGTCTCCAGGAAAACTAGAGTCTCATGAGAGAGCCTTCGCATGCTAATTCAGTGTTACATGGGCCTGGCCTGGGAGGGAGAGCATACCACCGTAAGGGGCGAGACAGATAGTGGTTTCCAACAAAAACAGCTGTTCCTTCTAGCTCAGGAAAACCTGTTGGCAGAGAATAGTGTAGGAGAAATTTTTTTCTCAGAGAAAAAAAAAAAAAGCAAAAAAGCTCACTACAGAAAAAGGGACCAATCCTATTAGGATACAACCAATCCTCCATGCCTTTTAAGAGAAGGAAAGCAAAATCCTGCTTCAATCCTTGCCCACCAAAGCCTGCATGCTACACCTCCAGTAAGGGTGCAACTCCGCATAGTTAAAGTGCTCTAACCAGCCACTGGCCCAGGTCAATGTCCACTGTGAATGGCTTTCATTTATGCTCTTCTCTAGGTAAAGGTTGATAGCTGCCCATGTCAAAACCTGCTAGGCCAATGGAACCTGGGAACTGAGAAACCCTGGTAAGAGTGTCAGCCTGCACACCAGAGGGTTGTGTGTTTGATTCCCAGTCAGGGGAAAAGAGCAGTATGGCAGGTTTGATCTCTGGCTCTGGTGGAGGCATGTGTAAGTAGACGAATCCTTCATTCAAATAGCACCACACTCACCCCACATCCTAGAGTGCACAGAAGTCTTACAGGGGCATTTTTTGTTGCCATAATGATTAGGAAAGTGCTACTGGCATTTAGTCTGCAGGGACAGGGATACAATATACCCAACAGCACAGCACCTCTGCTAAGAATCATTCTGGAGAGAAGTGGTTTGGTTTTCTTTTGACTTAGTTTTCCTAAATGAGTATAACACTCACCTGAGGAAAACACTTTCAGACAGTACTAAAGAGTGAACAGGTAAATTTCCCTCCTATCTGGAATTCTGCCTCAAAATTCTGGACTTCTGAGGAAACACTGCTACTATTCTCTTCTTGCACATCCTTCCAGAAATGGTCTATGTACATACTTATGTGCATATGCCCCTCCCCCATTTATCAGTTTAGCCTGAAGATTTTTCATATCAGTACATATCTACCTGCCCCTCCTTTTCACTGGCTGCATTCCAGTCAACTAAATGGCTGTGCCTTCATTTATTCAATCAGTCCCTTTTTGATGGTCCTTGCCATTGTTTCCCCTTTTTTGCCACCATAAGTAACGCTGTCTAAATGCAGACATGAGTATATCTATATCTATAGAATAAAGTCTTGGAAGCAAATTGCTAGGTCAAAGGACATTTACAGTTTAAATTGCCCAACCAGCAATGCTGCTCTATATCCTGAAAACATAATATATTAAAAAATGTTTTTATCTAATATGTAAAAAAATGATTATATACTGCAGTTGTAATTTGTATTTATTATGAATGTGATGGTGGCATCTTTTCCCTACATTCTTATCTTCGTATGTTGCAATAAGTCTGTGGATTTTCTGCTTCTTTAAACAACAGTTTATGCTCTTTGCTCATATTTTAGTTTAAATTACTGAACTTTTATTTACTTTCTGTTGACTGTGAGCACTTTATCTATAAGAGAAATTAGCCCTCTGTCATGTGCTATAAACTCTGTTCCCAGTTCAACTATTGATTTTGTTTATAGTTCATCTACTGACTTTGTATTACCATGTAGAACTTTTAAATTTACCAATCTTTTCTCATATAGCTTCTAAACTTTCTGTCATGCTTAGATTATACTACTTGGTTTTAAAAAAAAATGTTCTCTCATGTTTTCTTTTACAATTTTTATGGTTTTATTTTTTTTACATAGATATTTTACTCCATCTAAAATTTACTTTCACAGAAAGAGGAAGATAAGGATCCAATTCTAAATTTTCTAAATGGCTACCAAGTTGTCTCAAAACTAGTTACTGAAAAATCCATTTCTCCCTCCCATCCCACAATTGGAAATGCCCAGTTTACTCTGTGTTAAATTCTTGTGTGCATTCAGATCTATTTCTGAGTCTTCTACCCTGTTTTTTTCTGGACTCTATTTTTTAATATGGAAATGGGAAAAAAAAACCTAGGGAGCAACACTGAGGTATCATAAGGAAAAGGAAATGGCTTTCATAGCCTGGAATTAAAAATCACTCTCTTGCTATGGCCAGGTAGGTCAGTTAGTTGAGCATCATCCTGATACACCAGGATTGCAAGTTTGATCCCTGGCCAGGAAACATGCAAGCATTAACCAATGAATGCATAAGTAAGTGGAACTATAGATTGATGTTGATGTCTCTCTCAAAATTCAATAAATTTTTTTAAATCATTCTCAACACCATATATAAGAATAACCTCTCAATGGATAAAAAACTTAAATATAAGGTGTGAAGCCATAAAAGTCCTAGAAGAAAATATGGGCAGTAAAATCTCAGACATTTCACATAGCAGAATTTTCACCAATACATAAAAAAAAAAAAAATGGAACTACATCAAACTAAAAAGCTTCTGGACAGCAAATGAAGCATCACCAAAATAAAAAGGGATCCCACAGTATGGGGTTTATTTCCAAAATATATAAAAAACTCACACAACTCAACAAAAGGAATATAAACAATCCAATTAAAAAATGGGCAAATGATTTGAATAAATTATTTCTCTAATGAGGACATATAGATGGCCAATAAACATATGAAAAAAAATGTTCAATGTCACTAATCATCAGAGAGATGCAAATTAAAAGTACAATGAGGTTTTATCTCACACCTGCCAGAATGGCTACCATCAATAAATCAACGAACAAGTGTTGGTGAGGAAATGGAGAAAAGGGACCCCTAGTTCACTGCTGATGGGAATGCAAACTAGTGCAGCCATTATTATATGGAGTCTCCTCAAAAAATTAAAAACTGAATTGCCACCGAAACCGGTTTGGCTCAGTGGATAGAGCGTCGGCCTGCGGACTGAAAGGTCCTGGGTTCGATTTCGGTCGGGGGCATGTACCTTGCTTGCGGGCACATCTCCAGTGCGGGGCGTGCAGGAGGCAGCTGATCGATGTCTCTCTTTCATAGATGTTTCTGACTTTCTATCCCTCTCCCTTCCTCTCTGTGAAAAATCAATAAAATATATTTTTTAAAAAACTTTAAAAAAAATTGAATTGCCGTTTGACCCAACAATCCCAATTCTAAGAATATATTCTAAGAATCCTGAAACACCAACCAAAAAGAATATATGCATCACTATGTTTATAGCAGTGCTATTTACAATAGCTAAGATCTGGAAACTGTCCAAGTGCCCATCAGTAGATGGGTGAATAAAAAAAGCTGTTCTATATTTACACAAGGGAATACCTCCCTGCTGTAAAAAAAGAGGACCCCTTACCTTTTGCAATAGCATAGGAGGACCTAGAGACCATTATGCTAAGTAAAATAAGCAGTCAGAGAAAGACAAATATCCCATGATCTCACTTATTGGTGGAATCTAATGAACAAAATAAACTTAAGAACAAAAATAGATCCAGAGGCATAGATGCATGGAATAGACTGAAAGATTTCAGAGGGAAAAGGGGATGGGGAGAGAGGAAGAGATAAACCAAAGAATTTATATGAATATATGCATAGCCTAAGAACACAGACAATAGTGTGATGGGGCTTGGTGCAGGGGAAAAGTGGGAGGAGGGGGAGAGGAATAAAGGACATCTATAATAATGTCAACAACAAAAATTAAACTTAAAAATATATTACTCTTCAATGACTCTAAACCCAATATTCCAAGGGACTTCTACACTTTGCCTTTTGCTAGTAAACAGTTTATATTTTTAATATAAGACTTTTATTAAAATGTAACATCCGTACCAAAAAGAACAAAAATCTTAAGTTTTCATCTTAAAGAATTTTCACAAAATTAAGAAAACCATGCACCTGGTAACCAGTTGGAGAAAGTGCTCTAGTGCTCCAGCAGTCCCTTTGTGTCCCTTTCCAGACATTACCCTCCCCCAAGAGGCACTATGAGTCTTCATATATATTAGATATGAAGCTTATATTTTATATATAATATTACATATATAAAAACCTCATATATTGCCCTAACCGGTTTGGCTCAGTAGATAGAGCATCATTGGCCTGCGGACTCAAGGTTCCCAGGTTCAATTCCGGTCAAGGGCACATACCAGTAGGGAGTGTGCAGGAGGCAGCTGATCGATGTTTCCCTCTCATCGATGTTTCTAACTCTCTATCCCTCTCCATTTCTCTCTGTAAAAAATCAATAAAATATATATTTTTAAAACTTTATATGTTACATAGGAAGTGTACATTATATATGTCATATATATCATATAATATATAAGGTTTAAAATAGGCAGAATAATCATAATAATAATATATCACTGCCCAGTATATTTGATAATCATCACTAAGATAGAATTTAAATGTTTTCACTAAAAACAAAAAATAAAGATGTGAAGTGATAAATGTGTTAATTAACTAGATGGAGGGAAACTTTTCAGTGTATACTTATACCAAATCACCATGATTAACCCTTAAACATCTTACAATTTTGCACATCAATTATAGCTCAATAAAGCTCAAATAAAAATAAAAATTTTTAAATAGAATCTATATACTTCTCTTTTGCTCAACATGATTGATTATGAGATTCATCCATATTGTTACATGTACTTCATGTATTCTCATTGGGATCTACGGTAGTACTCAACTGTGTAAATATGCCACAATTTATACTTATCCATTCTACTTCTGCTGGGCATTTTAGTAGTTGTTTGGGTATTATAAATAACACTAGTAGCCCATCTCTCAGTAGGCTGCTCAATGCTTCTGCGGGAGCCAGCGGGAACCGTAGTAAGCCACCGGGAGCTACGCTGCTTCCGCGGGAGGGTGGTCCACTGTCCCCTCTTTGGGCCTGTGCTCAGCCTCAGAGGCTGCAGGCCAGACCCCTGTCCCTGTCCGTGTCCATTCTGACTCTGGGGGCCAGCCCAAGTTGGAGGCAGCAACAAAGCAAGCATTCCGCCAGTTATTCAAAATTAGGTTAAATTCAACGGTATCACTACTATTTGGCCTGTCAGCTTTTAATTAATATTTTGATTTCTATCTATTAGCTTTGTGACAATCTTACCATATTCTCTCTTTTTTTACTAGCCTCCCCACTTCTCTATTTTTATTTGCTTTATTTCTATGTGAGAACATATGTAATTTATATGTATTATTCTTCTGCTGTTATCCTTACCTTTGCTTTTGTTTTAAATCTATCATAACATATATTCCTTGAATACTTTGAAAATATCAATCCATTTTTTTCTGCCTCCCTATTCCATTTTATTTTAATTGAATATTCAGCTGTCACTAAAGGTAATATGCATTTTCTCCCCTTTGGTTACTCTTAAGATTTTTTTATTATGTCTTTGTTTCAGAGTAGGCATGGCCACTGCTTGGGGTGCAGTTTTTCTGACTTATTCTGCATGGTTCAAAGTACTTCTTGAATCTGTAGTTTGCTATATTTTGTACTTTTGGCAAATAACTCAACATTATCTCTTTAATTATTGCTTTTATCCTGGTCTCTATCCTCTTTTTCTGGGCCTTCAATTACTAGTGTGTTAAATATTTTCTATGTGTGATTCCTTATATCTCAGTATTCCTTTATAAATTTTAATAAGCAACTTTGATCTCTGAGCTTTCCTCTGGATATTTTCTTCAAGTATATCACCAGTTTACTAATTCTTTTTTCAACTGCATGAGACCCATCCAATAAATTCTAACTTTCATTGTTATATTTTTAGCTTTATAATGGTCATTTTTGTCCAGTTTTCAGTTTCCATCTCTCTGCCAAAATTATTGACTATGTTCTAATTCGTAAACATATTTTGCAATGCTTCTTTTTTATCCAAGTCTGATAACACTATTACCTGGATCCCCTGTAGATCTCTTTCTACTGTCTGTTTCCTCTTGGTTTGAAATCATATTATCATATCACCTTTTATATCTGGTTGCTTTTTATTATTTACTGAGCATTTTATACGAAAAAAATTATAAAAATAATTTAAACCATATGACAATATTATCTTTCTCTGAACAGTATTTTCCTTTGCTTCTGAGACATGGGTAAGGAAACCAGCCATACAATCAGGATCCTTAATCCAGTCAGGGAGTGAGATGTGTGAAGCTGGGCCTCAATTCCTAGAAGGGCTACTTAATTTCTAGTTCACATTTAGTCCTAAAGTTCAGCCCTACAGAGTATCCAATGCTCAGGATATGTACTAGGGGCCACTCTTCTTTGGCATATCCTGAATTCAATTTTATAGTACTATCGCCATGTCAGAAAGTTCTAGCCTCTCAGTAGCCTCTTCCAGAACCAGGGGTGCCCCCAGGGGAAAAGTTGCCCCAGTGTCGCTCTGAGTTTCCTTGTTCTCCAGGATCTTGGTCCTCATAATGTGTTGACCCTATGAGATGTCAAAAAGATTTTTAAAATTTTGTTCTATGTGTGGGTTGTTCTATGTAGAATTACCTTGTCCAGGATATTCAGAAGAACTCCAATCAAGAATCCTGGAAGTGAGAAGTACATCAAGCACCTTGATTATATTATTAAGAATTCAGGGCTCCATCGATTATTATTCAGTGAATTAGCATAGCACTTCATATCACAAAATGGCAACTGAACTTCCAGGCATCACATCATATTTCAGGCGATAGAAAGCATAGTAGGTGAAAGAAATGGGCTGTGCGAACCAGATCCGTTTCCCTTTCCATATATTTTTAATAAATAAGGATTTTTTCTTTGGGTTCTTCTTACCCTATTTATTATTAGTCACCCTCTCTTTTGTAACAGGCAACTCTGGACAAATCACATAACCTTTCTAAGCATTAGTTTCTGTCAAATAAGTGACTTGAACTAGATCTCTAAGCTTCTTAAGCTCAAGCATACCTACATTCCATTAACTCACTTCTCTTCCATTATTTTTAGGAGAAAAGTAGAAAGAAATATAAAAATCCATCTATTTAGGAGACAAAAATGAAAGTCTGAAAATATGGAACATCCAGAGCTTTATTCTCTAGATAGCAAAGATTTCAATTTATGTTAAAGCCATATACTAAAATTTAAGTTTGGAAATTAAGTTGAAGAGAAAAAAACATGTTCACTTTATAAAATGTAATTCTAATCTTCTGGCAGGTCTTGTTATAATGTTTTACTAATGCCTTTAAATTATTATTAAATTTACAGTTATTTAATTTGCATGCAACTTTCACAAACATCCATAAACTTTTTTTGTTCATGTCTAAGAATTATTATTTTATTATTATTTTCTTCAAACTGACCAATATTCCTTGGCTTGCATATCACCAAGATTATCAGACATGCTTTCTCTTTCTGTATTTCTCTGGCCATTTTCTATGACTTTGTAGCAATTTTCTGAATGCTCTCAAGCCCAAACCAAATCTTGAACTATTAATGAGTATTCAAAGAAAACACCTTTAAACTTCCAACTTGAATTTTTATATATTTACCTCTTTAGAGGTGGAATGTTGAGAGATTCCATATATTTCATTAAAAGAAATATGAAAAGATTCCTTATTTTTCTCCGCCCTTTCTCACATTCCTCATGACCAACACCTTCCTCCAAAAGAGGATATAATTTGCCTACATCATGCCAAATATTTCAGCTTTATTTTTGCCATGGAAAAAGCATTAAACTCAGCTGAATTATTCATGAGACCCTAGGTAACATGATCGTTATTTTTGGCCTTTACCTTCAATACTTTCAGACTTGCAACTCATTTTAGGATTTCTGAATGGGTTTAACAAGGGCCTTTGCTATACACATCATTAAATTGTTGGCATGTGTCCTGGCATGGAAATTTACACTATATCAACATAGCCATATATTTGCAAGGATATATAACTTCAATTTTGTGTAGTTCTTACTTTATCTATTTTTTTCTACTGTCATCCAGTTGAGATTTTCAGAGCATGTGCTAATATGAGATGACTAAAATACCCAAGACAGAAAAAAAATGTCGGGGCTCCAGCTTAGAGATTCTCAATTTACCTCTGAGGATGATCATAAGACTGGTTTTACAGATGGGGGCAAACATCACATCACCATGAGCAACCCTTCAAAATCCTTATCATGGCATTTGCAAAAGCTTTTTTTCTGAATTTCCACACAGAATCAGCATTCCATGTTCTGATTAACATCCATACTTTCTTAATACTCAGTTCTCCTTTTAACTGTCACTGAAACTTGCCTCCTCTCATGAACTTCCCCTATTTTCACTGCTCTGCTTTGCCCCAAAGGGAGAAAATAAAAGCTAAAGCTTTCCTCCCAAGACAACTCCTAAGCACCACTCTTCTCAATTCCCTTCAAAGCAGAATAGATGTTGCCCACTCTTGTACCGAGACCTCTTACAGTATTATGGTCACACTAAGTAAATCACTGCCAGCTGGCAATGGTACCGCTGTCCCTCAACAACCAGACCTGAGCTCTATCCCCATGCTTCTTTCAGAAAACACAGTCTCAAAACGTTCATTGCAGATATTAATGGAAAATATAAGAAAATATTTCATCACTGCAATTTCTTCTAAAATCATATTACATAAGATATTATGTATCTATTTCTATTCTACTTCTCAGTATAAGAGCCAGGTTAACACTACTAAAGTGGACCTGTGTCCACCAAGAAACCAGATGTCAGTCCTAGCTGGTTTGGCTCAGTGGATAGAGCATCAGTCTGCAAGGTTCAATTCCGGTCAAGGACACATGCCCGGGGTTGTGGGCTCGATCCCCAGTAGGGGACATGCAGGAGGTAGCTGATCAATGATTCTCTCTCATCACTGATGTTTCTATCTCTTTCTCCCTCTCCCTTCCTCTCTGAGATCAATAAAAATAAAAATATATTTTTAAAAAAGAAACCAGATGTCAAGACAGTCTGAATGCTCAAGACGGTTGGTCTCCAAGAGGGATTTAACACGTAAACCAAATGCAGATTTCATCTCTCAGTTTATCCAGTGGGAAACTAGTTAAGTTTTCAAAGATGCAAAGCAAACATCATTCTCAGCTGTCATTTTATTTTGGAATACACTAGCTATTTAATTTTGTCACAATGTTATCAAGTAATACAATATATTTCTCTCTTATGTTTAGTGATATCTGTTTTCCAAGGCAAATAAATCTACTATGGAAGCACCCAAGTTTTAACATATATCTAGAACTATTAAAAAATATTAACAAGGGTTTGGGGAAATATCCATTTCCTTCTCATGACCTCTGCTCTTTGGAGGTTTGCCTGTCATATGACCTTGTTTATTTTATTTCATAGCACTTACCTCAATTAATTATTAATTAACTTTATTCACTTGTTTACTTATTATCTTTCTCCCTCATAGAATATAAGCTCCATGAAGGATGAGGTTTTCTCTGTCTTATTCACTGTTATATCCCAACCTAACAGTGCTGGCTGGAATGCTGTAAAATACTCAATAATATGTGTTAAGAATTTATCAAAGCAATGAGAACAGGCTGGGTTCTGGGCAGTAGCAAACATGCCCCAAATTTCAGGGCCTAACATAATAGAAGCTCATTTCCTGCTTGCTGTGTCCAACACAAGTTAGGAGAGGGAAAATTTGTTAATCATTTTTGTTCAAGGACCTAGACTGATAGGCTCTACCTGGTGACAAACTTTCACATCATCAAGGCAGGAAAACAGTGTACTGCATATCTCATACTGGTTATTGCTTCTGCCCAAAAGTACCATGTATGGTCACATTTCACTGGTCTAAGCAACTAACATGGCCACACCTAATTTCCAAGGGGAGGAGAGAAGTAGATATGGATGAGCAATGGAAGCCTATGTAGAATTAAATAGCAAATCTAGAATCATACTGTTCTAAGGGGTTTCATTTGGTCCATTCTTCTGTGTCTGGGCAAGGTTGCAATTAGAAAGTAACATAACAGAAGGTGTACTAAAGAATTAGACTAACAATGGGCATCATGTACATCATACCAGAAAGCTTTCCAAAATCAGTGATATTACCACAAGAGCCTTTACAACTAAGAAAATACATCTTAGTTGCCAATCAAGAGGACATACCTATATTCATTATGTTGCTTAAATTAGGAACAAATTAAATAATTATGGTGCACAAAGTACTCATTCTCTTTGTAACTAAAACCTTCTTGGGGACTGATAACCAACAGTAGGAAAATGTGTGACAATTTTATGTCATGTTTTCAGATGACAAAAAAAAACACCACAAAACACAACCCTCACTAAAATCTTATTCATAGTTTTTTTTTATTTTTTGTACCCAAGTAATACATGTGAACAAGAGCACAAACTGGCAGCAGTATACAGGCCCACTAAGCCACATTCCCATTGCCATGGAAGGCCCACACAACGTTCTGACCTGTGTACAGAAGTTTCTCTAAACCATGTCTCTTGGTATTTCCTGCTGATACAGAGCATGATTTCAAACCTGCTAGACGGGCCTTTTTTTCTTTTCTTTTTTTAATCTCCACCAGTCAGTCTCTTATAGTGAGATAACCTCCAGTCACAATTCTCCCTCCAAATGAATTTCCAGGTTGCCATGGTAACACCTTCCTCCAAACTGTCAATGTTTCCCAATCTTAAAGGCAGCCCTCCTGATTTACCGCCAACAGCACCAGTGTCCTGATGCAAGAGAAAGCACCTTCCTTCTCTAAATATACAAATGAGTCCCTTTAGAAGGTTCTCTTAATAATAGCAGCAGCTACCACCTATTAGAGCTTACTTTATATCCATTATCTCATTTAATAATGTTTTATAAAAAACCTCTGCACAGTAGAGATTGTTCTCATTTTACAGATTAAAATAATTATAAATCAGAGCTTTTATAACTTGGCAAAAGGGCAGAGCCAGGATTTGAAAATTCTCTGACCATACTATCTCTGAGGCATCCTTCTTGGGCACATCCCTTTTTCCAGCTCAGAGGAGTACTCTCACCTGTCTTGTTCTCTCAACTTTTCCCTGCTCCTTTTTCCAACAGGGCTTTCTGCATCTCAAGACAATTTAAGTTGCTTTAATTTTAGCACAACACTACTCCAAATCCAATGGCATGTTAAGTTATATTACTGCTGAAAAAAATTAAGAGAGAAAATACTGCATTCTTGCAGTTTGGTGGGATGAAGGTACGAGATGCTAAGGCATCCAAAATGTGACCAGATGCCAAGGAATGTCCATGGGGTAGAACTAAAGCCAAGTCTCCTGAATTTGCTTCCTTTGAAAGCCCCTCCTCCATGTGACCCACATCCTTACTAGTCTCCCCTAAATACACATCCCGGGACACACAAAGCAAGCACTGTATTTATTTCTTAGCTGATCTATTCCCTCCCCTGTGCCCAACACACTGGCAGACTATGTTAGCCTTGTAAATAAAAGCTGAACCCTTACCGTCCCAGTTAGTTATTTTTCCAATCTGCCCTTTTAAACCACTCACCTGGCAAAAACTGTTATTCCCTTGGCCAGCAACTATTTGTAACCAGTCTGCCTCTATTTTTACACAAAAGATACGAATTCTTTGATTAAAAAAGGGGAGTATTCTAAATAAGACAATTAGCAAGTCACATAGATTTTCCACCCACTCCACAGAGGCACACAAACAAGAGAATTAATTCCATTTGTAGTCTATAATAAACAGAATGCTCTACCCACTACAGAGCCCCAGAGGTTGGTACAGAATAACTCATTCCAAGTAGTAATGGCTACAATGGCCCAGTTTCCTGTTTTATAAAACTATGGACTAAAACTCAATAGGTACACCTCCCCCAGCCTATCTTCCCTTGCATATTTCTGCATATCAATCCATTAAGGTTCTGAGGTGTAATTTATCCTATTCACTATTATCCTGTTAAATTGCTCTACAGCTGCCTTAGCAGTAATTGCAGTGATCAGTGATTCAGGCTTCTTGAGCAAAGGGCTTTAAGTAGGTTTCATTATTAAAATTCTAAAGGTTTTATTATTAAAATAAACCTGAGATAGAGCATTGTGCCTCCATGGGGCAGTCATATTAATGATTCTTCAATTATGAGGGATTCCAGTCACATCATCAATGTTTCACTCATGAATATCAGTAATTGGGAATTTATCAACCAATAAAACCAACCACCATTCTAAAAATGAAGAATAATAATCTCATTTAAAATAGCATATGCAGTGCTGTGCAGCCCTTTAAAAAGCTATCTTTGTTCACTGAGGTACTGCTTGTAATAGCAAATACTGGAAACAACCCAAATATCTATATATAAGCTAAACTAGGAGGCAAAAAGTTACATACATACATACATACATAAAGAATAAAGAATAAATAAAAATAAACTAGGAGGCAGACACCTACACAATAGAATACTATGCAGCTCTGATAAAAGAATGAGAAGGCTCTCCCTGTAACTACATGGAAAGATATCTCTTGACATACTGTTCAAGAGAAAAAAGCAAGTTATAAAACAGGTTCTATAACCTTCTATCTTTTGTAATAAAAGGAGAAGGATAACAACATCTATAATAATAAAAGCATAATACGCTAATTAGATCAGATGTCCTTCCAGACGACCTTCCGGACAAAACTGGGACTCCGAGGGCCTAGGCAAGCCACTGTGGCTGCAAGGGCTGAGCCCCTTGCATGAATTTCATGCATCAGGCCTCTAGTATATTCATATTTGCTTGTATTTACATAAAGAAACTGGACAGATTTTTAAGAAATAGTCTCTTAGTCAAATGCTATATAATATGGGAAGGGAGTTTAAGAGGTTGATCAAAATGGATGAAAGTAATATTTCTCAATATATACATTTCAAAATAAATTTCTCATTTTTAAATTACCTTTACTGCCTATTTCATCTGATGGTAGGGTCAGTGAATTCTAATTTGTCCACTTCTGATCAGGCTTCAGACTTACTACTTCAGCCTGCCCTCCTTCTCTTCTCCCTTTTCAATTTTGATTTCATTATTGGGTTTTCATAAAGGACTTTTATGAAGAAGGGAGATTTATATCCAAGTCTAGGATTACAACTATCTTAAGACCACTTTCAACACAGCACTTTTTCATAAATCCCTTCCAGGGTTCCATCTTCCCTAGAGAGAAGAAAGAGGGAGAGAGGCACACAGGGGTTTCTCTAGCTTTGTCAGTTATTTGAACTGGCATTTGCCCTGGCTGGTTTGACTCAGTGGATAGAGTGTCAGCCTGTGGACTGAAGGGTCCCAGGTTCAATTCCAGTTGGGGGCACATGCCTGGGTTGAGGGCTTGATCCCCATTAGGGGACGTGCAGGAGGCAGCCAATTGATGATTTTCTCTCATCATTAATGTTTCTCTCTTTCCCTTTCCCTTCCTCTCTGAAATCAATATATATATATATATATATATTAAAAAAAAAAGAGAGAGAGAGAGAACTGTCACCAAAATGAATAAAAATAAGCCAACTGTCTAAATTTAGAGTCACAAAGTCCTGTTCAAACAAAATCCAAGGACAACTAAGACCTGCCAACATCCTCAACTAGATAAATGCAGATATGAATTAACTGCAGAATTCAAAGGCAACAAATGGTCCAGTGTTAGCAGGGAATCTGGGAAGGAAGAGCCCTCAGAGCAGTCCCATTCACCCCACTTAAGAGATTAAGAGGTTGGACATCCAGAGAGTGGGTAAGGCTTCATGGAAGCCTACCAATCTCCACACATCACAGATTCTATAGTTATAAGACGACCAGACTAAGTGATGCAAACTGTCCAGACAGCTAGTTTAGCTCTGCTTCCTCTCCCTGGATGCAATCTGTATAGGAAATAATGCCATAGAAGATTTATCCCTGCCCTCCTCCTTTTGGGCAGGTCTGTGTTAGCTGATGACTTCAAAATTTCTGTCACCACCAGTCCAGCCTCATGCAACTAAATTTCAGACCTATCTTAAAGCTATCTTTGACATATCTCTACCTAGACATCCAGGATGTCCGATGTTCAAAGACGGCTCTACTTGTATGGTCTGGGTGTCCCAAGTCCAAAGACATCTCTACTTGTGTGTCCTAGGTGTCCCATGCTCTTCTCCTGGCAACATATGCTCCTCTTGCTTCACTTCACCTGTCTCAGTTAATGGCATTACCATGTACCACAATACCCAAACAAAAAACCTGAAGGTATTCATCCTATACCCCTCCTCCTGCCATGCTCCTACTTCTATCCACCTAATTAACAGTTAGCTGCATTGATTTTTTTACCTCCTAAATCTCGCTCAAAGCCTTGCTTCCTCTTCATTTTCCCTGCCTGCCTTATTCAGTATCTCATCATTCATTCAACAATATTTAATGAGTATAGATCTAGCTAACAGCTTTCAAACAGAATAAAAGTATGATCCCTGCCTTCTGATGCTTAACATCTAATTATTTCTTATCTAAACTATTGAGATATACTCTTGCTTCCTATCATTCATTCACTACATAGCACCCAAACTGTCTTTTCAAAACTTTAATAGCTCATTTAATTAAGAGGTCAGCAAACTTTTTCTGTAAAAGGCCATCTTATGAATATTTAATGCTTCTGAGCCATATGTTCTCTGTCACAAATACTTAACTCCACTCTTATAATGTAAGATCAGCCATACGTAATACATAAACAATGGTTGTGGACTGTGTTCCAATGTTTTTTATTTACAAAATCAGGCAGCAGGCCAGATTTGACCAATGGGTCACCGTTTGCCAACCTGCTTTAATTAACTGAAGTGCTTCAGACTCCAGTGGAATTAATCCAAGTTGGTTCCCATGGTCCACAAGGCCCTCCAATCTCATCTCAATACCACTTGCTCCTCAATGCTCTGGTCACCTGGGCAGGAGCTATGCTTAAAATTCTGAATCTGGCTTTAGATTTTGTCACTAGATTCTACCTGGCAGGCAGCCACTCACCACTTTCTAGAAAAAATTGGTAGGAGGAGGCAGGGAGAAAAGCACAGGAAATCTATCTGTGCTGTTTCCTGTGAGCAGCTCTGCTAAAATGGTTAGGAAAGAAGATATAACATTCAGGCTAAAACACAATTAGGGATTCTCCATGAATTCCAAGTGTCCACATTTCTTTGTCATCTATTAGCAAAGAAAGCCCAATGCTGGCTGTTTTGCTATATAAAAATAACCCAAGATATTCAAGGAATTTCTGGAAAACTGCCTTACCAATAAAATGGAAATTGTTACTTCTAGAAGAATTTCCAATAGAAATCCTTTAACATTCATTAAGGCCAAAGAGTTTTCACCTAATTCAGTCTGCTGCATGGGAGAATAGAGTATTTCTAAGGAATAGAGACTCCCAAAACCATTCCACTAGAAAGGAGGGAGAGAATTTGTTACTCTAAAATCAAAAGGAAGTGAAAATAGGCCAATCCAGAATGTTATTACTCCCTTTCTGAGATGGGGGATTGAGTTCCAGAGCCATTCTCTTTCCTTTGCATGGTCTCCTTGCTTAGCATCTAAAAGCTTTGGTTATTGGGTGCAGCCAGCTAAATTCTCTTTTAATGTAATAGAATCTGCTTCAGCAAAGCTAATGCTGAGCCATCTCCAGATTCCAGAAATGATAGACTATAAATTACTGTGTCTCCCATTTGTTATAATGAAGTGCAAGTTAGTGCAGTCCTGCATGACCACTCTACATGCTACTCTGACTTGCCTGGAGTAAATCTGACTGAAGGAGCAAACACAAAGCAGAGCTAGATCTAGGATTACTTCACTTTTGAACCTAGCTCTTTACTACTCACCTGTGGGTCCAATCACAGAACCCAAGTAGGGGGTTGGGGTTGGAGGGTGAGGAAGAAACAAGGCTCCCGGGATTTTCATCCCTAATGTCTCCTCCTCTTGCACATTTATTATCTCCTTGTGAAGAAGTTAAATAGGTTAAACCAGTGGTCAGCAAACTCATTAGTCAACAGAGCCAAATATCAACAGTACGATTAAAATTTCTTTCGAGAGCCAAATTTTTTTAAATTCAAACTTCTTTTAACACCATTTCTTCAAATAGATTCGCCCAGGCCATGATATTTTGTGGAAGAGCCACATTCAAGGGGCCAAAGAGCCATATGTGGCTCGCGAGCCACAGTTTGCCAACCATGGGGTTAAACTAACATAACTAAATGATTAAACTTTATACAGAATCTCCAGAGATCAACAAAACTGCATTAGAGTCCACCTTGAGGATGACTAAAAGATTTGCCTCTGAAGCAAGTACCAACAATCTGTCAGATTTGGAACCATTCAAAATTCCTGTCAAAGATCTGCCAACATGGGAGCCCAGAACCAAATCATTCAGAAGGTCCTCTGCCAAGCCCCTTTATAAGGCCATCTCCTTCTATTATTCCATTAAACAAAAACTACAGCCCATTACCTACCCTTAAATCGCTTTGCCAATGGTATAGAGCCAGATCCCCCATACCCTGGCAGGAAATCAATAGGATAACCTACTAAACCCCACTCTGAAGATGCTGAAACCCACAGATTACAAGAGAAAAGAAAAGGTTGAGAATAAGTCAGCCCTGCGGAAGCTGTGCCAATCCTCCACCTCACCCCTACCCCGATAACCCCACCCAGCCTAATCCTGGCTGGATTTTCACCTGATGAAACAGATCTATAGGTTATCAAATGCAAACAGGAACTCCTGATCTGGTTCTTCAGAACCCAGAAAACAGCAGTAAATTTTTAAAGACCAGATGGGATTTTCATAAGAACAGAGAGTGTTTCAGATAAATGGAATGTTGGGAACTGGAGGAACATAGGGCCTAAAGGGACAAAAGTAAAGCTGAGCCTAGACAGAACCTTGCTTAACCCTGGCCAGTGTGGCTCAGTCAGTTGGGCTTCATCCCATGCACTGAAATGTTGCTGGTTCAAATCCTAGTCAGGAAACATGCCCATGCTTGATTCTTGGGAGGGGGCAAGCAGAAGGCAGCCAATTGATGCTTCACTCTAACATCAATGTTTCTCTCTCTTCCTCTCCCTCTAAACATCAATTTTAAAAAATTTTAAAGAAAAAAAGAACCTTGCTTAGAGGGTATTAGGCCCAGGTTAAAGTAACTATTCAAGCCAGGGTGTCAGCCCCAATGAAGGCATCTTGGCAGTGCAAGGCTAGCAATATTTGGGGTGGTTGAAGCTAAAATGTCAAACCAGGGTGCACAGCTCAAGATTCTCTGAGAGGAATCCTTACCAGAATAAGGCAAAGCTCCATAATGGTTGATTGTTGATCTGTTGATTCCTAGCAAGAGCCTCACACTGGTGATGAGCAGGGGAGCAGCAGTCCCCAGGGAGAAGACTGACAAAAGTACAGTAGTCCCTCCCTTACCTGCGAGGGACAGAGTCCAAGACCCCCAAGTGGATGCCTGAAACCATAGATAGTGCTGAACCCTGCATATACTATATATACTATGTTTTTCCTACACATATCTACCTCTGATTAGTTTATAAATTAGGCACAGTTAGAGTAACAATAACTAATAATAAAATAATTATAATATACTGTTATAAAAGTTATGTGAATGTGGCATTATAAAGTAGAATCAGGGTTACTTGAATACAAGCACAGCAATATCCCAAAAGTTGATCTGATAACCAAGAGAGCTACTAAGTGACTAGCAGGCAGGCAGCATATACAGACAGCATAGAGATGCTGGACAGAGGGATGGTATGAAACTTCATCACACTACTCAGAATGGTAGGCCATTTAAAACTTATGAATTATGTATTTCTATAACTTTCCATTCAATATTCTGTAATTGACTATGGGTAATTGAAACCACCGAAAGCAAAACTGCGGATATGGGGCTACTACTGTAATTCAGACCTAGAGCTCAGACTGTGTGCTCTACTGAAAGGAATAAAGTCCCCCTAAAAAATGCCTGTTTCCACACCTGGTACAGATTACAGACTTTGGAACATCTTGGTGTACCAGAAAGGAAGGAAGCTATATAAGTTAAACATTCATGTCAAAAAACCATGGGAGTCAACTTGAAGGGATACCTACTGACCTAACGAGGCAATGTGAACATCCAAAACATTTCCTATCTAATAAAAGAGCAATATGCAAATTAAGCATCACTCTGCTATATCCACAAGCCATGCCCACCAGCCAATCAGGAGTGAGTATGCAAATTAACCCCAACAAAGGTGGCTGCGGCCACAGAGGGAGCAGGAGGGAGGGCTTGGGTTTCCCTGGTGATGAAGGAAGCCAAGCTTTCTGCACAGCCCAGGCCTCCACTCAACGCTACAAAGTTTCAATTGTAGAAGATAAATAAATCCCAACAGAAATGGCTGCCCCCAACTAGTGAGCAGAAGGCTTGACTCCACATCAGGCTACAAAGTTTCAAATGTAGAAGATAAATGAATCCCAGATCCCAGGGCCTCTGCTTGGGTCCTGGGGCGGGGAGGGGGGAGAAGGGGAGAGGGGGGCGGGGTATGGCTGGCCTTCAAACCACCACAGACCCTTTGCCCAGGCCACCTCACACCTCAAGGGAACCCCCACCCTGATCCAGGACAACCTTCAGGGCAAACCAGCTGGAACCCACCCATGCACCAAGGTCTCTAACTAATAAAAGCATAATATGCAGATTGACCATCACTCCAACACACAAGATGGCTGTTCCCATGTGGTCAAAGATCCTTCCCCCATGTGGACACAAGATGGCCATCACAAGATGGCCAGGTGGGAGAAAATGGCGGCGGAGTAGACGGACGCGTCTGGAGCTTTGTCGCTGGGCAGAGGGAGAGAGAGCGGCTGAGAGTTGCATTGGGAGTGTTTGTTGGCAAGCTAGGAGTCAGTTGTCCTCCAGGGGAAGGCGGGGAACTGCTGGAAGGGGCTCTCCCGGCCAGGCAGCCCCACTGCCACGGGGTTTTTGTCCGCCGGAGCCACCAGCGCGAACGCGGAGCCCGAGCCATCTTGCAGTGGGAGGTGGATGTCTGCGGCGCTCTGAAGCCTTCGGCTAGGCACCCATCGAGCAGCCAGGAACCCAGGGACCCAGAACTCCGCTCTCCAATTGGCGCAGACACGCGGCGGAATCAGAGATCCACAGAGCACACGGAAAGGTCAGATTGCGCCTGACTTAAGGGGGAGGTGGATGTCTGCCAAGGTCTGAAAGCTGCGGCTGACGGAAGCACCCACAGAGCAGCCAGGACCCAGAGCGCGGCTTCCCCGACGGCACAGACACGCAGGCGGAGGATTCAGAGATCCACAGGGCGCGTGCGGAAGGGTCAGATTTCGCCTGGGCCAGGGTGCGGTCTCCTACCCCCGCAGGGCAGAGACGCACACACTGTGGGAGCCGGGCTGCGGGAAAGCTGCCTCTGGAGAGGTCCGCAGGGGTGGTCAGGGCGTGATCCCTGAGTGTGAAGGCAGACCCTCTGGGCTGTTGACAGAGGAGAGCTCCGGAAAACGACTCTTTTTTTTTTTTCTTTTTCTTTTTCTTTTTCTTTTTCTCTGGGGCAGAGGGACAACCTGGGAGTTATTGCAGTGTCCAGGCTGCAAAACTCCCACAAACTGGTTTTGGGAACCACAGGGTAGCAGGATCTGAGCACAGCCTAGAGAGGTCCTGTGCTTTGTCTCAGAGATCAATTCCGAAACACTGCCACCCAAAGGATGACACACAAATTGACTCTCACATAACCACAAGAGAATAAAGAGATTGGAACACCAAGAGGGGAACACAGGGAACTGCAATACCTCCCCTACTGGGAAACAGGAGTGCCAAGCAGAATAATAGTGGAAGTGAAGGACCATTCTATTTTTCTTCTTTTTTAATTTTCCCTTTTTTTTCTTTTTTCTTTTTTTTTAATTTTTAATTCTTTATTTTTCATTTTCACATATTTTAATTAAAAGAATTTTTTTTCTTTCTGTCTCAATTGATTTTACCTTTATAATTATTACATTTTTGCTTTAAACTAGAATTATTAATTACTACTAGTACTTTACCGTTTTTGGGGAAAAAAGGTGTCATTTTGTTTTCTCTTTATTTTATTTCGGGATTAGAGTTCTACATTCTATTTTCATCTTCCCTTTAGCATAATTTTACTCCAACTCAACTCCACCTTTATGCCAACACTTTTCTCCTAACTTTCCCCATTTTCTGTCTTGTTTCTCTTTCCCTTTTCCAACTTTAGATTCTCCCTATTTTTCTCTTTACCTGGTTAAAATTTCACCCCATTTATATATCTAATTTCAAATCCCCTATTACAAGTCCACACAAACCTCTCTCCTCTTGTCTTCACTAGCCAAAAAGTTGTTTTTTCTCTATGTCCTTTTGTTGCTATTTGCCTGAAAAGTGATTATATCGATTTTTTGAAAAAATTTTTTGAGAGACTGTTTTAGTTTATTCTACTTGTTTTATTTTGCTTTTTGCTTGCTTTGTTTTCTACCTCTTTTTTCCCTCATCTCCCTCGATACCAGTTGCTATTTGCAATTTGCATTAATCTCTAGGTACTGGTTGCTGGCCTTTTTTGGGATTAGTGACTGTTCTATTGGAGTTGACATCTATATTTTGTTCCTCTTTTCTCTCTTATACACTTTCTTTTCTCTCTGACTTTTTTCTCTTCCTCTTTCCTTCTCCTTTTTCTCCTTTTTATTTTCTTATTTTATTTTATTTTATTGTTCATTTATTTATCTTTTTTTTTCTCACTCTCCCAATTTGATTTTGGCACTTCTTTCTTTTCTTTCTTCCTCATTTTCCTCTTCTTCTTTCTCTATTTACCCCTAATTTGTCCTTCATTGGTGGTCACCTTATTTGTGATTATTAACATCTTGAATACATTTCTACTCAGTGCCTTGTGTGCTGTACCTGGTCGTGTTGTAGTTTGTGCCTTTCAATCAACGTAGGAGAGAGCACTACATAACCAGACACCCAGAGAAGAAAGACCATGGTCAGAAAAAGAAACAGCCCACAAAAGACAGAAAGGCAGGTTTCACCAGAAAAGGAAGTAAACGAAATAGAACCACAAATAAGCCTACCAGAGAAAGAGTTCAGAGAAATGATCATAATGTGGTTGAAAAGAATGGAAGACAAATTTGACAATATGAGTAAGAGCCTAGAGGAGGTGAACAAGCATGAAGAAGAAATGCAGAAGTAACTAGAGGAGGTGCAGAATAAACAAGAAGAAATGAATAATGACATCACTGCTATAAAGAACACAATAGAAAGCATCAAAAGTAGACTAGCAGAAGCAGAGGACCGCATCAGTGAGCTAGAAGACACGGTAGGAAAAAATACCCAAGTACAGCAGCTTCTAGAAACAAAAGTTAAAAAGCAAGAGGAGAGTCTAAGGGAACTTTGGGATAACATGAAACAAAATAACATCCGCATAATAGGGGTTCCAGAAAGAGTGGAAACTGAACAAGGATTAGAGAACGTGTTTGAAGAAATAATGACAGAAAATTTCCCCAATATAGAAAAGAAAAAACCCACACAAATCCAAGAAGCTCACAGAGTCCCAAGCAAAATGAACCCCAACAAACCGACACCGAGGCACATTATAATTAAATTGGCAAACACCGAATGACAAAGTAAGAATCTTAAAAGCAGCCAGAGAGAAACAGAAAGTTACCTACAAAGGAACCCCCATAAGACTAGCTACTGACTTCTCAACAGAAACTCGTCAGGCCAGAAGAGAATGGAATGAAATATACAAAGTCATGCAAAGGAAGGGTCTGGATCCAAGAATACTGTACCCTGCAAGACTCTCAATCAAAATTGAAGGTGAAATCAAAAGCTCCACAGACAAAAAAGGACTAAGGGAATATATTACCACCAAACCAGCAATGCAAGAAATGTTAAAAGGTCTGCTGTAATAAAAAGAAAGAGGAAGCGAAGAAGGAACTCGGGGGTAAGGACTAAAAATGGCAACAGATAAGTACTTATCAATAATAACTTTAAATGTAAACGGATTAAATGCTCCAATCAAAAGACATAGGGTAACCGATTGGATAAGAAAACATGATCCATATATCTGCTGTCTGCAAGAAACCCACCTTAGGAAAAGAGATGCACACAGATTGAGGGTGAAGGGATGGAACATGGTATTTCAGGCAAATGGAAATGAAAAAAAAGCTGGGGTTGCAATACTTATATCTGACAAATTAGATCTCAAAGTGAAGGACATAACAAGAGATAAAGAAGGCCACTTCATAATACTAAAGGGAACAATCCAACATGAAGAAATAACTCTGGTAAACATATATGCACCCAATATAGGAGCACCTAAATACATAAAAAAACTCTTGGAGGATATTAAGGGAGAGATTGACAGCAATACAATCATAGTAGGAGACTTTAATACCCCACTGTCACCATTGGACAAATCCTCTAAACAAAAAATCAACAAAGAAACATCAATCCTAAATGACTCACTAGACCAGATGGAATTAATTGACATCATCAGAACATTTCACCCCAAAGCCACAGAATATACATTCTTCTCCAGTGCACATGGGTCATTTTCAAAGATAGATCATATGTTGGGTCATAAGAAAAGTCTCTTCAAATTCAAGAAGATAGAAATCATATCAAGCATTTTCTCAGACCACAGTGGCATAAAACTGGAAATCAACTATAATAAAAACAATAGAAAGAAATCAAACACATGGAGACTAAACAGCATGCTTTTAAACAACGACTGGGTAACCAGAGAGATCAAGGAAGAAATAAAAAACATCATGGCAACAAATGACAATGACAACACAACAATACAAAATTTATGGGACACAGTGAAAGCAGTCTTAAGAGGGAAGTTCATAGCCCTACAAGCCTACTGCAAAAAACAGGAAACAATGGTAATAAATCACCTAAACCTACAACTCAAAGAGCTAGAACGTGAGCAACAAGAAAAGCCCAGTGTACTCAGAAGGAAGGAAATAGTGAAGATCAGAGCGGAGGTAAACAACTTGGAGACCAAAGAAACAATTCAAAAGATCAACAAAACAAAGAGCTGGTTCTTTGAAAGGATAAACAAGATTGATGGACCCCTAGCCAGGCTCACCAAGAAGCAAAGAGAGAAGACCCAAATAAACAAAATCAGAAATGAAAGAGGAGAAATAACAACAGACCCTGTGGAAATACAAAGGATTGTTAAAAAATACTATGAACAACTCTATTCCAACAAATTGGACAACCTGCAAGAAATGGACATTTTCCTAGAAAAATATAACCTCCCAAAACTCAATGAGGAGGAAGCCAAACATCTCAATAGTCCAATAACTATGGAAGAAATTGAAGCAGTAATCAAAAAGCTTCCAGCAAATAAAAGCCCAGGTCCAGATGGCTACACAGGAGAGTTTTACCAAACATTCAAGGAATAATTAAAACCTATCCTCCTCAGACTATTCAAAAACATTCAAGAAGAAGGAATACTACCAAACACCTTCTATGAAGCCAGCATCACCCTAATACCAAAACCAGATAAAGACAACACAATGAAAGAGAATTATAGGCCAATATCTCTCATGAACATAGATGCCAAAATCCTCAACAAAATTCTAGCAAACCGGATCCAGCAGTACATCAGAAAGATCATACACCATGACCAAGCAGGATTCATCCCAGGAATGCAGGGATGGTTCAATATCCGCAAATCAATAAATGTGATACATCACATAAACAAATTGAGAGATAAAAATCACATAGTCATATCAATTGATGCAGAAAAAGCATTTGACAAAATCCAACATCCTTTCTTGATAAAAAACGCTCAGCAAAGTGGGAATAGAAGGATCATACCTCAACATCATAAAAGCCATATATGATAAACCCACAGCTAATATCATACTCAATGGGCAAAAACTAAAACCATTTCCCCTAAGAACAGGAACAAGACAGGGATGCCCACTCTCACCTCTCCTGTTCGACATAGTACTGGAAGTATTAGCCATTGCAATTAGATAACAAGAAGAAATAAAAGGCATCCAAATTGGAAAAGAAGAAGTAAAGCTGTCCTTATTTGCAGATGACATGATATTGTACATAAAAAACCCAAAGGACTCCATTCCAAAACTAATTGACTTAATTAATAAATTCGGCAATGTAGCAGGATACAAAATTAATGCTAAGAAGTCTGTGGCATTTCCATACACTAACAGTGAAATTATAGAAAGAGAAACTAAAAAAGCAATCCCATTTACCATCGCACCAAAAAATTAAGATACCTAGGAATAAACCTAACTAAAGAGGTAAAAGACCTTTATGCAGAAAACTACAGGACACTGAAAAAAGAGATAGAGGAAGATGTTAACAGATGGAAGAGCATATCATGCTCATGGATTGGGAGAATCAACATCATTAAAATGTCCATACTACCCAAAGCAATCTACAGATTCAACGCACTACCCATTAAAATACCAACAACATATTTCACAGACCTACAAAGAATTCTTCATAGATTCATCTGGAATAAAAAAAGACCACGGATAGCTACAGCAATTCTGAGAAAAAAGAATAAAGTAGGTGGGATCTCAATACCAGACTTCAAGCTATACTACAAAGCAACTGTTCTCAAAACAGCCTGGTACTGGCACAAGAACAGACATATAAATCAACGGAATAGAATAGAGAACCCAGATATCCACCCAAACCACTATGCTCTATTAATATTTGACAAAGGAGGCATGAACATTCAATGGAACCAAGATAGCCTCTTCAATAAATGGTGTTGGGAAAATTGGACAGATACATGCAAAAAATTGAAACTGGACCACCAACTTACACCAAATACAAAAATAAACTCAAAATGGATACAGGACTTAAACATTAGAAGGGAAACCATAAAAATACTAGAGGAATCCACAGGCAGCACAATCTCAGATATATGCCGAAAGAACTTCTTCACTGATACTGCTCCAAAGGCAATGGAAACTAAAGAAAAAATAAACAAATGGAACTACATCAAAATAAAAAGCTTTTGCACAGCAAAAGAAACCATCAACAAAACAACAAGAAAGATCAATGCATGGGAGAACATATTTGCAAATGCTATCACTGATAAAGGTTTAATCTCCAAAATCTACAACCAACTTATACAACTTAATAAAAGGAAGATCAGGGATCCAATAAAAAAATGGGCAACGGACCTAAATAGAACCTTTTCAAAAGACGACAGAAGGAAGGCCAAGAGACACATGAAAACATGTTCAAAGTCATTAATCATCCGAGAGATGCAAATCAAAACGACAATGCGAAACCATCTTACACCTGTCAGAATGGCAATCATCAACAAATCAACAAACGACAAGTGTTGGTGAGGATGCGGAGAAAAAGGAACCCTTGTGCACTGTTGGTGGGAATGCAGACTGGTGCAGCCACTGTGGAGAACAGTATGAAGTTTCCTCAAAAAACTAAAAATGGATCTCCTATTTGACCCTGTAATACCACTCTTAGGAATTTATTCTAAGAAATTACAAACACCAATCAGAAAGGATTTATGCACCCCTATGTTCATAGCAGCACAATTTACAATAGCCACAATTTGGAAACAGCCTAGGTGCCCGTCAGCAGATGAGTGGATCAGAAAACTGTGGTACATCTACACAATGGAATTCTATGCAGCCATTAAAAAGAATGAATTCTTACCATTTGCAGCAACCTGGTTGGAACTGGAGAGCCTTATGCTTAGTGAAATAAGTCAGTCAATGAAGGAGAAGCATCACATGATCGCACTCATTGGGGGATAATAAAGAACATTATAAACTGATGAACAAAAGGATAGATACAGAGACAGTAAAGCTTCGAACAGACTGTGAAATTACAGCAGGAAGATTAAAGTTAGGTGAGGTAGATAAGAGATCAATCAAAGGACTTGTATCTATGCATATAATCATAACCAATGAACATAGACACTGGGGGGTTGGGGTATGCCTGGGAGGGAGGGGGGCAATGGAGAGATATGTATAAAAAATTAATAATAAAAAAAAACACAAGATGGCCAGCAGGGGAGGGTAATTGGGAGGGATCAGGCCTGCAAGGGAGGGCATTTGTGGGCAATCAGACCAGCAGGGGAGGGCAGTTGGGAGGACAGGCCTGCAGGATAAGGCAGTTAGGGATGACCAGGCCTGTAGGGAAGGGAAGTTAGGGACAAACAGGCTGGCAGGAGAGCAGATAGTCATCAATCAGGCTGGCAAGGGAATGGTTAAGGGGTAATCAGGAAGGCAGGCAGGTGAGCAGTTGGGAGCCAGCAGTCCTGGATCCCTATCAGGATCGGGCTTAAAACGGGCAGTTGGACATCCCTCAAAGAGTCCCAGATTGGAGAGGGTGCAAGCTGGGCTGAGGGTTCCCCCCATTCCTCGCCTCAGCCCAGCCTGAATTAATAAATAACTGCAATAGGTTGAAGTACATCAAGATCATCATACATTTATGAGTTTATAATAATATTCAGAAAATAAAACCAAAATAATTTGTTGGTCACTGTTGGAAGTTACTAGGTCACTAACTCATTATTCTAAAAGTGCTTTAAAAGGATGGACTGAGTTGAGAACTAACTATCCAGTCTTTCCTGTATAAAAGTAAATGCTTTACAGGTTTTGGGGAAGATGATACAAATTTGGTAAAACGGGAACAACGGCTTTATCTAGGTGTTAGGTAAATGTATTTCTCTCATATATATTTGACCCCTTCCCTACCACCCTGCTCCCAAAAAGAGCAATACAGAACTTAAGTCAAATAGCTTAGATTTAGGCAAGGTTTCTACCTATAAAAGAGATTAGGATATACGGGGCAGTTTTAGCTCTGAGGGGCTGAGACAACTGATGGGATACAGAGAAGTGTTAAGTTGCAGAGGCATCACAGTACCCAGAGCTTGATCTGGAACCCCAGAGCCCAGGCAGGTATGATTTGCAGCATGGTTTATCAGGTGATAGATCTAAGGCTGCTCACAGAACTTATTTTTCAATCATAATTGGCTCAGGAACTGAAGCCCTTATATAAATTCAACTAAAAGGAGCTGAGAAAATCATAGTCATAAGGAAGGTGGTAAGGACTAGCATAGAATAAGGATAAAAGTCACACTGAATTATTGTAGTCTGGACTATTTCACCCAAAGAACAAAAAAATTAAGACTTGGGATGGTGAACACACAATACAGTATACAGATGATGTGTTCCTGTATTATTTTATTAACCAGTGTCATCCCAATAAATTCAATTTTAAAAATGCAATAAAAAAAGAAACAAAGAAAGACCTATCACTCCCCCAAACTCACTCTTACCCACAACTCAAGAGCCACCCACAACACCACCAAAAGCAGTAGAATGAAGACATGTATCCCCAGCTGCCCAGCTGTGAGTATCCAGGCAGGAGACAGGCCCTCAGCAGTTTAGGGTGCCCCTCCCTAACCACACCAGTCAAGTAACCAGTTGGGAAAGCATTCAGAAAACCCGCATCCTGACACACTACTGCCAAACAACTTAAACAGCAGAGAACAACCCATCTGAACAGCAATGCTGGCTGCCAGGAAAAGTTTTGTAGGGACAATGATTAGAGGAAAAGCAGATCCCGTTGAGTCCCCTAAGAATCAGTCTCTGAGCTTTAGCGCTTTCCAGTGCAGAATCTATTTGCCTCTGAGGCCCATGGAGCTCCATAGGCAGGTTGTCTCCTTCCATCTCCTCAAAGATAAATGAGCAGGGGAGCTAGCCAGAACCCACTCAGGGCATTACTCTTTAAAGAATCTTTCTAGGGTCAAAAAGGAATGTGTGTATTCCCCACAGATGCTGAGGATGATGTCAGAATCCCTTTCCAGATGTGTTTAACACTTTGTGGTCACTTGAATTCCTGCCATTGAGAGTCAGTGCTTTGTTAATTTGACTGATTCCAACTCAGGCTGACCCTAGCTCCCTAGTTCTGGTTACCATTAGCAGAGACTGTCATCTGTACTATACCTTCCAGAGAGTCCTAAAAACAGCTCTTAACCTGCTCTTCCAAAACAAGTAATAATGTCTGCCAAAGAAACAAGACGAAAAAAAAAATAGATTGAGAAGAAATACAATGGACATACTATCAAGATAGCAAAGAGGAAAAGCTGGGAAAAGAATATACAGACTCATATTTATTTCTAAGGCTGGGTTCATATCCTTTTGCTTTTATCTAACTGAACAGCCAATTTAAAACTGCCACTGGAAGAAGAATTGTAAAAGGAAAAAAGCAGGCCCAAATCTCCAAGTATAACTTTCAGCATAGAAAACAAGAATTGGTAAGAATTCTGTTTTCTGGTTATTGACCCACAGGTTGAGGAGCTGCCTCTGTCTCTAAGGATTACAGCATTCTGCACGTGATGGCAGAATCTAAGTTAGGACCCAGCACAATTGCCAACAATCCAAACATCAGGGTGAGTTCTCCTGAACTTGAGATTGCTCCTCTAGCTCCATGGTAAGAAAATGTACAGTAACCGAGGAAGAGAGTCCCTCTCACACCTCCCTAATTATGTGAACTCAACTGCACCTTATGCAGATCAAGGATTGTAACCCAGATCTACTAATAAGATTCACCCAAGACCCAGATACCTAGCTAAGAGATAACCTTATGAAATCTAAAGATGTCAAAGGGAGAATTCAGGAGTGCTCAGAAACTCCACTAGCCTAGCCTGAAAAGAAATAATCTACAGATAGAGTAAATCCTGGTTCCTAATTCTAGGTCTCAGTGTTTTCCTATGTGTCTCGGGATACAGTCCTATACTTTCTTGTCTTTATTATTTTTGTCTACCTAGTGTCAAAAAATTAAACTAAAATAAATTTGATAACCAAATAAAATGGCATTCGCTGGGTGGATAGTACTGCTACTATACTCAGGATACTAAATTTCCTTTGACCCAAAAAAATGGCTATCTGGAAATCAGCATTGCCAGGTATATTTCATATCTAAAACTGGAAGTATGTTGAAATAAATATTGTCAAAGAGGCCACAGGGAGTGGAATTAAATATAATATATTCCCCATGTGTGATCAAAGTACCTTCAAAACTCAAATTGGGGCACCTTATATCACAAAACCAATGGCAAGAAATTAATAAATTTAAGTCTCTTTTTCTGCCATCCCAATTACAGCTCGGACAGTATACAAACATGCTGGAGGAGTTTTCCCCTATTTAAGAGTCTTCTCTCACTTCACCCTGCTCAACAAAAGACCACACGCACTTAAAAAGAGGATGGAGACAGGCCAGCTTCAGGACACAGGCTGCATGGGAGAATCTGATTATCCCAAGAGAGCACTCTCCAGCCCTCTGACAAGTCCACAATGGACTGGCTAGACACAAATGCCTGAAATAAGGAAGTCCATCAAGAAAATGAACAGTTGGCAAGATCAAGGCTTCTGGCCTAGAGGGCTTGCAGCTGGTCTGGCCATTCATCAAAAACTGTGAATTTAAATGGAAGACACGTTCTGATTGTGACATGTCATAAAACAACTGGAGCGGCAAAGAGTCTTGATTTTTGCTTCCTTTCCATTCTACATATCTCCTGCCAATGGAAGAGTGTGTATATCTGTTGTGCTCGAGCACATCTGGGTAGTTCCCATTCACACTGGTCAATCTTTGGGATTCTTCCACATATTATAGGGCTATCATCCATCTACACTAACCCAGAATGTCCTTATAGATAAAAGCTTCCATTTGGAGTCTAGAGAAAAACTATCAAATCTGAAAGCCTATGAACCTTTCATACAGAGGAGACTAGATGCAGCAAAGACTATAGAAGCCTAATTTCCTATTGACCCTAACCAGTTTTATAACTCTGGATAATGTACCTACTTTCTCTAGACTCTTTTATTCTCACATCAGAAAGAGAGAATGGTCTAATGCTCTCCCTAATCTCTCCCATCTTAACATTCGCTGATTTTGTGACTAAAAAATGATACTAAGAAGGTAAAAACTGTGCTTAAACACAAAAGGAGCCAGATAGGATTATGCTAAGAACAACTCTATTCCACACAGACAGATAATCTGACAATGTCCTCCCCATACAGACATCAGAGAGATAAGCACCACTGGTCCAAGAGGTCCCATCTACAGAGGATATTCACTGAGTGATTCAGTAATAGGTTGATCCACTGTTCAAGCAACAAATATTGAATGAGCAACTTCCAGGTCTTAAGGATATAGCAGTAAACAAAACAGGCAAAATCACTTCCCTCATGGAGTATTTATTCTAGTGAGAGAAGAGGAGAAATCAGATATTAATCAAATAGGAAGTTCACAGTGGGGGTATATTTTATAAAGAATAGTCAGGAGCCTTTGGCTCAGTGGATAGAGCGTAGGCCTGCGGACTGAGAGGTCCCAGGTTCGATTCCGGTCAAGGGCATGTATCCTGGTTGCGGGCACATCCCCAGTGGGTGGTGTGCAGGAGGCAGCTGATTGATGTCTCTCTCTTATCGATGTTTCTAACTCTCTATCCCTCTCCCTTCCTCTATGTAAAGAAATCAATAAAATATATTTAAAAAAAAGAATATTCAGGAAGGACCTGCTGATGAGGTGACTTTATGAGCAGTAATATGAGGCATGCAGATACTGGGGGAAGAATGTGCCATGCAGAAGGAAAAGCAGGATTCTAAGACAGGACTGTGTCTGGTATACCTGTCTTGTTAAAGGAAACACATGACTCCAATGCTGATGAAGCATGGAGGGAAGAAGCAGGCACGAGTAGTAGAAGGCAAGGTCAGATAGGCAGTAGGGGCCCAATCATGTGGGGAATGGAATGGTGAGTTTTAACAGAGGAGCAACATGATCTGAATCTCATTTTAAAGAGAGGTTCCAGCTATTATGTTAAGAGTAGACTGAAGGAGGCAAGACTGGAAGCAAGCAAACTAGTTAGGAGGATGCTGAGACAATCCAGATGAGACATGATGGCAGCTGGGCCAGGTCGAACCAGTGAGGGGATGATGAAGAATCGTCCAAGTCTGGAATGTGCTCTGAAGTAGCGCCACCAGGATACTGGGGGTCAGAATCTTGGAAAATTTTGGAACTGCTGCAGAATGTAATGAAGCTAAATGGCACTAAATTCCAACAATCCTGTGAAATCTTAGGATTTAAGAGTTTGATCATCTCTGTCATCTAATGTCCAACACAATACCTGATACATAATGGTATATAGAAAGTGTTAAATGAATAAATGTGGAACTGAATATATCATGAAGCCAGAAGATCTGCAGTTGGACAGGTCTTCAGGAAATAAAAGAGATTTGGTATGAGACATCTATCTATATATGTAAAAGCCTGATAGATAGATAGATAGATAGATAGACAAAAGCCTAATATGCAAATTGTCCCCTTAGGAGTCCAACGGGGAGTCTGATCACTTGCTATGACATGTGCTGACCGCCAGAGGCAGCGCAGAATGAAGAAAGGCCCCAGCTGGCAGCCGGAAAGCTCCATTCAGCCCTGATCACCGGCCAGGCCTAGAGACTCTACCCGTGCATGAATTTCATGCACCAGGCCTCTAGTATTTTACTAATAATAAATCCCCCTCCTCTGGGTGAATCTATCTCTTTTTGTAAAAAGTTCGCCTTTATAATTCACTTCATAGTAGTAAATAGTGAAGATGACCAAAAACTCACATAATAGAGCTGAGAATCTGAACAAGTTGGCCATTTACCTAAGTGGCCATATGCATTCACCAAATCTCACACATCTCGCACCTCCCACCTAAAATACAGAGACAGACATTTTGTGAAAAAAAAATCATGTTTTATTTAATAATGAATCACAGGTAACTGAAAAGTTATGATTATGAATAATAATATTTCAACACAAGCCCAATCTATATTAAGGACAAGCCAATGGGCTATCCTTGAATGTGCTCCCCTTCTTCTCTAAAGCTAAGGACAGAAATTTCTAGATTTTTTTTTCTTTCTTTTTTTAAAATATATTTTATTGATTTTTTTATAGAGAGGAAGGGAAAGAGATAGAGAGTTAGAAACATCAATGAGAGAGAGACATCGATCAGCTGCCTCCTGCACATCCACCACTGGAGATGTGCCTGCAACCAAGGTACATGCCCTTGACCGGAATCGAACCTGGGACCTTTCAGTGCGTAGGCCGATGCTCTATCCACTGAGCCAAACCGGTTTTGGCAAGATTTTTTTTCTTTTGCTCAACAACACTGCTCTAAAAAAAGGTCACAATTCCCATATCCAGAAGCTTTTCTGTCAAGGTGACCCCTTGAGATTCCTAAGGTTCTTAACCCACAGAGACTGACAGTGTGCAAAACACAGAAAATTCAGCATCAGAAAGAAATCATGACAAAGGTGTTTTGAACCACATTCTGCCAGCAATTTTCTCAGTTAAGTTGTTGATCATCTTGAAGGGCTAAATTAAAACCCAACATTAATTAGGCAGTAGGTGTAAAAACATCTTATTTACCAAAATAGAAAAGGAAGAAAGAAAATAAGACAAGCAAAGTAGCTTAAGGCAAATTACATTGTAAAGGAAGCTGCAACATTTGTATCTAGGACCCAAGTCCTAGACGGATTTGTCAGCTGAGTTGGAAATCATTTGATGTTACCTTAGTCTAATTACTTAATTTCTATGCCTCTGTCTCCCATCTTTGCCTAAGTCTCCCACTTGCTGTAAAGGACAGCAAATGACTTCAGCCCCCTCCTGTCTTAACAAGGATGTTAAGAAGCCGAGATCATGTCTCTTGAAGCTCTGGGGGATTCCTTGAGAAGGCACTCCACAAAAGGAGGACAATGTTGTTAGTAAGATAATTATGGGGCCAGGCTGTTCTTAGAAACACCCTCACTTATGGAGGCTCCCAGCATCATGATTCCAGAGTTGGGCAACCAAAATATTGCATGAAATGCCAAACTCAGGGTCAGAGCCAGTCTCTTTACAGATAATGTCAGGATTCCTAGGTGTGACTCAACCTCACATATATAATAACTATATTCAGGTATTTAATAAATATTTAGTGATGCCTTTAAATAACCAGTAACTTCACTGACATGACCACATAATTGTCTACCTATTAGGAGAGGGTGTGTAAGTGTGAAGTATAAAGGCCCATGATCATGAACCCCTGGGCAAATCCTGACCCTCAATTTTAATCTCTATATTATGGGGTGAACAATAGTGAGGATTAAATGAAATAACATGTTAAATGCTGCAGGCAAAGCCCTGGCTCATAGGAGCAACATAAATGCTAGCACCCTCTCCCATCCTGGGGTTCTGCTGAATACATAGCAAATGCTATTAATCCTTGAATTACAGATCTAGAGAAGAATAAAACCGGAAAGGGTTGACCATAAATATCTTATCTGCCTTTTTTCTCCTATACCCCTCCCTTGGAGCAGAGTAAACAAACTGGACTTCAATTACAATTATAATGTGGGATGTCCCAGGTAAGCAAGCCTCATAAATTCCAAACAATTGGGAGGACACTAGCTTTTAATGGACAGCCCCCTACCTGGCTTACTTCAATGACAGAAGCAGACCCAGTCCTTTGTTCCAGCTTCCCAAAGAAATCCATTACCAGGCACACATGGCTCCAGTGGGATGTCAGGTCATGGCTTTATATTCCGGCAATTGTAGTCTAAGAATAGAACTCCCAAGCACAGAGTAAATGGACGACTCACAAGGATTGTGTTCATCTACTTTCCAAGTTACCATCTGAGGACTATTTAAAACACAAGGCCAGCGAGCCCCACTCTGAATGGGAGAGTAAGAAGGGGAAATGGGCAGGATGTGTTTTTAATACAGTTCTACAATTTATATATATAGTACAACTTACAGAGCCCCACTTTGGGTCTCCAGGATCCATCCTCACACACTCAAGATATCTCACTTGGCTCCCTTTTAACCAATGAGTAAAAAATGTCAAGTTCATTTCACAAGTGGAAAAGAGTGAAGCGTGGAGGAACAGATGTGTATACTACTAAGTCCATTACTATAACTGAAATGACTAAAGCTGTGTACTTGCACATGCTGACCCTACTAAGCACTTCACCTTCACTCACTCCAACCTCACTACCTATAAGGTAGCCAGTTATTTTGCTCACATTTTACAATGCGAACACTCAGGTTCTAGGAGATCAGGCAACTAACGCAAAGTGATGCAGCTTATATGTCACCTAGGTCTCTGGCACTACAGCTTGTTTGGAGTTTTGTCTGTTTGTGGTTATACCATACTGCCTCTCTTGGTTTTTCTCTGCTAACTTAAAAGCCCAAGGAACCTATAATCCAAAACCATACTCCACATATTACATCTCATGCTTATTACTGATGTCATCAGTTTGGGTAGCAAAGAGAATTAAGTAGTCCAAGGCCAATAACTGGGTCTTTAAGGACAGATATCAGACCCTTAATTCTAATTAGCTAGGCAAAACAGATAAATTCCACATCAAAGGATCCTTTACAAAGGACCAGAAGACCTTCGGCCTCTAAGAAGACTCATCTCATCATTTCTCCTGTCTGAATATCCTTCATTTTAGCTGGCTTCACATATTCTGCAGAGATGACTGATCCAGCACCTTGCCATCACTAAACCAAAAAGCAAATTCTTTGGTACTGCATCAATATGAAGATTTTATTTTGTAGAGTCACTTCCTTGCCCAGACTACCTGCTACATACCTAAAGTCAAACTCCAAATTTCTCAGAACACATCCAAAGTGACAAATCCAGGCTTTCCCCTATTCAACAGAACTAATCACAATTTATCCAACTGAGGGGCAAGATCAATTCTCTAGTCCTCCTGCTTCCACTGCTCTTAAAGATAGTTGGTTACCTTCATTAGAATCTTTGGTGTCATGTAAATCATCAACAATGTTTGGGGAGGTGGTGGAAAGGAGGGGAGAATCACACAAGAGAATTCAATAGTAAACATAAGCCAGGAAAGTAAATGTGAGGGAGAAACCAAGATGGTGGCATAGGTGAACACCTAAACTGCTGCCTCGCACAACAATTTCAAAATTACAGCTAAAAGACAGGACAGACATCATCTAGAACCACAGGAAAGCTAACTGAGTGGAAATTCTACAGCTAGAAGGAAAGACAGGGGCTCACGGAGACTCAGAGGAGCTGCAAAAAGTTGAGGTACAGAGACATGCACGTGGAGAGGACAGGTGGCAAGTGTCTGGCTGGCTTCCTATAGTGGGAGGGAGATGGAAACTCCTGACTGCACTGAACCCCAGTTCTGACAGTACTGAACCCCAGTTCCGGGCAAGACTCATAACGGGGGAGTCTGGACTGTTTTCAAAAGGGAGGAGTGCACAGAAACTTAGGGGAGCCACTAAAGGCAGAGGTCTGAAGGTGCGCGCGCAAATGCACGCAGAGAGGTCTGACTACTGATTGTGCAGCTGGCTTTCTCTAGTGGGAGGAAGACAGAACTTCCCAACTGTGCTGAAATCCAGTTCTGACTGCAATGAACCCCAGTTTTGGGCAAGACCCTGAGGACCCAGACTCATACAGGTCCTGGAGCACATGGAAATTCAGGGGAGACACAAAAGGCATAGGTCCGGAGGTGCGCACGCTTGCGCACAGAGAGGCTTCAGCGATTACCGAGGGACACTGAGAACCAGGTAATGCATAGGGCAGGGCTGAAGGGAAGCCAAGGCTGTTTGCTCAACACTGAGACTCTGCCCCATACAAGCTAAACACAGAGGCTTTTGCAGTTTTGCAAGTCTTATATCATAAGACTGACTCAAGCACAGAAGTTCTCCTGTTGTAGACACAGCTGATCCACACAGCCAATTGGCCTGTAAGTCAATTCCCCCCAGTGATGCCAACAATCAAGATTAACTACAACAAGGCTGTACGCACAGTCCACAAAGGGGTGCACCAAGAGAGTCCACCTCAGATAACTAGGGAGGCAGAGCTACTGGGCCATATAGGACACCTACCACACAAAGATACTCTACCAACTCAAGGAAGCAGTGAAAATGCAAAGACAAAGGAACAGATCACAAATGAAAGAAATGGAGGAAAACAAACGACTGGATATAACGTTCAAGACCACAGTTATAAGGTTTTTCAAGAATTTCCTAGAAAAGGTCAATAAATTTAGCGAGACCCAAGAGGAGATGAAAAAGGACCAACTAGAAATTGAATATACACTGACTGAAATAAAAAATATTATGCAGAGTCCTAATAGCAGAATAGATGAATGCAAGAATCAAGTCAAAGATTTGAAATACAAAGAAGCAAAAAACACTCCACTGGAAAAGCAAAACGAAAAAAGAATCCAAAAATGTGAAGATAATGTAAGGAACCTCTGAGACAGCTTCAAGCGTACCAACATCAGAATTGTGGGGGTGCCAGAAGAAGAGAGAGAGCAAGACACTAAAAACCTATTTGAAGAAATAATGACTGAAAGTTTACCACACCTGGTGAAAGAAATAAACTTACAGGTCCAGGAAGCACACAGAACCCCAAACAAAAGGAACCCAAAGAGGACTACACCAAGACACATCATAATTAAAATACCAAGAGCAAAAGACAAAGAGAATATTAAAAGCAGCAATAGAAAAACAGTTAATTACCTACAAGGGAGCACCCATACGATTGTCAGCTGATTTCTCAACAGAAACGATGCAGGCCAGACAGGAGTGGCAAGAAATATTCAAAGTGATGAATAGCCAGAACCTATAACCAAGATTACTCTACCCAGCAAAGCTATCATTCAGAATTAAAGACCAGATAAAGAACTTCATAGATAAGAAAAAAAACTAAAGGAGTTTATCAACACAAAACCAGTATTATATGAAATGCTGAAAGGTATTCTTTAAGAAGAGAAAGAAAAGAAAAAGGTAAAGATAAAAATTATGAACAACAGATACATATCTATCAACAAGTGAATCTAAAAATCAAATGATTAAAAATTATGAACAGAATAAAAATTATGATGAATATAATAGAATCAGGGCCATAGAAAGAGAGTGGACTGACAATTCTCAGGGGGAAAGGGGTGAGGGGGTGCGGGAAGAGACTGGACAAAACTTGTACACCTATGGATGAGGACATTGTAGGGGGTAAGGGCAGAAGGATGGGTGGGAGCTGGATGGAGGGGAGCTATGGGGGGAAAAAAGAGGAACAATTGTAAAAACTTGAACAATAAAGATTTATTAATTAAAAAATAAATAAATGAGCCGAAACCGGTTTAGCTCAGTGGATAGAGCATCAGCCTGCGGACTGAAAGGTCCCAGGTTCGATTCCGGTCAAGGGCATGTAACTTGGTTGGGGGCACATCCCCAGTAGGGGGTGTGCAGGAGGCAGCTGATCGATGTCTCTCTCTCATCGATGTTTCTAACTCTCTATCCCTCTCCCTTCCTCTCTGTAAAAAATTCAATAAAATATATTTAAAAAATAAATAAAAATAAATAAATAAATGTGACATGGTTCAAACCAAGGTGGGCATATTCTCATAATTCCTTGAAAATGATTCCTCCTGAAGATTATGTGACTCATTGATATTTAGCACTCTGATGATAAGGTCTATGGATCCACTGGATCTACGAGGCTCTTCACGGTAACCTACATGCTTTTCCAAGTCAGGTCTCTAGGGCCTGGTTCGGACATGGTTACCACTTCCATAAAGAAGCTGACAAGAACTGTTTTCTCTCCCTTCCTCCTCCCCATAAGATAAAGATAGTTCTCTGGCAATTGTCTTATCTAAGGAGACTTTTGCAGCCGTGATGTAACATGACAACTGCAAAATATGGGGACCTCACAGTCAAAGCATATTGTTACCATGAACAGGAAAATGCTATTACCCAGATTAATAGCTATCTACAGCCAGTATTTCCCCTACATTCATTTCACACAAACCTTAATCAAATCAGGAGAGAGGTGAAAGGAGACTCTGAGGTTCCTGTGCACTACTCTTAAGAAAAATTTTCTTTTCTTTGAAGATGAGCCTTGGCTATATCTTTTTTTTTTTAATTGATTTTTTTAAAGAGAGGAAAGGAGAGGGTTAGAGAGTTAGAAACATCGATGAGAGAGAGACATCGATCAGCACACCCCACACTGGAGATGTGCCTGCAAGCAAGGTACATGCCCTTGACCGGAATCAAACCTGGGACCTTTCAGTCCGCAGGCTGACGCTCTATCCACTGAGCCAAACCGGTCTCGGCTGGCTATATCCTTTGAGATGGTTGAATTGATTCAGTGTTCTGAGTAAGAAAGACAAAAAAAATTAAAGTTCCCCTCCCCCCCACACACACACTTAGAGAAATAGGAAGTAGAAAGGTTTGTGCACAGGCCTGATCCTTTTCAGAGAGTCTGCTTGGAGGTAATGCCATAATTTTAGAAATTCCATTATCATATCAGGTTCTAACTGAAGGAATGCCCTTTTAAATGTTGACTTGTAGTTGCTGTCAAAATTAGATAATATAAGGTGGGGGATAGATATATATTGCCTTTCTGTACCCAGTCTAAGTGAGTTCAAAATAAAGATCACTCACTGATAGTGACACTGAAAACACAGATCTTATCTAATACCATCACCATCTTTTTTCTTTTTTTTTAATTTTTATTAATTTTTTATACATATCTCCCCATTGCCCCCTCCCTCC
>JAAGEH010000042.1:9746036-9846570 GCA_011751065.1 Lasiurus cinereus | reverse complement strand
AGAGGCTCCTTACATTATCTTCACATTTTTGGATTCTTTTCTCTTCTTGCTTTTCCAGTTGAATGTTTTCTGCTTCTTTATATTTCAAATTTTTGACTTGATCCTTGCCTTTCTCTAGTCTGCTGTTAGTACTCTGTATAATAGTTTTTATTTCAGTCAGTGTATTTATCATCTCCTCTTGGGTCTCACTAAATTTATCCATCTTTTCTAGCATATTCTTGAAAAACCTTATAAGCGTGGTTTTGAACTCTATATCCAGTCGTTTTTTTTCCTCCATTTCTTTTGCTTGTAATCCCTTCCCTTGTCTCGGCATTTTCACTGTGCCAAACTTCTGTGCTGGATTCAGCCGCAGAAGCCTCTGCTGAGCTTGGGAGGGTGGAGTCTCAGGGCTTAAGGGACCGCCTTGCCTTCCAGTCGGCCCCGCCCTCCACGGCCCCTGAGTCTCACGTGACTGGGTAATGGCTGGAGCGGTCCTTGTGCGCTCGCGCACCCGCAGCGCCTCTGACCGCTGCCTTTCCGGCTCCCCTGCGAACCAGGACCACACGAGTCTAGGTCTCCAGGGTTTCGCCCGAAACAGGGGCTCAGTGGACTCAGAAGTGGCACAGTTCGGAGGGTCTGTCTCCCGCCCACTCGCGAAAGCCAGCGGCACAATCAGCAATCCGTCCTCCGCGTGGTGCCGTGCGCGACCAGACCTCCGATCCTTTGCAACTCCCCTAAATTTCCGTGCACTTCTCCCTTTTCACAGTCCAAACTCCCCCCGTATGAGTTTCTGCTGGATCTGGGGTTTAGTGTCGCAGGACAAGGGGTTCAATGCCTTTGAGAGTCTCCGTTTCCCTCCCGCCAGAGAAAGCCAGCCAGGTACTCCAGCACCCGCTCTCTCCTCGCGCGCGTCTCCGTACCTCAGCTTTTTGCAGCTCCTCTGGGTCTCTGTGAGACCCTCTCTTTCCCTCTAGTTGTAGAACTTCCACTCAGCCAGCTTTCCTGTGGTTCTGGATGATGTCCGTTCTGTCTTTTAGTTGTAGTTTTGAAATTGTTGTGCGAGGCAGCAGTATAGGTGTTTACCTATGCCGCCATCTTGGATTTCCCCAAAACTCCCCATCACCATCTTAATCCTGTGGGAAAATACTCTTTCCAGTAAATCATACCATCAGGAAAGGTGGGTCATCAGTCCAACTTTCAGACACTGATACATACATTTAAATCATTCAATAGTCACCAAACTAGAAAGTGGCCAGTTATGGCTATAATACACATCAGGCATATTGCTAGTCTTCAACTTTCAAAGGCAAATCTGGTTTAACCCCAACGTGGAAGACTGAACAACAAACCAAAGAATACTTAAATTGCTGAAGAAGGTTTAGTCCAGTCAACCAAGACACCTCCCTCTTTCTCTCAGAAGGTAAAACACCCAGAACAGAGAAGTTGCCTCCTCAACCTCAGAGAGCCAGATCAGATCTACGAAGAGATAGAACAGGTACAAAATCTACTTCTCTAGCTTTCACCTACTCTTTCTCTCCAGTCCGTTAGAAGAGAGAGACGGTGCCTACACCTCAATCTGAGATACACAAAATGTAAAATTTTCTATGTAAAGAGGAAGGTCTGGAGGACACCAGCAGCTGTGATGAGATTCCCTATGACTCGAAGGCTCTTGGCTCTAGCCTGGGGTAGTCAGAGTCTACATTCAGAAGCATTTTGTTTCCTGTTCTTCTCTAGGTTAGCTTCCCAGCTAAGAATAGCACACCATTCATGCCGCTGTGTACACATCCTTTTCCCTTACTGTTTTTCCCTTATGTATGCATGAAACCCTGTTCTTGTATGTTTTCCAATGTAAATGAAAATATTTTTCAATGGACACAGAGCAGCAGTTTTATTCCCTGTCCAGTCTATAGAAAGGCACTGCCCTGCAAGAATTCCACTCCAGGACTGAATGTCATAGGAATAGTTGGGGCTCAGGCTTCCTCTCTGAAGCTCCAGAGACTCACACTTAAGAGATAGTAACCTGGTGGAAATATGTTTAGAATGCTCAAAATTCATCTCTGTGCATGTTCTGAATCTAAAGAACACCAGAAAGTGATAAAAATAGGTCTCATTTTATTAGGTGGCAATTTCATGTGATTTAATGAAATAGAATCCTAAGCAAATTGGGCATTTTGCTAACGAGCAAGAAGCCAATTTTTATTATTTTCCAGGTGGCTCTATCCCAAGACCACTTCCTATTAGTCTTCAGTAATTAAAAAATTTTGCAGGAAATTTAAAACCTATGGAACACCTTGTAAGAGAGGCCTGGCATTGGTATAGAAATCCTTTCACTCATTCGTTCCATATCCATGTCCATACCCATATTCATCACTGGCCCTCAAGAGCTCACTAAGGAACAAGCAAGGGAACAGACAACTGTAACACAGTATGGAAAATGCTACTCTACACACAAGTACAAAATCAGAACTCTGTATATAGCTCAGTTATAACATTTCTAACACTGAATATGCCTGCTTTTCTGTATGGGGGCCTTATTGATTAGATGATGCACACTTGGCAGCAGAAACAGCAGTCCCTTTGTCTTTGGATCCCTGGCATCCTGCATAGTTCTTACATAGTAGGTGCTCAGTGATGTTTGCTGAATGACTGAATGATTCTTAGAGGCTGAGTGGCCTCCCTCTAAATTGAGGTGAGTAAGCAGTAGTTCTGTTAAGAACTTTAAGTTTCTTATATTTTAGACCAGACTACTAATTATAGCACTAGAAAGAGTAGCAGACTTCTGATTATAGAACTAGAAAGAAAAGCAGAAGGGGGTGGGGGGTGGCGCTATACTTTATAATCAAAATAAGTCTGAAATTACAGACTAAAATCTGCCTCTCATCGAGAGGCAGATAGCATCTTTTTCTTTCACAATATAATTTTTTTTATTTCAATTGATTTTTCTTACTTTACAAGTATAAGATCATCAAAAACAAAGGAAGTGAAGGTGTTTTGTGAACTAAACCAGAGGGGAAAAACCAAACCACTTTCCATTTGTCTTTTAAAAAGAAATGTCTACTCTACTGGTGGTGGGGGAAAGAAGAGGGACATTATTTCCTCTGGGGGCTGGGATGCCTTTTATAAGTTCATAAAAAGCCCCCCAAAATCTAATTTATATGGGCATCAAATAGGTAATTAAATGCTGAAAAAGGATCAAGATAAGGGAAGAGATCAGGCTGGCTGCCAGGTGGTCAGAGTTGAAAGAAGTAAAACACTCATACATAAGCACACACAATGTCTGTAAATCCCCTCCTAGACTTAAAAAAGTCATACGAGTCACCTTTCAAACATAAAGAGCAATCATTTCTAAAAGAAACAGCCAGTTGGAAACAAGCCTCAAAAAAACTCATCTTTCAAAGTTGATTATTTTGATGTCAGCTCAAAAGTCTTTCTCCCTCTTCAAATAATCAGAGCTCTGGAAAAGGGCATAGATCTCGTTCTGACATAAAATCTTTGACCTATACGTCAGCTTCTAAAGGAGAAAGACTGGCCCGAGCACATTACTGCTTTGGAAGTAGTGGAAATCTTTAACCTAATGAATTGATCTCATCAATTTAACTGCACATTTGACTCCACGACCCTATGTTCGCCCAATGACCCTGGGGAGGTCCTTAAGTGAGGCGGTCCCCATGGAGGCCTACTCCATCAGCCACCAGCAGACAGAAAAGAGCCATTGGAGAGATTCTTATTTTATTATATAAATCACAGGAAGCCGCACTTAGCTCCTCTCCTCCATGCAGCATCCCTATTTCTACCCAGTGGCCACCAGTGGAGGAAGAGGAAGTCTGTCAGCATAAATAACAGCGGGCTGCTCCCATTTGACAGTGAGGGTTCTCCATAGCACCTAACTGAATGCTCACAGTTAGGATTCTCTTTTTCTTCTCTCAAAACCATTTCAGTCCATTTTACAAGGAATGTAAGAGGCAACATCAATGGCAAAGGGTTGAAGTCAAGGTTAGAAGACCTGTGGGAAAAGCAGACTTCTAAGTTTGACTTTGAATCCTGAATCTCAGTTCCTAAGTTCTATGTAACCTTGGGCAGGTTATGTAATTTCTCTGAGTACAGGAAATTTGTCTGTAAAACAGGGATAATCATATCTACCACACAAGGATCTATGTGAGGGTCATGTTTTGAGGGGGGGGGGTGTTAAGACCAGTGGTTTTGTGAGACAGACAGACATCAGTCTGTCTCAGGGACTCAGAAATCAGATATGAAACTCAAGAAGAGTGATATCTAGATATGGCCTAGTCATGACCAATTTCTGCCTGCATGAATGGTTAGAATGCTGGCATTGCAGGGAGCCAGCTCTATGAGTTTGAGGACAAAATGAAGGAGCCTTTCACCATGATGGGCACAGCACACGTTCATAAGACACGATCCACATCACTGCAAAATTGCTCTAGAATTCCTGAGTTAGTCAACTTTATCTAGCTCAGAATAAAACCCAAAGACTGACAAGACCAGTCACTGTCTTTTTTTCACAGATCATAAAGTAATCCAAGAAGGATTCAGAGAATTCATTTTCACATAAAACCAGCCTTGCTAATAAATAAAATCTCGCTCCTCAATGAAAATCTACACTCTTGTCAAAATATCTGTCAAAAATATAACTGCTGCAGACAAGCAGAAAAAATGGCCACAAATCAGCAGAAAATCCCTCCGGCTGCAAAGTACGTCAAGGATCCTTTCATTTAACTTACAGGCAGGGTGTCTTTATATTAATTTAAAGACAACCACAAATAGCTACTACTTTTCTTTTGAGAAGGAGGAACAGAGAAGTGGCCTCCAAATGCTGTCTCCTTCCAACCTACAAAAAAAGTCAAACATTCAGACTCCGTCCGCCTTGCAAAGAAATTCTGTTTGCCAGTCCATGGGTGATTACTGATCTTTCATTTGTCACTATTGTTGCTGTTCTCACCCTCCTGATCAAGAGGCACAGGGACTAGTACTTTTTTAGATTCATTTCTGTCTGTGAATGTCTTTGTAAAGATGAGGTTTGTGGTAGCTGCTGGGTCCTAAAACTGTGGAAGGACATAAGACCATACTAGTAACTCTCTCTTAAATTTTGCCCAGAATCAATCTCATGCCAATAGCTAGAAAAATTATCTCTATTTTCACTGCTCCAAAATGGAGGCTTACACCCTCTACCCAGCTCCCAGTCCAGCCCGAGACCCACACTGCTGTTTGTATTGGCATTTGCAAGCAGCTTGTTCACACACATCCAGGCACCAGAGCAAGAGAAGTTCAGGAGGGCCCTTGACAAGTGAGAGGCTGGGGAGCAAAGTGACAGCAGGATCTAGTATCCCACAGTAGCTTGTTTTCACTAACCCTTTGCCCTTTACCTTACCACCTGCCAGAAGCTATTCAAACACTGAGAAACGCCAAGCTATGAGGATCTTTTTGTTCTCTAGAGTCAAAAGAGTGCCTACACTGGTTCCCAGAAAGCCAAACGCTAATACCTGTTTCTCCCTTTAGGCAGTCCCTTTAGATTCAAGGGTTCCTTTCACCCCCCTGGAGGGACCCACAACCCCTAAAAAAAGCAGCACCCTGAAAACAAACTGAACTCATTACTAAACTGTTACAGAGTAGGCTTCTCCCATATCTTTGCTGGCCCACAGAGAGTCTTCATTTGTAAGTAAGAATAATAACACAACTACTGGGGGTTGTGGAAATTAACTGAGAGAAACACTTAGCACAATGCCTGGCACATAGTAAGCACTCAACAAATAATGTCATTCAAACCCAAGTATAAAAACTCTACAGTCAATATTCAGTTTCCCATGCAAACAGAAGAAACTACCACAACAAAAAAATCCTAAGTAATAGATATTCTAAAAGTTCTGATTTGGATTTTGAATACATTATGTGCAGTGCTATACACATAGATACATTTATTCAGAAAGCTGTCAGGCACCAACTCTAAGTATAGCACTGCACTAAGTATGCGTAAATATATACACACAAACATAATCAATAAGACACATTCATATACATAAATAGTTAATTAACATTTTTTAGTAACTACTATGGGCCAGGTACTATATCAGGCACTAGAGATCACAGATAAATAAAACACAGGTCCTGTCCTCCCAACGCTCATTATCTAATAGAGAAATTATGATTATAAGTGCTAAGATAAAATAACAAGCAGCGGAAGCAAAACAGAAGAGAATCATACATAGACAATGCTCTCAATGTATTTTATAAGTCATTTCATTTAAAGGAACTGAACCTGAAAATCACAGATGATGTGTTAAGGGTGTAGTTTATGAAAAAAGATCAACAAACTCAGAAGACCCACACTCTAAGAAAAAGCTCTGGCCCACATCAAAAGATTTATGAATATATGTACATTTACATATTTTTAAATGTTTAGGTGCTGGGTTTTTTTGTGTGTGTTTTTTTAATTCTCTGGTTTAATAGACTTTTGGATTTAACAACTACTTCAACAGCCCCAGATAAGAAGGTGTCCCCACTACACCTGCCTGTTTCTCTTAGGCTGATAGCAAAATGAGTTTATATTTCCTTGGTCTAATCTAACTAGAAAGCAGAGAAAGTTGGGATGTTATAAAACAGACATGTTAAATACCTCTCCAATAAACGAAGTGTGAGTGGATTACTAAATTTTAGCTATAGTTGCAGAGACCGAGATGCTAATTCCTGTAAGTGTGAGCTGCACACACTGATTACTCATAGTCTGAAGCATGGACCAAGAGACAAGGTACCTCAGTTTGGTACAGAACTGGACATGGCCCATCAGTTGATTCAAGCATCTGATGTTCCAATCCGCACGTGATGCCATCTCAGCAAGGAGAAAACATCTCAGGTGAAGTTTTATTGAGAAAAGGCACAAGGACCAACTATCAGGGCATGAAATCCCTTCTCAACACCCCTTGATAGTCAATCTACTATGCATCTGCTTATTTGCACAAACGCTGGATTTCTGTCATACAACAAGGCACTGAAACGAAACTGACATCATTAGTTTCCCACCAGAGCTTTATGCCATCAAGACGCAATCTGTCAAGGGAGGTAGCACAGGACCTCATGTGAAGAGAAGTCTGCCGCAGCAGCAGAAAGCCACGTGAAGAGGCAGGCTTCAACAAAATTTCAGTCATCCGACAATATTCTTAAAAGAGATATTTAACATATAGAGGATCCCATTAATGGAGAAGAGAAAAATACCAATCCTTCTTTAAAGATGAGGCACTGGTATGAGAGGAGGAAAAATAACTGGGGAAGCCTTTATATATTGAGAGCTGAGTTTATTTTTACTTTCTCTGCCAACAGAAGCAAAGTAATTCTATAAGCATCATTTAACTTTCTCACTAGAAATAAAATAGAGAAAGGCAGTTAATGCCTTGCATTCCACATCTTCAATTCCAACTCCAGTACAATATCACTTGTTTTTCCCTAGAAATTTAAATTGATTGTCACAGAATGGCACCCAAATGTGTACTTTTAAAGGCAGATCCCAAAACTGATGGGATCCTCAATGAGAGAATGAGGAGCTATTTTCCATTTCAATTTAGACTCAGGAAACCGGTCTGTCTCATTTTCTGTATTCGGGGTAGGGTAAGGTGACCTCAAGGATCCCTCTCCTTCCAAAGGAATAAAAGGAAATGAGCTTCAATTACAGCTGTTGAATTTGAAGTCAGATGTCAGCAAGAAATTCCTACTTTGAGAGCTGTCAATCGGTGAACAGGTTTCAAAATAGGTTGTGGAATCTTCTTCCCTGGAGACAGTTAAAAATAGGCCAGGCAGCCACCTGTCTTACTAGGGTGCAGCCCTTTCAAGAGGCGGGTTACAGAACAAAACCCTTCCTTCCTCAGAGGGAGTCTAGGAATCAGAAATGCTGAAACTGACAAGAAAAAAAGGAAGGAGGTAGCAGTGCAGCTGGGCCCAGGTAAAGCTGTGGGCTGGGCAGCTGAGACTTCTGGTGGAAAGGGAAGACTTGAGCTGCCAAGAGGAAAATGTGAGAGGGAAAGACAGGAAATAACCACACAGCTCTGAGCTCTTTGGGGACAGCTGAGCCAATCTGGTTCCCAGCTGCTGGTCTTGGGGAATGGGAGCTCAGCTACAAGGTCCTTGGGGAAGGTATTATTCTCCTCCCTAGTTCTCAAACGAGCATCTGTCTACATGAAGCCCAAAGGAAGACAGGAATTGTCAAATAAGTCCAAGATCTCCCCCAGGTGACCAGCAGCACCCATGGATTATCTCCAAAAAGTTTTCCTTTAAAATACACTCATTTTTTTTTGTTGTTGTTTTCTTTGCAACCTTCCTGGACCATCTGTAATCCTACCTGTTTTCTGCATCTCTTTATTGCTATGGAAAGCTCTCTTGGGGCATAAAAAGGAATGAAACCTTTATGGACCTTTAAAAACCTAATTCCATTAAGAAATGCAAGAGAAGCATTGTTAGAACCTATACCCCCTACTCCTGCAAAACTGGATTTGCTCCTCTCTCTGCAGCCATATGTATCCTTTGACCCCATCTCTGTGCAATCACTTCAAATGTATACACTTAGGGCTTTCAACTAAGTCTTTGTTCTAAACACCATATCTTCCCATGGCACACTGGAGTCAGCCACGTGGCCTTATCACATGGGCCTTGGGTACACAGCTTTTCTGGTAGACAAAATACAGGAAGCCCACTGTTTTCTAAGACCCTACAGTACAAGAGGTCCCCATAGGGGGGAAGAGAAAGGCAGCCAGGTCAAAAAGTCAACACCCAGGACTCACTAAGCTAAGATAGGCAGCAAACTAAAGATAGAGGCAAGGGATGGCTACCAGCTGTTGAGAGACAGACATAAGACATAAGGAAATGCAAGTGCCTGAAGCTTAGTTCTTTAAAAAACTATTTTTTCTAGCTGGGGCTACCAGCTAGGGAGAAACCTGAACCTCAAGCATGCAGCTGGTGATTTTTCCCTTTTCAGCAAAGCCAGAGAAATTTGCAAAGATAACTCGAAGAAAATCAATATTGTAGGGCCCCACATTTAAGATGACCCTTTACAGAGGAGAAATCTGAGTCTGTTCTGTCCTTTCAGCTGTCCTAGGTCAGATGAGATGAGGCTTTTACCCTAATAGAAGATACCAGACTTACTGAGAAGAACAAGGAGATAATGGATATAAAAGGGCTCTATAAACTTACACAAACCAAAGTAAATGACAAGAAAGGATTATCATCATTGCTAATAACACAATACTGTCCCCAAATTGGGTGTTTAAATGGAAGCAATGTCACCTTGAAAAGCATTCTGGGTTACCTCTTGTGGCAACTTTGAGGGCTCAGTAATGGCACCCTCTCCTATTTTGCTGGTGTGGAGGACAAAGCCAGCAATGAAAAGGGGTAGGCTCTCTCCCTTTCTTGCTGAATGCCACACAGCTACTCCAAGGAGCAGTTAAGGCCCAGCACTGACCAGATACCTAGACCCTCTGTAATGTGCTGAATAATCTGGTCAAAATCCACGACATGGGAATAGCATATTGAAAAGTATCTCTCCTCAGAACCTAACTCAGGTGCTAGGGGAAGATTCTATGCAGGAATTGCCCTACATAGCTATGAAATTCAGGGCTTGCTCATTTTTCAGAGCTGGAATCTTCAATACCTTTGGGACTCATTCATCAGATATGGGATTTGAACTACTAAAGGCCTTGGGGAGCTGCAACTAAGCAGCAAAGAGCTGGTTACCAAGGAAGAAACTGAGCAAACTATCCAGGAGTAGGGCATCCTCTAGAGCAGCAGTTGCCAATCTTTCAGACCTCACGGACCACCAGTGGTCCACAGACCACCGGTTGGCGACCGCTGCTCCAAAGGTTTCCTTAAACCAATGGTCACCAATCTTTCAGACCTCACGGACCAACAGTGGTCCACCGACCACCGGTTGGTGATCACTGTTCCAGAGACTGTCTCCTCCATCCTCATCATCTCCTCCAGCCCCTTGCAGACTATGGGGAAGCCAGTTCAGACAAGTGAGTCCTGTTTTTTAAGGTCTTCTGGGAAGGAGAACCCACATTATCTTCCCATAGCCTGGAGCTGGTAAAAGAAGGGAAGGCAGGAACTACAGTGTAGAAACCAACCACTAGCTTACCATTCACTCTCATAACTCAACATTGCCAGGCAGTATTCTCCCCAGAAAGATATAGCTGAAAAGGCTGTCAAATCTGAGTATGCGATAGTGAAAAGAGCTTTAGACATTAAGACTTTGGTCAAGAGGAGAGATTGATAATGTAATTAATGAGGAAACTTTTGAGGATTATGATTGTGGCTATATAAATGTGTACATTTGTCAAAATTCGCTGAGTTATAAGTTTTAAAATGGCTGCATTTTATAGTAGATAAATTACACCTCAATAAACTAGTTTTAAAAAGAAAAAAAAAATCACCCTAGTCCAGTGGTCGGCAAACCGCAGCTCGCAAGCCACATGTGGCCGCGCACGTACAGTGCTATTGAAACTTCATGGCCCATGTGCAGAAGTCGGTTTTCGGCTCTCGAAAGAAATTTCAATTGTTGTATTGTTGATATTTGGCTCTGTTGGCTAATGAGTTTGCCGACCACTGCCCAAGACGGTTTGGCTCCCTAGATAGAACATTGGCCTGCAGATGAAGGGTCTCAGGTTCAATGCTGATCAAGGGCACATGCCCGGTTGCATGCAGGAGGCAGGCAATCAATGATTCTCTCTCATCATTGATGTTTCTATTTCTCTCTCCCTCTCCCTTCCTCTCTGAAATCAATAAAAATATATTAAAAAATTAAAAGAATTTTTTAAAATCTGCATTTAATTCCTGATTCTGCCTTTATTAACTGTGTGACCTTGGACAAACCACTTAGCCTACCTAATGCTTCACTTTTCCTATCTATTAAATGGGGTTAATAATTTCTGCCCTACTTACCTAGCAAGATTTTTTAAGTCATATGAGATCATACATGTGAACTCATTTCAAAGTACAAAATGCTAAACTAATATGAGGTAACTGTAATTATGTTTATTCCACAACACTTGGGACCTCCCTTACTATAATATTTCCTGATGATGTTAAGGCCTGGAAGGAAATTCTAATCTATTTAATTGCTGATGGCTCAAAAATCTTTCCTCTGGAAAACCTTGACCTGCTTGCTGGGCCTATCTGCTTGGCCACCTCATCATTAGGTAAATGTCACTTACTATGGGTATGCAGGTCCTTCTGGCTCCCACAGATAAGCACCCCAACATGGAACACAGCCACTTAGCACAGCTGCCTGATCAGAACACAGACACCACAGCAGATACCATTTTACAACTATGGACTCTTCTCTTCCTGGGGAAATTAGTGAGTTGGAATTTTATATGTAGCAGAGAGAGATCTTTCAGGCAGAAGAAAAGGAAAGAAAATATAGAATCTCCTCTTTGAAGGACAAAAGGGATCCTGGGCAATTAGGTACACACCTACTCAGCTAAAATGAGCTAAAAGGGACTGAGATGATCTCATCCAACTCCGTCATTTTAAAAATTAAGAATCTAATTTTCTGAGGGCAAGCATTCAAGACTAAGTAAGTTTGTTAAGTAGGAGTTCTGCAGATGTTTAACCTCCTAGTTCAAGCGCATATATAACAAATGGTCATTTTCCCCTACGATTCTCTTCTTCCTAGTAGACTTAGGCCCTTACAGGAAACAATGGAATCTCATATTAAGTATAAATAAACCAACAGCACTTTTGAGTACGGTGAGAGTTCAGACCATTTTAAACAGGTAAAGCTAATAATGCAAGCGATGTCATTAGCCCATCCCTCCACATGGGACCTTGACAACAGCCCTAACATATCGCTCAATAGCTGGTTTTCTACCCAGCCTTAGGCAAGTGGAGAACTAAAGCTTAAAATTCTTCCAGATAAGTTTAATGGGCTTACAAAGAAGTTCAAGTGGGTCTGCAGAGTTGTGGGTCTTATCTGCAAGCTTGCCTTATCATCTTACAGAGTTTATGCCTCGTCAGTGGCAACAATGTCCTATGGAAAGGTGTATTAAACATCTTGTAAAAACAGGAATCAGAATTCCAAATAGACCACTGCCACTCTTCGCTGCAAATGCTCCTTTTAAATTCACAGCTTTAAAATACCATTCATTCTAGTGGAAAGAAAAAACAAGTCTTGCATTGGCCCACTTTTTACCTAGTCAAAGCCACCATCATCTCTCACTTGATTACTACTAGAGTCTTGTAACCAGTACCCCTCCTTCCACTTTCTACCTGCTAACATCTATTTTCCCCACAGCAAGCAGCATGATCCCTAAAGAAGATAAATCATATGTGTTACACTCCTGCTTATTGCCCTCCAGTTGTTTCTCATGGCAATGGGAATCAAATGCAGATCTTGACCTTGTTCTCCCGGCCAATGTCTCCAAATCCGAGTGGCCTGACCCTACCTGCCTATTCCACCTATTCTTCTCACACTTGATCTCTACCTTCTGGTCACACACACCTCTCTGTTCCTCAAAAATGCACAGCTCCAGATTCTGGCACCTGCTGCTACCTCTGTCCACAGATCTTTCCTTAGCAGCCTCCTTCTTTCTTCTCATCAAAGGATCATCTCGGATGTCATTTCCCAGAGGCCTTCCCTGACCACACCTAGGGTAAGTAAGCTCCCCCATTCTCTGGTAGCCACTCTTAAGCAAATCACCTCATTTCTATTTCCTTCAGAACCTGATTACCTTAAATTACCCTATTAATTGATTCAGTTATTTGTTTAGTGTTTATTTCTCCCAATACGATTACAGCTGCAAGAAAGGAGAGAGTTGCTCTGTCTTGTTCATCACTCTGTCTGTAGCACCAGATCACAACCTGGTAAGCAGAGAACATGCAGCACTAAATGTTGAGTAAATTAATTAATTAACTAATTAATTAATTAGCTTTTAAAAATAAATCAAATTGCATGTCTTTAAGGACAGAGTAAGGTGCTCTGGTAGGCCCCACCAGAAACATTGTCCTGGATCACACCTGTAGTCACAAGAAATGTCAATACTGGCACACACACTTTAGCACAGGGAAATACACCTATAAGAAACTGAGGTGTATCCTATCTAATAAAAGAGTAATATGCAAATTAACCACCACTCTGCTACACCTCGAGCCACGCCCATAAGCCAATCAGGAGTGAGTATGCAAATTAACCCCTACCAAGATGGCTGCTGCCACAGAGTGAGGAGGGAGGCTTGGGTTTCCTCAGTGATGGAGGAAGCCAAGCTTTCTACATATCCTGGTGGGTCCAGGCCTCCACTCAAGGCTACAAAGTTTCAATTATAGAAGATAAATAAATCCCAACAAAAATGATGGCAGCCAGGGAGCTGGAAAGGCCCCCAGCAATGGAGGAAGCCAAGCTTTCTACACACCCTGGCCTGTCTTGGCCTCGGCTTAAGGCCACAAAATTTCAATTATAGAAGATAAATAAATCCCAACAGAAATGGCTGCTGCCTCAGAGAGAGCAAGAGGCTTGGCTCCTCTCTAGGCTACGAAGTTTCAATTGTAAAAGATAAAAAAATCTCAGATACCAGGGCCTCCGCTTGGGTCACTGGGGGGTGTGGTCAAACTGCAAAACATCACAGGCCCCTTGCCCAGGCTACCCTATGCCTCAAGGGAATCCCCACCCTGATCCAGGAAACCCTTCAGGGCAAAACAGCTGGCCACCACCCATGCACCAGGCCTCTATCCTATCTTAAAAAAGAGTAATATGCAGATTGACCATTACTCCAACATACAAGATGGCTGCCCCCATGTAGTCAAAGATGACTGCCCCCATATGAACACAAGATGGCCATCACAAGATGACCAGAAGGGGACGGCAGTTAGGTGGGACCAGGCATGCAAGGGAAGGCAGTTGGGGGTGATTAAACCTGCAGAGGAGGGCAGTTAGGAGTGACCAGGCCAGCAGAGGAGGGAAGTTGGGGGTGATCGGGCTTGCAGGAAAGGGTAATTGGGGGGACCCAGGCCTGCAGGGGACAGCAGTTGGGGGGAACTGGACCTGCATGGAAAGGCAGTTAGGGGTGACCAGGCCTGCAGGGGAGGGCAGTTAGGTACAAACAGGATGGTAGAGGAGCAGTTAGGCACCAATCAGGCTGGCAGGCGAGTGTTTAGGAGGTGCTCAGGCTGGCAGGTAGAAGCGGTTAGGAGCAATCAGGAAGACAGGCAGGCGAGCAGTTGGGAGTCAACAGTCCTGGATTGTTAGAGGGATGTCCGACTGCCCATTTAGGCCTGATCCTGGTAGGACACCACCACCCCTGCATGAATTTCGTGCACCGGGCCTCTAGTCCTATATAATAAAAGGCTAATAAGCAAATTGATCAAATGGCGGAACAATCAGTCGCTATGATATGCACTGACCACCAGAAAGCAGATGCTCAAGGCAGGAGCTGCCCCCTGGTGGTCAGTGCACTCCCACAGGGGGAGCAATCGCTCAGCAAGAAGCCGGGCTCATGGCTGGCAAGGGTAGTGGTGGTGGAGGGAGTCGCGCCCATCTCCACAGCAGTGCTAAGGATGTCTGACTGCCAGGCTGAGGTACCCACCCCCCCTCCACTGAGTGCACAGATTTCATGCATCAGGCCTCTAGTTTCCATAATGCATCATTAGCATTCATAGACTGAGATACCTATAATACCAACTCTACCATTGATCTGAAGAAAACCTATTCATTTAAACTGACAAAAACATACTGTCATTTTCACTTCATTACAAAGCATGTAGCAAAAATATTTTTATTGATTGAACATCTTTTTATCAATCCAAGTAGTAATTGATCAGCTTATTAAAGTTCATCAACTCAAGTCAAAGCAGAAAAGTCTTTTCTAGTTTCTTTCTTTCTTTACTTATTAAGCATAATATACATTTTAAATACAGAAAATTACCAATATTTAGTTTTCTTTGAGGAGACACTAAACTGTGACACTCATTTTGTTTGGAATAAGGTAAGATGCATATATGTACATACACACACATACTCATGCTGGTGTATATGTATGTATCTATCTATAAGCTGGGCAACAAATAACTAAAATAATTCCTATGCAACTGCCTGTGGAACATTGACTCTGTGGCCCAGTAAGTGATGTACCACTTTATCTCCATCAGTACCTTTATTCCTGCCCATACAGAGAACAAATGAGACAACAGAACTAAAAGCACTTTTGAGTCTCTAAAAGAAACTATAGAAATCCTGAGAGAAGAAAAAAAGACAAGTGCCGTCTCTGAAAGGAGAAAAAAAAGAATATTGCATAAAAAGAGAGTGAAAGTATTAATTGTTGAAGAGTCCTTCAGGTTGAAGAGAACCATACTTGATTATCCTTCTGTCTCTTGCAGCCACCCAGTGATTCTTTTCTTTTCTTTTTAATTTAATAAATCTTTATTGTTGAGATTATTACAATTGTTCCTCTTTTTTCCCTCCATAGCTCCCATCCACCTGGTTCCCACCGCACCCTCTGCCTTTACCTCCCCTGCACTGTCCTCATCCATAGGTATATGATTTTTGTCCAGTCTCTTCCCACACCCCCACACCCCATTCCCCCTGAGAGTTGTCAGTCCACACCCTTTCTATGCCTCTGAGTCTATTATATTCACCAGTTTATTCTGTTCATCAGATTTTTAATTCACTTGATTTTTAGATTCACTTGTTGACAGATATGTATTATTGTTCATAATTTTTATCTTTACTTTTTTCTTTTTCTTCTTCTTCTTAAAGAATACTTTTTAGCATTTCATATAATTTGGTTTGGGGTTGATGAACTCCTTTAGTTTTTTCTTATCTGTGAAGCTCTTTATCTGACTTTCAATTCTGAATGATAACTTTGCTGGGTAAAGTAATATTGGTTATAGGTTCTGGCTATTCATCACTTTGAATATTTCTTGCCACTCCCATCTGGCCTGTTGAGAAATCAGCTGACAATCGTATGGGTGCTCCCTTGTAGGTAATTAACTGTTTTTCTATTGCTGCTTTTAATATTCTCTTTGTCTTTTGCTCTTGGCATTTTAATTATGATGTGTCTTGGTGTAGTCCTCTTTGGGTTCCTTTTGTTTGGGGTTCTGTGTGCTTCCTGGACCTGTAAGTTTATTTCTTTCACCAGGTGTGGAAAATTTTCAGTCATTATTTCTTCAAATAGGTTTTTAGTGTCTTGCTCTCTCTCTTCTTCTGGCACTCCCATAATTCTGATGTTGGTACGCTTGAAGTTGTCCCAGAGGCTCCTTACATTATCTTCACATTTTTGGATTCTATTTTCGTTTTGCTTTTCCAGTAGAGTGTTTTTTGCTTCTTTGTATTTCAGATCTTTGACTTGATTCTTGCATTCGTCTAGTTTGCTGTTAGGACTCTGCATAATATTTTTTATTTCATTCAGTGTATGTTTAATTTCTGGTTGGTCCTTTTTCATCTCTTCAAGGGTCTCACTAAATTTATCCATCTTTTCTAGGAAATGCTTGGAAAAGCTTATAACCATGGTTTTGAACTCTATATCCAGTCATTTGCTTTCCTCCATTTCTTTCATTTGTGATCTGTTCCTTTGTCTTTGCATTTTCACTGCTTCCCTCAGTTGGTAGAGTAGCTTTGTGTGCTAGGTGTCCTATATGGCCCAGTGGCTCAGCCTTCCCAGTTACCTTGGTGCACCCCTTTGTGGACTGTGTGTACAGCCTTGTTGTAGTTAAATCTTGATTGTTGTTGGTATCACTGGGGGGAATTGACCTCCAGGCCAGCTGGCTGTGAGGATCAGTTGTGTCTACGCCAGAAAAACTTCTGTGCTGGAGACACTCTTATGGGACAAGACTTGCAAAATTGCAAAAGCCTCTGTGCTCAGCTTGGATGGGGCAGAGTCTCAGGGCAGAGCAGACAGCCTTGGCTTCCCATTAGCCCTGCCCTATGAGGCCCCTGGGTCTCAGTGTCCCTAGGTAATCGCTATAAGCACTTCTGAGAGAGAGCTGCCCTCTAGTTTTGTCCACTGCCAAACAGTCCAGTTTCCTCCCAAATGATTCTGGGTTCCTGGTATCTCGCCCAGAGCTGGAGTTCAGCACATTGGAGAGCTTCCATCTCCATCCCTCTCACGTTAGAAAGCCATCCTCACACTCAGCCACCTGTGCATTCAGCAGTCAGTCCTCTAGGCACGTGCATGCCTCCAGACCTCTGCCTTCTGCAGTTCCCCTGAGTCTCAGTGTGCTTTCTCTTTATTGACAGTCCAGTTTCTCCTGAATGAATCTGGGTTCCCAGAAACTCGCCCAGAACTGGAGTTCAGCACAGTCGGGAGCTTCCATCTCCCTCCCACTTTAGAAAGCCAGCTGTGCACTCAGCCGCCCATCCTCTCCACGTGCTCACACGTCTCCATACCTCAGCTTTTGCAGCTCCTCCGATGTTCAATGTGCTTTCCTCTTTCCTTCTAGTTGTAGAATTTCCACTCAGCCAGCTTTCCTGTGGTTCTGGATGGTATCTGTTTTGTCTTTTAGTTGTAGTTTTGATATTGTTGTGCAAGGCAACAGTTTAGATGTTTACCTATGCCGCCATCTTGGTTTCTCCCCCAGTGATTCTTTTCAAGGAACTGCAGTGATCAGCTCTCTCACTGCAATCAGTCTACAGTATTTATTCAGTGGCCTTTTGACAGCCAAAATGCTAGGAGCTGCTCAGGTGTTCAGGCACAGTCTAGTCAAACAGGCCTGCACAGGTTTCTACCCCACCCAGGTATCAGAAAATAAAAACGGGCAAAAGAGTTTTAATGAGTTGTTAATGATTTAAGTATTCACAGTGATAGGCTTGCAAGATAAGACAAAAGGGACCTAAGAGCAGTGAAACTAAATCACACCAAGAACACATTCAACAGTGGGGAATGCAATTAATTACACAACTGGCACAGATTTAGGAAGCTTCCAAAATAGCACTCAGACTGAAGATCCTCTGGTCCAGTCTTCTGCTTCCACTCAGAAGCTATCCCACTCATGCCCTTCCTATAAAAATGTATTTGAGTTTTTTTCTTTAGACTTTCCTGAGCAGAGTAGTCAACAGGGTTTATAGTTTTATACTATTGCTCGACAAATACTTGGCTTCTGCCTAATGTCAATGCTACTTATCAATTGCTTACTGAAGAGAGCCTAAATTTGAGTTGTTTCCTGTAAAGTACAATGGTCAGCATAAAGATCATCTACTTGAAGGAAAATTGATTTTAAGCAGATTAAGAAGCTTCATGCTTACAGTCTCACACTGGGTATATTTTTCTAAAACATCCCCAACAAAATAAGATGTTGGGAACTAGATCCCTTTGCTAGTTAAGAAGAAGTGTCATCTTTAAAAAAAGAAGAAAAAAAGAAAAACACTTTGGCTGGTTTTGCTCAGTGCTTAGAGCATCAGCCCATGGACTAAAGGGTAGCAAGTTGGATTCTGGTCAAGTACACGTACGTCAGTTGTAGGCTGGATCCCTGGGACTGGAGGAGGCGCATGTGAGAGGCAACCAATCAGTGTGTCTCTCTCACATAGATGTTTCTCTCTGTCTCTCCAACTCCCTTCCACTCTCTAAAACAAATCAATGGGAAAAAATATCCTTGGGTGAGGATTAACAACACAAAAAAAACATAATAGAATCACCTTGCTAAGGAACTAATAGACACATAACATACTTTTGTACATTTTTGCAAGCAGATTTTTTTTCTTTACCCAAATGTATTCAACTTTAGAGTTTGCAATACTAAAATAGATATACAAGAAGGTCCTCTAATTTCTCATTCTCAGCTCCAAAATAAATCAGTCAGTTTAACATTAAGTCAAGACTCATAAATAAGAATGATTTTAGGTCATGATTAAGATGGCTTTTCAAACTACCAAAAATAGCTTATCTTAATCATTTGTTAAATGCCTGGCACTTTGGGCACTATGTTAATACCAGTGGTAGACACAAAAAAATGTATAAAATACAGTTCCTGTCAACCACACCTAAAAGTCTAGAGACAGGCCTCAATTAATTTACCAATAGATCATGTTGCATAATGAGCATAATGAGATTATTTGTAAATTGTCGAAGTTCAAACACATTTAACATAAAAGGCATGCCATGGTGCTTCAGTTCTCAGGCTGGCAGAACACTGACTTAGCCCATAATGAAACTAAAATATCAAGTTTGTGCAAATGAAACATGATATAGAAAGCTGGTAACACTTCCAGATCTGGCATGTTTATGATGCTTTGTTAACCACAAAGAGTTTTCAATATACATAAACTTCACCAGGACACTGTGGATATGTAGTATTTGGTAAAATATGGTAATATTTTCAATGGTTGAGTAAATTGAAGCACAGAAAGCCTGGAAACTTCTTCAAAGTCACATAGCTACTATGGGACAACAGGAATCTAATGTTGGCTTCTGACTCCAAATCCCATTCTGTAAACTGAGTAAGAAAACAGATGCAGCGTGTTTTGTCTTGCTTTGTTGTTTATGTCTGATACCTGAGAAAGGAAATTCACTTGAGGAGGTGAATGGAACTTTTTGTGATTCAAAAGGAGGCTTAGGGGCACTTTTTGCAGCTTTCATTTCACTGGGAGCTTGTGGAGGGGCTTTTCCTTCAGGTTTGTCACTAGTACTTTCCAAGTTCATGTGCCATGATTAAAGGTATGAGGGAGACTAGTTTGGGTTTAAAAAAATGTCCCTGATAACTGGGATAAGCACTGGAAATGAGGAGGGAAGGAAGAAGTGTGATGAAGAAGAAGAATGTGTGTAAGAAAAAGACTACCCAGGAGAGAGTTAACTAAGTTGCAAATCTTAAAAGAAAGGCAAAGAGGGATGGAGGCTGAGGGAAGCATTATTCTATTAAAGGGATCATGGGGAACAGTGTTGAATCAGCCCTCATCACTGTGCTATCAAGCCAAGGCAGCTTGGAAGAGTCAGCAGCAGCCATAACCCAGCTATGCATAAATATGGGTCTCCTCCCACAGTGAGAATCTACAGCTGAGAAGTCATCTATAAAATTTGCAAGTGGCAATACAAATAATCACATCTACACCTTCCACAAAAATCCCTCTAACGAAATAAGAGTGCAGAGTTTCATTCATCCAATAATCCAATAAACATTTAGGGTGTGCCACCCACCACACTAGATGTCAGAAAAACAAAGATAAACAGGTACTGTTCCTGCCTTCGAGGAGCTCACAGTTTAGCAGGTGAGAAAGATGCACAAATAAGTAAGTGCAAAATCATGCAAATTGTATGAATTTATTTATTTAAATATAACTACATCACTGGCATAATACACTTCAAGCATAAACAGATCCCAATAGGTTCCCCAACATGCTCTACTTGGCAGACTTGCTACTTATCATAAACTCATCCATATACAGAGGCCCACACTAATATTTAGGCCAAATCTATGTTATTAATCACATATTTGCCAGCTAAGTCACTTTACTGATGTCTACCCTGCCCAAATCGCTGTTTTGTTTCTAAGGGGGAAGAATGTGTATGTGCATAAATCTCGCCCAAATTGTGTAAGAGCCATCTGAACTTGGGGTGGTGCAAAAGAGGTTCACCATAACATGGCATGTCATTTCAAGTATGGCCCAGAAAGCACAGGTGATTCACTTTAACAAACATCCTTGAGTCAATGTTATATAGGTCAAGTCCCATGAAAATAAGCTCCAAGAAAATGTCCACCTTCTTCTGTTGCAGCAAGTAAAATCTTAATTTATATTTGTTTGAGCTGTGCAATTTACAAAGCAGATGAACAAGCATTATATCAGTTAGTCAACACAGCAACCCCTACACATTTGGTCATCTTATATCTGAATAAGCTGAGGCCAGGAAAGATTAGGAATTTACCCAGGGCCATGCAGTTAGTGGTAAGGGTCAGAGCTGGGACTAGTCCATAAGCCTTCTGACCTCCATTTGGATGTTTTTTATCTTCCAAATTGCTGCTTAAAATTCCCACAACTGTGGGTAATCTTTATTACTCATAAAGAAAGGTAAAGGCGGAGATTAGAATTCCTACAATTTCCTCAGATCCAACACATTGGATAAGAAGTAAACAAAACATTCTTCTCAAACAAACAAACAAAAAAATGTTAAAACATTAAAAATCCAAGCCTTTGGAAATGATAATGGAATACATTCGGTTCAAGTACCAATATCTAAAATATATTTTCCTAGGAATAGCTTTAGCTTAATCCCCTCTCTCAACAAATCTCCCATCACAATCTCCAATTAAACCCTCAATCAAGAAGCAATCTCATCATCCCCAAATTATTCAAATGAAGGTGATTAGCCACTCCTGCCTCCACACCTCGAAACAGCACCAGCACCACCCAGTCATGTTTTGCTGAACTCAGCCTCTCCCACACTCCCTGGGATGTTTTAAAATAACTTGTTCATGAGCCAGCTCTATGTTAACCAGAAGAGCTCAGGTGGGGTGTGGGGAGAGAGGCCTGACTTAACTTTTCTGTAATTCACAGACTAATCCTCAGAAGGGGCCTCCAATGGAATCTCAGAGCAGGAGGCAGGCTTATCAGAGGAGAGCAGAGCAACTCAGAGCTCAAGTTTCCTTCTCCTAGCTTAGCCATGCTCATCCCCTACAGGGCACAGGCAAAGAAAATGCTTCCAATTCCCAAACACAAACCTTAAGTCTCCTTCAAAGGAGACCATTTCTCAAACTGAAATGTAAAAAAGCTGCAACTGAGATCAGGTATTTGGCATATACAGGAGGTACCTATCATCTATTTCCATTGCTTTGCAATATCCCCAACTTAGAAGAAAGGCAAATAATAGATTGCATGAAAGTGGAGTTTGGGGGAGTGGGAAAGGAAAGGCACTGTGACTTGCCAGATGAAATTCCACCTTGAATGTAACTGCCACCTCAAACTTAGGATGTCCAAAATAATACTCATTCTCTCATCAAGTGCAGTGTCTCCTCCTGCCTCCCCCAGGCCTACTTCTGCCCTTGTCACTGTGGCTCTTCTCCCTGTCTCCCAAGCTACAAACCTCAGGCAATCCTGACTCCTACCTCACTCCTGGCTCCCACACCCATTTCAGCAGTTCATCTTCTCAACCTAGTAATGTCTCCCGACTATGCTGGGGTCATACATGGTACCAAGAGTAAAAGAAGCAGGCTTCGGCCGAGACTGGTTTGGCTCAGTGGATAGAGCATCGGCTTGCGGACTGAAAGGTCCCAGGTTCGATTCCAGTCAGGGCATGTGCCTTGCTTGCGGGCACATCTCCACTGTGGGGCGTGCAGGAGGCGGCTGATCCATGTCTCTCTCTCATCGATGTTTCTGACTTTCTGTCTCTCTCCCTTCCTCTCTGTAAAAAATCAATAAAATATATTTTAAAAAAAGAAGAAGAAGAAGCAGGCTTTGGAATCAACAGATCTATGCCTCCGTCACCACTCCACCAAAGGTCAACTGTCACCTTGGATCATCGTCTGAGCACAAGTTTCTAATTCACTAAATGGAGAATCACACTTTCCTCATTGGTGGCTTTAAGAACTGATCACAAATAGCAACCTATTTGTAGCCCTCACCTCAGGGCCTGGAACAGACCAGCGTATACTGGGTGGGCAGAAGCAGGCCTTCCTTCCCAGCCCAGAGCAACCAGGGAGTCTCTGAAATACGATTTCATCCTGCCCCTCTTCAGCTCAGATTGCCTCCATAGTCCTCCACTGCCTCAGCAGAGTCAGTTTCTGGCTGACCTTCAAGATCATCAAAAACCATCCAGCCAGACCTTATGCCTCTGTCTCCAACTCCTCTGCTCCAGCCAGGGTCTACTCACTCAGCAAACATTTACTAGCTACTGCCCACATGCAAACAGGATACTGGATGCTGGGAATGTTAAAATGAAAGGTTGCCCACCCTCAAAGAAATCACAAATGTCTTCCTGGAAGGGAGTGTGTGTCTGGGGGAAGGGACATGGAGTGGGGGTGAGGGTGAGGGTGAGGGTGGATAAGACCAGCATTGTTTTACAGTGTAGGAAGTGATGCAGGAGTGGTGAGTACCGAAGGGGCTGTGGGAACACCACTGAAGGAAGTGCACACACTGCCTCTGTTCTTTCTTCCTACACTCAGTTAGCCAAGTCCTATTCCGTAAGTCAAGGTCTTATTCATTCTGGCCCACACCTCTCCCATCTCTGAATTCCTCAAGTTCTTATCAACACTACTCATTTTCAGTTATCCTCTGGCTGATGTCATTTCTCGTGTTGCTGTGGATTAAGTTTGTTTTTATTATTTTTTGTATACATTGGCTGTTTTTCTCCACTGGTTAACATGACCAGAGGATGCAGACTAAACTCTAGACAGCTCTAAATTTTTATGGAATCTACATAATTATCCATGGCGTAGATGATATATTTGAAACCATAGACAATCACACAATAATGTATTGCCGAAACTAGTTTGGCTCAGTGGAGAGAGCATCGGCCTTCGGACTGAAAGGTCCCAGGTTCAATTCCGGTCAAGTGCATGTATCCTGGTTGCGGGCACATTCCCTGTAGGGGGTGTGCAGGAGGCAGCTGATCGATGTCTCTCTCTCATCGATGTTTCTAACTCTCTATCCCTCTCCCTTCCTCTCTGTAAGAAATCAATAAAACATATAAAAAAATAATGTATTTATTAACTTTGGCTCAGTGGATAGAGCTCTGGCCTGCGCAATACGGAGTCCCAGGTTCGATTCTGGTCAAGGGCATGTACCTTGGTTGTGGGCACATTCCCAGTGGAGTGTGCAAGAGGCAGCTGATAGATGTTTCTCTCTCATCAATGTTTCTAACGCTCTATCCCTCTCCTTTCCTCTTTGTAAAAAATCAATAAAAAATAAAAATAAATAAAAAAAACTTTGACAAAAAATACTCCCCATTCACTGCTAGATCTTAACTTTGGTATGGCTTACTCTTTGTGTCCAAGACTAGAAATAAGATTCCTGGCTATCTCTGAAAACCGTCTTAAATTTTTAAAAAATCTATAGTTTTTAAACCTTTAAAATTTTTAAGTGTACATTCTTCAAATAATATCTTAGGTGGATACCCACTATAGTAAACATAAAAAGAGAGCTGTTTTGGTTGGGGCTGTGGTGACAGCCTAACGCTGCCTATCTCATGAGGGGCACATTCACCTCCTCTCCAGTAGCCCCTGACACACATCCCATGCATGCTTTTTAACACCACTGCAGCATGTTGGAGAGGTCATCTTGCCCACAAATATCTGGAAACTGGATATATGTACAAATGTGACAGAACAAATCAATGGGTTGGGGAAAGCAGTTGGACCCTCTCAATAACTGGGACTACAACAAATGGTTAGTCATACAGAATATAAAATAAATCTAAATTCCCTACTTCATATTATTTACAAAAATAAATTCCTCATTTATTAAGGCAGATAAGTAAGAATCAAAATGTTGAAACCTTTAGAAGAAAATTATAGGAGAATATCCTTATGATTTCAGAATAGAAAAAGTTACCTTTGTGTGTGTGTGTGTGTGTGTGTGTGTGTGTGTGTTTAAATAAGTACAAATGATAAAGGAAAAGCTAGATGGACTTGATAAATTAAAATTTAAAATTTCATGTATACCAAAGGATCCAATAAAAAGTAAAACGATAAGCCAACTCTGGAAGAAAATATTTGCAACCTATACTATCAATAAAGAATGAGTAGCCAGAATATATATATATATATATATATATATATATGTATGTGTGTGTATATATATACATACATACACATATATATATAAATATATATATAAAACCTACACATCAATAATTTTAAAAGGACAACCTAGAAGAGGTATATATAGATTGCAATTGTCAATGACAGTTCATATTCTCCCAGAGTTTAAAGGACAGAACATAGTGAAATGGAGTTTTGTCCTACTTATACATATTTATATTTTCTAGTAGCCCTGTGCATGAATCTGTGGGCCAGTAGCTTACCAGTAGCTAGCTGCCACCCTCCAGTAGCTCTCCACCCACTGCCCCGCCCTCTTGTAGCTCCCTCTGCATCCCCCTCTCCAAACCCCCCTCATAGCTTGCTGCTCTGCCCCCTCCTGTAGCTCTCCAGCAGGCCCCGCTGCTCCCTTGTAGCTCACTGCCCCACCCTCCTGCTGATCCGTGATCCAGTCATTACTTCATCAGTCCTTAGGCTTCACAGAGTAATGACCATTTGTATATTACATCTTTATTATGTAGGATTATAATTTATAACATTTGTTACCATATATAATCTCAGTCTATTTATAAAACAACCCTGGATGGCCAAAGATATCACTTAGTGAGAAGAAAAACCTAGATTTTTCAACTTTCTAATCCACAATCTTTCCATTAAAAAAAAAATTGAACTCCACTTTTTAAAAACCATTGTTCACACAAAAATCTGTACATAAATATTCATAGCAGCTCTCTCCATAATAGCCAAAAACTAGAAACAACCCAATTGTTCTTCAATGAACAAATGGTTAACAAATTATGTACATCCATAAAATGGAATACTATTCAGCAACAAAAAGGAGCAAACTAGTAATACATACAACCTAAATGAATCTCCAGAGAATTATGCTGAGTGGGGGAAAAGCCAATCCTAAAAGGCTACATACTGTATGGTTCCATTTAGAAATATTTTTTTAAATGGCAAGATTATAGACATGGAATGGTTCCAGGAGTTAAGTGGATAGGTAGGTAAAGGGGGTGGGGAGGAGGGAGCAGACAAAGACTATAAAAGGACAATGTGAGGGATCCAGGTAGTAATAGAACTATTCAGTATTTTGACTATATCCATGTCAATGTCTTGTTGTGATACTGTACTATAGTTTTGCTGGATGTTAATCATTGAGAGAAATTAAATAAAGGGTATGTGCAATCTCTCTGTATTATTTCTTATGATGGCATGTAAATATATAATTATCTCAAAATATTTTTTAATAGGCCTGAAATCACCCTGCCCTGTTGTAGTGCCATTCTGAGATTAAATTAGATAAAACATGGAAAGGCACTTCACAGATTGCCAAGTACTCTATAAATACTAGGGGACAATCACCATCTTCCTCCACAACCAGCCTCATTAACATTGTCAGATTATGCTCTCATGTATATGGGCCTTGAACACCCCTTCTACTGTGGTCCTACCACTGTACCTGTGTGATCTGTCAATCCCTTCGAATAGACTGTTATTTAGTTTTCTATCTGCCCACAACTTAGCACTACAGCAAGCACATAGAAGTGCTAAATAAATGCCAGGTTGAAATTAGCTCATCATTTTCTTTTTCAATACAAAGTGTCCCAATACTGGTGGATGCAAGAAGGGGAGTGAATTGGGAAGAACAGCCCATCAGCCATGAGCTTATACCTTGAAAGTTTTATCAACTACTGACTCTTTCCCTGAGCCACTGAGAACCCAAGTGAAGCAAAGGCCTATACAGAATGTGGCAACAGCAACAAAAACATGAGTTCAATTCATCAGGCCTCCTTTTTTTTTTTTTACCTATTTCAAGCTCTGCAAAGAAGGAATTGACCGTTTACAGTTTGGGTCAGTGGAAAAGATGTGAAGGTATGCTCTTCTGGAAAAGATTTTAAAGGATAGCTGACAGCCCTTTTCCTGAAATAATTAGATTGAAGAATTATGGAGGGCTAGAGAAGGATAGAAGAATGTACTAACGGATCTGTCAGTATATCTCTCAGAGGCTTCACCCTCTCTGCCTGGACAAACATTTGGCTCCTGAGTTAGGGAGGGGGTTCCCACGCCCTGAAAACAATGCTAGCTCCTCACTCCTCCTCCAAATAGTTTTCCAGAATTAAAAAAAAAAAACACAAGCGGGTGCTTTTCTGAGCCTAATGTTATCGGATAATTTTTCAAATTCTTACTCAATTACATATCACTCTCTTATCTGCAGTCTCCACAGGCCAAATAGCCCTGCTTTCACATCATGCCCACTGCGCCTGCTGAACACAAGTATCCCTCCCAAGTAATTCCAATTCTCCTAAACATAAGAAAGATCATTTTACATTAAGTTCTGTAGAAGTGTGCCTTTTCTTCTAGGAGGAGTAAGATATGAGGCAACAGGTTAAAAACTTGGGAGGTTTCTGTTTTTGCCTTAGATAATGATTAACTCTTTTTTGATGCTGAATCCAGAAGAGCTGGCATTTCTGGACTGGCCAAAAGAGCAAAAGAAAGCTCACACACACATTGACTCTTAGAAGGAAAAACAGGCACAAATCAGTTTCAAGCTTTTGCAGTGAGAGCACGACCTTAGTTTGAAGGAGTACTAGGATATTTTAAAATCGTGTTGTTACTGGCTTTAAAAATCTCTAGATCAAGAACCTCACTAATCAAGCAACAGATACCATCTACCCAAAATGTTTCGATGTTTCATTTCATTTCAGGTTGCTGACAGCAAAGAGTTGAGATAACTTACATCACCACAAATCACTGAGTAAATAAGAGAGATCAAGAGATAAAACACAATTGACTCCAAGGGAAGTCTAATGCACAAAGCCTACTAATGTCATTTAAAGATGAAACCATAAACCAAGAGTACAAAAAATGAGCAGGAACAATCTTCTCTATCTCTTCTCTAACTTCTATCCTTCCCTCAAGACAATAATCCACATGTAAAAAGGTAGAAGGAGCCAGGCCGGAATGGGTCAATGGTTGAGTATCGACCTATGAACCAGGAGATCATGGTCAGGGTACATGCCAGGGTTGCAGGGCTCCATTCCCAGTGGAGGAGGTATAGGCGACAGCCAATCAATGCTTCTCTCTTACCATTGACTAGAGGCCTGGTGCATAAAATTCATACACTGGGGTTTGAGAGAGGTCCCCTCAGCCCATCCTGCACCCTCTCACAGTCCAGGAGCACTTGGGGACAGTCGAACATCCTTAGCATTGCTATGGAGGCGGGAGGCTTCCACCATCACCACTGTGCTCACCAGCCATGAACCAGCTTCTGGCTGAGCGGCACTCCCCATGTGGGAGCACACTGACCGCCAGGGGGCAGCTTCAGCGTTGAACTTCTGCCCCCTGGTGGTCATTGTGCATCATAGCGACCAGTTGCTCAGCCATTTGGTCAATTTGCATATCAGCCTTTTATTACATAGGATGTTTCCATCTCTCCCTTACCCTTCATCTCTGAAATCAATAAAATTGTTCAATATTATGTAGCTAGTCTTCCATTACCCTACAGCCCTCCCTCCCTATGAATATTTTTTAAATGCTGCAATGATAAAAATATAAGCTGTCACTATTATTAATAGTACTCATTATAAATCAATAGACAGCTACTTAGACTATTTATTAGGTGACAAAAACAACAACAAACATAAACGTGCAAACATTTCAATTCTGGGTTACAGTACACTGCATCACAATCCACAAAGAAACCCCTGAGTTGACAAAGGGCCTAACATGAAGAGGAGTAGAAGAGGCAAGAGGCCATTCTGCATCCTAGGACAGCCTGAAATCATTTCCCCAACAGCACAGATGTCTAGACGAACCCTACTCGGGTTCCACATCCATATCATCTCCCCGCAATCCGTTTGTCCCAGCCCAGATGTCAGAGATTAAAAGCTCCCACTTCCTATTTCTTTCATTTTAATTAAAGACAATCACCCAACTTCCTTTTTCTTTTGAATTCAAGTATAGCATACAACATAAATACCTATAATACCAAGCATTACACAAGCTTCATCTCACCCCAGTAACAATAGGGAATTTTCTCAGTCTGTAGATCCCAAGGCTTACTGGAAGTCCAAAGTACACACACACACGCACACGCACACACACACGCACACACACTAGAGGCCCGCCCAGTGCACGAAATTCGTGCACAAGGGGCAGATCCTCGGCCCAGCCTGCATCATCTTTAATCCGGGTCCCCTCAGGGGATGTCCATCTCGCAATCTGGGACCTCTGGCTCCTAACCGCTCACTTGTCTGTCTGACCACCCCCCACCTGCTGGCCTGGTTATTCCTAACTGCTCTCCCCTGCTAGCCTGATCGTCCTTAACTGCCCTCCCCTGCCAGCCTGGTCGCCCCTAACCTCCCTCCCTTGCCTACTTGATCCCTCTAACTGCTCTCCCCTGCTGGCCTGATCCCCCTAACTGCTCTTCCCTGCCAGCCTGATCCCCCTAACTGTTCTTCCCTGCTGGCCTGGTCACCCCTAACTGCTCTCCCCTGCCGGCGTGATTGCCCCTAACTGCCTCTGCCTTGGCCCCTGCCACCGTGACTTTGTCCAGAAAGACATCCGGGAGATGTCCAGTCTAATTAGCATATCACCCTTTTATTAGTATAGATATCTTGATTAAAGCACTGATTGTATCTAGTAATAGAGTTACAAATCCATCTCTAGGCCCATCAAGTAACTATCCCTCCCCTTGAATTTTCTTTTCCTCCCCTTGAATTTTATAACTGTGAGGCACCTTTTTCTATGAGATAGTGACACCTAACCAAATATCATTTCAACTGCCCTCCAGGCCAGCTGCCAATCTGCCATCACCTGTGGTTATCCTTCAGAAGTGTGCAGCAGCCACACAGACATGGCAAGCCCTGAGATGAGGAGAGTGTGCTTCGGAGAATATAACTGGTTTTGTACTTACAAGTGTGCCTACTCAATAAGGGGAAATTTGTCATTAATAGGGTGAAATTGTTATCTTCGATAACTTCAATAAGCAGGAATCATAACCTACTTGGAAATGTTCTGATTAACTCCTAACTTCCTAGATGAGAAAACTAAGGCATAGACAGGTCAAATAGGTAGGTGTGTACCAGGAAAACATTTAGAATACTGCATTCTCTACTTTATGCATCAAGATAATAGGAAATGAAACAACCACTTAAATGTATAGAGTATTTTATAGTTTCAAAGGCCTTTCAAATAAATTCTTTTACAGCAGTGTTAAGTCAGCCTGGGTTCATACTCTGCCTTCATCACAAGCTGTATGTTTTCGAATAAGTTATTTAACCTCCCTATGCCTCAGTTGTAAAATGAGGGTAATAATAGTAACGACCTAATAGGGCTGTTGGAAGATTCACGAGTTAATATACATCATCCTTAAAGCAGAGCTTACACATAAATACTAGCCATCATCATCAACCTTATTAGCCAGGAATAAGAATCATTGTCCCCATTTTACAGATGAGGTGAATTACCTCCCAAATCACAATTGTAAATGTCAAAGCCAAGCCAGAACCCAAACTTTCTGCCTCCTAATCCGCACTCTCTCCTGTGGAACCATTCTGTCTATGCAGAACCCTGTTGTTCAACTTTCCATGACGCAAACTAATATTGCTCCAAAATAGGTACCTCAGTCAAGAAACCTCCCTAATAAACAGCTTACTCATCTGACAAGATCTGGCCCAATTCCCCAACAATAATAAGTACATACATATGTATCCACATACATACACACACACAAGAAAAAGACTAGTGGGAAAAGAAAACATATCTCAAAGGGTTTAAATATTTGAATAAATTGTTGGCAACTCTTCAGAAACAGGATGTATTTCTTAAAGCTCCTGGCATGTCGTGTCTTGGCCAGCTCATGGTCTTGGGTCCCTTTGTTTTCTGTGCTTTGTCTTCCTGTGGAGCCCTGGCCATCCAGCCACCACGGCTGGCGAGGCCACCTTCTCCAGGGAGAAACACTCAGATCCTGCCCACCATGCTGTGTGTGATTCAAAATGCAGAAACTGGGTTCAGACAGCAAAGGAACCCAGCAAAGACAAGGTCCCAACTTTTCACAATGCCACTCAGGTCCCCTGCCCACAGATTAATGCATGTGCAAAAGAAACGGTTAAAAAGACTCTTCCTTCTCCCTAACAGATGGCATCCTAAAATACTGACATGAGTGCACTTCCCAGCTATTTTTCCTTCCTCACAAATATATTCATTCACAATCTTAAATCAAGTCAAGGCTACTTAATATGACATGACTTGAAAAACCAGGAGGGAGACTTTTCCTGTTTGTCGCTTTGGACCTTTCCTCCCATGTACCATAGAGCTCGCAGCTGCTTCTAACTAGGCAATAGCTCTCTCCAAACCCAGCTTCAAGTAAGTGTCACTCCAGTTCCTTTTCCAGGTCAACTCTGTTTTAACTCCTGGGCAAAACAGACCTAAACTCTCTCAACTATTAGACTTTGAATATCTGTTTAAAATGATACATAAATCCTGGACAAGTGTAGAATGTATTTTTCAATTATAGGAAACCTTTTGTTTTAAACTCTTCGGAATTTCAGAGTTAATATTTTTCTTGGTTTCCAAGGAGAGAGACATGACTGAAGAAATTTGATCAACTCAATTATAATTTTAAGGCAAGGATTCTAAAGAGGGCTTTGGGGTAGTAAATAAAGAAAAACATCCCCCACTGCAGAGCCTCCATGCTATATAGTTTGTACCTGTCCTTTAAAAAAAAAAAAAAATATATATATATATATATATATATATAGAGAGAGAGAGAGAGAGAGAGAGAGATAGATATGTATGTATATATACACATACGTGTGTGTGTGTGTGTGTGTGTGTGTGTGTGTGTGTGTGTTTGGGACAACCTGTATATTGACTCTAATGATGTGTGTGTGTGTGTGTGTGTGTGTGTGTGTGTGTATGTATGTGTGTGTATATATATATACATATATATGTGTATATATATATATATGTGTATATATATATATATATAAAATTGATTTCAGAGAGGAAGGGAGAGGAAGAGAGAATAGAAACATCAATGATGAGAAAGAATCATTCATTGGTTGCCTCCTGAACTATCGGGGATCAAGCCTGAAACCCAGGCATGTGCCATTGACCAGAATCGAATCTGGAACCCCTTCAGTCTGCAGGCAGATGCTCTATCTAATGAGCCAAACCAGCTAGGGCTGTTCCTATCCTTGTGTAGTGACAATACTCACAATGTTTGATCTGCTTTGAATTTCAAATAACATTAACATAAGGAGAAGGCCTTTCACTGGAGTAGGGGGAGAAATGCAGAAACATGGCATTATGGCACTGTCACATTCAACCTCAACTCAAAAAACATTTACAGCATGACCTGCATGGCGCAATGGTTAAGCATCGAACTATGAATCAGGGAATCATGGTTCCATTCACTTTAATAGTTGATAACTCACTTAATTTTCACTCCTTTTCAAGTTTAACTGATTTGAAATAGCAGGGTGATAACAATAATATAAATAAGCATATGGACACTGCTGAGATGCTGAGGGGTTTATGGATTAAACATATGCAGAAAGTAAGGGGGAGATGCTGAGAAATCCTGCTTGGAATCCTGCATAGGGTCACTGTGTGGAGAGCAGGGGTAAGCAGGGAAGACTTTATGGAGCTGGGTGATAGCATCTAAGCTAGACTTTAAAGGATGAATAACTGTTTTCTAGGTTGAAGGAAAAGAATCCATTCCAAGAAAAGACACAGCATGAAAAAGAAAGAAGTATGAAACAACATAATATGGTAAGGAAACTAGGTATTATAAAATGTGAACAAAGTAAGTAGAAAGTGATGGGTATAAACAGTTTTTTATGCTGTGATCTTTTCTTTTAAAAAAATCACTTTTGTGCTTTTATGTAAAATATGTTGTCAAGATTAAATTAAGAAACTATTTTTAAAAATATCATTTGTAATAGTCATTCACTTACACATACATCATTAGAGACAATATATAGGTTGTCCCAAACACATATACACACTTTACAGCTGATAGCTCAATTGATATTTCTTTCTTTTTAGCTAGACTAAGCTTTGAACAAAGGAAATTCATCCTGAAATGCTAATGCGAGTTTGAAAACTCAGTTGAAGTGGAAACACTGCCTATATAATTATTCAAAGTATATACTGAAATACACCCTGTATCCCCCCCAAAAAATGTGTATACACTTTAATAGCTAATAACTCACTTAAATTTCACTACTTTTCAGGGGTAACTGATTTGGAATAACAAGGGAAACCAGACTAAACTTTAAGCAAAGAAAAACTTTTATGGGGATACATAAAAGATAGTTTACAATACAAAACCAGCAACAATTGACAGGGGCACACAAATAACAAATGAAACGATTCTTGATGTTTGCAATTCCATTGCCTCGAGTTATCAGCAGTTCCTAGACCAGAACAGCCATCAGTTTGAAAGTAGGTGTTGACAAAAAAAAAGTATTCATTTCTGTAGATTCTTTTAAATTTTGAAAATGAACTGGATGTTGCCTTATCCGGATTGGCTCCCAGATTCAATTCCTGTCAAGGGCATGTAACTTGGTTGCAGGCTCCTCCCCAGCCCGGGCACTCGTCGGGGTACGTGCAGGAGGCAGCCAATCCATGTGTTTCTCTCACATTGATGTTTCTCTCTGTCTTTCCCTCTCTCTTCCATTACCTCTAAAAGATTAATGAAAAAATATCCTTGGGTGAGGATTAACATAAAAAGAAAGAAAGAAAATAAACTGGATGTTAATAAACACTGGCTTTATAATCATTTAAAGTGTGTATACATTTTCTTATGACACCTATATATTTACTAAGAGGCACCATTTAGGCTACAATACTGTTATAGACATGTTTCCTATCTGAAGAAACCCCCATAATAGGAACTACCTACTTATCATTTAATATTTGTCCCACACTGAACTAGCATTTTACACATGTTTGCAATAAACCAGCAAAGTAGGTCTTGTTTATGTCACAGAAGAGGAAGCCTGGAAGAAAATTTAAGTGACTTGAGCCAGGCCATAGAGAAAGAAGGTAATGTTGACAAGACTCAACTGATGGCTGGTTCCAAAGCCTATGTTCTTTGCATTGCACTACACAACCTCAAAACATTCCTACCAGAAGTGCAGTAAAAAAGAGAAGACTGAAAGACATTTAAAATAGAACTCAATACAAGATCAATGTCAAAGTGCTGTGTGAGTGAACGTGAGAAGGGTCATTTCTGATCAGAGTGACAAAGAAAGACATGCAAGAAAAGTTGGTTTTACTGGAAGGGTGAGATTTCAGTAGGTGGAGATGTGGGGCTAGGCAGGGAGATAGAGGTAGTCCACAAACATCACTTAAAACTCTGGTGACAGGAAGTTCTAATTCTTGTTTTATCATTCACCAACTGCAGCCCTAAGGCAAGTAACTGAAAGCTCCTACACCTCACTTTCTTCATCAGCAAAATGGGATAATAGCAATAATTCCTAAGGATTAGGAAATAAACTATATAGAGAATTTAGTATAATGCCTAGTATACAGTAAACCACAAACAGCAAAATGTCACCTAATAGCACATGCATTGAATGAATGGCAAATAGTTCAGATAGGCCTCTAATCCTCTTTAAATGAGAAATATGGTTAAAATGATAAAACTGAGGCCAAGATTGAGAACCTAGTTAATGTTCATCTGGGAAGTTGGTCTCTATTAAGCAGGCAATATGTAATCAATCATTAAAGGAAAGAAGCCATATTCCTAACATTCGGGGATCTCCCAAAGGAGTCCCTCCAGGGCCCGCCCCCTCCCCCCATGGCACCTGGCTCAGCTATAACCCCTTTAAAAAAGGCATGAGGCCCTAAGGCCTGGTACAAGCCGTCTACAGAAAAACAGATACTGTCACTCACCAACTCCTGGAATGTACAAAATTTTTTTCTTTCTCCCCCTATGCTATGCCCTCCCTCCTAAACACATAGTAATGGCTACAACATAATTATGAACCAAGCTTCCCTTGGGAAACTATCTTTATGCACAAAGGTTAAATAAAGTTTCCAGGAACCAACCTGGGTAGCTTGGATCATTATTTACTTTCTAAAACTTGGTAAAACCTGGCTTTTACTTGTTTTTAAACTAATGTAATTTCTATAATGAGGTTATTGTATTATATAGCAATGCATTATAATGAAGAATACTTTGGTTGTGATGGTTACGTTCACTTATCTTGATTATGATAGTTGCATAACATGTCAAAATTTATCAAATGTATTTCTTAAACATGTGCTGTTTCCTGACTGGTGATGGTTAGTGGTTAAAGCAGCAGCCTATAACACAGAACCGTCATGGGTTCAATTCCCAGTCAAGGGTCAAGGGCATGTACCGGGGTTGCAGGATCTATCCCAATTGCTGGGAGTGAGGGGTTGGGGGGAGACAGGGGGGAGGGGGCGGCAACTAATCAATGTGTCTCTCTTACATTGATGTTTCTTTCCCCTCCCCCCACTCTCTCTAAAAATAAAACAATGGAAAAAATATCCTCTGATAAGGATTAAACAACCAAAAAAAAAGCGCTGTTTTGCTGTTTATTATGTCAGTTAAACCTCAATAAGGCTTTTAAAATTACAATAAAAGTTTAGTAATTCATGTAATTGTTAACAATATAAAATAGTTATTAATACATAATACTCATATTATAAACATAAATACACATTAATAAAATAAAAATATGAATGCATATATTAAATTTTAGCTCAAACAAATTTATGACAGGTGATTAAATAAAAATGTATATGAAAGCTGGTAAAACTTTAATGTGGAAGACATTTTTAAAAAATAGGGATATATCCACATTCACAGCAGTATTATTTGCAGTTGCCAAAAAGTGGATTGAATACACAAAATGTAGTTTTGATAAATGCTACATGGATAAACCTTGAAGACATTATAATAGTAAGTGAAATAAGCCAATCATAAAAGGACAAACACTATATCCTTCCACTTATAGGATGTATTTAAAACAGTCAAATAGAGATTGAGGGGTGAGATGGAGGGGGAGGGGAGAGATTGTTTAATGGGTACAGAGTTTCAACTTCACAAGATGAAAAAGAGTTCTCTGGATAGATGGTAGTGATGGCTGCACAATATGAATGTACTAAATGCCACTGAACTGTTAAGTAAAAATGGTAAATTTTATGTGATGTGTATTTTACAATTAAAGAAATGAGAGGTCCTACACATTATTGTAAAAATCAGTAAAGGTGTTATTTTTGTCATTTAAAAAAATCTTTTTAAACGCTCTCATTATTTATATTTAAAACAAACAACTTCTGAGGTAACTTTCCCAGGTTCTTCAAAAGGCCAATTTAATAGCTGACACCAGGTTAAAATATTCACTTGAATTTCATTAGGAGTAGAAATCTACATATTGACTTTTTCCCTGCGACATGACATAATATTTTCCTAATGAAGCCCTTAGGACGCATTTTCCCATGAAGAAAACGTGTCTTCTGTAAAGAGAACCTACAGGTGCCACTGACAGCCCATGTATATCTGGAACAAACTGAGGGAGTTCATGAGTCAGGAGCTGGGCACCTACTGCTTTTTAGAGAGTGTGGACCCTACTTCTCAGGGTCAGATCAGACTCTGCAAACTTCATAGCAGAGAAACAATCAGGGTTTGTCCAGGCTTTACACCTGTGTGGTGTTTGTCAATATGGCCATAACTAACCACCTATGGGCTTCTTCAGAAGAAATTTCAGTCCTCATTTCCCAAGAGCATGCCTGAAATTAGAAAAGCTGAGGACTCCTCAGAACACTGTTTCTAATCATTGCTACTTTGTAGCATACAGCATCCCCAGCTCCTTGCCCACCACCTTCCTCCAGGGTCCTTCAACTCTGAGACAGAGAATATTTGAATTTTTCCAAGAGCTTCATTTTCTTCCAGGAATTCACCTGATTGTAGACTCCTATTTTCCCAGAGCAAGGGAAGAGGAACCTTCAATCAGCTCACAGGAAGATGACAGCACCTGCTTGGGGATTCCAATGAGATGTTTTACTGTAGCTTTTCACAAACTGATTATATTTAAAGCTCCCTTGGGGAGTTGGGGGCTGTAAGGAAAGAAGCTTCGGTGAAGACCTTCATTGACATGAGTAAAGAACCGCTCAGACCTCCCAAGGGAACAAGTTGTTTAAATACCAGCAATCCACATTCCCAAATGCATGTGCACATACAATATGTCTAGTTTTAAATTTCATCCCCTGCTCCAAAAGGGTCCTGAAAGAGTTAAATTGTTCCAGGCAAAGGCCTGAGGCTTTTCTATCAAAATGCTCCAGATGGAAATTACAAAATTTCACTGCTCAGCTCCATGGTGTGGTGCGCACCCACTGTTCTTCTAAGACATTAAAAAAAAAAAAAAAAAGACAAGACCCCTAATGTTCTGCAGAGAGAGAATTTGACTGCTCAGCACAGTGCCACTCTGTTTCAGATTATTTCTCCTGGAATATCTGCATGAACTGTCAATCTCAAGCCTTTTGGGGGACTGTAAAAATTCAAGGTGTGGAGGGAATAAAGGAAAGGGGGTCTTAAATAAAAACAGGACAATGGCTGGGACTGTGTGCAGTGATATGAACCTACCCAAATACCACCCAGATTATTGCCTCTGGAACCATGCACCTTACTCCCTTCCACTGCTCCAATCCCAAAGAGGCTAAAAGGCTAGAGGCCAAAAATCTTCCCATTGTGACCATGAATCTGATCAGAGTTGTCAAAAATTTCCCAGAGATTAATGTATGTGAAAGAGCTTTGCAAACTGGAAAGAATCACATAAAAGCACCAAGAATATTATTGCTCTCAAGTCAGACATTGAGAGGCATGAACTTTCAAAGGAATCTGAACACCCACAAACCAGAAACAATGATGGTTTTTAAGAAGGCGGCTACAAGGCAGACTGACTGAGAAGGCAGCCCCTCATAAAAGCAGATGGGATAGGGTTAGACCTGCAGCCTCAGAATTTCTTTAGGGTCCATGCAAGCAAGTGGTTTAAAGGGAGGCAAAAATCATGAGATAGACTGGGTCCCAAAAGTCCATTTAGAGTTCACTTGACTCAAACCATTCTGATTGAAAAGCAGGACCCAAGACTGTGGTCAAATACATAGACGCCAACAGCAGCCAACAATTAGACAGTGTACCTCTTTGTTTTATAGATCTAGAACAGCGATTTTTCAACCGGTGTGCCACAGCACACTGGTGTGCCACAAGAATTTTAAAGCAAGCAATACCTATTTAGTCAGGGGCACTTCTTTTCCCTTAGATTGTCAGATTATAAAATAACAATAGCCAATAGAATAATAGTCATCTGGGGTGCATGAATAAAAATTATACTTTTTATTTTGTCAGAATGACAAAAGAATATATTTTTGATGTGCCAGAGAATTTTAGTACGTAATTAGTTATGTGTGCCATGAGATGAAAAAGGTTGGAAATGGCTGCTCTAAAGGGTTTAAGTAACTAGCCCAAGATACATTTCGCTACTATGGGAGAAATTTACAAGAACTCAAATTTCATTCCTAGACTTGTTTCCTATTATCTAACAGCAGGCCCTTTGGGAATGCATAGGCAAACAGGTCAACAAGAGGAAAGGTTAGCTAACAGAAAGCAGACTGTGCTATTACTAAGCACTTACTTACAAGTGCCAGATACTGTGCTAAATGAGTTTTATATACTATTTCACTGAATCCTAATAATTACCTTAGCAAATGCACATTATTTTCCAAATTAGGAAACAGAGGCTCAAACAAGTCATGCATCTGGCCCAAGGTGCAAGGCAAGTGAGTGGCAGAACTGAGATTTAACCTGGATCCCTTACACTCAAAAACTTGTGATCTTAACCAATACACCAAAACATCAATTTTCTTTATTTGTTGGCATCTATAAGAGAAGTAAGACTGACAGCACTCTGAGTCGCAGGAAAGTCATATTCTGATAAGGGCTCCTAGCTAATGGGGAAGAAGAGCTAACCCAGAACTCACATCCTTTGTCTCCAGGATCAATGCTCTTCCATGGAGACCAAGGGCTCTGGAATGTAAGCTCCAAATGGGAGGAGATTTTGGCTTGTTGACTGCTACATCGCAACTCCCAGAACACGTGGAAGGCATTCAATAAATAGGTGATGAATAAAGGAATGGAGTCAATCTGCTGGGTGACCTTGGGAGTGGGGAAGCTTGTTATCCTTGCTAAACCTGTTTCTTCATGCAACAAATAGAGAATGAAATAATACCCACCTCCAGAGTTGATATGAGAATTAAATGAGACAATTCTTATTAAGCACTTGTGACAGGCTAGAACATATTGAGCACCCATAACGTAAACTATTATTATCATATTATTACTATTATTCATTGACAAATTTTGACTTCCTAAGATTCCCCCCTCCCTACTGTGGTCAGATAATGTTTTATAGTAAATATGAATATAATGAAATAAAGAGTTAGGAGTTGGTAACCAGCTTCTAGTTTCAAATCTACCACTGCCTAGCTGCATGACCTTGGACAAGCCTCTTAATTTTTCTATACTCTTCTCAGCTACAAAATGAGGGACTAAAACATTCAAATCAGTTTCATAAGCATTTATTGGGCACCTTCTCTGAATAAGACAACATGCTATAAAAATCTATGAATAGTGTCGATAAAAAAATATCAGAGCAAAACAAAACAGTCCCCCGCTTGGTGGCAAGGTGAAGGAGAAATCCCAAATAGCCAACTTCATTACATCATTTCAAGGAGCAATGTCTGTAAATACCTAAAGTGTTTAATTTTGAGACATTCGTGAGAAATCCTTCCCCATTAAGGAATCAGCAGATACAGTTCTATAAACACCTATCAACCCTGAACCTTCAAAAAAAATAAACATGTGAGATCATTTTGCACCTTAGTCAAATGGCATGCTTCTAGAGAGAAATCTGGGAAAGTCAAAGTTATTCACGCTCCCTATGGCAAGTTAAATAGGATGTGGGGGGAAAAAAATGACTTATCTGGTTAAAACTGCAGGGGTGAAGGGTAGGGGGTGGGAGGGAATTCCAGAAGCAGAATGCAGTACATCTGGACAGGACATGGAGGTAGTGGCCTATTGTTTACAAAACAGGCTTAGATTATGAACAGTGACAAGAGGCCAAGACCTCAATTATCATTCACAACCACACCTCTCCCAATCCGAATTCAACTGAAGCTATCAATCAGTCAACGCCCCCATCTTCTGTCATAAACCCACCAATATTTGTAGCCAAGTGGAGAGAAGGTCTCTCAGGGTACCTCCAGCAATGACCCAGCTGATGACATTAAAAAGATTCCATAGCCACAATGGGGACTTCAAACTATCTCCAACGTTCTAAGGTATAAGACAGCTGCCCATTTCAAACTCTTAGCTCTACCCCACCCCAGCAATCATTAGAGGGGAGACATGGCCCTTTCCAAGTCTTCTATGATAGGAAAAAGTCTCCTTGAATTGGTGCAGTGAAGGAGGGGCCCCTCCCTCTGTACTCTGAAACAAAGGAAAACCCAGAGCTCCAACCATGTGGTGTAACATTCAAGGCCACCCATCTCTCCCATTCCCCAGCTGAGGAGGTCTCAATGGGCTAGAACCACATGGCTCTTCCCAGTCACCGGCCAGGAAAGGACAGTGCTTTTCACAAACACATGCAGGGGTAACTAATCAGGGGGAAACCCCTCCTATAGGAATTGCTGGTTTAAAAAAGAAAAGGGGCTTTGATTCCCAACCACACCTCTCCCAATCCAAGTCCACTAGATGAGAAGACAGGTCCTTTGGTCTTTTCAGATCCACATTTTGCTTTACCCTTCACATTTTTGCAGATAAGTGGGTCATTAAAAGCATGTATTTCAGAGCAGAGAGTGACCATGCAGAAAATTAAGCAATTATGTCTTCCCATCCTCCAGAATCAGCATCACCCAGCAGCCCTAACATCCCAACTCCATTCAGGTTTAGGTGAGGGCGGAGACCGAGTGTGAGTGACCTTATTCTTTCTGTTCTCTGATCTTTGGCTGAATGCAGGGCAACCAGAGACCAGGCAGGCATAAGGTACAACCAAAGTGGCTACAGACTGTGTGTGTCTGATGCCATAGCAAATGTCACGTTTGGATAGAGTACATCAGGAAAAAAAAAACCATCTCTTTCAGGCTCTCCAAAAGGTACACATTCTCAAGGTTGCCTTTCTCTGCCTGGACTCAACTCCAACCACGGGAATAAATTCCCTAACACCTGTCAGATTTCAATAGTCCTTCAAGAAACCTGACCCAGACAACCAGAGGCAAATTGCCGCCTTTCTCTCTCCAAGAACCTCCAGCCCCTCCCCCCACCCTTTCCAGCTTGGGAGAAAGGGCTGACAAAATAATGGCCAGCTCTACAAGAACAAACCCTAAAGCCCACTCTGAAAATCCCTTTCCTGAGCCTGTAGCCCCTGGCACTGCCCATTTCTCAGAGGCTCAGATCCACCTATGAAACCACCGCTGGGGTCAGCCTGCCCCCACCTGCTCCACCCAAAGAAATGAACCTCCTGCAAATCAGGGTGAAAATACATGCCTCAATGACCCACACAGCATATGCATTACGCTATTATTCCAAGCCCTTACCTTTGACCTGAGTATCGTACTCTGCTATGATCTCCTTATCCTTTTTGAATTTGGCTGGAGACGTCATGTTTTCCTTCTTTCTTCCAAATTCGAATTGTGTGAATTGATAGATCCACGGAAAAAATCCAACCACCTAAATCAATACCTCCAAGACCGCTTCTCCTGAAGGCAGAAGGGGCCCACCGCGGTGGTCTCTGGCGCTCCGGGGAGCGCGGGCTGCGGGCTAGGCAGGCGGCTACGGCGGGCACATGCAGACGGTGGGCTCTGGGGCCGGGCGCGGCAGCGGTTGGTTCCTGTGCTAGAGCCCGAGCCGCAGGCTCAGCATTAGCCAGGAGAACTGCAGCGCCCGGAGGTTGGCCTGGGGTCTGACATCAACGACACAGGCAGGGAGTGCAAGTCCATCCGCACAACATGGTGTGGGGGAGTACGGGGGTGTGGACGCGCCCAGCAGAGTCCCCAGGAGGGAGTGGGTGCGTGTCGGGGTGCCGGAGGAGGACTGGGCGTGCTTCGCGGGTTTTTGTTGCACAGGCTCGAAGATGCTGCAAATCAAATCCCAAACGGGAGCCGCAGCAGCACAGTCTGGATCGGAAGTCGTTTGCTCCGGTTCACTTGCCTGTAAATGCAGGGATAAGGGGAGGAGGTGATCAGCCCCGGAGCAGATTCTAATCGCTGCAGGGGTGGGGTAGGGGACGACACTCCCAGCCCGGCCCAGGCCCATTCATCTCCGACAAACGCCGCCCGGCCAGGAGAGCTCAGCAAGGCGACGTGGGGAGGAAGGAAGCTCCCTCCGGATTTTGTTTTAAGGCTGCAGGAGAACACTTTGGAGCAGCCGCCTGCGCAGGCTGCGGGTGGGGACTGCGGCGGGAACGCGGGGCTCCGGGCGGGGACTGCGGCACCTCGGCGGCCTCCCGAGCCCCACCAGCGCTGGGCAGCAGCCAGCCGGAGGGAGCCCTCCCTGCCCGGCCTCCGACGCGGCCCCTGACCCCCAGCGGGGCAACTCCCTGGACATCAAAGGGGATCAAAGCCGCCAAGGGACAAGCCACGGGGGCACAACTTTTCTTCCCCTCCCGCCCCTCCTCCCAGTTGTTTTGTTTTTGGTTACTAGCTTCCCTTGGCAGCAAAAGGTTGGGGGGGGGGGTGGATCTGCAGGAAAAAGCCTGCTCGGCAAGGGACACAGGACACATCCAGGAAAACAATGTGGTCGGCAGAAGCAGGAAACGGGTTAGAGGCGAGGGTCGGACTCGGGAAAATCGGGAGGCGGGGGGAGGGGGGCGGAAGGCAGCCGTTGCCTGCCCCAAGCCAGGGATGAGAGTGACTCTAAATGCCATCTCCAACATTTTTTGTCACCCAAACCCGGAGATCCCAGGCTGGGGGCGAGGGGGAGGGGTCAGTGACGATCGTAGACCCAACTTACTCGCTCCGGGAGGTGCCCGAGGAGATCCCACCCGGAGGCGGGAGGGAAGCCGGCGGGAGCGCAGAGCTCGGCGCCTCGCTCCCGGCGCGCCGCAGCGGTCACCCTCCCTCTTGGGCCGCCCCTTTCCCGCTTGGTGCCGGGAGGAAGAGGCTCCCGCCGGCGTCTCCCATTGCCCGCGCCCGGAGACGGGGCCTCAAGGAGCGAGGAAGAGGGAGCAGAGGCGGCGGGGTGGTTCAGGCAGGCAGGAAGCGGGAGGGGAGGAGAGGGGGGTCCCGATCCCGAGGCTGCACGAGAGCCGAGGGCAACCAGAACGGCCTCACACACTTGGGAGACCAGGAGAGGGTAAGGGGAGGGTTACCTAAGGGTGAGGGCGGAATTAGGAGTCTATCGTGGCCCGCGACGTTACATGAAGCGCAGGGATGTGGGCAACTTCGGAGACCCACCCACGGGGTCTGGGAACCGGAGTGCGAAGAGGAGCCCTCGGGGCGGGCCGGGGGCTGGGACCAGGGAAGGGCCCCAGGAGCAGCGCGGACCACCCCTTCTGGTCCAGGGCTGCAACGCGGCTGTCTGCCAGGGCTTGGCGACAGAGCAAGAGGGCAGCTGATGGCTACGGGTGTTGCCAAGGAAGGCTGACCCAAGCTGGACCGAGGCTGTCCGACTGCAGAGCACTTGGGGAGGGGGCTGGGTGCGGGTAGCGCGGCGGCGTGAGCCAGGGCACAGCCCAAGCGGTGCGGTGAAGGGCGGCGAGATGCCGTCCAGAGAAGCGTTCAGGGCTGTACGCAGAGTTTTGGAGAGGCTCGCGGGGGGGGGGGGGGGGCACGGGGGGAGTCTGAGGGACTCGGGCGGCACCGCCAAAGCGATGCAGCAAGCAGCATCTGCGCCCTCTCCTTTCCGCCCCAACCCGGGTTGGTTCAGTCAGGGCTGAGGTCCCGCGGCCGGGAAGAAGAAAGGGGAGAGGGAAGGAGCCTTTACCTGGCTCTGACGCGACGGGTCCCAGGCCCCCGGGTCCGCTTTCCACTCAGAGTTCTCCGGCCCTCTCTTCCCCGCCACCCGCTCCTACGCAGATTGGTCCCCTAGTCCCCTCAGGAGCCTCCGCCAACTCCACAGGACCCCGCCGGGAAGCAGAGCCCACCCCTTTGCCAATCACCGCCCTCATTCTATCGACCGATAGGGCCTGTAGCCAATAGGAATAGCTGATCCCGAGAGGCCAGGAATGAGGAGGCGGGACTGGCGAAACTTGGAGGCGTGACTAGCACCACCGAGGCGTAGTCCCGGGTAAGCTCCTCCCTCAGAGCCCTGTGGCCGAACCCTAAAGTAGAATTAATGGGCGGGATTAAGTGGGAACTAACAACCAAACACGAATTCTTGAGAAAAGGTAGACCAATTGGACAGGGGTGGAGAGGAGGGGCGTTGGGGAGAATTTGAGCCAATAGAGAGTAGAGACCAGAGTGGACTGTAGAACGTCTTCCAATAAGAAGCACAGAGGGCGTCCTTGTTTCTTCCACTAGAACCGGAGTGGGCCCGCCCAAACCTCCAGAAGCCCGCCAATGAGGTCGGCGGCAGAGCCACGCTCGGCCAACCAGAAAGCGGGACTGGTGTCCGCACCGTTACTGGGGCGGAGCGTACGGCCCCCTCCACTAAGATCGCGTTAGCGGCTTCGGAGCCTTCCAATGCAGGGCGCGGGCGAGCGCTAGTTCTCCCAATCGGTGCGCGGCGATGGAAATTCAAACTGACAGCCGGTTTAGGGAGGCAAAGAGAGCGGAAGAGGAGGCAGAAAACGACGTGTTCGGTGACCGAGATCCCAAAGTCGACTGAGCCCCCAAAGCGAGCCCCACCACCACCTCCACCACCCCACGTTCTGGAGCGGCCGCTCCGGGAGAAGCCTGGAGAGAAGGCCGCGGGGAACGGGGGCCACGAGGGGGACGCGAGACCCAGCACGCTGAGGACTGGGGGCTGCCGCGGGAGAAGCGAAGCGGGGGGCCGGCTGGAACGAGCCGAGCAGCGGAGGTTCGCTGGAGGACTGCAGAGACGCAGGGACCCTCCCGGGGAGAGGGGCTCCGGGGACCTCCGAGTCCTGGGAAGCGGAGGAAGATTTCCTGAAAGAGGCGTGGGTAGGGAGACAGCCCAGGATCCGACAAATAGGAATTGGAGCTTTCCGAGGGAGGGGCTTGGGAGAGGAGCAGCTTTAAATGCAAGAGGATTGCTCCCGGAGGGAGAGCCAGCGGGGAGGATCCTTTTAGACGGGAGGAAGGGAAAACTGCAGAAAAGTTCCCGAAGGGAAAACTTGGCCCTCCGCACTTCAAACCTCTGCCCCTTCCCGAAAAGTTAAAAGAAAAGCCAAAATTGTTAGTTCCACCTGTTCCTGCTCAATAAATATTACTTTTCCCTCCCAGGGGAAACCAAAAAGGAACTATTTTCCTTCCCAAATTTTAGGGCTCAGAAAAGCTCGAGGCCCCGCAATTTTGTTTTCAGCGCGGGGGCATCAGCCTAGGAAGAGTCTTGCTCTTGGTTCCATTTTTAAAAGCCCACGCGCCACATCCTTCCCGGGCGCCATGTCTACCAGCAGCTGTAGCTTCAAGGACCGCTGCGTGTCCATCCTGTCTTGCAAATTCTGTAAACAAGTGCTCAGCTCTCGGGGAATGAAGGCTGTTTTGCTGGCCGATACTGAAATAGACCTTTTCTCTACAGACATCCCTCCTACCAAGTAAGTCATGCTAGTGGCGGGCAACGGACGGTAGCCTTTAACTAAATGGGAAAACATTATGGCTTGGACCTCAGAGTCAACCAGGAGATGATCATTTTGTTGTCCCAGCCACTCCCACCAGTCTGATGATCCCCTTGGAGTATAACTAAATGGGCAGACTGTCTGGATAAAGTCTGTGGTTTAGCCAGAGTGGTCAGTCCTGATGTAATGCTTCTAGTCATGTGACCACACCCCTTAAGTTGGATCCCTGGCCCTATGCCCTGTCCAGCTCTCCTGTCTCACTGGATCAGGGCCATGGCCTAGCCTCCAGGAAATTCAAGCAAGCTTTTTTTTTTTTTTTTTGTACTGTTGGAGAGGTCAAGTTTTTCTTTTTTTTTAAATATATTTTATTGATTTTTTTACAGAGAGGAAGGGAGAGAGATAGAAAGTCAGAAATATCGATGAGAGAGAGACATCGAACCCGGGACCTTTCAGTCCGCAAGCCGACGCTCTATCCACTGAGCCAAACCGGTCTCGGCAAGTTTTTCATTTTTATCCGTCGTTTTACATCCCAAAAAATTCATAGTTTTCTACCATTATTTGCGATTGGCATGCTTATTCCGTTGTCCTTATAATTCAGTATTCTTTTCTCAAAATCTCCTTTTCTGAGAGCGACTTAGATTTGTATGGGATGAAATTAAGACTTACCCTTTAAAGAATCCTTGTCTCCCATAAAGCCTATTTTGGATATCATGCATTCACTTGTGTAATTCAATCCTCTTATTGTTTTCAGTCACTACACACTTTCAGGTGTAATAGAGTTCTTAAGAATTTGCTTCCTCTTTGGGGGGAAAAAACACATTTTATTTGACTCAAATATATCTTTTTCTAGCTCTAAAAGGTATTTTCTCTCTCCGTGGTCAACATAACTCTTAAATGATTTTCAAGATTTAGCTCTTTATTGAATCTTTATCATTAAAGTGAAAGAGTAATTATCCAAAATATGGGTGAATAAGTACGTATTCTTTAGACACAGCCAGAGGAGGCAGCTAATAGTCATAATAATTTAAAGTGAATTTCATTATAATAATATAAACTTTAAAACATATTTTTAGCCTGGCTGGCTTGGCTCAGTGGTTGAACGTGAACCCATGAACCAAGAGGCCATGATTCAATTCCGGGTCAGGGCACATGCCCAGGTTGCAGGCTCTATCCCCAGTGTGGAATATGCCAGAGGCAGCTGATCAATGAGTCTCTCTCATCACTGATGTTTCTATCTCTCTCTTTCTCCCTCTCTAAAATCAATAAAAACATATATTTTTTAAAACAATGTAATATAGTAAAAGTCATGAACTCTTCCTCCTTTGAAATATTTTCTGAATTGGTTCAAGTGTAGTCATATCTGACGGCAAAGTTACATATTGCAAAGATAAATGGGTTAATATTTAAGTATGTGTGCATGTGTGGGGGGGGGAGGGGGGAAGGAAATCACTAGACAATAAATCTAGAACCTACTATTGCAAAGGTCCCATGTTTAAAATATTAACTCATTCATCTTTACAATAGCTATGGTAAGTGATGAGACAGTCATAAGAAGGTTCATTGTTAGAGGTTAGACAAGAGTCTAGATTAGAGTTGTGTCTTTCCTATTGTCTATGCTTCCTTGTAGAAGTTATAAGAGTATGGATTAATGTTTGAAAATCAATGAGCACATGGAGATTTTTAAATGGAAGTTTTGTCATATTATGGTGAGCTCACAAATATTAACTGACTCTTACAAAATATACTATAGTTCTATTTCAGACTCACTTTTAGCTCTTTGGTCCTATAAAATTCATAAGTCACAATCAAAAGTACATTTGATAGCAAGGACATAGAAAAATTGGAACCCTTGTGCACTGTTGGTGCTAATGTAATATAGAGCGGCTGCTATGGAAAAGCATAATAGTTCCTCAAAAATTGAAAATAGAATTATCATAGGATTCAGCAATTCCACTTCTGGGTACATATCCAAAAGAATTCAGTGCAGGACTTAGAAGAGATATGTGCACAGCTATGTTCCTAGCAGCATTATTCACAAAAAACAAGTGGAAGAAGCAACCCAAATGTCAGTGAATAAACAAAATAAGGTATATGAATACAATGAAATATTATTCAGCCTATCACATACTACAATATGGGTGACCTTGAGGCCATTATGCTAAGTGAAATTAAGCCAATCTCAAAAAGACAAATGTTGTATGATTCTACTTATGTGTAGAATCTAAAGCAATCAAATTCATAGGAACAGAAAGTAGAATGATGATTGCCAGGGACAGGGGGGAGAGGAAAATGGGGAATTGTTTAATAGGCCTAGGGTTTTAACATGAAAAAGGTTCGGAGATTTGTTGTACAACAATGTGAATACACTTTACAATGAATTAGGTTTGGAGATTATTGTACAACAATGTGAATACACTTTACACTGAATTATACACTAAAAAATGGTTAATTAATAAATTTTATGTAATATACATCTTACAATTTAAAAAATGTACTTTTGACTATCTCTGCACTTTTCTTTCAGCACAGTGGACTTAATAGGAAGATGCTATTATACTGAAATCTGCAAATGTAAACTGAAGGACATCGCATGTTTAAAATGGTATCTATGACAATATTCTAGATAGCCCTGAGTTTGGGAGATGGATGTTGACACCAAAGCAGACACAAAAATTCAGTGGACTGCATTGAGCACTCATTATAACCCTTGCAATGAGCTATTGAAAAACCATTTGTTACTTAGAGCTATTTTTTAAAAGGCCTATGACACTTTAAATTTGTATATGATTTTTACAATTTCTCAAAGTTCATTGACAAGTATCTGCTTTAATTTTTAGAAAAAGGTAAGTAATTTAGAGGGGGAAAAAACACCTGGACTTAGTCATAAAAATTAGGTTTGAGTCCTGGCCCTACCCCTACTCTCTGTTTGATCTTAAATAAACTTAAAACTCTAAACCTCTTTATTTCCTTATTTAATTTCTATCTTAAGAAGATAAACTTGAGAAAATAGGAACTAACTTTTTTTGTTGTTGTTAATCCTCATCTAAAGATATTTTTCCATTGATTTTTAAGAGGGGAGAGAGCAACAGAAATATCAACGTGAGAGAGACATATCATGTGGGGAGCAGGTATCAAACCTGCAACCCAGGTATGTGTCCTCGACTGGGAATCTTACCCATGACCCTTCGGTGCACAGGCAATGCTCTAACCACTGAACACACCAGCCAGGGCAGGAATTATCTTCTTAAGATAGAAATTAAAATATCTTTTGTGTTTACCTTCCAGAGTTGTGCAGATCAAATGAATTATGACTATTAAAAGGCTTGGTAAACTCTAAATTGCAACATAGATGAAAGTTATTACTGTTATCTTTTGAGAAGTAAATTAGTGTTATTAGTCACATTTTAGAGAGAAGTAAATTGAGATTTTCTCATTTAAATGGGGTTTGGATTATAAATTATAATTCTAACAATTTAAATTAGCAAGCTCTTCTTTTGTGCTAATGACTAATTTCGTTCATCATTCAAAAAGGAACATAGTCAATAAGATATTTAAATAAATGAGATATTGAATAGGCTAGAACAGTGGTCGGCAAACTCATTAGTCAGCAGAATCAAATATCAACAGTACAATAATTGAAATTTCTTTTGAGAGTTGAAAACCAACTTCTGCGCATGGGTCACAAAGTTTCAATCGCACTGTAGGTGCATGCCTGCATGTGGTATTTTGTGGAAGAGCCACACTCAAGGGGGCCAAAGAGCCACATGTGGCTCGCAAGCCACAGTTTGCCAACCACTGGGCTAGAAAGTGCTCCAAAGGAAATAATAATAATGATAGAGAATAATAGTTGTTGGGAGAGTGGGTAAGAACTATTTTTCATAGTGTGGTAGGGAAGACCTCATGAGAGGCTAAGGAGATTTGAATCCTAAAGGATGAGAAGGAGACAAAGAATATTCTACGCAGAGGGAACAGCAAATGCAAAGGACCCCAAGGTAAGAAGAAGCTTTAGACATTCAGGGAATAAAAAGATGATGGCAGCGTGGCTGAGACTTTGTGAGCATGTGGGGAGAGTAGTATGAGCACATTAGAGATGTAGTCAAAACACAGATAATCTAGAGCAGCACTATCCAATAGAAATATGCAAGTGGCATGTGGAATTTAAAATTTTCCAGTAACCACATTTTTTTTAAATAAAAAGAAACAGGTGACTTTAATTTTAATCATGTATTTTATTTAATTCAACCTGTGCAAAAAAATTATCATTTCAATATGTAACCAATATAAAAACATTATGAATGAAATGTTTTACACTCTATTTTTTATTCTTATTCTTTCAAATCTGGTGTGTGTTTTATACTCACAGTACATTTCACTTCAGGCTAGCCAAATTTTAAGTGCTCAGTAGCCACATTTGGATAGTGCAGATCTAGACCTTGGAATGAAGTTTATTTGTTTTTCTTTTTGGCCACTGGGAAGCCACTGAAGGGGTTCTAAGAAGGGAGCAAAATGATCTGGTATGTCCCTACTCTAATGTTAGCTCCATGAGAACAAAAACCTTGTCCACCATTGTATTCCTAACACCTAACACAGAATACAAGCTCAATAACATTAGTTGAATGAATAAGGGCAGTAATGAAAGCCACAGAATAGTCTTACAAATAACTGCCACTCCTAGTCCAAGTACAACTTTTTTCATTCGCTTGCTTTTCAATCAAATTATGATTAGACGACATATTTTAGGTGGCTGGTACCTCTTGTATAGTATTTTTTAATAGGCCCTCACAAAAATAACTCACTCTCATATCTCACTGGATGAGAACAAGCTATAATAAGAATTTTTACACCTTAAGGTATAACCAGTTCATGTTGTCATTTTTTAAGTGCCTACTAAAATATGTCCTGTATATTCAATCTATTTAATAGTAACCAGATAGGAAATAAACAAAACCCTGTGGAAGAATGAGGTACTTATAATCAGATGCATAATCATGAAGACAGTAAAAACTTTTGCAACTTTCTCTAGAGGCTGTAGATTTGCTTTACTTCTGAATTCCCTCAAAAACACTGAAACTAAAATTAGAGCAGCCAGCTTGTGTTTGGTTTACAGGGGATCATGCTGTCTTCCTACTCCTCCATCTGTTGAAACAGTTTTTAGGTCCTGGCATAGAGCTAAAATATGTAAGAATCGAACTTGCCACTGTCCTAAGGATAGCAAAAACCTTTTACCCACAGATCTGAGTTTATTTAATACGTTATGTGTGTACAGCACATCAATTTGGAGTTCTTTACAGAGCAAATCACAACCTTATGTTATCTGGAAGCTAGCTTCTCAAGAGAAAATGCATAAAATGATAATAGCAAAGAAATGGAGAAAATGTTAGTATTATTTCACTGAAAGACTATTTTGCCACTTGACAGTAGCACTGTAATCATTATTAGAATAAATCACATCCCAAAGATCCCAGCAATGGAGGATGTTAGGAGGAAATGAGGTCTTTATATCATCTATTTACATAAAAAAAATGCTTACATGATCAGGTATTACACAGCCTCTAATAATATTTACTTTGTTTTTTAGTGGGAACATTGTGGGTTATCATGTGATTGTTCCATGTTGCTCCTGCCTTCTTTCCTGTAACAATGGGCACTTCTGGATGTTTCACAGCCAGGCAGTTTATGGTATTAACAGAATAGACTCTACTGGTAAGAAACAATTGACTGGAACATTCCTATAACATTTGTCTATCAATATCTGAATGGAACTCCCGGTAGATCATTTCAGGATTCCCTCTGAGACTTTACCTGGATTGGACATAATAGACTGAAATGTCAATCATATTATTCCAAACATTCACTTATGGATACTAGAGGCCAAAATTAATTGCCGTTTCTATTTTCATCATTTTATTTAAGAGCCTCAAACTTAGCTGGATTTGTTTCCCCTCCCAGAGAGAAAAGGAGAGGGAGAGAGAGAGAATATCAATAATGAGAGAGAATCATTGATTGGCTGCCTCTTGCAAGCCCATGACTGGGGATTGAACTCATAACCAGGCATGTGCCCTTGACCAGAATTGAATCCAGAACTCTTCAGTCTGCATGCTGATGCTCTATCCACTAAGCCAAACCAGCTAGGGCTCTTGGCCTTTTTAAATTAACTTTTTTTTTTTAATCCTCACTTGAGGACAAGATTAGAGAGAGGAAGAGAAAGAGCAAGCAAGTGAGAGAAACATCAATGTGAGAGGGAAACAATTGGTTGCCTTTTTTAAGCACCCTAATCTGAAATCAAACCAGCAACCTTTGGGTACACAGGACAATTCTCAACCAACTGAGCCACTCCAGCCAGGCTTAAGTTAACATTTTAATTGCTTTAAATTCTTGTCTTGATATATATTATGACTCTAGATAATTTTGAAAGATTGTATATTTGATAGTCAATTGTGTGTGTGTGTGTGTGTGTGTGTGTGTGTGTGTGTGTGTGTAAGAAAGGGAGGGATGGAGGGAAGACTAAGGCTATGAGGAGTTGGGAGGGAAGATGACTAGATAACATGTATTTGGTGATATTGCTTTAAGATGGAAGTGAACATTTTGATGTCTATATTAATAAATTATGATGGAATTTTAGTCAAAAGGAAATATTTAATATCAATATGTTATACTAATTATTTATAGGAAAATACTGCAACCAATTCTTAAAAGATATTTACATAATACATTTTATATTGCCTAGAGCCATTCAAGTTTTCTATAGGATACGTTTTCAATGTCTAATACCTATTTATACAACAGACCAAGTTGACATTTAGTGGGACATTTTTAGTGGGAATAAGTTTAAAGAACTTGACAATCCAAATTGGCATTAACACTCGGGTTTTTTAATGTATATTTTAGTCTTCTTCAGAACTTAAAATATACTCCTTTTTTAAAAGTATGATTTCCCTTCACAGACTAAAAACAAGACACAAATTGTAAAAGCTAGGTCGTAAGGGTCTTTAAACCCTCCAATTATGGTTGGGTTTTTAGAGATTCCGATTTTTCTTTTTCTTTTTTAATCACCTGGCATTTAATTGTGGCTCTCCACCATGTGGGGGTCTTAATTTAAGACTCTAGCATGCTAAGAGGGCCATTTTTGAGCAAGGACTTACCTGAAGGTGAGATACAGGCTGCTAATTTAGGTTTCCAGTTTTATATTTGTATTGCTCATGGGACACATTAAAGGAAGTTTCTGCTATGATATTATTTCCCTTGCTTTATGGAATTTAAAACACAGGGTGGAGATTTTTCAATTTTGATTTACTTTTTAATATTGGTCAATTTTTCAAAGATAAAAGCCAAGCATTCTCCCATTTGCATTGAATCTAATCCATGAGAAACAGATGTATCATAGGGTTTCCTTCCTCCCTTCTTAACAGAGGAAGGAAAGTGCTGCTTCTGACAGATCCAATCACTTAGTTTATTTTTTCTCCTTTGAACCAATTGTGCTGAACTACTCATGTCTCTGTGTATTGACTTCAAGAATATTAGACTTCTCCTTTGTAACCCTAATACTGTGATTTAAAGCAGGATTTTCTAGATGTTTGGTATACAACAGGGTTCCTCATGGCTATTGGAGTATCATGGCTATTGAGCAGCATTCAAAGGAGTATATACACAAGCTTTATAAAATTCTAGAATGTTTAGACTGAAAGGGCCCAAGAAGTCTATGTTCTAGGCTAGCCTACCCATGTAGACCTGATTTCCTAAGATGTTCCTGAGGAAACTTGAAAACCTCAGTTCATCTTCACTGGGGTGGATAAATGCCTCCAAAGACAAATTCACTTCAACTCTCCATTGACCTTTATGGATTCTAATTGGCCATTAGATTTGGCCTAGTGATTCCTTACTATCCTGTCAGCTCTCAAGTTCTCAACCAGAAGCAAAACACCATTCATTATTATAAACAATTTAAACAGACAAAAAATTACAGAAAACAATATGATAGGTATTTATATACATCAAACAGATGCGAATTTCTTGCCTTATTAGATTCCAGTATTTCAACTAAGTTAGATAGTTGATTGTTTCTAATGTTTCAACAATACAACAGTGCACATTCTTGTACATGTCTCCTCAGGCACCTGTGCAAAATGAAAGTTAGAGGAAAGGATAGGCGATGGGTCATATTTGCAATATATATGATTTTTTTTTAATTGACACAATGGAATACTCTACAGAAAAAAAAAAGAGCTAAATCTGAACATATGCATATAGGTAAATCTCAAAAACATAATGTCTAATGAAAAGAGCAAATTAGAGCCCTGGCTGGGTGTCTCAGTTGGTTGAAGCATCATCCCACATACCAAAAAAGGTTACAGGTTCAATTCCTAAGGTACATACCTAAGTTTAGGGTTGGATTCCTAGTCAGGGCATGTATGGGAGGCAACCAGTCAACGTTTCTTCCTTCCCCCCTTCCTATTTTTCTAAAATCAATAAACATATCCTCAGGTGAGAATTAAAAGAAAAAATAAAATTAGAAAAGATACATATAATACCATATTGTAAAATTTTAAATATACAAAACAACAATATATATAGTCTGGTTGCATGCATTTGTAGTAAAAGTAGCAAAAACATCCATGGTGTACTAGTAAGGGGTGGCAACTGAGTTCAAACCAAATCTCCAAATCCTGGCTCATTCCATTCCACCATGTGGCCACTATCTTGTTATGTGTGGAGTGGGTATCCAGACTTGCTAAGTCGCTTGGGCCCACACTGCCAACTGGACAGCTTGAGATTTACTTCCTTGTAAGACTTCATTGGCTCTTCTAAAGGTCATTTTTTTTCCCAATTTAGTGCTTTCAAGTTATAATATAGTACATGCCCAGAATAAACCATCTCATTATCCTCTACCATATATGTGGTTTTATGTTATATACAAATGCTGGATTCTTCAATATGAAAGCTGGCTGACCTTTCACAATGAGGTTTTAGGTAGTTGTTTTATTTATTATATTGACAGCTACAATCTAGTTCTAAAGTTGACAATTCTATCTTGACAACCTCTAGACTAAAATCCACATATATCAAGGATTATTGTTCATATTATAACTGACTCCAAAACCTTACTTTTTTTAATCAGAAAAAAAGCACAAGCTATTTCCTTCTAAAGGCACCAGCTTGTTGAAGAGATAAGTGCTTTCCCTCCAAAGAGATACTTAACCTAAAGGATCTTGTGAGATCTCCATTCTTAAAAGTCATTAAAATAGATTTGAAAAGTATCACTGTAGAGTTATTATGGCATAAGGTAGCTGGAGGCAAGGTTTGAGTAAATGGATTTGTAAGATCCATTTGTGTCCTAAGATTTTAGAATTCAAGCTCTTGCTTAAAACAGTTGAAGAATATGTATGTCCTAGATGAATTATATTAGATAATTTTATTTGTGGTACATTCTTTCAATGTTTTTTTCTCTTTACTGCTAACACTGTGGTTTAATATAATAATGTTAACATAAAGGTTTCTATATCATGTTCTGAGTTTAACAGTAATGAGCACTGAATAACTTTGTGACCTTTTCTTTTCAGGTGTTAACTTCCTACTTTGGGGCAACTTGCCAGAAATAGAAGAAAGTGCAGATGAAGACATGTTAGATATCTCAGCAGAGGAGTGTATTAGATGAAAGGAGAATAGACTTATGATGGATATAATATTCAGACTTTTTACTATTTAAAATGTATATTAATGGATCAACTTTAAATGGTTAGTAAGGATTTTCCAATGATTTCTTTTTTTAGAAAACCAAAATGGGGCATTTGTTGATTTATTTATTTGCTGTCTTAAATTAATTATCTGTTTGATTTGAGCCAATCTAGTTCTTTTCTTCTACTTCTACTTCTTTTTCTTCCTGTCTCAGTAAAGGTGTATTCTTAATTTCACAGAAGAGACTTTTTTCTTGTGCCACTAAACTACCTCCCAATCTGGAAAAGTTTTTCTTACAACTAGATGTCAGATATATTGTTTTATATTCCTGAATAAAGGACATTAGTACCCACACATATATCAACCATGCATATCTCCATGCATAGATCCACACATATAACCATGTATACATATGTGATGCTCAACTTGGAAATAAACCTTAACAGAGAATTTTAAAAAACAAGCTGATAGGTTTCCATGGGTACTAGTTATCATATGTTATTTTGGTGACAACTACTTTAATGTGGAACAAGACTTTGTGAATCAACAAATATAATACATTTTTAAATATGTGGAGGAAATCCTCTTGATTCCTCAGCATGATGTTAGATAAATGAATTTGTCAGAAAGTTACCAATATATACTGTTTACCAATATTATTTATTTATCTTCTAAAGTCACATGGATATTGTATTATGAAAGCCTGATAAACCAAATCTCTGTCTTTAGGTTACCTCATTCTCTAGGGCTTTCTCTAGCAAATTTTAAATGAGTAGTCTCAGTCCCAACCCTTAAATAGAAAAGCAAAAACAAAATCTAAAGAAGTGGTTTGTTTAAGCCCTTGTGTATTATAAAGAGAGTTTGTTCTTTTGTAATCTACATTCAGTGCCACACAGAAATAAGAAACTGAGATAGTGTTGGATTCTGGTTTTATGTATAGCGAAAATCAATGTATAGCCTCAACTAGTATTTCAGCTGTAGGTGTTTTGTCAATAATGATACCAAAACAGACTGAATTGCTGTTTTGTAAATAAACTATTGTCCTGAAAATGATCAGCTTGCCTTTAATTTTTTTAAATTAAATCTTTATTATTCAGATTATTACATTTGTTTCTCTTTTTTCTCCTCCATAGCTCCCCTCCACCTGGCTCCCACCCTTCTCTCTACCCTTACCTCCATCCCGTTGACCTCATCCATAGGTGTATGATTTTTGTCCAGTTTCTCCCTGTACACCCCTCACTCCTTTACCCCTGAGAATTATCAGTCCACTCCCTTTCTGTGCTTCTGATTCTATTATATTCACCAGTTTATTCTGTTGATCAATTTTTAATTCACTTAATTTTTAAATTCACTTGTTCATAAATATGTATTTGTTGTTCATAATTTTTTGTCTTTTACCTTTTTCTTCTTCCTCTTCTAAATGAGTACCTTTCAGCATTTCAAATAATACTGGTTTGGAGTTGATGAACTCCTTTAGCTTTTTCTTCTCTGTGAAGCTCTTTATCTACCCTTCAATTCTGAATGATAGCTTTGCTGGATAGAGTATTCTTGGTTGTAGGTTCTTGCTATTCATCACGTTGAATATTTCTTGCCACTCCCGTCTGGCCTGCATCATTTCTGTTGAGAAATCAGCTGACAGTCATATGGGTGCTACCTTGTAGGTAATGAATTGTTTTTCGCTTGCTACTTTTAATATTCTCTCTTTGTCTTTTGCTCTTGGTATTTTAATTATGATGTGTCTTGGTGTAGTCCTCTTTGGATTCCTTTTATATGGGGTTCTGTGTGCTTCCTGGACTTGTAAGTCTATTTCTTTTATCAGATGTGGGAAGTTTTCAGTCATTGTTTCTTTAAATAGGTTTCAGTATCTTGCTCTCTTCTTCTGGCACCCCCACATTTCTGATGTTGGTACGCTTGAAGCTGTCCCAGAAGCTCCTTACATTATCTTCACATTTTTGGATTCTTTTCTCTTCTTGCTTTTCCAGTTGAGTGTTTTCTGATTCTTTATATTTCAAATTTTTGACTTGATTCTTGCCTTCCTCTAGTCTGCTGCTAGGTCTCTGTATAATATTTTTTATTTCAATCAGTGTATATTTAATTTCTAGTTGGTCCTTTTCCATCTCTTGCTGGATCTTTTCCATCTCCAGTTGGTTCATTTTCATCTCCTCTTGGGTCTCACTAACTTTATTCAACTTTTCTAGGATATTTTTGAAAAACCTTATAAGCATGGTTTTGAACTTCATATCCAGTCGTTTGTTTTCCTCCATTTCTTTTGTTTGTGATCTCTTTCTTTGTCTTGGCATTTTCACTATGCCGGAAGAACTTCTGTGTTGGATTCAGCCTTATGATACCAGACTTGCAAAACTGCAAAAGCCTCTCTGTTGAGCTTGGGATGGGTGGAGACTCAGGGCTTAATGGACCGCCTTCCCTTCCAGTCGGCCCCGCCCTTCATGGCCCCCGAGTCTCACGTGACTGGGTAATCACTGGGGCTGTCCCTGTGCATGTGTGTGTGCGCGTGCACTCTCTCACAGTGCCTCTAGACTGCTGCCTTTCCAGCTCCCCTGCGCTCCAGGACCATATGAGACTGGGTCCCCAGGGTTTTGCCCGAAACTGGGGTCTAGTGGAGTTAGAAGTGGCACAGTTGGGAGGGTCTATCTCACCCACTCATGAAAGCCAACAGCACAATCAGCAGTCAGTCCTCTGTGCCCAGTGCTCTGCGCGCCACCTGACTTCTGATCTTTTGTGACTCCCCTAAATTTCCGTGCACTTCTCCCTTTTCACAATCCAAACTCCCCCCCGTATGAGTTTCAGCTGGATCTGGGGTTTAGTGTTGTAGGATAAGGGGTTCAATGCCATAGAGAGTCTCCATCTCCCTCCCGCCAGAGAAAGCCAGCCAAGTTCTCAGGCACCCGCTCTCTCCACACGCGTGTCTCCATACCTCAGCTTTTTGTAGCTCCTCTGGGTCTCTGTGAGCCCCTTTCTTTCCTTCTAGTTGTAGAATTTCCACTCAGCCAGCTTTCGTGTGGTTTTGGATGATGTCTGTTCTGTCTTTTAGTTGTAGTTTTGAAATTGTTGTGCAAGGCAGCAGTGTAGGTGTTTACCTATGCCACCATCTTGGATTCTCCCTAATTTTTTATTGTACCTACTTTTCTTACCTAAAAATATAAAAGTATCGAATATAGTAGCTAACACGTTTTGGGTGCTTACTGTGTACCAGACACTGTTGTAAATGCTTTATATATTTAATTCACTTATTCCTCTTATTCTATAGGAGGCAGATGCCATTGTTTCTGCTTCTTTACTAATAAGGCAGGTGAGGCCTAGAAAGGTGAAGTAGTTTGCCCAAGGCCACTTACTTGGTCAGAGGTATGGCCAGATTCAAACTCAGACAGACCTGCTCTTTAGCTTTATATGGTTGCCCCTGAGCAACTTCAGACAGTCATCAACTATATAGTTTTATTTAGCCGGATAATGACTGCCATGTTATGTGAGGGCCTCAGTGACTGATTTCAAGATTGAGCAAAATCATACTGGGTCATAGGGTAAAAGTGACCTGTGGACTTTTGACAGTCATTTACTGTGAACCAAGATAAGAGATGCTTTGGGAAATGCTGTTACTAGTACCTGGGAAACTTTCCAAATGTCTTTCACACTGACCATCAGCACTGACAGGGTCACCAAAAGAACCAAAGGGATGAGTAGAACAGTTTGTTTTTTGATTTGGGATTTTTTTTCTTTAAGCTTTCAAAGACTTTCTGAAACAAGGTGGCATAGTGGATAAATAAAACATATATAAATTGATATTACATTACATATACTGCTTCAGTTAATCTCTTCGATTAGAGAAGAAAACTTTAATGCTAAAGTAGAGAATGTGGAAAATTTAAATTCAACAGAGTTCATCTGGTTTCCGGCTCATGCCTGGTTGATTCGAGGGAGAGGGGTGGGGGCTCTTTGAAGAGCAAAAACAAGACAAGCACTGATTGAAGCAGTGGTTCTCAACCTGTGGATCGCGACCCCTTTGGTGGTTGAACGACCCTTTCACAGGGTCGCCTAAGACCATCGGAAAATGCAGATATTTACATCACAATGCATAACAGTAGCAAAATTTCATGGTTGGGGGTCACCACCACATGAGGAACTGTATGCAAGGGTCGCGGCCTTAGGAAGGTTGAGAACCACTGGATTGAAGCAAGCCCCAAATGCAATTCCACTCCAGCAGGAAAATATTTTTTTTAAATATATTTTATTGATTTTTTACAGAGAGGAAGGGAGAGGGATAGCAAGTCAGAAACATCGATGAGAGAGAGACATCGATCAGCCACCTCCTGCACACCCCACAGTGGAAATGTGCCCGCAAGCAAGGTACATGCCCTTGACCGGAATCGAACCTGGGACTTCTCAGTCCACAGGCTGGCGCCCTATCCACTGAGCCAAACCGGTCTCGGCAGGAAAATATTTTTAATTACCCAGCTACTTTTTGACAAACTGAGGTATGGGAAGGCCAAGTCTAAGCTGAAAATGGGTTCATAATGTTTTATCTAGAGAAATATATTCATGACACTATTTTTTTAATTAAAAGCAAATTACACACTCTGGTCCAAAGACCAAAAGCAAAATCACATATGTGGATTTAGCATACATTCTCTAGTCCTAGCAAATTTCTAGGCCTAGACAATCCATTGATGCTTTGGTTCTCTTCTAATACTTGATTTGATTCAACAAACCTATATTTTGCTTCTGTGGCATATTAAGAATTGCACAGTGACAGGCTCATGCTTGCCTTCATGGTATTGGGGAAAGAATAGAATTTCTACTTAATGTATAGGATTAAGTGATTTAACAAAGGCATTCTTAACGTTCAGTGACTCTATAGATGAAAGAACACTCATTCTGAGTAGTAGAAGAGAGTGGGAGTTGAGAAAACTACACAGAAAATGATACTTGAGCCAGGTTCTGTTAGGGGTTTGCCAGCTGGGATGGAAGTCCTGGGCAGAGAAAATGGTATAAAGAAATGGACCAGATTTAAAGATATCTGGCTTATTTGGTAAATCATAAGTGGCATTCTATACCTTCCAAGATATGTAATGAGAATTCATTAGAAGATAAAGCTATCAAGGAAGTTTGGGATAATGTTAGGAAGACTATTCTGTGCTGTTGTAAGTTTAGACTTGATCCAGTAGCAATGTAGAGTTATTGAAGTTTTTAATCAAGAGAATAAAATGATCAGATTTAGGATGCTAGCTCTGATGGAAAAGTGCAATCACGTTTAGTTTTCTAGTGTCCTTTTTTGATTACACTTAACAACTTGATCATGAAAATTATATTTATTGCTTTTACCCTTTGAACATATATAGGCTTTTAAGTTCCCTGAATTTCTTGCCTTTCATGAAACATCTGGTCTGCAGTGGGGCAGTGTGCTTTTTTTCCCTGTTCCATCTTGTCATTCCTGAAGTTCAGAAGTTCAAAGAAGGGACAGTGAGTCATCAGCTCACTCACTATGTCCCCCACCCCTTTATCTTTTTCCTCAAGTTAGTTTCTCAATCTCAAACTCAGTCACTGATGGGTGAAGCCTAATATTAAAGCCATAATATTTTGAATAATCCCTGGCTCTGAAAATCAGGTCTTTAAATATTACTAATCTGGGAGATCATCCCACAAAGAACTGCTCTTTTGACCTCTGAGTCACATGTGGCCGATAATGATCTGTATTTCTTTTTTCTGTAAGGAGGAAGTGACTATAATACATAAATCAGTACCTATAAAATATTCTACTAGTTAGATATTTATATGCTAATTAGGCCGGACAATCTTCTGGAAGAAGCTGCAGCTGTGAGGGCAGCCCTGGTCCCAGATGCTAGAGGGAAGCTGCAGTGCCAGCAGCCAGGGGGAGGGGGGGAGAGGAAGACCTAGTCTTGCACAAATTTCTTGCATCAGGCCTCTAGTTAGAACATAAAAAGGGAGTGGGGAAAGGTAGAAGAGAATATGGATTAAGTAGTCTTGCTTCAGCCCTGGCCTGGGAATTTAGTTGGGAAGAGTGTTGTCCTGATACTCTAAGGTTGCAGGTCCTGGTCAGGGCACAGACAAGAATAAACCATTGAGTGCATAAATAAGTGGAACAGCAAACCAGTCTCTCTCTCTCTCTCTCTCTCTCTCTCTCTCTCTCTCTCTCTCCCTCCCTCCCTCCTTTTCTCCCCCCCTTTCTTAAATCAATTTTTAAAAAAAATTAGTCTTGCTTAGGTGATGCATTACTTGATGAAGGCTTTCTCTATTTTAACATTCATGCTTATAAAAGGAAATGGTTTCCTTTTCTGCCTTTTTTTTTTTTTTTTACTTTAAAAGCAGCCTAAACCATAGTTTCTTTCTTGCCTGGTATTGAGTGTATGCCAAATCTACCCTAAAATGCACAGATGGAAAAAATTAGTCTACGTCTGTGGTACCTCTGGGGTTGAATATTTTTAGGACTCAAATCTTTAGCTAAAGATTCTTTCTTCCAAGACTCTCATAGAATCATTTTATTGTCATTCAATGGATAAACTTGCTGAGATAAAAATTAATATCATGTGTTTGTATATCCCTTTATAGTTTATTATGATCTTTCACATACACCTTAATTTAGTCCTCAAAATAACCTTGGAAGTTATTCCCATTTTACCAATTAAGAAAGAAACCCTTAGTATCAACACTTGGAGTTAGAAGAACTTAAACTTGAATGGGGGCCTTCTAGCCCTTAGTTTAGGATTCTTTCCTACCTCCTTAACATGCCCTAAAACCAAAGTCCATTTTTCTCTTACTAGATGTAAAACTTAGGACAAATTCTTTTTCACTTTCAACCTCAAAGCCTAACTACTCTCATTAATCAACCCATTAAACAAATCTTTACTGAATGCCAACAGTAGGAAAAAATAGAAGCTGAGGATAAGACCAAGTCAATTCTCTCATGTGGAGCTAACATTCTGTTGAGGAGAAGGAAGAAAGTGAGCTAACATTTATTGAAGATTTACTGTATGCCCAGCACTGTTCTAAGGGCTTTACATGTAACAACTCTAACAAGTAAATCCTATTATTATCCTTACCATACAGTTCAGAAAACAAGTGTAGAGGGGTTAAAGAATATGCCCAATGACACCACTATGAGATTTGGAGGGGCCAGAATGAACGTGTCTTTTTATTTTCCAATGTAGTTGTCTTCCATCCAAATAAAGTCCAGTGTTTCATCAACACACTTCCTGTACACATCTTTCCCTATTAGACCTTAGTTGATTTGAAGTTAAGATGGTGGCACTAGCATCTCCATTTTCAGTCAAGGAGATGTGGTATACTTATAAATGATAAGAATGCTAGACTTATACACAATGGAGAAAGAAAAAAAACTATGCAAAACTCTTATTTCCAGCTTTGCTACATTTCTATATAGAAATAAAGTCTTTTTTGCTTATACAGATTTTTATCTTACAAGCACCAGAAGTTCACCAAGGAGCAAATACCTATTCTTTAAACTTTTTGTATGTCTCAAATATTTCATAAAGAAAGTGAATTAAATGACCACCTTTGCCAATTGCTCTAATCTCAGCCTTCCCTATAAGCTTTTATTTAAAATGAATATATATGGAATTTCAGAAGCAGACTTGCTTCAAATGAACACTACTAAATCTTCATAACAAGATTATATATTTATTATGAGGGAAGCACAAACAGGTACCAAATCCATATTCATATTTTGAGACTTACAGAAGAGTAGCTGATATATATCTAAAGATTAATTGGATCTGCCAAATATGGACACCATTGAAGTTTGCCCACCAGACTGCAGCTCCACACTTCCATTCACACAGCCCACTTCCTCTGGAAAGGGGCCCATGGGAAGAGTAGGCATATGGGAATGATTCACTTGGGGAAAACTGTACCCAGAATATTAAAACAGTTTTCTTTCTGTCTCTTGCCATAATTTTTCTAGCCAAAGGAACCACCTGCTAGTATAGCGGTGACACCTGAAAAGCTTTCTGTATATTGCAGGAGATTGCTCATGCGTGGGTAGATTTCCAGGCTGTTCAGTGGTATTTTAAAAAATGGTTTTTGGGGGGAGATATATTTTCAGAGACTGGAACATTGCCTTGTCTTATCAAAATTGCTCTTTAGCCTTGTTCACAAACACCTTAAAACACTGAGCCACAGATGGAATTTGGTAGAAGACATACTGAGCTAATTTCCTTTGCATGATGTTATCCAGAGAAACCAAGCTGTCAGCATCCTGAAGAACAAGCCATCGGAGAGAGACGGTGGCCAAAGCCATGGGAGGCAGGAAAGATTGAGGAGCTTGCCCTTCATTAAATTCTTCCCATCTTCCCAAATTCATATTTTTAAATGAAAATTTATTACAAAAAAAAAAGACCCAAAATGTTTGATTCAGGATAGTTGTACAGTGATAGTGAAGATGGTAAGTTCTAGGCTGAAAAAAATCTTGAATTTTAAATCTTTTTTGATAATCCAGGGTATAGTCATAAAGGACAATGACAGAAACCTAGGATTTAAGGCATACAGAGAGTCATAGTCTGGGTTAACAAGAGACTGTCTTCTCTAAAATATGACTTTCTTTTATCAAGTTTTAGTTGGATCATTTAAGAAATATTTAGTGAGCTCTGAATATTTCTTGGCTCAGTGGATAGAGCATTGGCCTGCAGACTGAAGGGCCCCGAGTTTGATTCCAGGCAAGGACATGTACTTTGGTTGCGGGTACATCCTCAGTGGGGGGTGTGCACGAGGCAGCTGATTGATGTTTCTCTCTCATTGATGTTTCTAGCTCTTTATCCCTCTCCCTTCCTCTCTGTAAAAAATCAATTAAAAAAATATATATACATATATATATATGTATGTATATATGTATGTATATGTATATATAAAATAAATATTTAGGAAGCATCTCCTGGGCAGGCATTTAGATGCTATGACAGCAAAAAAGACATTTTATTTATTTAAATTTGACATATTACATTGTCAAATAAATTTAAGGTGTATGATGTTTACTTTAATATATTACATACTATAATATGGTTGCCATTGCAATTATGTTTATCACATTCTATAATTAATAGTACAATAATGTTATCTATGTTCATTATACTGTGTATTAGATTTTTAGAGCTTATCAAAACATTTTTTAAAAATATACTTTTATTGATTTGGGAGAGGGAAAGAGAGAAACATTAATCATGAGAATCATTCATCGGCTGCCATATGCAGGACCCCTACTGAGGAATGAATCCAAAACCCAGGCATGACCAGAATCAAACCTGGGATCCTTCAGTCCTCAGACCAATGCTCTATCCACTAAGCCAGTGGTCGGCAAACCATGGCAGGCGAGCCACATGCGGCTCTTTGGCCCGTTGAGTGTGGCTCTTCCACAAAATACCATGGCCTGGGTGAGTCTATTTTGAAGAAGTGGTGTTAGAAGAAGTTTAAGTTTAAAAAATTTGGTTCTCAAAAGACATTTTAGTTGCCTTACTGTTGATATTTGGCTCTGTTGACTAATGAATTTGCTCACCACTGCACTAAGCCAAACTGGCTAGGGCCAGCCAACAGCTCTTGTAGTAACTTCCTGATGCCCAATTCATGGCTAAAGTGGTGTGTTTTTAGACCTAGAGAGTGGTTGGTAGCTTCCTGATTTTTAGCTTCTATATTATGGCAAAAGTAGCAGTTCCTCTGGCAGGCCAATTCTGCAGTATTCCTCTGGAAACCATTGCTGGAGGCCTAGCCTAGAGCCTGCCCCTACAGGCCACAAAGGGTATTACAAGGCCTAACATCATTGATATTTTAATTATCTGTTGCTGTATAATCAACATCCCCCAAAACTTAGGTTGGCTGGGCACTTCTTCTGCTGAACTCACCTGGGCTCATATGTGTGGTTGCATTTAGCTGCCAGCTATGGTAGGCTCCCACGTCCTAGATGGCTTCCCTCGCATGTCTGGGACCTTGGAAGGTCTGAGTCATCTCTCTCCATGTGGTCTCTCATCACTCAATAATCTAGCCTGAGCTGCTTTATAGGAAGGCTGCCTTCCAAAAGGGTGAAAATGAAATCTGGAAAAGCCTTTTATGGCTAGGGCTGGGGGTCACTCAACATCACTCCCTCATTCTATTGGTCAAAGTTTCTCAGAGAGCTGGCCCAGATTCAAGGGAAAAATAGACTCCATTTGGGGAGGGGAAACAGTAGTTGTAGCAAAGTCACATTGCAAAAAGGTACACGGCGAAGGATGGTTGTAGCACCAGTCTACCACAACTGTATTAAATTCCTTTCTGCTTCAAATAGCTAGAACAGCTTCTGTTATCTGCAGCAGAACTAACTGATGCAAAAAGTTAGCAGAGAGACCGAACAGAAGACTGCTGAAGTAGCCCAGGGAATAGAGGAAGATGGGGGGTGGGGGTGGGGGAGGGGGCGCATATTTTGAAAGAGCTCTAATTGGACGTGAGTATGAGAGGAAGTGAGGAAGATGTCAAGGATAGATTCAAGAATGACTCCAAGGTTTGCAGTAAATTGTGCTGCCATTTACTGTGGTGAGGAAGAACAAGTTCAGAGAGAAAATTGAAGAGTTAGTTTTTGAATATGCCTTTCAGACATCCATCAGTTAGAAATAGTATTCTGGAGTTTGGAGGAAAAGCTGTGGGTTGCAGATATAAATTTGAGTGCTATTTGCATATGAAAACACTAAACTGAGACTTGATACTATCAAAGGAGAAGAGATTGACCTTGGAGCACAGCAATGTTAAGATGGAGGGTAGGTGTGTAGAAACCATTTTAGTGGATATAGAGTTCCTGGCAACACTTGGTAACAGTGTTGATTCCAAGGCCCTGATTTAGAGCACATGCAGGGGCCTGACAATCTGCATTGCAGGCAAGCTCTTTATTTAGAGCAGTGGTCCCTTTAATACAGTTCCTCATGTTGTGGTGACCTTTATGGTTGGGGGTCACCACAACATGAGGAACTACATTAAAGGGACATGGCATTAGGAAGGTTGAGAACCACTGATTTAGAGCATTCTGAAGTGGGTAATTTAGAAGTACCCTTTGAAAAACACTGAAATAGACAACCATTGTCTAAGTAAACATTTCATGGGTCCTTAAATTCAAAGATACTTTTATTCCCTCCTCACTCCGTCTCATCGGTCATGCATTAAAAAAAAAGGTGCTGAGAGGGGAAATTGGGCCTCTTCTTTTTTCTAATTGTCTTTTGCAGGGTGGGTGGAAGCAAACTATGAACTCTTGCCAAGAAAAGGAGCAAGAGTATAGGTTAAGAATAGTGTCTACCCACCTAGAGAAATATATTCTCCTTTCGGTACTCTGTTTGCTGCCTGATGGTAACACTTTTTTGAAGCAAAACCAAGGGCAAAGTCAATACTTCCTTGTCCCTAAATTGTAAGTAGCGTATGCTCCTCCCATATTTGAGGGAGCGAAAAAGCTCTCATATTCTTCGTAATGTTTCATGGAAAGTTTAGAGAAGATTAGATGAAAAGCGAGTGCTTGGCAGCCTGTTGTAGCTTTTACCCCCTGTCTATCAAAATTAATGCTGATTAGGGGCCTCTAAATGGAAACTGTCCATCACTGTTTATACCATTATTGACACAAGACTGAATTCTTATGGACAGTGAACCTGTATTTCTCAAATATAAAAACATGAATATATTTCTGTGTGGAACTAGTCTGGGACTGTGAATTACACGTTGGTGGTAGTTAAATTTCACCAATGTATTCTTTTTGCAGTACTGTGGTTGCAATGGAGCCTGAAGCTACAGGAGCCATGTGCCGTGATAGTGACTGAATTGATTAAATGCCAATTACTCTTGGATACTTTTCAAAGGCCTCTGCTGCAGAGTTGAAACTGGGCTTTGTCTGACATTAGACCAGATCTCCATAATCCTAGGTGATAGCTGGTTTGAAGTCTCTAGCAATCACTGTGTCATGTACTTTAGTCAATAGTATGCTTACTATTTTAATGCCTCCACATCCACTATGAAGCATTACTCAGGCTCCATTCCCCCACCCCTCACCCTGCTCCCAGGAACCTGAGCTTCTGACCCATAGATGATTAAGTCTTTCAGTGACTCATCCCCGTTGGCATAGGGGCAGTCCTCTAGGCAGAGCAGAGCCAGACCTTTACTGTAACCAAGTGTCTGTCTAAAAGAGGGATGATGGCTCCTGTAGACCTAGCCCGAGGCCAAGCTACCTGTCTCACTGTTCCACTGGGTATCAGTCTTCTAGCTGGCATCCAGCCAGCAATTAATTCTCTGTTTAGCATATGCTTCCCTTAGCAAATACTTAGAACTTTCCAACTAAGTTTTGGATCTAATCACCATCGTAGGCTGATTTTGCCACTGTATTTGAAATAGCTGGCTGACTATGATAGAACATGTACGCTGAAGTTTGGAGCTAAAAGGGTGACTAAGCCACCAACTTGCTGTGTGACCTTAGGCATCTTATTTCAAAACCAGGGAGTTGAGCAAGATATTTTTTGAGATCTCTTTCAACTTTAGCTTCTATGGATTAATTTCATTTTTTACAGAGAGTGTCTTATTCATTAGCTAAAGACAAATGTATTGGTTTGCTAGGATTGCTATAACAAAATATGTGGGTGGCTTAAACAACAGAAGTTTATTGTCTCCATTCTGGAAGCTGGACGTCCAAAATCAAGATGGTGGGAGGGTTGGTTCCTTCTGAGGGCTGTGAGGGAAGGATCTGGCCCAGGCCTCTCTTCTTAGCTTGTGGATGGCCATCTTCACCTTCGCATGGTGTTCTGAATCTTTTATGCATGTATGTCTCTATCCAAATTTCACCTTTTTCCTACTTAAAACTCTTTAAATTTTTTTTTAATTTATTGATTTTTGAGGGAGATATATCGATTTGTTGTTCCACTTATTTATGCACTCACTGATTGATTCTTGTATGTGCCCTAACCGGGGATTGAACTCACAACCTGGGCATATCAGGACTGTACTCTAACCAACTGAGATACCCAGACAGGGCCAAATTTCCCTTTTTCTAAAAACACTAGTCATTTATATTAGCGCCTCCCCATAATAGTCTCATTTTAGCTTGGTTACCTCCATAAAGACCCTATCTCCAAATAAGGTTACATCCTGAGGTACTGGAGGTTAGTACTTTAACTTATAAAAATTTAAGGGGCATAATTCAACCCATAACAGCGATTAAATATCCACTATAGGTAAGAAATAAAGAATAATGATTTGATTGATTTTTAAGGCTGTTGACTGACAGGGGGCATGTAGGCTAGCTATCAAATAAGTAGAGAATGTTCAATTTATTTTGTATACTCTAATGGCTTAAGCATAGTATTAATCATTATCTCCACGTATAGATTTTGTGTAAGAATCAGCTCTGAACCCCTTTGTACCTGAAATCCTTAGCTTTGTCATGATTTATAATATCCTTTTCATCTAATTTTATAATTTAATATGAAACTCCTTGAAAAAGTCCTATGACTATTTAACCACTTATTGCCCAAAGGCGCTCCATTGGGGGTTAACAAAGAGGTAGGCCATTACTTAATCAAATGACCCTATTGAGATTTGATTGAGTTTGGCCACCAGAGGATATAATTATAATATGCTTTTCTGTGCTCCTGTGAGTCTCCTGATCATGTAAAACTATTCATATATTAAGAAGAGAGAAAAGAAACACATGAGATTCTGCTGACTCACAGCTACACATTTGACTTTAATGGAAATAAATGAAAGAGCTCACTCAGTATGAACAAGGACAGATTGGGATCGAAGAGGGTATTATCTATAAAAAAATAACAACTGTCAGAAGACTAGATTTATCATCAGAAGTACACCCTTCTCATCACTGGTTTCTTTTCTGAGCCTCTCTAGCCTGGAAATCCCCTAGGTGGAGAAAAGGGCCAGGAATGAGCTAACCAGGGGCACTCACAAGCAAATATGACCAGTACTGTAGCTATTCCTCTTTCTCTATAAAACTTAGACAAAGGCTGTGGGTAAGTGGCTTTCAGAAACAGCTGAATATCAAATTTTCCTCGTTCGTTAAGAGAGATAGTAGCCGGAAGAATAAAGAAACTCAGATTTGCTGAGCTGGACACAATTACTGAACACACTGGAGGCACACCCATCTTGGACTCTTTCCCCATGGCTTGGCTCTCATTACACATTTCCTTTTGCTCTTATTGGTGGCAGATGGAATTTGGGGCAAACCTCTTACCCAAGCTCCTATAGTCAAAAGATCCCGTGCTTAGATCATATATCTCCGTTTTCCTGCCTGCTATAACCACCCTAAAGGTCTGGTATCAACCTGGTTTCTATTTAAGTACATTCTCTTTGATGCCAGGCCCTTGGACTCTAACACTTCCTTCCTCGGATTCCAATCTTGTCTTCTTTCCTGCACTTATGGGTTAGATAGCTGAGCAGAGGCTGGGAACTTGACTGATTTTTATTTGAAGACATTTAAGGTATCTTCATTTCCCCAGCAGGTTTTTGACCCGTGTGCCTTCACATTCAAACTGCAGGTGTTAACTGTCTCAAATATAGGTCTAAATCTGCTACCATTGAAGGCATAATTTTATTTATTCATTGCAGCCATCATTGCAGAACCCACACAAGTCAAACCCTTGCACAGGAAGTGATGGGGATGAATTCCAAATCCAAGAATATTGTGTGTGTGTGTGTGTGTGTGTGTGTGTGTGTGTGTGTGTGTCTTTGACTTTGTGGCAGTATAATTTGTTGAGATATAAATGTCTTAGTCTTCTTCCCATATTTTCCATTCCCTTTTGATCTAAACAAGTTAAACAGACTCTTAGTCATTTCTCACCTTAGGGATATTTTGCAGAATGATCTGGCTGTCATTAGATAAAACCTGACCTCATTAAAGACAATATTTTTGATGCCTTTGAAGGTAGTGGGAAAAGGGAAGGAAACAATTTTTCTAGACTATAACAGAGTTTGCAGTCTGGGAGTCAGAATGTTAGGACTACATGTGTAATTACATGCTGGAGTGTTGAGTTGGGTCTGTGGACATGTCTGTGGTAATCAGTGTGGGCTGACAACTGTCTACGGGTGGGGTCTCTGCTTGGTTTTGGTACATTAGGACCTTGTTTAACCCCCAAAGGGGAAAGCCCTTTGTTTCTCTCTCTCTCCCTCTCCCTTCCTCTCTGAAATCAATGACTGAGATTACATTTTCTGTCAATCAGGATGGGGACTCAGAATCTGATTTAAGGTAATTCAGGGAAAAATAAAGAAGATATATCCTGCACATCTAAGTTGGTTATCTACATTCCATATTGGCCACTCTATAATTGTTATTTTGGAAACTTAAGACTACAGAGGAACAGTGTAGTATGGTGGCTAAGAGTCTGGTCTCTGGAACCACCTGAGTTCAGCTCTGTCACCGACTACGTGGGAATCCTTGGGCAAGCTATTCAGTCTCTTTCTGCCACAATTTTCCCCCTCTGTGAAATGGAGATAATGGTAGTATCCACCTTTCAAGTTTATGGATGTATCGAATCACGTAATACATGCAAAGTGTTTTGTAAACCAGTGCCTGACATACAGCAAAATTCAATGGATGTAAGCTATTATTTCTATATAGTTTTTAATCACTTTTGTGGGTATTAAAAATTCATTAATTTTCAAAATATGTAATAAAACACAAATGATACAAAATCCATATGTTAAAAAAAGATACATAGTGAAAGATAAGGGTACAAATGAAAAACTGTTTTCTAATTTCCTTCTCCAGATGCAACCTGTGTCACTACCTTCTGTATATTAAACAAGTGGAATTACAGATGTTTCTGTACTCTTTCCCCCTTAGCAACACATCAGGGAGGTTGGTCTTTAATAGTATCCCATTAAATGGATATACTCTAACTTACTAACTTATTTAACCCGTCTTATTCATGGACCTCTATATTTCTTTCTTCTTTTTGTTTTCTTTCACAAATAATTCTGCAATAAATACTTTATACCTACATCTCTGAGCACATGTCTGGAATATCTCTAGTATAAATTCCTAAAAGTAGATTTGCTGAATCCAAGGCTTTGTGCATGATAAAATTTGATAGATATTGTGAAATTGTCTTCCATTCAGCAAATTATACTCCCACCACCCATATATGAAAATCTCAACAGAGGTTATTCCTTCTTTAAAATTTTTGCCAATCTGCTAAGTCTGCTCATGTAACTTTCATTTGCACTTATGTTAAGAGAGAGATTGAACATATATTTTATATATTTAAAAAGTTCATTTCTAGTTCCTTTGTGAGAAACAATCTATTATAAAATGGACTATTCAAATGTGAAAATAATATTTCATCTGCCAGATTTAAGATGCTCCTTCTAGTCTTATCACCAGGAAAAAATACTCTGCTATTACAAACCATCTGAAAGCTCCATTATATGATACTAGAGGCCTGATGCCCAAATTTGTGCATCAGGCCTGCGGGACTGGGCCAAAACCAGTTCTCTGACACCTCTGAGGGGTCCCGGATTGCAACAGGGTGCAGGCCAGGCTGAGGGACCCCACTGGTGCATGATCAGGGCCGGGGAGAGATACAAGAGGTTGGCCAGCTGGAGAGGGACTGTGGGAGGGCTCCAGGGCATATCTGACTCACCTCATTCAGTCTTGATCAGCCGAACCCCAGCAGTAAGCTAAACTAACGATCAGAGCATCTGCCCCCTGGTGGTCAGTGCACGTCATAGTGAGAGGTTTAGCAGCCTTAGCATATCATTAGCATATTATGCTTTGATTGGTTGAAAGGTGGACCAGTCAACCAGATCATGCTGAGACACATCATAATTAAAAGGCAAAAAATTGAAGAATGAATCCCAAAGGCAGCAAGAGGAAAAAAACCTGTTTCCTATCAGGGCTGACCAGCAGATGCTGAGTGATGGATAAATTATTACTCTGACATGTTTCTATGAAAGAGAGGGTTAAGGGACTGCATGGTTAAAAGAACCAAACAGCCCTATTTGCCTGCCTCCTTAGGCTTTTATTGTAACAGCTTGAACTAAAATTAACTATTAGATACTATCAGCAGGGTAAGTATACTTGAGAAGTTACATGCATTTGTAGTGTCCTTTAAGCAAGGAAATCTAAAATCTAAACATAAACAATTTTCAATTAAACACTGGGGGCTCAGACTTGTTGGCAAAAGTCAAGGCAGGATCTGCTGCCTTCAGCAAGCTCCCCCTAGAGGCCTCCAAACTTTCGGAGATCCCTCCTTACAGATTTTCCAAGCAAGTCCTGTGCTTCCCCACAGTTACCAACAAAGAAACTCCAATAAGGCTGACACCTAATTTCTCATCAGAAACTCTACAGGCCAGAAGGGAGTGGCATGAAGTACTCAAGATAATGGAAAGCAAGGATCTGAGACCAAGATTACTATATCCAGCAAGGCTGTCATTCAAAATAGATGGTCAAATAAAAAGCTTTCCTCCCTACCGCCCCCCAAAAAAGTCTAAAGGAGTATATCACCACCAAGTAAGCATTACAAGAAATGCTAAAGGGATTCCTGTAATGAAAAGAAGAGATAGAGAGAAATCTAGGTATACAGAATTAAAATGGGAATAAATAACTGCCAATCAATAATAATCATAAATGTAAATGGACTAAATGCTTCAATCAAAAGATGTAGGGTACCTGAATGGATACAAAAACATGACCCAACTGTATGTTATCTACAAGAGACCTACCTCAAAACAAAACACACAAGATGAGAGTGAAGAGGTGAAAAAAAATCTTTCATGCAAATGGAAAAGAAAAAAAAAGCTGGAGTAGCAATACTCATATCTGATAAAATAGACTTTAAAATGAAGGCCATCACAAGAGACAACAAAGGTCACTACATAAAAAAAAAAAAGGTCACTACATAATACCAAAGGGAAACATATAGGCACCCAATATAGGAGCACCTAAATACACTGAGTAGCCAGATTATTATGATCTCTGAATGCATAAAAATCTGGCCACTTTATCCTTCTATCTAAGAAAAGAGTAATAAGCAAATTGTACCTCCACTACATCCACAAGTCATGCCCACCAGCCAATCAGGAGTGAGTATGCAAATTAACCCAACCAAGATGGATTCGGCCACGGAGCAAGGAGGAGGCTTGGGTTTCCCCAGCAATGGAGGAAGCCAAGCTTCTTGTACACCTCCCTTGGTTGTGGACTCCACACAAGGCTACAAAGTTTCAATTATAGAAGATAAATAAATCCCAACAAAAATGGCAGCAACCATGGAGCTGGAGAGAGCAGGAGGCTTGGGTTTCAACTGCGCTGGAGAAAGCCAAGCTTTTCGCTCACCCTGGCCTGCCTTGGCCTCTGCTCAAGGCTACAAAGTTTCAATTATAGAAAATAAGTAAATCCTAGATACCAGGGCCTCCACTTGGATTGCTGGGGGATGTGGCTTCTCGCCCAGGCCACCCCAACCCCAAGGGAACCCCACCCTGCTATGGGACACCCTTAAGGGCAAACCAGCTGGCTCCCACTTGTGCACCTTATTATCCTATCTAATAAGACTAATATGCAAATTGACTACCATTCCAACACAAAATGGCTGTCCCCATGTGGGCACAAGATGGCCACTACAAGATGGCCAGTATGGGAGGGACCAAGTCTGCAGGAGAGGGCAATTAGGGGTGACTAGGCTGGCAAAGGAGGGAAGTTGGGGGCGACTGGGCCTGCAGGGAAGTGCAATTGGGGGCCGGAGAGGCTCCGGCCTGCAGGAAAGAGCAGCTGGGGGTGGGGGAGCACCAGGCCTGCAGGGGAGGGAAGTTGGTGGGGGGGACCAAGCCTGCAGGAGAGGGCAGTTAGAGGCAATTGGGCTGGCAGGGGAGCAGTTAGGCATCAATCAGGCTGTCAGGGGAGTGGTTAGGAGGTAATCAAGCTGGCAGCCAACCAATGATTTCCTCTCATCATTGATGTTTCTCTCTCTCCTTCTCCCTTCCTCTCTGAAATCAATAAAAATATATATTAAAAACATAAGTAAAGTATGCAATTCAATTGTTTTTAGTATATTTATTGAGTTAAGTAATTATGACCATAATCTAAATTTGGAATATTTTCATCACCCCTCCCACAAAAACCTTGTACTCAGCAGTCATTTCCTAGTCACTGCGTCCCCAGCCCTACACAACCACTGACCTATTTTCTGACTATAGGCTTGCCTAGCTAGACCTGCTATAAATGGCACCATGCATTGTGTGGCCTTTTGGGACTGTCTTCTTTCATGTAGTGTGATGTTTTGAGGTTTGTCCATGAGGTAGCATATATCAGCACTACAATTGTTTTCATTGCCCACAAAACCTCCTTTACAAACCCTTTCTTCATGTGGAAATGTGCCCTGAATTGGGGCTGACCTGTCCAGTGAGTCCAACCCTGATCAGCTTCAACGTATGACAAGGGCACCATCAGGACAGGAACCCCGTCAAATAACTATTCATGGAGAGACAGACTTGGGTCCCCTTTCCAGCCATTGTCTACAGAAAGCCCAGAATTCCTGTGCTAGGGGCAGGCAGGGAGTGGCATCTAGATATAGCAGTGGCTGAGGCTGATGGCACCAGTTCCTCACTCTGTTTTGTTTTGTTCTCATGCTGAGTTTAAATTTTCAGATAAGGTTTTTACTTCTCATCAGGAACTTCTGCTATCAGAAAGCTTGATTCTGCTGCCACCTGCTGTCCTTATGTGGGAAACCGCATTGGAACATATGAGGCCTTGTTCAGAGGATGGCTAGAATGCAGTCCTGAAGTTTTTTCTCAGGGCTATGCTTAAATATTTAGGAATCTTCTTTATGCCCATGTTTTTATGTTTCCTACTTAAAAGTTCTGATCCCTTGAAAATACATTATAAGGAAGTTTGATCAATAAGAAAAGATCCATATAAATGTGTATTTTTAAAAAATATTTTTTAAAAATTGATTTTCAGAGAGAAAAGAAGGGGGAGTGAGAGAGAAACATGGATGTGAGAGCGGATCATAATGAACTTCTTTCTGCATGCCCCCTACTGGATATCGAACCCACAACCTGGGCACATGCACCTTTGGTGCAAAGGATACCACCCAACTGATTGAGCCACACTGGCCAGGATGAAAGTTTTTGTTTTCAAATCAGACATCAGCCATGGCAGCAATGACAGTGGCCAAGGATCCTCCCCAAATAACTTGTCAGCAGAAGATGAGCACATGTGAGGAACTTCCTGTTGGTCTCAGAAAGAACAGGGGGGATGAAGAGTGTGGCCCTAAGATTCTGCAGTTATGCAGCTGGAGGCTAAGCAGTCAATACCTTCTAGCATTGGTGTTAATGTGGCCTCATGGGTACCCCTGGGCATTGGCAGTCCTGGCTTCTATGAATATGGGAATGTTAAAGCCCAGAGAGTTGAGGTAGCATATATCAGCACTACCTAGATTCCTTTGCTTATTTGCCCAAAGTCATCCAGCAAATAAGCAAAGGAATCACATGTCTTACATCTTTGTAATCTTTCAAAGTTGGCTCCCAAAGGGGTTCTGTTAAGCAAAACCTGAAGAAGTGACTTCCTGAATTTCTTTTATGAAGCAGGGTCTGAAAAGGAGACAGCAATAACAGATTCTTTGTTGACATGAACCCCTGCAGCAGGATTTGCAAGGTCTCAGGAGGCCCATTAGTGAAAAGCACACAACCCAGGCTTTTCCTGGATGCACACTGGCCAGTCAGACTGGGACCCCCATCTCTGCAGGCAACCCTCCTGGACCTTCCCCTTGGCTTCAGGTGGGCCTAGATGTCATAAAGGCCTAAATACTGCCTGCCTCGGGCTCAACTCTGAACTCTCATACACCATTCATTCAATCTGTCAGCTAACAAATTATTACTGAATTCCAGTTTTGAGTCCCAGGCCCTATCCTAGGTTTGAGAAAGTAGATAAAACCTTCCAACCCCATCCTTCTGTGGTTTATCCAGGTGGTTGTTCCAATTCCAGCCAGGACTCTCCATGAGAGAATTTCTGATTTTCTTTTAAATGTCCTATTTCAAGTTATTCCAGTGATATTTTGGTGCCCTAAGTGATATTTACCCCTCCTTACAAATGGGCAGCTAATACAATTGTTCAGATGGTTGGTTACCCTTAATCTATGTTCACCTTGAAGAGTCTGAGAGGTGAGAAGGTTAAAAAGCAGCACCTATATGTCCAATATTATGTACCTCTCACAGATTCCTCCATTCTTATGTAAGCAGTTCCCTAATAGGCTGTATCTCCCCTGACCCAGCGCCCACCCCACTCATCCCTGCGAGCATGGACCTGTCTGAATTCCCTGAATAAACAGAGATGAAGCTTATGTGCTGGGGTCCCAGTTACTCTTGGAACCTGATAGAGAAGGAACAGGGAATTGTGTTTAAAAGGCCAGAGAGAAGGAGGCCACAAGTCCCAGGTTTATTATTATTATTAGTATTATTAATAATAATAAAATAACACCTTCAACTTTAATATTCTGTACAATGTTCAAAGATCCTTCCCAAACAATGTATTAACCACTGACCTCCAAACAATCGTCTCCGGAATCAGGACAGTTACTATTATTTTTATTTTACTGTCTGCAAAGCAGGTTAAATAGAGTGTTTGTTCAAGATGATACCCTTAATAGGAAGGATAGCTTGGATACGATCCAGTCTGTGTGTCTGCCTGCTAGCTAGTCTCTCCACAGGGCATCAAGGGGGAAGGCTTCATCCTCCAGTCACCGTGTCCATGCCAGTCAGCATAAAATTCCTTGGTATTTTTTTTTTTAAAGATATCAGCTTTGTACAGACCTTCTTCTTTTTTTTCTTTTTAATTGATTTCAGAGAGGAAGGAACAAGAAGAGAGAGACAAAAACATCAATGATGAGAGAGAATCATTGATTGGCTGCCTCCTGCACATTGGACAGAGCCTGCAACCCAGGCATGTGCCCTTGACTGGATTCAAACCTGAGACCCTTCGGTCTGCAGGCCAACACTCCATCCACTGAGCCAAACTGGCTAGGGTTGTACAGACCTTCTAAGTTTAAACACCATTCTGGTGTATTTGTTTCTTTCATTATCAGGAAGTTCTTCTTTTTATCTAATCTTTATCTTTTTGTTCCAGAAATTAAGAGGGGAAAAGTATCCATTTCCTAAGTCCATTATGAAGGAAGCACTGGGTAATATATTTTCTCTAAGAACACGATTTGAAAACCGTTATGGAGCAACTCCAAGGCCTTTTGTTCTGCAAGTTTGGTTAATTTTTAGCTCATGGAGTCTAAGAGTCAGTGGCAAGTAAGGCAAACTGACAGGGGCAAAGATGGCATATGATCACGTGCTAAAATGATTGGTACGGTGGGTAAGTAGAACTGAAACAAATGGAGAGGATAATGAGTCAGACTTGCCAGTAAGGCATTGTAGAGTCTTGAGAAACACTTGAGATGAGGCCTGACTATGGCAGGTTTAAGGCATCATGGGAACACTTGGGGCCATGTCCCACCCACACGGCAGACACAGCCCCGCACTGGGCGCATGACTTGGTGAGTGAAGCCAGTGAGGCCCTCTCAGTCCCTCTAGGCACCATCTATACCACCACAGGTACTGGCTGCTCTGTGGGACTTTCTGAAGAGGTGGTAACTAAGGTGGGATCCTTGGTAACGTGTCCATCATCTCAAAGAGATTTCTATTCAGTAGCAGGAGTCTTCACTTCTAACTCCTGAGGGATTAGGTTCTTATTTTAGTATTTAATCTATCCTCTCATCTACATTTTATGGGTTAGTAGAAAGCAAAAGCTGCTGTCACTTTCTTTTAACTAAAAGGTTGCTGGTTATAACCGGAATACGATGTGCATTAAGATAAGGTCCCCAGTTTTATTTCTAAATGAACAAATACGATAAAAGGTTTCAGGCAGCTATTTATAAGCACTTTCAGCAAATAACATACTGTGGGTGTAAAGAGTCTTCATGCCCAGTAAATGAAAAGCCAAATGGGAAAAGCTATTATAGCGTTCACCTGGGCCTCCTCGTGCTTTGTGTAGGGGTTCAAGTTCCAGGCTAAAGGGGACGCTCTAGAGCCTTGGTGGATTTCTTACTAGTTATTGGTTTGAGTCAATTTTATATATTTTGTTTGTTTGTTTGTTTTTGGAGGGTTGGATGGGCCTGGCTATCCATTCCTTGATCAATTCAAGCGAGTAATATGATTTCAACAGCAAGCAGCCCAGGATGGAGTCACCTAATTAGCTGGACCTCAGGCTCCAGGGCAGGTCTGGGATTAGATAGTACCATTCCAGTTGTGACTGTGTCACAGCCCATTCAGGAAGCAGCAGGAGCTGAAATTCAAGTGCCTCCTAAAGAAGAGAAGAGCAGAGTTTCCTAAACAGTGGCTAGTGACACCTGATAGGGTTATCATGCTGGCCCAGGGCTTTTCATCCTTAAAGTGGAATTGGTGCCTACTTCATCCTTAAAATTTTTGTAAAAGTAAATTAGTTCTTAAATGCAGAATGAGAGAGTAAAACATCAAGACTTGAATTTCATTGTGTATTTTAATATGCAAATTCCAAACCAAACACTACAGAACATATCTTAAGATTTATTTGTTGATTTAGTATTCCTTTTTGTGCAATTAATTCAAAGTAAATCAAGAAGCATGCATTCTTTGTTGAATGGGGAAAAACAGGAAATTGTCTCAATATTATAGTAAAGTATTACAGTACAATGAACATTATAATGCAATCCTCAGTCATGTACTGATTTAAATAAAATGTTTGTATTTAAATCATGTGGCAATTACCCACTTTGTGTGATAGCACTTATTATTCTGTCTAGACATCTAGAGGCTTTGAACACTCATTCTATGTTCGGGAACTCTCCCATCTAGTGAGTTTGACTTTTGAAAATAGAACCCAAAAGTCCTGGCTGGGTAGCTCAGTTGGTTAGAAGCATTGTCCCAATATGCCAGCTTGTGGGTTCTGTTAGGGTTTGGCCAGTGACTGGGCTGTGAAAGAATTCACAACTAAAGAAGAGATGCAGGGAGGAAGTTTATTTTACTTCCCAAGAGAAGAAAGGGTCTGTGGATTGTTAATCAATACAGGGCAGGCAATAAAGAGCAGCCTGCTCTTTTAAGTAGAGGCTGTTGCTAAGTGACAGTGAAGGGAGGGAAATTCAGGCCCAGCAGGAATAGTTCAGTGGTTGAGTGTTGACCTATGAACCAAGAGGTCATGGTTTGATTCTCTATCTGGGCAGTAGGGGGCATGCAGGAGGCAGCCGATCAATGCATCATTGATGTTTCTATCTCTCTCCCCCTTTCCCTTCCTCTCTGAAATTAATAAACAGATATATTTTTGTTTTATTTTTTAAATAATTCTTTATTGTTTAAAGTATTACATATGTCCCCCTTCCCCCCCATTGACTCCCTTCAATCCCCCCCACTCAACCCCCAACCCCCCTGACTCCCATCCCCGGCACCACAGGCCTTCAGCATCCTGATGTCTGTGTCCACAGGTTATGCATGTGTGCATACAAGATCTTTGGTTGATTGCCTCCTACCCATCCACTCTCCCCGGTCTTCCCTCTGAGATTAATAAACACTTATTTCAAAGGGGAAAAAATTCTGTTGAGGTTGAGTAGATATCTGGGATTGTCTTGAAAAATTACAGTTGGTTAGGAGACAGTACGGCAGATGTACTAAGGAGAGGTGTCATATCAGCATTTTTCCCAAGTCTGTGAAACATGCTTAGAGTTTTTGCATTTCTTTGTCCTCATTCTACTTGCTTTGATCCTTACCTCATTTTTTTCTCCTTAAATCTTCATTATTTCACCTATTCTATCTGGCACCTTTCTTTCCAGAGGTTCCCTATGCAGAAGTCTCTGTCCAGGAAAAACTTTAAAATACATTTTTATTGATTTTTTTTTTTTTACAGAGAGGTAGGGAGAAGGATAGAGAGTTAGAAACACTGATGAGAGAGAAACATGCATTAGCTGCCTCCTGCACACCCCCGCAGAGTCGAGGGCCTGGGGGTGTGCCCACAACCAAGGAACATGCTATTGACTGAATCGAACCTGGGACCTTTCAGACAGCAGGCCGACACTCTATCCATTGAGCCAAACTGGTCAGGGCCAGAATATACTTTAATGTGTTTAAAAAACAGGCACGGAGTGCCTATTGATAGCCAGGCTATGTCAATGAATTCAGTAAGTCCCTAAGTCATTTATTTCAATAACCATGTGTTGAGTATCTTCTATGTGACAGGCACTGATAATACAGACAAATGAAAGGTCCTGTGCTCAAATAGTGACTTTATCTCTTTCCCTCTCCTGAAGGAGGATCTCTCTTGTCCCCAGTAACCTCAGTAAATGTCTATGTAGTTCATGATTGAGACCCATTTATGAGACCTATCTTCACCTATCTCATCCCAATCCTGCCTCCCTCTGGGCCCAGAAAAAGTGTTATAAATTGTACCCCTGGCACTAAGTCCATCCTCACAGGGATATCCTCAAGGGAGGCTGGGGACTAGGATAGGACAGGAACTGGATCCTGGCACCTGGTCCCATTTCTCCATCCTCCAAGCCCTTACTCTGAGCCTCTGTTTTTCTGACTATAAAACTGAGATGCGCAGCCCCTCCATTCTCTCCTCTTGCATGCAGTTTAGGACGAGGTGGGGAAGTTCTTGGCCATGGGAGGTTGCGTGAGGCATGTTCATTTTCTCTTAAGTGGATTCACTTTCTGCTCCATTGTATTCTGTGGTCATTTACTAGTGACAAAGAGTTGGTGGATGCATCAAGAGATAATTCCCTGAGGGAGTTGTCTGTCACCTGCTTGCTCAGGACAGACTTTTCCACAGATTGTCCTGGCTGCTGCTCTCCCACCTCAGGTCTCTGGTTACCTGCCAGAGCTATTTAATCCAACTCTCCATCTGGGCAATAGTTTTAAAACCCCCACACACTGCAGGCCATGCACCTGGGACTCCTGAGTCCCTGGGCCAGAGGGCCTGGCTTTGGACTTTCCTGCTTGGCTGGCGGCCCTGGAACCTCCAGCTCATCTGGCAGGGAACTGTAAAGCTGGCCCCTGGTTAGAACAGCCTCCAGCCCAAGTCCACCCCGAGAAGAGGTGGAGGTGTTAAACTGATGTATGTAACTTAATATCTACTGAACTAGCCCACGCAGGGCACACAGGGGAGGTAAGGCCAGCCACATCGACTCCACATGACTGGCTCACAGTCCTCCTCTCCAACACTCAGCATGGCTGGCTCCTAATTTTTCAAGTTTCACCTTAAATATCGTCACGGAGACATCCTTAATGATCTCTCTGCCCAAGACAATCTCCTCTGCCTGCCCTTACTCTTGCTCACACCAGCTCCCTGTTCTTATTCTCCATGGCTCTTGTCATGATTTTTAAACAATTTTTAGTTATTTATTGATTTCATTTTTTTAAAATATATTTTATTGATTTTTTTACAGAGAGGAAGGGAGTGGGATAGAAGGTTAGAAACATCGATGAGAGAGAGACATCGATCAGCCGCCTCCTGCACGTCCCCCACTGGGGATTTGCCTGCAACCAAGATACATGCCCTTGACCAGAATCGAACCTGGGACCTTTCAGTCCCCAGGCCGACACTCTATCCTCTGAGCCAAACTGGTTTTGGCTGATTTCATATTTTTGACAATCCTCACCCGAGAACATTTTCCCATTGATTTTTAGAAAGAGTGGAAGGAAAGAGGAGAGACACACAGAAAGAAACATAGATGTGAGAGAGACACATCGATTAGTTGCCTCCTGCACGGGTCCCAGAGCTGGAGATTGAGCCTGCCACTGAGGTACATGCCCTTAACTGGAATTGAACACAGGACCCCTCAGTCTGATATTCTATTCACTAAGCCAACTGGCTAGGGCTAATTATGTATTGATTTTAGGGAGAGAAGAAAGGGGAGCGAGAAGAGACAGAGAGAGAGAGAGATATGGAAACACTGGTTTGTTGTTCTACTTATTTGTGCATTCACTAGAGGCCTGTGCAAGGATTTAGGCACTGGCCTGATTCCTCTTGCAATCTGGGATCCCTGTGGGGATCGGGCCAAAACTGGCAGTCTGACATCCCCCGAGGGATGTAGTAGTGCTCAAAGAGGCAGGTGGCTGGGGAGGAGCCCCAGCCCAGGCCAGGCGCTGTGCTGCTCCCACTCATCCCATGCTCCACTGCCACTTGGTAGCACTGCCGTGGAGGTGGGAGAGGCTCATGCCACTGCAACTGCGCTTGCCAGCCATGGCCCGGTGTCTGGCACCGTTGGTCAGCTGATTGGGGCTCCTACTGTGGGAGTGCAGAAGGTCAGTGCACATCATAGTGGCTGGACAACCAGTTGTTCAGTTGTTCAGTCACTTAGGCTTTTATATATATAGATTGTTTGCTTCTTGTATGTGCCCTGACTGGAGATTGGACCCACAACCTCGGCATATCAGGACAATGTTCTAACCATCTGAGCTACCTGGGCAAGACATCATTTTTAATTGTTCATGATTTTTGTTTACTTGTTTACATTATGTTACCCCTTAACCAGCAAGCTCCTTGAAGGAGGACTCATGACTATTTTAGCAACCCAGCCTCTGGCCCAGCACATGGCACACAGTAGTTATTCAAAAAATAGGTACTGAATGTCCGGAAATGAGTACAGGTCAGAGCACTTCAGGGCAGCAGAACCTATGCAGCGGTCGTCAACCAGAGGTGGGTGGACCACTGGTGGTCTCTGAGATCTGAAAGATTGGCAACCGCTGTATTAGAGGATGCAGTGGACTCACACTTTATTGCACATTAGAACCACATGGGGAGGCTTAAAACTCCCCAGAGCCATTAAATCAGAATGCCTGGGTGTGAGACCCAATACACTCATGCCTTGCTTCACAGGTTGCTCTTTCCACAAACTGAAGGCAAGGCCAGCAGAGAGATTACAAGTCACTTGATTGCGAGACTCCCTTGGCTGTGGCAGTCTGGAACCGAACCCCCACTACCTCGAGGTCTGAGTCTGCCTGTATATTTTAAAAATCCTCAGCTGATTCCATTATGTTTCAAAGCAGTGCAGACTACCAGCCGCAGCATCACCTGGGGACTTCTTAAAAATGCAAGTTCTCAGGTCCTACTCAGGTCAACCGACCCAGAAACTGGCGGTGGGGCCCAGAGCCTGCTTGAATGAGACCTCGAAGCGACTGTGATTCAGGCTAACATTTGACAGCTGTTTTAAAAAGAGGTTGTGCTTGCCCTAGCTGGTTTGGATAAAGTGTTGGCCTGGGGACTAAAGGGCCCCGGTTTGATTCTGGTTAAGGACACATGCCCAGGTTGTGGGCTTGATCCCCAGCAGGGGGTGTGCAGGAGACAGCCCATCAATGATTCTTTCTTATCATTGATGCTTTGATCTCCCTCTCCCTTTCTCTCTGAAATCAATAAAATAAAAAAAGGAGGGGAGGAAGTGGGGGTGCTGTTTCGACTCTTCTCATCTGGTCTCCTTCTGTTGGCATCGACAGTAGGAAAAAGGGAGGCCCTTTAGTAGGGTGGCTGCCGCCCACTTCATGGGAAACTGTCCTGGTTTTACTGGAAGTCCCACATCTCAAGAAATCCTCAGGCCTGGCAACCAGAATGGGAGGTCCCATCTCTTTAGAACTCTTTCAACCCAAACACCAGATGCACCAGATAAATTGGATATAGTATGGTAAATGCATTAACAGGCTTTAAAATGTTAATTTGATCCAATATCCATCTGATAGCTCCACTAAGTCCTGGAGGATAGATGTGGCCAGGCCAGCAGGCATGCCTGGTCTCCATGGCTCCCTCTGCAGAAATCGAACACTGCAGACCCTGCTCAGAGCCCACTCACTGAGCGCTCTACCTGTGCAGTTTGGCTTTGTTTTTCAAAAGAGGGGACCAAGACACAATTCTTAGATACTCACTACCACCTTCCTAATCACATAAATGGTTTGGAAGAAGGTGAAAATAGAACTTTCTGTCCAGTACATTTATAGGCAACAAAATGATGACATCATTTGCAGGTTGCAAAGGCCTCATCAGTGAGAAGCAGGGACTTTGCTCTTGTTTTGTGTTTCTCTCTCTTCAAAATGTATTTACTTTCACATTTTCCAGTTAGCTGCGCATGCTGCACAAAAGCCCAGGAATCTGGCTTCAGATTAAAATCACAAACCTGGATTATTATCGACTCCAGTCTGCCTCCCACACCAATGTTATGAATGAATTTAAAACTAAAATGGCCATGAGAGTTAAAGAAAGGCCCTTGAGTGCCTTTAACTCAAAGTTTGGGATTGAGAGTGAGTTTAAGCTTTCTAATGGTCACAGACAGAACATTCGGAGGTGATTTTTGACCAAGAGGAACATGGTGACCTGCCTAACTCTCTGCCCTTTGTGACAGCATGGATGGATCCAGAGAGAATTATGGTAAGTGAAATAAGCCAGGCAGAGAAAGACAAATACCATATGATGTCACTTACTTGTGGAATCTAAAAACAAAACAAAAAAACCCCTAGCAAATGATATTCGGCTGGTATGGCTCAGTGGATGAGCATTGACCTATGAACCAAGAGATTATGGTTTGATTCCCAGTCAGGGCACATGCCTGGGTTGTGGGCTTGATCCCCAGTGTAGGGTATGCAGAAGGCAACTGATCAATGATTCTTATTGATTTTCTCTCTCTTTCTCTCCCTTCCTCTCTGAAATCAATAAAAATATAAAAAAACACACACATAACCAATAAATAAACAAAAGAAAACAGAAACAAACCTATAGATATATGGAACAAGCTAATGCTTGCCAGAGTGGAAGAGGGGATGGCGGGGGTGGGTAGAAAAAAAGAAGAATGAAAAAGAACCTCAAAAGCAAGTAAGATATTTTTAGCAGGTTAATCTGGGCACATGTCCTGCAGGAGGAGAGAGGTCTGGAGCTGTTGTGAGCAGCTGTGCATAATGAGGTTCCTTGAGAAGGCCAGAAGTTCCTAGAATCTGCCTCTTCTCTTGTTATTGGCTTGTCTCTGGGGGCTGGTGTCACCGCAGTGGCCGTCCCTGGCTGGCTGGGATCACTGATGAGCTGCACCTGCTGGAAGAGCTCTGGCTGTGCTTCTCATAGGTCTGTGTTATTGATCCTGGGTGTCCCTCGGGTTCTAGTAATGGCAACCTGTAATGACTAGAGTTCTGGAAGACCATTCCTCTGATGTCAGGCCTTAAGAGGGCACCTACGGAAGTTGGAAGTAAACTCTGAGCAGGGGAGGGTTTCAAAATCCACGGACCTCAGAGTGTGCTGATATGTTCTACAAATGAGCAAGGACAGGATGGATTCACAGAGTGGGATCCAGGTCCCTCAGAAGCAGAGTCACCGAAACCGGTTTGGCTCAGTGGATAGAGCGTCAGCCTGCGGACTGAAAGGTCCCGGGTTAGATTCTGGTCAAGGGCACATCCCCAGTAGGGGGCGTGCAGGAGGCAGCTGATCGATGTCTCTCATCGATGTTTCTAGCTCTCTATTGCTCTCCCTTCCTCTCTGTAAAAAAATCAATAAAATATATTTAAAAAAAAAAGAAGAAGAGGAAGCAGAGTCAAAGTGTCAGACCTGTGGGTTCCCAGGGGGAAGGCTACCAAGTGGACCCACAGTCTTCCAGGTACTGGGAAGGTCAGCGGTGAGTCCAAACTCATGCCCAGTGGGAATAAAATCTCTCCCTTTGCCCTCATCTTACTCTCTGCCAATCCTCCCAACCCCAGTCTTTTGAGGTGCTTTTTATTCTTTTTTCTACCCACCTCCAATCTCCCCAATCTCCTGGGTCTCCCCAGTACCACTGCTGAGAAGTCTTCCCTTGGATTTAAGTCAGTTACAGCACCAGGCATCTCTTTGAAAATGTAAGAGAAGTAACACCTCATGGAAATATTTTCAATATTTCTTTACAGAAAATCTCTTTTGTTCCCCCAAATAAATCCTGCTCTGGCTGAAGCAGTGGGGGCCTGGGCCTTCCCCCACATTCTCGCCCTTGCTGGCCGCTGAGTCTTTTGTGCAGAAGCCCAAGGCTGGTGGGAACACTGTTTAAAAAGCTTTGCTGCCAACAAACCAAACATACAAATTCATTACTGGGACAATTGGGGAAATTTGAATACAGTCTGGGTATTAGTTGATATGAAGGGCTTATTGTTCATTTTGTTAGGTACGGAAATGGTATGTTTATGTGGGGAAATGAAGATTATCATGGTTACAGGAGGAAATGTCCTGATTCTTTAAAGCTTCATATTCTATGATGCCTGGGATTTGCATAAAAAGAAGCAAACATGGAAAATGGAAAATACTGTTCAATCTAGATGGTAGGGTTTATTATCGTATTTTTCCTGAAAATGCAAAATCTTAATACTGTGGCAGTCATGGGCATCATAGCAGAAGGAGGTTCATCGGCAGTTTTCCTCTTCGACATTGGGGCCAGTTTACTGGTAGAGTGGGGCGCAGAGGGAGTGGGAGTCCGCTGCATCCTCTCCATTCACTCACCACCCGCAGGTGTCGACAGGACACAATACTAGACTCTAAAGCTCTCCTCAGGTAAAGGATGCACAGCATTGTCTAGCACTGGGGCAGGGCTGGCCCTGCGCGCATCCTCCCTGGCTGTTGGGCCCCCCTGCCTGTCTTCTCTGAGCAGACAAGCCTCCTCTTCCCACAGCAGAGTCCATCCCTCTGCCCTGCTCTGAGCTGGCACTGCTGCCTCAGAGGAAAACAGAGCTAGTGCATGTTCCTCCTCCCCTCCCTACGGCCTCCCCAGCTCCTGAGGTTCCAGCAATCCTAGGAGCGCACCTCTTGTTACCAGGAAGCTGAGGGATGCCTGCGGGAACAATACTGCCCTTTCCCTCCAGAGACTCACCTTAGACTCTGGCAGGTGGAATGCCAGCACTCTGCAAAAGCCCGTCCCCATTTACAGAATGCTCCTCCCTGCCAGGCACAGCATGAGGCACTAATCAGGGCCAGAGACAGGCAGTATCTCTCAGGGACAAGGAGGGCTCAGAAGCAAACTGAATCAGACCTCCTGCAGTCTAGGAACTGATCTCTGGCTGTCGCCCTGGGGCTGGAGTGGAAGCTGCGTCAGTGAAAGGGTGGTCGACCAATAGGCCACTCTGCCCCCTGGTGAGGATGCCACTCATTCATATTCTGGTCCTCAGCTTTGCCAGGCCAGGAGCCCAGCGCTATAGTTCAGGTCCTGGGGGACACTGGCCTGAGCTAAGCACTCCTCACAAGAACCATGCATGCCAGGAGGCCACTTACAGATGAGCAATGAATGAGCGTGGCTGTCCAGCGACCAGAATATTCGCATCCGTTTTTCCAAGATACACATTTCCTGGAATAGAATTTATAACCAGGAGGTTGCTTAGTGAGCACGGAATCAGCCCAGAGGAAGGGGGTGGCTAAAGATTGTACTCAGGCTGCAAAAGAGCCCCAGGGAGTACCAACCCCTTAAATCCTTTGCACCTAGAATACCCGTGAGTGGACTTTTCTCCTGCACATGCCTCTTTCTAGACACTTATTCTTTTGTTAGCCACATAGCACCATCTCAAAAGACCACAGTCTTCATATCAGCTCTATTCCAGTTGTGCTTTACAGACATTGTCCTAGCAGGTGACTTCATGGCCACCTGGCAATCATCTGGCCCACGGCTCCAAAAGACTGGCCATTTGGGAATGAGGTTCTAAAGTGACCAGGTCTGATTTTTTTCTAGAGAAGTTGGTAATCTGGATTTTTTTTAAGTGAAATTACCTGATTCTTTTTAGTCTTGGCAAGTACTTAACTTTTTTTTTTTTGCAATGCTCCACTAAAGAAATGAAATATGTCAGTGCCAGATTCAGCAAGTCAGTCAGTTAGCCTGCAGCTTCCTCCTTGTGTTCTTAAAGGACCCCATGATCAATGTTTTAGAAAATGCTGGTTTAAAAATATAAGCAGAAAAATTGGCAGGTATTTGTTGTCATTTTTTTAATTTTGAGATACTGATGTGTACTTGGATTTCCATTCAGGCTCACTGGCTTCACACAGACACAGATCCCCTAAGAGCAGGAGCTGAAGATGGCCAAGTTCACCCATTTTCAGAGGGTCATTTGGCTTCATTTTAGCCAGTGGCATTTGGCTTCATTTTAGCCAGTGGCTGTCCAGTGACCAGAATATTCGCATCCATTTCCAAGACACACATTTCCTGGAATAGAATTTGGCTCTTCCCCCTCAATCAAGGGGTGCATTCCTCTAGGTCTCAGAGCCCCATGCACCTGATGCTGAGTGCAGTAGAGCACAAGGACAAAGAGCCTGCCCCTACTTTGGTCAAATAGCCACGTTTCTTATCCAGCTCACCTACCTAGGTTTGAGATCAACTGGGGCTGAGTCAACTTTATCCAGAAGCTGCACTTCCTCTGCCCCTGCCAGTCTCACTTCCGACAGTGACCTCACTCTTTCTTTTTACTCCATGTTCATCATCCCATGTGAAACCACCACCACCCCTCCCACAGGACCCCTGACTTATTCTACCCTGACACGCAGCACCCTAGCTGGTTCTGATCACCTCCTAAGAAGACCAAGGCTGTACCCAGGGCCCAGCAAAGCAGAGGACAAGAATTGGAAAGATAAGAAAAGGGCAGGTTGAGTAAATTTACCCAGAGCATTGCAATTGGAGAATCTAGAAAAAAACTTAGAAATTTCAGCATTTATATGAACCTTCGGTGTTATTTTATTCTAAATTACACTCAGAGAAGACAGGCCACCATCTTTCCAGGGCTTTAGGCCTCCGCCAGCAGTTTTCTCAAACGATTTAATACATTTTATTTGTTTGTCATCTATAGCTTTCCAGCTTCCAAAAGGAATCAGTGACTGCCTACAATAAAAGAACACGTCTGTATTGGGGGTTGACATGTGGCATCTGTTGCTCCCTTTTCAGCAGCTCCAGCCCTTATCTCGTTCCAGGCTCACTGCCAACACCTCTGAATAGATCTCCTGCATTCAGCTTCCCTCTCAAGTCCATCCTGTGCCTGCTGCCAGAGCAATCTTCCTAAAACACACAGTGATTGATCACCTTCCTGCTTTTTACCCTCCCCACTGAGGCTGCAAGCTGCCTAAACACAGAACACAAACCCTATTCCTTCATATTCCCTAGGCCTGTGGCGAGTCTATTTTGAAGAAGTGGCATTAGAAGAAGTTTAAGTTTAAAAAATTTGGCTCTCAAAAGAAATTTTAATCATTGTACTGTTGATATTTGACTCTGTTGACTAATGAGTTTGCCGACCACTGCCCTAGGCCGCAGTGATTCTTAAACTTTGGTGAGGGACGTATTTAAAATGTAGCTCACTAGTTCTCACCTCCCAAGTCTTTGGCCTGGTAGAAGTAGAAGGTGGTGAGGGTGGGAGGGGTGGAAGGGTGGAGGTCAGGAATCTGCGTTTTAATTCCAGACACGTACTCTCAGAAGACTGTGGTACTGGAGGACTATAGACTACAAACTGAGAAGCATTATTTTTTAAGTCTGGTGGGACCTAGTAAATAGATAAAAGTTGTGTTTAGTTGTTCTTAAATTAATTCAGCTGTATTTCATCTGTCCTGAAAAGATTCTATTCCCCCATTTCCTTCACCGTAGCAGCTGGTAGAATGTTGATTGACTAGTTTCATCCTAAAGTGATTTTTGAAAAGATTCAGAGGCGAAAAGAGAAGGAAGGAGCTTCTAAATGGCAGTCACTGCCATCAGTAAGGGGACACTTTGCAGGCAAATGGTACTGTCAGTGATGTTGGGTATAATGCACGTGCTTGGGCCGCTGAAGAAAGGTCAGAAGTCTCATGGACAATGGTGTGAGAGGCCAGGCTGAAAGAACATGGCTTGACTTAATAAGCAGGAAACTCTATGGCTATGTGCACAGCTAAGAGCCATGATAGGAACAGTGTTTCTGGGTAAATAATCAGGCAGCAGGAGAAGTGGGATCATATCCAGGGAGTTTAGAGGGGAGGAGACCAGGGAGTTTAGAGGGGAGGGCTGTGGCACTTGTTCCCTAGCAGCTGAGTCCCCTGCTACTCAGGATCTGGAGATCGCCCAGTCCCACCCCTCACACTGTGCAACATCTATAAGCCCTTGCTTGGTCCTCGTCACCTGGGGCTCTGCTAACTGCTCATTCTGCATCTTGTGGATTTGCCTTCATCTCTGGCTCAACATTGATTGAAATGTAGGGTGCAACCTTTCTCAATCTCCCCATCCTCTCAAATTTCCTCACACCTGGCAGCTCTGTGTAGGGGAACGCAGTGGGTAGGTATGTGGAGGACTTCAGGGGGCCAGCAGAGCAGAGAACTGAAATGAGACTTTCCTGGGTTAAAAAGCCCACGTGCGTTTCTGCTATCTCTGCACCAACCTGCAGCTGCGATACCTGCCCTCTCTCTCTCCTCTCTCACTTTCCACGCTTCTTCACTTTGCAAATCCTGTTTATTTTTTTACGCTAGTCTACTGGTTTCACCATCTCTTCTTTGCTGCCTTCCAAATCCTCCCATCAAGGTCTCACCTCTATCTCCCTGCAGCTTGTTTGCTCTTTTCCTAAGACACTTCCCCCTGAGCGAGCCTCTGGTGCCAGTTTTATGGATAACAGTTTTGCTTGGAGCCCAAGCACTTGGCCTTCCCTTGGCCACCAAGGCAGCCCCTGGAGCACCTTTAGGAACTCTGAGGCTCCACTTTGAAACCAACAAGCTAGATAATTTTTGAGATCCCATCCATGTTTTTCTAAAAATATGTGTTTATTGATTTCAGAGAGAGGAAAGGAGAGGGAGAGAGATAGAAACACCAGTGATGAGAGAGAATCATTGATCCACTGCCTCCTGCACACCCCACACTGGGATCAAGCCCACAACCGGAGCATGTGCCCTGACACAGAATCGAACCATGACTTCCTGGTTTATGGGTCAATGCTCAACCACTGAGCCACATCGCCCAGACCCATCCATGTTTAAAGTTGTATGAATCTATGATTCCTACATTTTAATTCCATGTGACTGGGGGTAAAAAAAAAAAAGGCAGAAATGCCAAGTTGAAAAGAGCTGGCTTAGAGCAGTGGTTCTTAAAAGTTTTATCTCAAAATCCCTTATACTCCTTAAGAAGACCATAGAGAGATTTGGCTTTGTCCCTTATCTCAATCTTTATGTCCTGTGTGATCTTCACCTTATAATTAGCTTCTCAGAACCTCAATATTCTTAGATTAGAACCAAAACACCTACCTGGATTATGGTAAGAATTTAAGGAGGTCATGTAAAATCAAGTATTTTGATGATAAAAGGGTATGTTTTCAAGTAAGAGTATGTAAATATTAGTTGTTATTAGTATTGCAGCTTTTATTAAGAATGAAATAGGGATGCTGCTGACTATCTATGACCCCTCTTCCAATTATTCAAGAGCAGCATACTATTACAGAAAGACTGAGTTCTGGAGTCTTCTCTCGAAAATATGTAGAGTCATTGTCTTGCATTTACTGGTTCTATGGAGCCTTGGACAAGTCACTTAACCTCTCTGAGTCATGGCAATTTTCTCATTCACCATAGAGAGGAGAAAGGATAATAATACAGTGTTTACTTTCCAGGCTTGCTGTGAGAATTTGAGATAATGTTTGTACAGTGCTGGTGCCAGGTAGATACTAGAAAACAATACTCAAAATCAAGTCTGAATACCTCTCCCACATACTGGTTCACTCAAATCTACTCTCCTAAGTCATCCTCTGTCCAGAGCACCTCCCTTCTTTTGGTTAAAGCTTCACTGTAGAAACTCACTGACAATTCCACTTTATACTGGTCCTTTAAAAATATGGTCTTGGCTATACAATGTGATTCCTTTTTTTTTTTATTTTTCTATTTTTAGTTAAATCTTTATTATTCAGATTATTACATTTGTTTCTCTTTTTTCCCCTCCATAGCACCCCTCTACCCAGCTCCCACCCCTCTCTCTGCCCTTAGCTCCCTCCCATTGATCTCATCCATAGGTGTATGATTTTTGTCCAGTCTCTCCCTGTACACCCCTCACCCCTTTCCCCCTGAGAATTATCAGTCAACTCCCTTTCTGTGCTCCTGATTCTATTATATTCACCAGTTTATTCTGTTGATCAAATTTTTAATTCACTTAATTTTTAGATTCACTTGTTGATAGATATGTATTTGTTGTTCATAATTTTTTGTCTTTTACCTTTTTCTTCTTCCTCTTCTAAAAGAGTACCTTTCAGCATTTCATATAATACTGGTTTGGAGTTGATGAACTCCTTTAGCTTTTTCTTCTCTGTGAAGCTCTTTATCTGCCCTTCAATTCTGAATGTTAGCTTTGCTGGATAGATTATTCTTGGTTGTAGGTTCTTGCTATTCATCATGTTGAATATTTCTTGCCACTCCCATCTGGCCCGCATCGTCTCTGTTGAGAAATCAGCTGACAGTTGTATGGGTGCTCCCTTGTAGGTAATAAACTGTTTTTCTCTTGCTGCTTTTAATATTCTCTCTTTCTCTTTTGCTCTTGGTATTTTAATTATGATGTGTCTTGGTATGGTCCTCTTTGGATTCCTTTTATGTGGGGTTCTGTGTGCTTCCTGGACCTGCAAGTCCATTTCTTTTACCAGATGTGGGAAGTTTTCAGTCATTATTTCTTTAAATAGGTTTTCAGTATCTTGCTCTCTCTCTTCTTCTGGCACCCCCACAATTCTGATGTTGGTACGCTTGAAACTGTCCCAGAGTCTCCTTACATTATGTTCACATTTTTGGATTCTTTTCTCTTCTTGCTTTTCCAGTTGAATGTTGTCTGCCTCCTTATATTTCAAATTTTTTACTTGATTCTTGCCTTTCTCTAGTCTGCTGTCAGGACTCCGTATAATATTTTTTATTTCAGTCAGTGTATGTTTAATTTCTATTTGGTCCTTTATCATCTTTAGTTGGACCTTTTCCATCTCTAGTTGGCTCTTTTGCATCTCCTCTTGGCTCTCGCTAAATTTATCCATCTTTTCTAGCATATTCTTGAAAAACCTTATAAGCGTGGGTTTGAACTCTATATCCAGTCGTTTTTTTTCTTCCATTTCTTTTGTTTGTGATCCCGTCCCTTGTCTCGGCATTTTCACTATGCCGGGGAAACTTCTGTGTTGGATTCAGCCTTATGATACCAGACGCAAAACCGAAGAAGCCTCTGTTAAGCTTGGGATGGGTGGAGTCTCAGGGCTTAAGGGACCGCCTTGCCTTCCAGTCTGCCCGCCCTCCACGGCCCCTGAGTCTTATTATATTGGTAACCTGGAGGGGGTGGGGCAAGAAGTACAAGGAACTTACGTGACTGGGTAATCGCTGGAGCGGTCCTTGTGTGCGCACCCGCAGTGCCTCTAACCGCTGCCTTTCCGGCTTCCCTGCGCACCAGGACCACATGAGTCTAGGTCCCCAGGGTTTCGCCTGAAACAGGGGCCCAGTGGACTCAGAAGTGGCACAGTTGGGAGGGTCTGTCTCTCGCCCACTCGCGAAAGCCAGTGGCACAATCAGCAATCTGTCCTCCACACAGCACCGTGAGTGTGCGCGACCAGACTTGATCTTTTGCGACTCCCCTAAATTTCCGTTCACCTCTCCCTTTTCACAGTCCAAACTCCCCCGTATGAGTTTTGGCTGGATCTGGGGTTTAGTGTCGTAAGATAAGGGGTTCAATGCCATTGGGAGTCTCTGTTTCCCTCCCGCCAGAAAAAGCCAGCCAGGTTCTCTGGCACCCGCTCTCTCAGTGCGCACGTCTCCGTACCTCGCTAGGCTTTTTGCAGCTCCTCTGGGTTTCTGTGAGCCCCTCTCTTTCCTTCTAGCTGTAGAACTTACACTCGGCCAGCTTTCCTGTGGTTCTGGATGATGTCCGTTCTGTCTTTTAGTTGTAGTTTTGAAATTGTGCGAGGCAGCAGTGTAGGTGTTTACCTATGCCGCCATCTTGGATTCCTCCCAATGTGATTCCTTGAACTGAGACAGTTAGGACACCCAATTTGGAATAAAGAAATATGCTCAAGACCGAACATGAACTTAGATCTGAACCTGGGAATGGGGCATTAACATGGGTCCATGTGGAAGACCCCTCAGAAAGTGGCATTAGCTCTCAGGATGAGTTTTCTCCCCTCACATTCCCATAATGCCCTGCAGGGGGTCCTGCTGTATGACATTCAGACACCCTGCGAGGGGTATTGCTGAATGGGATTCTGCCTCAGAATCTGTTCCCACAAAACTAAAATGGGCTGAGAATTTGAATTTGCAGACACGTTTGGTTCTGAATTTCCAGAATTAGAGCTCCTAGTTAGGTTAGGTTAGGTGCTTTCCTGAACGCTTATTGTAAACGTAAGTATCTCCTGAGAGATACAGCTCATCATGAGTAGGGACACTGGGGAATTATACCATCACAGAACTGGAAAAGAGGCATTGTAGGCACCTTAGACATCAACCAGTCCAACCACCTTGGTTTACATAAGAGGAAACTGAGGCCAGGGTGATGATGTGACTTCATCAGGGACACAATGAGTTACTTACAGTATCAGGAGGACAGCTAAATTTCCCAGCTTTAGGTGCAATGATATTTCCAGGTTTTTCCTCCATCCTTCCTCCAAACATTTATTGAACACCCATTATGTGCCAAGAACCATGGTAAGAGTTGTAGATATTATCATCAGGGGTGAAGAGTAGACACCTTGGTCATGTCATGCTGCCTCCTGCACACATTATCAATATCAATTAATGAGCTCCCTTCCCTGCCTCCCACCAGTGGGGCACATAATAGGTAAGTGTTGATGAGAAGACAAATGAAGAGAAGTATCCCTAACATGCACTGCCCCCTATCCATGCCCTCACCCAACCTGGGTAGTAAACTTGCCATGAGTGTCCCCAGGATGCTGGACACAGCATGAGTATATTGGTAACCTGGAGGGGGTGGGGCAAGAAGTACAAGGAAAAGGAAGTGCAGACCCCTCTCTGAAAGCAGGCTCTAGAGGGCACTGGCAGCAAACCTGCAAACCTGCTCCTCCCCTGTAGCTGATGGAGGGGGAGTGGGGTATGGACCTGGGATTCTTAATGGTGAGTCTAGAAATGCTGCTTCTTTGGAGGAGGGAGGAGCCTGGAGGTGGTCACTACCTTTCCCTCCTCCCCCCGCCCGCCTGATGCACTCAGCAGCTGTGCCCTTTCCAGTCCTGCCTGCACCAAAGGACCCCTCTCTCCAGGGCTGCTAGCCTCAAAGAGTCAAGCCCACTTAGTCAGCTGGCTGCCAGCTTCCAGGAAACTAGAAAGCTATGCTGTGCATTTATCCTGTGACTCGCTGCTGTCATTTCATGAAACTCCAAGGGAACTTATTGGAGTGCTGATAGCCACAAGGAGCTTAAGAGAGAAATTGAAACTTCCTCATGAACTGATGATTAATTAATGGAGAAAGTTTGAACAGTCCTGCAAAAGGCGTCAGGGCCGGTGACATTTGAGAATGATAGGGTTGCCTCAGTTCTAAGAAACCATGCCAGAGCAGAGAGCTAAGAACCCCCCAGGAGACTCAGCCCCAGCACAATCAAGTGACACTATCTATTCCTAACTCTGCCTCTCTTTCTTGGATATGAGGTCTGCCCTGGGGCTGGATGTGGGAACCATCCATATGGTAAAAAGGGCCTCCCCTTTTTAGTTTCTGGCTGCCAGGATGCCTGGCCACTCGATGCCCTCACCTGCATCCCTCACAGCCACATGTTCAGTGGGCTGTGGTCTGAGAGGTTCCCAAAGACACTGCACTCAGGGAACTTGACCTGACCTAGTAGGGCATTAGAGTCACTTCTCTGATCTACTCTTCAAAAAACCTCTGTGAAAGGCAAATTATATCCCATATATTACATGCTTCTCTTGACTTTTGTGAATGTTTAAACAGTTCTACAATAAAATTTTCACAAGTAAGGCAATGCTGCCTGGTGGGGATAATTAATTTCCTCATTTGTGCCCATTACAATCTGAATTAACATTCAACAGAAGTTCACTGAGCTCCTATTATATGCCAGGCACTGAGTTGGCTTTACTAGATGTAGGGCTGAAACCTTTGCTCTATGACAGTGGATTAGAGTCTCACTGCCAAGAGGGAAAGGGGGAAAGAGCACATAGGAAGACCTGGGCCCTTGTCACGTTCTCACTTCTGTTATGTTTTCAGGAATAGACCTATCATGAAAAATAAAATTCACATGATGCTGAGAACCTCACTTGCATCTTTGGCTTTCAGGTTGGACTTTCTTCTGGACAATGAAAAAATGGGACTTGATAGTCTCTGAGGTCCTTCCCATTACTCCTCACCCTCTTGGTCCAAACCAAAAGCAAAGTCTCTTTCAACTCCTACATTCTACGGCTGTACAAGGTATTTTATGGCAAGAAGAACAAAGTGGAATCTATCTGGGAGGCGCTGAAGTCAACACCGATTAGGCTGACCCTTCCATCCTCCACACGTACTCCTTTTACCTGTTGGCTCTCCATCAATCTCAGCATTAAACTAACTTAACAGAAGATGATGGTGACACCAGGCCTGCTCCCAGCTGTAAAAGATGCATTAGTTGCCGTAATGGCCCATCTACCCCAGACAGTTTCCTCTATCTGGACATTTATGGGACCGTGAATCAAGGGTTGCCCAGGCAGGTGACAGGTGTGTTGAGAGGGACCAGGCATCTCCGTGAAATGATAGCTCCGGTACGTAATTCAACATGCTAAGAGGGTTCTGAGTCTCAACCAAGAAGAGGCCTCTGCAGACCAGGCACCCAGAGGCTGCAGGAGAAAGGTGCCCTTATCCACTTTCTTCTGCGTAAGTGGTGATGTGGCACAGAGGGACACACATCCCCACTCTCCCCTGGCCAATGATAATGCAGGAATGATTTGGAGCTTACCCTTTTGGCCAAAGTGGAAGATTAAGGGACAAGATCCTGATAAGTATATATTCTGAGAAACAAATTTTATTTTTCATGATAGGTCTATTCCTGAAAACATTATGTTCAAGTGTAATATATGAAAATAGAATCCTTCTTTCCTTTTATAACTGAAGTGGCAATTTCAATTTTTCTGCCTCTGAATCTACTAGTTAGTAAATCCACATTCAAATCTATGAAAGCAAATCCTTTTATAAAGGATTCGATTAAATTATTTGATTATGAATCATGTCTTTTAATATTTTAAATATTTTGGCAGAAGACTTTACAAAATCTTTATTATTGTCCTAATATTTAACTTTCAATTCATATAAAATCAGTCTCAGATGGGGATCCACAAGTTACTCTCCCATAACTATATTGAGAAGTGGGGGTGAGGGTACAGGAAGTATGCATATGATTGGTAGGTCTGTGTTGAAAGGACACTATATGCTTATCTACCACAGGGAAAATCAATAGATGATGTGTAAGATAAAAAATAAAAAATTAAGAAGTAGCAGTATACCCAGAAGTAAATTCGTGCATATATGGTCAATTAATTTACAAAAAAGGAGCCAAGAATATACAATGGAGAAAGGACAGTCTCTTCAATAGCTCCGGTACATAATTCAACATGCTAAGAGAATTCTGAGGATGTTGGGGAAATTGGACAGCCATGTGTAAAAAGATGGACGGGACCACTGTTTTACACCAAACACGAAGTATCAAAATTGATTAAAGACTTGAATGTAAGACCTGAAACCATAAAACTTCTAGAAAACATAGGTGGTAAGTTTCTTGACATAGGTCTTAACAATGTGAGGGTTTTTTTTTTAACCCGACATAAAAGCAAAAGCAACAAAAGCAAAAATAAATAAGTGGAATTACATTGAGCTAACTTCTGAAGAGCAAGGGAAACCATTAACAACATGAAAAGGCAACCTACAGAAGAGGAAAAAAAGTAATTGTAAATCATAATAAGGGACTAATATCCAAAATATATGAAGAACTCATATAATGCAACAGCAAAACAAACAAAAACAATCTGATTAAAAAGAGGCAGAAGATCTGAGTAGACATTCCAAAGAAAACAAACTGATGGCTAACAGTACATAATAAGATGCTCAGTGTCATTGATCATTAGGTAAATGCAAATCAGAACCACAATGAGACGTCATCTCACATCTGTTAGAATGGCTATCATCAAAATTAAGATAAGAAATAATAGGTGTTGATGAGGTTGTGAAGAAAAGGGAATATATACACTCTTGGTGGTATAGCCACTATGAAAAACAATATGGAGATTTCTCAAAAAAATAAGACTAGAGTTACTATATAATCCAATAATCCCTCTTGTGGGTATATACCAGAAAGGCAGGGGGTTAGCGGGAGAACAAAGAGGACAAAGAAGGTCAAATACAAGGTGATGACAGGAGACTAGACATTGGGTGATCAGCTCACGATGGAGTCTACAGATGTCACATTATAAAGATGTGCACCTGAAATTTATAGTGTTTTTAACTAATGTTACCCTAATAATTTTTTAAATGAAGTTCCAGAATGGTATACCTAGTATGATGTCATTTGCAAGATATGTAATATTTTTAAAATGTATGTTTAAGTGTATATAATTTAAAACAAATATATCAAGAAATAAATGACTGAGAGCTATAAGATGGAGACAAGTGTGGCCAGCCCTTCTGAGAAGTATTGCTGTTAAAGGGAAGAGACTGAAACAGCTGGCACGGGAGGTACAGTGTCTGAGGAGGCCCATAATTTTTTGTAAATGGACAGCTCTAGATTTTCATTGCCTGCAGATGGGAATGAACTAGTACAGAGACTTAAAATAAGAATACATAAAGAGCCAAAGCCGGTTTGGCTCAATGGATAGAGCGTCGGCCTGCAGACTGAAAGGTCCCAGGTTCGATTCCGGTCAAGGGCATGTACCTTGGTTGCGGGCACACCTCCAGAAGGGGGTGTGTACGAGGCAGCTGATCGATGTCTCTCTCTCATCCATGTTTCTAACTATCCCTCTCCCTTCCTCTCTGTGAAAAATCAATAAAATATATTAAAAAAAAATAATACATAAAGAGGCAGTGCCCTCGGCGGTCCCGGATCTGTCTGTTGCTTCAACAGTGTTTGAAAGGAACAGGCCCAGGGATGCCCCTTCTTCCAGTCTTCAGGCACTCTCCCCTGTCTTATCCAGTCACCACCTTCAGAACCACCTCTGAGAGCAGCCACACACCAGTTTATTCCTACCTTAATTAATCCTTATTGCCGAACCACCACGAGCTCCCAAATCTGTCAGCATTATCCCACCAGGGTGGGGGCTGCGGTCAACCGCCTGGCCGCCCTGCCTCTGCGGGGCCCCCCCCCCCCCCCCACACACACCTACCTCTCTCTGGGCTTCTACTTGGACCTGGACGATGTGGCTCTGGAGGTTGGGCGCCGTTTCTTTCACAAGTTGGTGGAGAAGAAGCACAAAAACCAGCGTGGTGGCCGCACTCTCCCAGGATGTGCTGAGGCGGAACATAGGGCGCCAGAGAGGCTGCCCTGGCCTCGGAGAGGAACCTGACCCAGGCCCTGTGGACCTGTGTGCTGGGTTCTGCCCTCGAAGACCCTCAGCTCTGTGACTTCCTACAGAAACACTTCCGGGTGAGGAGGTGACACTCATCAAGAAGTTGGGCGACCACCTGACTAGCATCCACGGGCTGGCCGGCCCCAGGCTGGTCTGGGCGAATATCTCTTGGAAAGGCCCACCCTTATGCACAACTAGGGGCCTTTGGAACCCAGAGGCCTTTGAGGGGCCCCTCTGCATCCCCTGGTGTCTGGATTTTACCTGAGCCTCTCCCTGAAACTATAAGCCATTCTTTGAACCACCCTGAAGCCCTCCCCCCATGTATTGGGCCAAATGAAACAATAAAGCTTTTAGTAGCAAAGGAAAAATAAAAATAAAAGAATGCATAAAGAGCCCGACTGTGTGGTTCAATGGTTGATCCTCTCCCTATGAACCAAGAAATCCCCAGTTTCATTCCAGAGCAGGGCCACAAGCCCAGGTTGTGGGTTTAATCCCCAGGGTGGAGGTGGAGGGGTGGGCGTGCAGGAGGCAGCCAATCAACTTGTTTCTCTATCATCATCCATGTTTCTATCTATCTCTTCCTCTCTCTCTAAAAAAAAAAATTAATAAAAACATATATATATATGTAAAATAATACCTGCCCAGCTGGTATGATTCAGTGTTTGAGCACCGACCTATGAATTAGGAGGTCACGGTCTACAGGAAGCAGCAGATCAAAGATTCTCTCTCATCATTGATGTTTCTCTCTCTCTCTCCCTTTCCCTTCCTCTCTGAAATCAGTTTAAAAAATTGATTATATATATATAGAATACATAAAGAGCAAAATTCTTTAGAAGATGAAGCTGGGCTGCAGAGCATCACAATTCCCCTTTTGGCCCCTCCCATTAAGCACGCTGGGGCCCCAAGTCTAGCTGCTTCCACTCCACCTCTCTGCCCTCACCACCCCCCTCTCTCCACACACGCCCTGCTTTCCCTTCCGCCCTGCATGGCTCCAAGCCTCCCACAGGCTCTG
>JAAGEH010000042.1:9700536-9746026 GCA_011751065.1 Lasiurus cinereus | reverse complement strand
CACTACACTACACATCACACCACACACTGCACTGTGCATCATACCACACACTGCACTGTGCATCACACCACACACTGCACTGCACGCTGCACTACACACTGCACTGCACACTGCACTACACATCATACTAATACATACACTCCACTACACATCGCACTGCACACTGCGCTACATGCTGCCTTCTTTGCGGGCGGAGGGCTTCCTCGGGGCGTGGTTTATTTCCCCTCTGCACAGAGCCTCTGCCCCTGGACGTCAGTTAAATCTGCGCTGGGCCTAGTCCTGCATCTACTGCTTTCCAGTTGTGGTCCAGAGTCACAGACTTGGCTTCCCATCTCACAGGGTGGCTACCTGTGTTCAGCATATTGCGGGTAGAGTCTGGGAGGCTGGGGGTTAAGCCTTCCCCCTTAGACGCAGGCACCCAATTTCTCCTTTCAGCCCCTCCCATCAAGCGCACTGGGGCCCCAAGTCTAGCTGCTTCCACTCCACCCCCTCTCTCCACACACACCTGCTTTCTCTTCCTCCCTGCCTGGCTCCACGCCTCCCACGGGGTCTGTGGGCAGACGTCCTCCCCAGGGTGAAGGCTTTGTGTGGGGCGCTGCCGGTCCTGCCACCCTGTAGACTTTGGACCCTTCCGGGGTGTAAGAGAGCCTGGGGCAGGCAGCACGCCCAACAGCACTGTCATCTGCAGGGTCCCACACGAGTGGGTGATGGCCACCCCACCCCCAGGTGCGTACCTGTCTTGGGAGACAGTCTGATGTCCCAGGATACAGCGTAGATGAGCTTGTCTGTCCGTGGGTCCGTGGGTCGGGTCAGCTAGTGAGCGCTGTTTTTGCTGTCTGCTTCTCTCCTTCCTTGTCCCTGGTCCCCCGCCCTTCTGTGCCTCTCCCCTGACCCTCCGTGGCTGACCGTGCTCTCCCTTCAGCTGGGGGCCTGAGCCTCACTCCGCCCTCTTCTGCGGGAGCCAACCCGATGGCCTCTGGCCACCAGCCCATAAAACCTGCCAGCTGCTGCGGCTTGTCGCCCCTTGCTGGCAGGGCCACTCAGACGGCCCTGGCCGTGCCTCCAGACAGCCTTAGGGACATCTGCCTTCTGCTTCCAGAACAGTTTGGAGAAAGTGAACTTGGGGTGGATTCGGGACTGGTGCAGCTCTCCAAGCCTTCTGGTCCTCCCCGAAGCCTCACCCCGCACAGCTTCATCCGTTCTTCCCTTCCTGACACCTCCTTCTCTTCGCGCCTAGGGTCCCCCTCCTGCCTGGGATCAGCATCTCTTCCTTATCTCGTGCTCCTTCCTTCTCTCCATCCCTGTCCTCTTAACTATTCCACCGCCTCCTGCCCTTCTTCCTCTCCATTAAACTCCAGTTCATCCCTAAACTTCTCCTTGCACCCCACTCTCCCCCTGCCCCTCTCCTGTCCTCCTCCCCTCCCGCAAACTTCCACCATGGATTCTGGGCCACGCTGGGCTGCCAACCCCATTCCCGGGGGCACCCTCTCCGCCCCCAATGCCACCACCCCCTGGCTGGGCCGGGATGAGGAGCTGGCCAAGGTGGAGATCGGAGTCCTGGCCATGGTCCTGGTGCTGACAACAGGGGGCAACCTGACCGTGCTGCTGACCCTGGGCCGGCAGGGCCGCAAGCGAGCCCGCATGCACCTGTTTGTGCGGCACCTGGCGCTGACCGACCTGGGTGTGGCGCTCTTCCAGGTGCTGCCCCAGCTGCTGTGGGACATCACCTACCGCTTCCAGGGCCCCGACCTCGTCTGCCGGGCCGTCAAGTACCTGCAGGCGCTCAGCATGTTCGCTTCCACCTACATGCTGCTGGCCATGACCCTGGACCGCTACCTGGCCGTGTGCCACCCCTTGCGCAGCCTCCAGCAGCCCAGCCAATCTGCCTGCCCGCTCATCACCGCCCCCTGGCTGTTGGCCGCCGTCCTCAGCCTCCCTCAGGTCTTCATTTTTTCTTTGCGGGAAGTAATCCAGGGCTCGGGGGTGTTGGACTGCTGGGCAGACTTTCGCTTCCCGTGGGGGCCACGGGCCTACATCACCTGGACTGCCTTGGCCATCTTCATCCTGCCCGTGGCCATGCTCACAGCCTGCTACAGCCTCATCTGCTACGAGATTTGTAAGAACCTGAAAGTCAAGACACAGACCTGGTGGGTGGAAGGCGGGGGCTGCGGGACTCGGGACGGGGCCTCACCTCCTGGCCCAGTGGCAGCCACCAGGGCACTGCCCTCTCGGGTCAGCAGCATCAGCACTATCTCTCGGGCCAAGATCAGAACCGTGAAGATGACCTTCATCATTGTGCTGGCCTATATCGCCTGCTGGGCGCCCTTTTTCAGCGTCCAGATGTGGACCGTGTGGGACAAGAACGCCCCTAATGAAGGCAAGTGTGTGGTCGGGATGGGGGGTTGGGGCAAGTGGGGAAGAGCAGGGAAGGGCGAGCAGGAGGATTGGGACGGGGCTACCTGCCTCCCAGCGCGCCCTTTCCTGCTGGCCTGCGGTGCCCACCACTGTGACCTGTCCCTCAGTCCCATGTCCCTCCCCCGTGTAGAGTGATTTTCTACTTAGCACGTGCCTCTCTGAGCAAGGAGTGCAGCCGAGTGTTGCCTTATAAGGAATGTGCTCCCTTGGGAAATGGAAGCCCTTTAGGGCCCTTTCAGCTGGGCTGAGGCCCATTGCTTTACACTCACTCTCCAGTGCACCCCGCTTGCCTCCACAGCACATTGGGCTCCTTCCTGTCCCTGGCTCTTTGAGAGGCTGCCTGTCTCCTCGCCTCTGCCCCAACTGTCAGCTGAGGTTTTGCCAGGACACAGCAGGTGCCTGTGACAGAATGAGGGGGACTGCCCCTGAGGGGTTGAGAGCGGAATCCAAAAACCAGTGTGCACCCAGATCTCTGACATAAATGAGATGGGGAGGGGGGTACCTGGACTTGGCCTAAAATCATGGTTATTTTCCCTGCATGTTCTACAAAAGTTGCCTTATCCTAGGTCTGCATCCATTAGAAAATGCAAGGCCTAGGTTTGGAACAAAGACAGTGTCTCCTCTTTGGGCTGGTCCTTCTACCTCTGAAGTCAACTTGGAGCAAGCCCTGTAGTTACAAAAAAAGTCAGAGAGCTAAGCCCCTGGAGTGGGGAGTCCCAGGTTCAAGTCTCAGCTGTGCTCTTCCCTAATGAAAGGACTCCTGTGAGTCCCTTCTCCGTTCTAGCGCTCAGTTTCCCTCTCTGTTTTGCGAGGCCTGGATTCGCTCCCAGGTTCTTCCCCGCTGTCCGCCTGAGGCTTCTCGGCTTCTCTCTTGGCAGATTCAACCAATGTGGCTTTCACCATCTCCATGCTTCTGGGCAACCTCAGCAGCTGCTGCAACCCCTGGATCTACATGGGCTTCAACAGCCACCTGTGGCCGCACCCCCTGCGCCATCTGGCCTGCTGTGGGGGTCCCCGGCCCCAGATGCGCAGGCAGCTCTCCCATGGCAGCTTCTCGAGCCGCCGCACCACGCTGCTGCTGACCCGCTCCAGCTGCCCGCCCACCCTCAGCTTCAGTCCCACCCTCGGAGGGAGGCCTGGGCCCGAAGGGCCACGGAAGGCCTCAGAGCAGGTGGACGGGGAGGGCATCACTGAGATAGACATCTTTTAGGGCACACCCCCTGGAGCCTGGCCCTGCCCGTGGGTCTATAGGAGGGTGTCTGCTCATCTTGGCACCAGGTGTAGATGCTGGGAGGGTCAGGGCTGGAGTTAGGGGAGCCCAGTGTGAGGCAGTGTGAAAAGGCCAGAAGGGCTACCCTGGGTGTCTGGCCTACCCTCGCTTGCTCCCACCCTCACCTGCTGGGAGTCAGGGAGAACTGAATTGTCTGCTCCCTGGTCCTGCCATATTCACAGGGTGTCTGGGGAGCACACCCATGTGGTAGATGTGGGGCCCAGATCTGGGGCAGGCCTGGGACGGCCCTGCCTGGGCTCCACAGTTGGCTGGAACTCAGAGGCTGTCCCCTACTTGGCTGCTTGTGCCCAACCTCACCTGACCAGCATGCCCAGCCCAACCAGGAGAGGAGAGAAGTGAAAAACGACCAGAAGACCCTATTGGGAGCCTGGGTTTTTACATTTAAAACATTTTCTTTTTTGTAGAGGGAGGATTGTTTAATGAAGAAAAATGAATGGGTCTGGGCGCTTCACCTGCTGTGCCCACGTGTCCACTGGAGAGAGATCTAATATTTAGTACAGCATCAGGTACTCTGCAAGTTCAAGTTCCTTTTCTCCCCCCCCTTCCACCCTCCCTTTCTCCTGTATAGGATGGGAGGAAGTGTTGTGTATTTGCAGTGGTATTACCCAAGGAGGGTGAGTGTGAGAGAAAGGTGGGGTGGCAAGGAGGGCATGAAAATGGTCATGATAAAATTAAGAATGGAGGAAGCCTCAGAGGCAGCAGGGAGGGTTGCTCTCCCCCGCCACTCCCAACACATCCACACAGCTCCTTCCTCTGGGCTGCGTGGAGGAGACGTCCTTTGAGAATGTGTGATGGGTCATGGCTCTGGATTTACTTGGGGCTCATCAGAGCTCCCCTGGGAATGTGTACGTGCTATGCTCCAGCAGGAGCCCGGGATTTAACACTTTCTGCCTTCAGGTAGCCATACGACCTTGGGCAGGTCACCGCTCTGCACCTCAATCTCCCCACCTGTAGAACAGAGATGTACTCTAAGGTCGTTCTCAGCTCTGACTTTCGTGACTTTGCAAGACTGGAAATGACATTTCAAGGGAGGAGCACAAGGGCTCTAACCAACGGGCTCTAGAAGAATTGTTGGATTTTCATGACAACGACATTTATATTCCGACTCAGTTCTAGTGACTGTGGTCCTTCCAGGGCCATTCTGTCCATTTTGCCCCCAATTCTGTGATGCTGATCCTGGGAGAGATAGCAGAGCCGGTAGAATCTGGGCCTTTGCCCTGAGTTCTCTCCAATGGGATTTATGTCATGGGATAGCTTTCCTGCGCTCGTTCTGATTCTAATCTCAGAGATGGCCTTGACGGTAGAAAGAGCATCAGCTAAAAGGTCAGGAGAATGGGTCCTGGTTCCATCACCATGCTGACCACTGATAACCAACAGAGGTGAAATACTTGACCTCTTGGCTGTGGGGATCAAATACCCTGTTTCCCCCAAAATAAGACTGTGTCTCATATTAATTTTTGCTCCCAAAGATGCGCTAGATCTTATTTTCAGGGGATGTCTTATTTTTCCATGAAGAAGAATACGGTACACATTTATTGTTGAACAAAAAAGGAAATTTGTTACCTGTATACGGGACGGTAGTACTGTAGTTGTCATCACAAACCAGCTCACTGATTGGCCGCAGAGCAGCCAGAGATGTTGAGGCAGTGCGTGGTCTCTTTAAATCAGGAGTCAGACGCCTTACAGTAGCTTCGGGGGTCTTATATTCCAGGGTGGCCTTATGTTTGGGGAAGCCTTATTATTGGGGAGGCCTTATTTTCAGGGGGATGCCTTATATTACAGCTAGAGGCAAAACTGGGAGTAGGTCTTATTTTCGGGGGATGTCTTACTTTCAGGGAAACAGGGTAGGACTGTGGATGGATAGGAGGTATGTAAACCCATGAGCTCTATACTATCTAATCTTAAATTCTAAGAGATTGCTCATCTAATTAGGAGCACCCGAGAGCAGCTCTAGGAAACAGATTCAATCTGTCCTCTTGTAGGGAGGCTTTGAGGAATGATTGTAGCTTTGGGGATACACTTTTAAGAGGCCACTCAGCTTTGAGAAGACTCCTTCGGTTTCTTTAAAAGAAAAGAACTAAGCTGAGTGTTGTGAGTAAGCAAAGCATTCCAGCCCTTCAGGGCTAGAGGACTGGAGGGTGGGACACAGGGCCTAGGAGGGTGGGACACAGGCTCAAGGAACAGAACCCACAGTGTGTTCATTGCATTCTGCTGCCCAGGTGGGTCCCTGACACCCAACCCTTCTTCTCAGTCCATCCACCCGGTGGATCTTAGGAGTCTCCCATGCCAGCCTGAGCTGTTGAAGTTGTTCCTCCCCTCACCCCTTCAGACCAAAGTACCTGACGCTAGTGCCCATAATAAAAATGAAGAATATTGTCGCTCATCATAATGAATGGGAAGTAGAAAGCACACCAATCTTATACCCCAAAGGTATGGGTTTGAGTGCTGATCTCACCCCTTTTCTACTGTACAAACTTGGGCAAGTTATCCAGTCTCTCAGAGCAACGGTTTCCTTATCTGTTACAAAGAAATAAAAACGCCACCTTGTTAGAGGGGTTGGGAGACTGTAGACAATAGAACACTCTGCTGATGTGGGAGAAGATAATGATAGCTGGCTTCAGGTTGCTTCTGGTGGGTAATTTCTAGGGCAGAAGCCCATGAGACTACATTTCAGTGGGGAAGAGAGGAGACTTGGAATGAAGGCTGCCAGAGCAACTTCTGTGTCTACTCTTCCTATAGCAAATAATACTTACCTCTATTACGGCTTCAGTTTTGCATTGTACACCGGGGATTCGCTTGTGGTGGTGGCTAGGGCGCCCTCACTGTTCCTCCCAGGGAAAGGCAGCATTTGATCTTTTCAGAAAGCTGGTGCTGTCCAGTGAGGAGGGCAGTAGGGAACAACTGGACTCTGGGCTGGAGCCTCAGGAGCCTATCCCAGGAGGCTCCTGAAGGAAATGGCTGGATCTTGTCTGGACCTAGGAATGACAGCGCTGGCAGTCCATGTAGGGACAGACATTCTGGGACAGCACAGGGCCTTGGATAAGGTCCAGGCAAGTGGGCCTCTGTGGGAAGCAAGAAGGTTCTGTGCTATCTGGGTCAATCTCATTTTTTAAAATTGATTTTTAGAGAGAGAGAGAGAGTGAAACCGATATGAGAGAGACATCGATCGGTTGCCTCCTGTGCACATCCTGACCAGAATCAAACCCACAACCTAGGGACGTGCCCTGACTGGGAATGAAGCCCACAGCATTGTGGTGTATGGATGATGAGCCACCTGAACAGGGCTGGGTAAATCTCAGTTTTGGTAGCTAACCACAGAAGGCTAACTCTGTGAAATACAGTACTTTAGTCCCTTAGTACTCGTTAGGGAGCAGGGCAGAGGATGGCAGGAGGGGGGTAATGGGTTGATTGTCAGGGTTTCTCAGGGTGACTTTTTATGTTGTTTGATATAGGTCAATAATTCTCCAGATGTACTTTGTATATAAATAGGTCTTTTAAGGGGCTATAAACTCAGCCTAGGCTGCACCAGCTCACTCCTGGGTCAGGAACCCAGAAATGTAGTTGAAATTCACCAATAAAATCCCTTAGCAACCAGGAAATTTCTAGGCATCTTTGTTTTCTAGCAATAAGGATAGTAGTATAGGCCAGTGGTCAGCAAACTCGTTAGTCAACAGAGCCAGATATCAACAGTACAACTATTGAAATTTCTTTTGAGAGCCAAAATTTTTTAAACTTAAGCTTCTTCTAACGCCAATTCTTCAAAATTGACTCGCCCACACCGTGGTATTTTGTGCAAGAGTCACACTCAAGGGGCCAAAGAGCCGCATATGGCTCACAAGCGCAGTTTGCTGACCATGGATATAAGCAAATTAAAGTAAAATTTTGATCTCCTTGAGCAGGGCATGGGCAGGGAAAGGTTGAGGTGTGGGAGCCTCCTTCCCGGAGCCCCTTCACCCAGTTTTAAGAAAAAAGAAACAAGAGTGCGATTTTCCTTGCAGCCACACGGTGACAGTGTGGAGCTGAAAGTGGGTTTGAAACAGTAATGACCTTGGGGTAGGCTGGGAAAGTCACCAGCCTCCCAGCTCTAAGGCCATAGGAACTTTCCCTAACGTTCTAGAGTCTTGGTCTCTCATTTGACCCAGTTCTCCTGGACACATACTTCTTTCTCACGAAGCTCAAGGAGAATGCATTTGGCAAGAAAGGACAAAGAACAAGAGATGAAAGACTGAGTGTAAAAATTCCTGCCTGAAAGAGTGAGTGTTTAAGGGTGCCAGTGGGACCTAAAAACAAAAAAACAAAACAATAAACCCAGATAAGATGGATTTACTATAATGTGTTTGATTTAGAGGCTGGGAGCTTGATGTAGAAGGCCTCTTGAGAGCCTGTGCTGTCCTGCCCCCCTCGTGTGTGCCCCTCTCTCCCCCACCACCAGAAACCTGTTCTTATCCGAAGAGCAAAAAACCCACTGATGTTGGGCATAAAATATCTCCTCGCCCTATTGGGGCTTGTTGGCTAATAAGACAGGGTCTCTCACAGAATTCTGCTGAAGTTCTATGGTGAGCATTTGCTGCTTGCTCCTTTAGAATAAGAATTTATTGAAGACAGGTGGACTTTATTCTGGTATACTGTTTATTCCCAGTTCATTATTATCAATCAACCATCACCTGGTTGCCAGTAGCAAGTTAATTTCTCTGTATCCTCTTATAAGATAGTTTTGGAGAGGTTTTCATCCAGTTCTTGCCCACAGAGGAACCCAGAGTGAGTGGGGCAGCATGATTGTTCCCTGCAGGTGCCGATGACATACCACACTGGAGAAAGTGACTTCACTGTACTGGAAACTATACAGGTGACCATTCACATTTAGGCAGCCAACCTTCTAAGCTTCCAGGAGCATCCTAAGCCAGTGGTCGGCAAACTCGTTAGTCAACAGAGCCAACTATCAACAGTACAACGATTGAAATTTCTTTTGAGAGCCAAATTTTTTAAACTTAAACTTCTTCTAATGCCACTTCTTCAAAATAGGTCGTGGTATTTTGTGGAAGAGCCACACTAAAGGGGCCAAAGAGCCGCATGCGGCTCGCAAGCCGCAGTTTGCCGACCACTGTCCTAAGCAAAAGGCCACTTTATTTCTGGCAACATGGCTAGCAATGACTTTGAGGAGCAGTTCAAGTTGTTAGCTGTCTCCAGTCATCAGCTTTTTGGCCCAAACTCCTTAGGACATGATACGAGCCCTTCTCTCTACTTACCGAGGCATCTGAGGAGTCATCTGTACCATGGACACTCAATCAAACCTCTGTAAGTCACTTGGAGCCACACTTTCAACTTGCTTCCTAAACAACACTCCCCAAGAATGCCTGCCCTTTATAAGCAATCGGGGTGGGTGCTAATGTTAAACTCCATGATATATTTATTGGCTCTAACATGTCATACTTTTGAAGCCAATCATAGCAGAGTTCATTAGAGACCTTAATCATATGGTCATGATATTCAGGTCTCTGTTCTCTTTGACAACAACTCCCTGATCCAAGTCTCCCCACTGTCTCTGAGCCCAGGCACAGACATTACCCCATAGAGTTCAGAGAGCCTGCATCTAGTCAGATATGCCCCCTTTTCTTCTGCCTCTTCTCCCATCAGTAAATTTCCACTCTTCTTCTTCTTTTTCTTTAAAATATATTTTTATTGATTTCAGAGAGAAAGAGAGAGGGAGAGAGATATAGAAACATCCATGATGATAGAGAATCATTGTTCGGCTGCCTCCTGCTCATCCCCCACTGGGGACTGAGCCCAAAACCAGGGCATGTGTTCTTGATCGGAATCAAACCTGGGACTCTTCAGTCTGCAGGCCAATGCTCTATCCATTGAACCAAACCAGCTAGGGCCCACCCTTCTTTCTAAGCTGAGTTCAGAAGCACCTCTCTCTGGGCTGTTTTCTCTGATCAGGTCCACCTAATCCTGACACTCTTGAGCGAACTTTGCCTACCATTGATAGGCTCTGGTTTCACTGCTCTGTTAATTCCCCTCTGCCACATGTTATTTTGCACATGTTCCTGCCTGTCGTCACAACTAGGTCGTGCATGCGGTACCCCACCCACACAGCTGCTCAGCCTTCATTTTACGATGCTCCTCCCCAACTCCAGGGCCTGTCCATATTCTGCAGAAAACAGGCCCTCGATCTGCCTGACTGTGCTGCTGCCGTGTCCCCTCTTCTGGCGTGGCAATGGTCTCAGCTGTGTCCTCATGCAGTCTCTTTGGCTGCATTGTACATGCCTGAACCTCTTCGGTTCTCTGTCGTTTTGTTTGTTTATTGTATGTTTTTTTCCATTTCAAAAGAAATCAATAAGAAGTACAATTTTGCTTCTGAATGCACTGTTGTTGTCAGTGTTTATTCCTCATCCTGCCCCTCTAATCAATATAATCTCCTTTTTCCATTAAAAAAAGCTTTCTAGGGAGATATCTTCATCCATTCTGGCTGCCTAACAAAATGCCACAGACTGGGTGACTTATAAACAACAGACATTTGTTTCTCACAGTTTTGGAAGCTGGAAACCCAACATTAGGGTGTTGGCATGGTTAGTGAGGGCCTTCTCTAGGCTGTGGACTGCTCATGGTATCCTTATAAGACAGAAGGGCTGCCCGAGCCAGTTTTGCTCAGTGGATAGAGTCATTCTGTGGACTAAAGGGTACAAGATTTGATTCTGGTCAAGGGCATATGCTCAGGTTGTGCACTCAATACCCAGAAGGAGGAGTGAGGAGGCAGCCAATCAGTGATTCTCTCCCATCATTGATTTCTATCTCTCTCTCCCTCTCCCTTCCTCTCTAAAAATAATTATATATATCTACACTAATAAAAGAGAAACATGCAAATTGACTGTCCCTTCGCTACGCCCACCAGCCAATCAGGACCAAGTATGCAAATTAACCAAACAAAGATGGTGGTTGGTTTACATATGTAGGCATGAAGGGAAAACTGAAGAGAAAGTAGAAGGAAGCCAAACACTACAGAAGGGAGCAAAGTGGTGGAGAAGAGAGAGAGACAGCGGAGAAGGGAGGGAGCGAGGTAGTGGAGGAAGGAGTGAAGCCCTATTCTTGCACGAATCTTCCTGCAACAGGACTCTAGTGTATATATAAAGACAGAAGGGATTAGGGAGCTCTGTGGGATCTCTTTTATAAGAGCACTAATTTCATTCACAAGGGCAGCACTCTCATGACCTAATTACCTCCCAAAGTCCCCATCTCCTAATGCCATTACCTTGGAGGTTAGGATTTCTACATATGAATTGTGGGGGGAGGGAGGAGTACAAACATTCAAATATAGCACGAAAGAGCAACAATGGCAGACTAAGGTGAATGGACATATAGATCAGCAAATACTTCAAGCCATAGAAACCAAGCCAGAACCATTTCTTCAGTTTCTTGGGGTGAAAAAGGAACCTGGGAATAGGAAAGCCACAGACTGCTCCAATACCAGGACTAGAAAGTCATTTTCAGCCAGCAGAGGGAGCAAGTTCATAAATCATTTCTAAGATCTGGATGCCACTCATCTGGAGTTTGAATTTGGCTAAGAGTATTCCTAGGGTTTCCACTTTGGCAGATGTTTAGCCATGGTGAACATTTAAAAAAAAAAATCTGTCTTAATGAACTGTTGGAAAAAGTATATTGTATATTCCTCTAGTCACTGCTTACTGCATGCGATCAATTTTAAGTTAATTTTCTGAGGTTTCCTAGGACTAGGATATCTGTAAACAATGACAAATTTCATCTTACTTTCCAATAGTTATAGCCCTTATTTTTGTCAAGTGTTTAATTGAACTGCTTAAAACTTCTAGAATGATATTAGATAATGAAGGAAATAGCAGGTTTGTGGGCATTCTTACTTTGTTCAGGATCTAATAGAACTATGTCCAGGACCTTACAGTTAAATATCACACATCTACTGATTTCAGATAAGCTATTCTTAATCCAGTTAAGGAAGTGTCCTTTTATTCCTAATTAGAGGCCCGGCACATGAAATTATGCTCAGGCCTGGTCCCTAGGCCTGGCCTGTGATCAGGGCCATCTTTCCCTGCTGCCAGCAGCCAGTCCTGCCACCCACTGACACCCACACCCCATTTGCCATCAGGCGATTGGAGCCTGCTGGCCAGGGCGAGATACCTAAAGGTTAGCCATTCCCATCCTCTTGCCAGCCTTGCCCTCTGCTGCTGGTCACCCTCTGTGTGTGGGGCAACTGGTAGGGCAGGGACCTTGGCCTGGCGCTGCCCACATCTGCCACCACTCATCCCTGGTTCCCCATCAGGCAATCAGAGCCTATGGGCCGGGGGAAGGGACCAAGAGGTTGGTCGACAGGCCTGGATCCAGTGATCAGGGCCTGCAGGCTGGGGGCAGCTCCTGCATTGAGCATCTGTCCCCTGCTAGTCAGTGTGCATTACAGCAACAGTTCATTCTGCCATTCGGTTGATTTGCATATTACCCTTTTATTATATAGGATTAGTTAAAAAGAAAACAACAAAACAGGAATAGATATTGGATTTTATTAGGTTAAATTTGGGAAGTTGTTCTTGTAGTAACAGATTGTGATGCTGGTTGGCGATTATCAGGCAATATTTGTCATCTCTTGTTCATAAGAAACAGTGAGTTCAAATGTTGAGCGATAGTAGGCTTTCTAAGTGGACTATTTAAAGTTCTGAGGGCAAAGCAGGATTACTCAGCACCCCAGCTCTGGAAAAGGAACACACGCTGGGCTGGGCAAGAGGAAAAGAGAAACTGGTGGTTGCCGTTTATTTAAAACTTTTAAGGAAGTTGTTCACTGACAATAATTAAATGGCTCAAAGGTTAATTTAATTGTAAGACGGCCAACTAGTACTCTATTATAGCTGATTAAAATCTTTAAAAACAATTTTCTGTGGAGACTTCCCCACTTTCCCTAATGATCTGCTTCAGTGAGCTCAGAGTCAACCTGGAAGCTCTTCCTAACTTCCCATCTGAGCCTTTCTTGCTGAGATACAGCCTATTTTTTCTCCCAAGCTTTGTTAAGAAAACACACACCAAAAAACAGGAAGCAATTCCCTCCAAAATAAGTATGAGAATTTGTAGAGAACTTGACCCCATTTAACAAAGCAGACCCTAGAAGTCACATGGCCACTTGGGAGTACTCTACTGGTTCAGAGGCAGTAGGGTTCACAAAAGTCCAGAGATTGTGCTTGTGGCTTTTTGGGTTGATATTGACATAATCTGTCATGTCCTCGATGTCCTCATAGTCCAGGGCAGATTCGTTCTCTAGTCCTCCTGTGGCTGGAAAGACCACTTGTGTGTAATTCACCATCTTGGTGGCCTTGGGGAAAAAGAGTGGAGAAGTGTAGGTCAAGATTCGTCCCATGGCTAGAGGAGGTAGGACCGCAGAACTAAACTCTCACTCAGAGAGGCTTGCCCTAGGCTGGATGAGAAGGACCCTGGCTCCCAGGGAGTCACAGCTGAGAGCAGGGTCAAGGCAGTATTCCTCCTGTCTGAAGGGGATGAATGGATTTAAGGGAGAAAGATGTAGAGAATCAATTCAAATGCGGTCAGGACTCAGAGCAGTGGCCCAGTGACTGGGATATGGGGAGAAGGAGGCTTCCCATGAGCACTCCCATTAAAAAAAGGTGGTGGTGGTGGTGAGCCTGACTTCAGAGAGAGAGGAAGGGAAAGGGAGAAAGAAATAGAAACATCAACAATGAGAGAGAATCGTTCATTGGCTGCCTCCTGTATGCCCTCTACTAGGGATTGAGCCTGTAACCCAGGTATGTTCCCAAACCAGGCATCTAACCTCCCCCTCCTGGTACATGGGTCAATGCTCAACCACTGAGCCACACTGGATGGGTAGCACTCCCATTTTTCCAGCCCACTCGGACCCACTTTGCTTGGATGATCCCTGTGAACAAGGAGCTGTGAGTGAATGCCTAATCACCCTCTCCTGAGGATGCTGCGGTGACTCACAAAGCCCCTCCCTTCTAGCTCCCATCTCTGTAGCCAGGTGGCCTGAGTTCTTGGACCCCAGGCTGCATATGGAGGGCTGGGATGGCTAGGAGTGTCCTTTACCTGGCAGGGGGGAGGTGAGCAGCCGGCGCTGTCTGAGGTGTCGGAGCTCTCTGAGGATGTGTTGCAGTCATCTAGAGAGAAATAGAAAACTTCTAAAGAAGGCTGGAGGGTGTTAGGAGAGGACAGAGACCATGGAAGGGAGGCTGGGACAAAGACAGAGGCAGAGCCCGCAATGCAAAGAGGAGCAGGAAAGAGAGATAAAGAGCTCCCAAAAGGGTAAGAGGGATAGAAAAAGAGAAGGGAAGGAAGACAGAGCCTCCAAAGATAAGCAGGAACATGGCCTAGAGTCCAGGTGCTGCTGTTTGTCCTGAAGCTAACTGGCTTGCTTGTGCTTGAGTGCAGCAAACAGGGACATGCTGAGACTGTGTGCCCCAAGCAAACAGCTCTGGCCTCAGAAGTCATGGGCACAGGTTCTAGTCTAACTTGTGCCTAATTCCAAGCAGGTCTCATCCTTTTTTTGTGCCCTGGTTTTGTTCACCATAAACCAAGAGGATTGGATGATGATCTCTGAGCTCCCTGGCAACTAAAGGGCCTCTGAGTCTGGCCAGGTTCTGGTACAGCTTTAGGGTCAGGGATCATGATGAGGCCAGTGACTCTCACATTTTGCTGAAACTATGAGTGGCATCTTCTGGCCACCATGTGCCCTGAGACCTTGGCTCAGTGCTAGGAAGCCTGACAACCAGATCTCTCCAACTCAAAAGATCACAGTGGAAGGAGGGAGCAAACCCAAATCAATCAAGAGATAAAACAATGGAAAAAAGTATGGCCTCTGGAGGGTACTCCTCCAGGGGTCATTGTCATGCAGCAGAAGCAACAATTTCCACTGTGTCAACAGGGACCTGGTGAGACTCCTGAGCCCCGAGATAGAAAGCAAGAGGGTGATAAGCCTGTTGGTCCACTTGCCAGAGACAGACAGACATTTGAATCATTAGCAAGACTCATATTTACTGAAGTGCCCGGACACCCCTGAGGATCTAAGATGGAGCCCCTGGGAATAAGGCGAAGTCAGCTTCTGGGACTAGCCAATGACACTGGCCAGATGGCAGGATGCATAGCACCAGCCATGGCTGGATGCAGGCAGAGTCATTCAGAATCTTGGCTCCACCACTAACTGGCCAGGTGAAAGAGAAGATGCCTTAGTATTGCAAGGAAAGGAGCAGAAACAGTCCTCAATTCCCCTCTGCAGTCATTCACACGTGACCAGAGCTAGCAAAGAGCTTAGACCCACATACACCCAACAAGGTCTGCTCCACTGATGGGGTGAATGACTTTCTGGAAAAGGTAGGGTAGCGAGGCCTCTATTGGGATGAGTGAGAGAAATCCGGGCTGGGTTTGGGTGTCAGGGACAGACTTGGGCTGCTGCGGGAAGGCTCTCCGGCTGTTTAGACAGAGCACAATACACTTTATGACCGTGTTTCTCCAAACCCGTCACTCACTCCTGTAATGGGGCTCCCACGCAGGGGTGCTTCCCTCTGCCCCAGTCTCCTTCGTCTCCTTCGTCTCCTGTGCAGCAGGGGAGTGGTGGTGGGCAGAGCTGGGCTTGGGGGCCCAGAGCCTGGATCTTTTGAGTAACTGTTCATTCTCTTTGGCTAGAGGGAACAGAGCAAGAGTCCAAAGTGAAAGCTCCCTGGGGCAGGCACCTCCTATTTCTGAGCAGCACTCTCCTTAGAGAAAACGATCAGAAGGATCTTTTCAAACCTCAGCCCCCTCCACTGTGACATCCCTCATCTCACTTGGAGAAAAAAACAAGTTTTAACCTTGAAGGCCCTCCATGGCCTCACTCTTTCTTCCTCTCTGGCCTCACCTCCTTCTCTCATGCCAACTCCTTAGCTCCAGCCACCCAGCCTCTGCTCCTGCTGTGATATGCCAAACACTCTCCTATCTCAGGTCACTTCCTCGCTTCCCTCAAGTTTATAATTAAACGAGAGGCCTGGTGCACGAAATTTGTACACTCAGGGGAGGGGGATGGCCCCTCAGCTTGGCCTGCACCCTCTCGTAGTCCAGGAGCCCTTGGGGGATGTCCAACTGCCAGCTTAGCCATATCCTAGTCTAAGAGAGGCTCCCGCCACTGCTGCTGTGCTCCCCAGCCATGATCCTGGCTTCTGGCTGAGCGAAGCTCTTCCTGTGGGAGTGCACTGACCACCAGGGGGCAGCTCCTGCATTGAGTGTCAGTCCCCTGGTGGTTAGAGCACATCATAGCCACCCATCATTCTGCAGTTCAATCAATTTGCATATTAGCCTTTTATTATATAAGATGTCAGCATCTCAGGAATGCTGGCCACCACTCAATCCATATCCCTTGCCTTGCTTTTTTTTCTTCCTAGCATTTTCCATAATCTAACCCATGTATTTTACTTATCTTATTTGTTGTCTGTACCCGCAAGGATACAGGGCAGGGATTTTTTTGTTTATTTCCTGTTTTATTGAATAAATGAATAAATGAACAGATGGATGGATAGATGGATGGATAAATAAAGATAAGTTTCAACTTTCTTCATGACATTGTCCTGTCCATTCTTGCCTTAACCAAAGAAATGTTTTATTTTCCCTAATTGTAATGTCTTCCCAGGACACAGCTTCTCTACTCGCCATTGTGAAGCAGTTCAAGATTTGAAGGTGATCTCTTAGTCCAGTGGTGGGCAAACTGTGGCTCATGAGTTTGCCAACCACTGACCTAGACTCTCAATTCCAATAATTATAGGCTGTTGTTTTTCCTTGTGATTTAGCCCCTATCCCAGTGGTCAGCAAACTCATTAGTCAACAGAGCGGCAAACCACGGCTTAAGAGCCACATATGGCTCACGAGTTGCGGTTGCCGACCACTGTCTTAATCTAACCTAACATATTGCCTTCTGCAGCAATTCAATGCCATTTCTTCATGTTCAGTCCTTTGTGGTGATGAAGAAAATTAATTAGGCCCAGGTTCAATGAGGTCACCCTCACAAGCATTACAGAAGCCTCTCTCTAGGCAGAAGGTCCAGGTAGTGGAAGGATTCTGGGCTGTGATTCCCAACCAGAAATAGGTTGGGTCTGAGTGGGGACTACTCGGTCAGGATGAGGGGTCATTTGGCCAGTGAATCCTCAAGGTTTTCAAAAGATACTCGGAGACTCCAAAGGGCTGGCCTTGCTGCAGACGGGAATGATCCCTGGGGGTAACTAGGAGAGGAGAGGATGCTGAGCCGGTTACCCATGTGTCTGCTGAGCAGGTAGTAGATGGCTGTGAGGAGGCAGGCCTGTAGGATCAGGGACACGACTGCGATCACTAAGCCATGCCAGAGCTTCATGTCTCTGTTGGGAAAGGAGAGGGGTCAGAGTGAGAAGTTACAGAGATGCCAATACAGCTGCAAACCCATCTCTGCCCAGAGCCAGAGAGAGCCCTCTGGTCTTGCTGTGTGTCTGCTCTCTGGACAGTAAGGCCTGAGAAGCCAGCTTTAGCAGTTAGCCTGGTGGGACCTCACTCACTCTGTCAGCATGGCCAGCTTCCTGCAGGGCAGCCTAGGGTTGTGAGTGGGGCTCAGGTGCTTCCCAGTGCAGCAGGAAGAAACTTGAGAGGAGCCACCTTGGCTACCTCATTTCCAAGTAATGGCGCCAGCAGACCTGTCAAGAGACCTGCAGGAGGCAAGGCAGCTCTGGTCAGGACTCCTGGCATGACGTGAACCCAATTCTCCTCAGGTAAGTCAGCTGCTTGGGGCCGTTTGCACTCCTCTCCCAGAGCTCCAAGTGACTGTGCACAGAATGAAACTGCAGAACTAAGATACAGTGGTACCTCGAGATACGAGTGCCCTAACATACGAGATTTTTGAGATACGAGCCGTCGAGCGAGCGATTTTTGCTTTGAAATACGAGCAACAGTTGAGATAGGAGTAATCGCATGGATCGGCCAGCTGCACGTGACCCACCAGTTTACCGCGACTCGAGCATCGCATAGTTTCTTTCTCAAGGTTACGGAACGAATTAAACTCGTATCTCGAGGTACCACTGTACTGCAAAGAAAATGCAGGAATGATGGAGATAAAGCAAGAGGGGATTTTTTAGGAAAAACAATGACCTTGAAGGATTTGGTGACTTGACTGAAAAAGGGCACAGATATGTTTTAGTGTAGATACTTACTTCTCAAGCAAATTTCAGTACCGGACTGATTTCTGGGGCAGCTGCAACAGGAAGACTGGACTTGACCAGGAGAGCTTGATTGCAGCAAACAGCCGGAGCTCAGCCGGTATGTCTGCAAAATCAACAGCATTCCACTTTTAAGGCACTCTTTGGTATTTTTAAAAATGTATCTTTTTATTGACTTCAGAGAGAGGAAAGGAGAGGGAGAGAAATAGAACCATCAATGACGAGAGAGAATCATGGATTGGCTGCCTCTTGCATGCCCAACACTGGGGATTGATCCTGCAACACGGCATGTGCTCTGACTGGGAATCGAAGCATAACCTCCTGGTACATGGGCTGATGCTCAAACACTGAGCCACCCAGGCCAGGCTCTAATGCTTTGGTATTGAGTTACTTCATGTTGAATGTCTCATTTTTCCTTAATCACAGAAATCGTTCTTCTCCCATCAAAGTGGGTGGCCAGAAAGATACCAGGGCTGGGTTCTGATACCACATCAAAGCTTAAATTTTTTAAGGTTTCTCTTATCCTTTACTTATTAAAAATTAAGCAATCTATACTAATAAAAGGGTAATATGCAAATTGGTCAGGACACACTCACAGTAATGACCAAATAGCAGGCTGCGTGGGATGACCAGGCCAGCAGGGAGTTAGTGAGGGACAACCAAATGACTGAACAGTTGGTTGCATGGGGTGACCAGGTCGGCAGGGGGCTTAGTGAGGGATGACCAATGACCGAACAGCCAGCTGCATGAGGCTGCATGAGGCTGCATGAGGGATGATCAACGACCGAACAGGCTGGCAGAGCGAGGTAGTGAGGGGCAACCAGGCTGGCATGGGGGGCAGTGAGGGGTGACCAGGCTGACAGGGGGGGCATTTGGGGACAACCAGGTTGGCACAAGGGGGCAATTGGGGGCGATCAGGCAGGCAGGTGAGCAGTTAGAAGCCAGTGGTCCCGGATTATGAGAGGGTGCAGGCTGAGCTGACGGGACCCCTGCCTCATACATGAATTTCATGCACTGGACCTCTAGTGAATAGATATTTATAGTATAAGCATTTTATAAAATCACCTTAAATTTTATTCTATGAAATTGTCTACATATTTTTATGATATACTTTGTGAATATATATATATACACACACACACAATCTTTTAAAACATGGGGTCATACTAATTAGCAGCTTTTTCTCTTCATTTAATGTATTTTAAATACGTTTTGAGATCAGAAAAAACACCATTAAGAAGCTCAGTTGAGGCCCACAGACCAAAGCTGATGCCAAGGCTATTTTGTTTGATGATATGCTTTAAAGATTTAGGGACTCGTACTCTTTAGCCCCTGGCTGATCCCTGAGGGCATTTGAGTTTGCCATCCTTGACTTTTGTAGAATCATTTTAAAGTCCTACTAGTCCACTTTGTCAGTGTTTCTTAGCTGTCTCTGATGTTTGGAGCCAGACAGTTTCTTGTTGCCTGGAACTGCTTTGTACACTGCTGGGCACTTAGCATTCTGAGAGCCCACCAATGTGACAGGTCAGTGCAGCAACCCCAATGACCAAATATGACCCCACATGTTTCCAAGTGCCCTCTTGAAGCAGGCATTGTTGCCCCCAATTGAGAATCACTGCATTAAATAATTGTTCCATTATTTTAGACCCAATACCTTATTTAACTCCTTATACAAAACCAAATTGCCTCGACTTCACTGCATCGTTTCCATATATATGAGCATCTTGCTAGCCAATGGCAGTCTCTGTGTCAGAATACTGCACGAGAGTCAAACAGGGTGAAACAGGGATCAAGGTTTGTTTCCCTCTAGATGTGAATTACTGAACTTTTCATTGATTCAGTTTCTGTATCTGTAATATGGGGAGAAGGATAGTATCTGGATGGGTTTGTGGAGAGTGATGCTGTTTGTAAAGTACTTTCTTTTTTAAAAAAAATATTTTTTATTGATTTCGGAGAGGAAGGAAGTGGGAGAGAGATATACAAACATCAATAATGAGAGAGAACCATTGATTGGCTGCCGAGCCCGAAACCTGGGCATGTGATGTGCCCCTGACCGGAATCCAACCTGAGACCCTTTAGTCCGCAGCTGATACTCTATCCACCAAGCCAAACCGGCCAGGGCGGAACTTTCTACAATGCCAGACATGAGGAAAACACTCAATAATTATTAAGTATTTTTCAACCTAAAACATTCACCATAATGGCGGCTAGCGCAGAGCTGTTTAAATTGGGTTGGTCTATTTTAGGAACCTTAGGTATCCGTTTTGAGTAGTTTGGAGATAAGATCCCGGACAGGATGAGGTATGAAAATTATGACAGATGTCATTATTTCAGTGGCTAATGGCCCCTAACCACAATGAGCAGCTTGTTCCCTGGGGTATAATTGCAGACTGCCGATCAGGCAGTCGGCAGAAACATCTGCTCATTTGCACGCACACATACCCAGCACCTGGGAAATGAGCAATTTAAGGTGATTATGTTGTGAAAACTGTCTGGTACACCTTGTTCCATCGTCAGTAGAGGAGCTGTTCCACTCCCTTTCACAGTCGCTGAGTTTGACACCCAGACCTACCCTCAGGCACCTCAAGTCCACCCTTGAGCAGAGAGCTTTCCTTCTGTTCCCTGAAGACCTGGTAGAAATCCTGAGACCCCGGTTAGGCGGGGTCCATGTCCTTGTTTCCCCTCCTGCTCTCAGGGCCTTCCTAGTAACGCAGCCAGCCATCAGGGGCAAAGGGATGAAGACATGCCTCTTCCTGCCTGACTCCTGCTTTCCTTGGATACTCATTCTAGAAAGTGGTTTAAAGCAAGAGCACCATAAAGGATGATTGATAGCAATCTTTTAAAATTAAGTAGCTTTAACATTTTTAAAGCACTTATTAAGATTACTTTACAATCTTCATTAATTTACTTTAAAAATTAATAATTCACCCTAAACAAGAGAGACAAATTTAAAAGAAAAAAAAAATGAAACAAACAAACAAATAAAGAAATAATAATTTGCACTGGCCATGTGGCTCTGTTAGTTGGAGCATCATCCTGTGCACCAAAAGGTTTTGGGTTCGATTCCTGGTCAGAACACATACCTAGGTTTCAGGTTCAATCCTTGGTCTATAAATTAGCAAAACTGATGCCACAGGCACAGAAAACTTAAACAGGTCAAAACAGAAACAAAAAGACAAGAAAGAAGTTTGGAAAGCAGCATGGTATCTGGTCATGTATGGGAGGCAACTGATCGATGTTTCGCTCTCACATTGATCTTTCTTTCTTTCTCCCTGCCCCCCTTTCCTCTATCTCTAAAAAAAATAAATTAATTAATAAACATATCCTTTGGTGAGGATAAAAGATGAATAATTTGAGCTATAACACGGGTGGTATAGTGGAAAGAGAATGAGACAGGAAGATGAGAGTCTAGCTTCTCCTGGCTGTCACTTGCTAACTGTGTGACCTGGGAAAGGTAGAAGTCCTGGCCAGGCCCTGCTGAGTTAAGGGCTCCACAAAGTACCCCTAAGAGTCTTTCTGTCCCTAAGGGTTCTGTTTTTTAAAGGCTATGGTAGAGGAGGAGAAAAGGGAAACAAAGGTAGATGGAAAGAGAATATTTTCAAAGCAAAAAACCTTTGTTTCAATTTTATAATTTTACATAGCCTCTTCTACATTTCTAGACATTTTCTCCTAACTTAATATACAGTTTTGAATAATCAAAAAAGGGAGAAAACATACATAAACTGAATTAATAATGAATATAACCACAGAAATAGAGATAAAAATTGTGGAACCACTAAAGGATTTTTCAAAATATAAAATCTCAGTAAAATTAATGATTTCCTAAAAAACTATAAACTAGCAAAACGTAGGCACAGAAAACTTAAACAGATCAAAACAGAAACAAAAAGACAAGAAAGAAATTTGGGAAGCAGCATGGTATCTTGCCGCTAAGGGCAGGTAACTTGGAGTCAGATAGCCTGGGTTCACATCCCAGCTCATTCTCTGCAAGAGCTTGGTCTAGCTGTTTACCCTCTCAAAGCCTCAACATTTTGATCTGTAAGATGGGAAAAATAATAACTGATTCTGAGATGAATATAAATGACACCTACTTCTGAGGATGAAATAAGATGTGTGAAGCAGTCATAACTTTCGTCATATAGTAATAAGCATCCAATAAACGACAGCTATTATTATTTAGAAATTAAAAGCATTACTAGAATTACATACTAAAACTTGGTGTCTATATACTAGTTTTACAAATGAGTTATTTTAAACTTTTAAGGAACATGTGATTCTTATGCTACATAAGCAAATCCAAGGCAAAAGATGGGAAACTGTCCAGGATCATCTCACTTATGAATGCAGAGGTTAATATATATTAATTAGAGGCCTGGTACACCAATTTATGCACAGGTGGGGTCCCTTAGCCTGGCCAGCAATCAGGGCTGATTGGGGCTGTCTCGCCCAGTCCTGAGATAGAGACCGCAGAAGGTTGGCCAGCCGGGGGGAAGGGACTGCAGGAGGTTGGCCGGCCATGGGAGGTTGGCTTTGGGAGCGTACTGACCACCAGAGGGCAGCTCCTGTGTTGAGCGTCTACCCCCTGGTGGTCAGTGTGTGTTATAGCGACTGGTTGACTGGTCGTTCAATCGACTGGTCATAATGGTCACTTAGGCTTATATATATAGAGATATCAAGAAGTTACTCCAGGGATGTTTAGAATTCAGTTATTACAATGATGAAAAAGAACGGTGAGTATTTTCTGTGTACTTTTATCCTCTTGCTCTACAAAAACAGATATTATCACCATTTCCTAGATAAGGACACCAGGCTGGACGAAGTTGAGCAACTTGTCTGGTCTCCCTTCTGGAAGAGTCAAGTTTTAAACTCAAGCCCATCTGACTTCACAGCCTAACTCTCAATCATTACAAGAAACTGCCTTTTATATAATATAAAAACAGCACCAGTAAATAAAAATTTAAAATAGTGATCTCAGTAAATGCCAAAAAACATTTTATAAAATTGAATGCTTATTTCTTATTTCTAAGTTATACAATAAAAATATGAGGATTGTTATTTAATCTAACAAAGAATATCTCTTCTATACCAATAATCAACTTTACCAAATGGTAAAATATTTTAGCAGTTATTTGAGAACAAGGATATCTGCTACAATCATTTTTTAAAAAGTTAGTCCTAGATATTCTAATTCCTGGAAGTTTGAAGTTCCTCCAACCTTCAACCTATGATAATAAAGATATTAAATATTTATTGAGCATGTCCTATGTAACAGACACTTACATATATTAACTCACCCAATTCTCACAACTACCCTAAAGGTAGATATATTATTATTTCTATTTTACAGAGGACAAAAGTAAAACACAGAGAAGTTAAGTACTTGCTCAAGATAACGAGAAGCATCAATGGGGCTCTGTGCCCTGGTTGGCTGGCAATGGAGCTTGAGCTAATAAGCGATGCATGAAGAAAATGAAAGTATAGTTTGGGGCAAGGAGAAATCAAATTCATTCTTATTTGCAAAATATGTGATTTTATACCTAAATATCCCCAAAGAATCTATTAAAAAACTAGTGAAATTAATAAGACTGCCTAAGGGCATGATAAATATTCTAAAATTCCCAGCTATTCTTTCTATTTTTCCAGTAACAGGCAGTTAGAAAATAGAATTGGGGGATGGGCATCCATGAGCCTTAGCAACCATCACAATATATCTAAGAATAATTTTAATTATAAGAAAGTTATTTTGAAGAAAATAATAGGAATTTACTGGGAAATCTAAAAGACTTAAACTAATAGAAAGATATGTTTCATATTGGAAAACTAGAAGGTTAAAAATAAAATAAAATTGAAGTTGATTTCTTGGTTTAATTAAATTCCAATCAAAATTATAGTGAGAATTTTTTATAATTTAAAATTATTCTAAAATTTATCTGGAAGAAATAATAACAGTCAAGAGGGGCTAAAACCGGTATAGAATGAAATGTTACAAACATTTAAAATTATGTTTATGAAGAATAAATCTGGGGAAGAAGTCTGTTCCGTGAAAAAGTACAATACAATGTGATCACAAATAAACATAAAAAGAATGAGTATTTGCACTGGTTGATTTGCTCAGTGGTTAGAGCATTGGCCCTTAGACTGATGGGTCTCATATTCGATTCCTGTCAAGGGTATGTACCTCGGTTGCAGGTTGGATCCCCGGCCCTGATTGGGGTATGTGTGAGAGGCAACCAATTAATGTGTCTCTCTCACATCAATGTTTCTCTCTCTCTCTGCCTCTCTCCTTCTTTTCCACTCTTTCTAAAAGTCAATTGAAAAAATATCCTTGGGTGAGGATTAACAACAACAACAATAGAATGAAAATTTGTAAAGAAAGAACACTCTCGGTCATTAAGCATTTTGTCTGTCATATTAGTTTAGTAATAAATCTCCCTAAATCACCTCATTCAGTTCACCAAATCCAGAATAGTTCATGGACAATAATTCTGCATATAAAATATAAATTTGTTCATGAATATAAATTTATGAAAATTAGGGATTTTACTTAAATACACTTTGTTCAAAAGGGGGAAATGGGAAAAAATATGCCTAAATGTTAACAAAACTAGGTATTGGGATTATAGATGATGTTTTATTTAATTCTTGATACTATTTCTTATTATCAAAGATTAGTGTAATTAATATGTATCTTTTATCCAATTAGGAAAAAAATATTTTTAGAGTATTGTAACCAGCTCAGAAATTCTGTGTGGATTAAATTATCATAATACCAGATTTAAGTGATCATAATATCAAATGATCATAATACCAAATTAAATTATCATAATACCAAATTATCATAAAACCTATATAAAAATTTATTTACATCTAAATTGCATCTCACCATGTTAATAGAACATTGAGATAATCAGCTAAATGTCTGCATTGCAATCAATCAGAAATATATTGAGTAGTCCGTGTACACAGTTCTGTGTGAAATGCTCTGGTAGACCTGAAGGAGGAGAGAACGCCATTCAAAGGCTTCTTGTGGATTTAAAAAAATACTATAAATGTATTTTTTTTCTCTCTCTTTTTTTTCTTTCTTTTTTCTTTTATTTATTTTTTATACATATCTCCCCATTGCCCCCCCTCCCTCCCAGGCATACCCCAACCCCCCAGTGTCTATGTTCATTGGTTATGCTTATATGCATGCATACAAGTCCTTTGATTGATCTCTTATCTATCTCACCTAACTTTAATCTTCCTACTGTAATTTCACAGTCTGTTTGAAGCTTTACTGTCTCTGTATCTATCCTTTTGTTCATCAGTTTATAATGTTCTTTATTATCCCCCAATGAGTGCGATCATGTGATGCTTCTCCTTCATTGACTGGCTTATTTCACTAAGCATAAGGCTCTCCAGTTCCAACCAGGTTGCTACAAATGGTAAGAATTCCTTCTTTTTAATGATTTTCAAGAGCTCATATTTTACTTTGAAAATCAAGACATTGATGTGTGAAAAAGTCAAAAAGCAGAAGAGATGCCACAACAAAGCTTGATGACTTGTCAGAATATGTACTATTCCAGAGGAAAAAGAGATCCACGTGCGCAATAGAATATTCAGAGAGGGATCACTGAGAGGGAACTATTTGAGGAACAGGTAGGTAATGGATGGATGATGAATGAGGGAATAGCAATTAGCTAATGGTGCCTCCTATCTCTGGCTGTAGAGGAAGGACGGCGTTAATGGAATTGATAGTCTTCTACAAAGTTCAACACAGAACTGACACACATGTGAATAAGACCATATGGGAGAACGCAGAGTACACACAAGGCAATCTCACATGTATGTGCAGGAGAATGGGAAGGGGCAGGCACCTGGGACCAGACAGACTGGTTTGGGAATTTCAGCTCTGGCCTTGCTAGCTGTGATGTGCTTTCTCTCCCCTGGCCTTGGGGTTTCAGCTGAAAAATGAGGAGGGCACTTGTTTCATTTCTTTCACTCAGCACATTGTGTGCTTACTATGTGCCAGCATCGTACAAAACATTTTGCATAAATTATCTCATTTAATCCTTGGAATAAAACCTTCTGAGATAGATACTATTGTTGTCCCCATTTGACGAACGAGAAAACCAGGCTCTAATCCCCCAAGGAGGAGACAGAACTCGGACCCAGGCTATGTGGGTCAGAGCCTTCGCACACTGCACACAGTACCGTATTCAACCTTAGTCCGGAGCTGGCATATGCATTTGTCCCCTGGACTACACAGGTTTGGACTATGTGGATCCACTTATAGGCGGATTAAAAAAATACTATAAATATATTTTCTCTTCCTTATGATTTTCTCAATACCATTTTTCTCTCACCTTATTGTAAGACTACATTATATAATTCATATAACATACAAAATATGTGTTAACTTAGCGATTTTCAATTGGTGTGCCAGAAGAATTTTTAAGACATAGGCTACCTGACTATTTAGTCAGGGCCACTAAGCTCCTTTCCCTTAGATTGTCAAATAAAAGAATGACAACTGCCAACACAACAATACCATCTGGTGTGAATGAATCAAAAGTATACTTTTTTTTTTGGTCAGATTAGCAAAAAATATAGTATATTTTTGGTGTGCTGCAGAATTTTAGTAATTAGTTTGTGTGCCATGAGATGAAAAAGGTTGAAAATCTCTGTGTTAACTACCTGTTTATGTTTTGGGGAAAGCTTCTGGTCAACAGTAGGCTATTCGTTGTTAAACTTGGGGGAGTGAAATGCTATACTTGGATTTTGATAGCTGGGGGTGGGGGTCAGCATTCCTAAACTCTATGTTGTTCAAGAATTAACCTCAGAGGTGCTCAACAGGGGGTGACCCTCAGATGAGAATTCAACCCCAAATTGGCTTAGCTACCTAAACGCACCCATTTCTAGAGGGCCCTGTAAAAAAGCGGGCTCACTCCTGATTTTCATTTCCAATGTACAAAACCATAGTGTCCCAGAAACTCCCTGGTACCCAAACAGTCCCTGACCCTATGACTGTCCCCGTGTCCACCCAGCAGGGGACAGAAAAGATGCAAATATCCAATCCTGAGAAGGGAGGAGCAAGGTCTGCCAAATACCATGGGGAAGGAGACTACAGAGGCTTAAGGTGTCACCTTTGTTCTGGGTATCAGAGAAGTCCTCTCTGGATCCCCTTCAGTGCTAGTCACCATGGTGGGAGCCTCTTCCCAGGGTGGGACATATCTGGAAGAATATGACATGGCAACTTTTAAAATCCAGCCCCTTTGGGCATGTCACTTCCTCTTTCCGAACCTGTTCCCCTGTTTATAAGCTGAGGGCGATGGGCTAACTAGATCTAATTTCTGGCATTTTATTGTTTTAGAATTCCACCCTTGTAAAATGGACATAAAGGGTGATACTCAAGTTAACCAGAAATAGCAACTTGGAGTTTCAATCAGATAGACCTCATCTCTAAGAACACATATTTCCAAGTGCAGGCATTTTTAGGAGGAAAACAAGTCATCCCAAATTTCTAATGAATAATTTTTGGGAAAGCTGTTTTGCAAGAAAGTACCAGAGGTGAATGCACCTTGGAAATTTCAGGAAAAGTCTTTTTATAAGCAATTACTTGAGATGAATGAAACCTTGAATGTAACTCAGTTCCTATATGGAATCAGCAAGTGTATAAAGAATTGCCAGCAGCTTAAGCAGTGCTCATGGATTCCTTTGCTAGTTCCCACCAAGCCCCAGGTGAATTGGGCGGCCAAATTGTTCCGTTTCATTGATCCCCCAACCAAGTTCCAGAGAAGCAAAGCACTGATAGATTGTGCTGTTGTGAGCACTTTGGTGACCGGGACCATTATTTTACACTCCACAATACTTAGAGATAATGTATAAGTGAAAAACACTTCCAGGCATTCTGTACACATTGCAATTAAATCAATTTGCATATAATAAATACTGTTTAACCTTGGGGAAGCTGCTTACTGGCCCCCAAGACTCTGTTTTCTCCTCTGTTGACAGGGAAGTCAAGTGTCTCCCTAACAGAATTTGTCAAGTGGGGTACACAAGACCTTGGACCCTTCCAGCACCAGTCCTCCCTCATTGGGTGTCAAGGTCTGGCTTCATGGCTTTTGTCTTCGATAGCATGCATTTTCTGAGTCCCATTCATAACATTTAAAATTTTTTTTAGTATGGTTTTATTGATTTCAGGGCAGAACACAGAGAGGAGAGAAATAGAAATATCAGTGATGAGAGAAAATCATTGATCAGCTGCCTCCTTGCACACTCTCTATTGGGGATTGAGCCTGCAACCCGGGCATGTGCTCTGACTGGGAATGGTACTGTGACCTCCCGGTTCATAGGCTGATATTCAACCACGAGCCACATCAACAGAGCCCACTCATAGCATTTTTAAATTGCCAGGCTGGTCTGCTTCCCTCCACATATACCAGACCTTTGTAGCTCAGAGTGAATCTTAAGGAAAAATACCTGCAGGGAGTTGTTCTCAGGGACCTGGCTCCCAGTGAAGAAGAGTAATTAATTAATAGTTACTACTGGAGCACTGAACTGGGCACTACATGTCTGTAATCCTCATAATAACACTGGGCACTTTGTGTGGTTTTACGGCCATTTCCCAGAGGAGGAAACTGAGGCTTACAACAGTTTAGCAGAGTCCTCTGGATCCAGTTCTGTCTGGACTCAAAGTCCATGCACCCCTTAGCCAGAGCCTTGCTTGCTGCTGCTGCTGCTACTGCAGATAGATCTTTAGTCTCAGGAACTAAGAGAGTAATGTTATAAAGAACAAACTGCAATTGAATTTCACCTCCTGCAATGTCAACACATAATTGGATAATCCCCTCTGAAACCTCTACATAGATACGCTCACACAGACACACATTTCTCAAAATCATTTAAAATCCTACCTACCCTGACAATACTTACCTCCAGGATCATGAGCAAGGTCTGATCCCAGCCTGTGTTTTAGCGATGTCCTGACAGAAACATCTCCCCACCTTCTCACCCCCTGTACCACCCGAAGCTTCTCAGTCACTGGAGGTCAGTGGTAAATGTTTCATCATTTCCAATAAGGTGGGAAGATAATGATCTAGCTCAACTGAGTAGAGCAGGGGGAAGCCACAGATGACACCTCCTCTTTTAGCAGGGCCCTACCCTGCTCCTTCGTGCAGGCAGCTTACCAGATGGAGGAGATTAGTGGTCTCTTTCTCCCCAAGAGAACTCACGTTTAAATACCACAAATATGCACTGCACCTGGTAGAGTGGAAGCGAGCTGGAGGAGGAGTCAAGAGGCCTGGGTTCAAGCCCCAGCTCTGACACAAACTCGCTGCATGAGCTCAGACAAATCTCTTTCCCATCAGGGAACTCATGACCTTCCTCTATACAATGAAGAACTTGGTTCCTAGATATTAGCAAAAGTCTCTTCCAACTTGGCCCACCTCTGAATTTGTGCATGGTGAGGCCGTAGATTGGGACAGTGTGTATGGGGCATATGGTAACTGATGAGGGTCATTTTTCAAGGACAACTTCTTTGCCATTGAACATTGAATTAGGCCAACCTGAGACAGCTGTTGCAGCTGTTCAGCATGACTTCCTAGCTGGGCTCTCCACACCCTCAGGGTTTGCCCTGCAAGTTTCAACATACACGTCCCTGTGCTGCTAACTCTGCCATGGCCTCTAAGTCATCCACTCCAGCTGCAGTGAAACTACTACGGGAATCAAACAGAGATTAATGTTTCACTACTTCAGTTATCCTTTCACACAAGTCCCGTGTAGATGTGGCAAGAGTCGTGTGACATTCACACTGCTCTGCTGGTCTGTGCAGTGTGCTCTACTCCAGTCTCACAGCTCCAGGGAGTTGTGAAGGATCTTTGAACGTGACATGTTTTGGGTTGTCCAAGAGTACTCTCATTAGGATGGTGCTGCATCAGTAGGAAGTCAACTTGACCTGGACCACAGTGCCCTGGAGATCAGGGACATGGGGCCTGTCTGGACTACATTTGCATCACATGAATTGTAAGGAGTTTTGATTAGATCATCCATGACTCTGCTCTAAATTGTAAAGGAAGAATTATTGACTGTCTTCTCTGTATCCCTGGCTTCCAAAACTCAGTCTGTACCTGGTAGGTACTCAACAAATGTTTGTGGCATGACTACATGAGTGAATGGATTAAAGTGTTCTGTGAGAGCAGATGGCATGTGCTCAAATCTCACACACCACCTCACGGCATGCACTCGCTGAAGATGAGATGGTTCTCTCAGATGCACTTAGCCTCTCCTGCCCAGAGGCCGCTGGGAATGGATTCGCACTCGAGCTGCTTGAAGAACTCCCTCTCCCAAGGCTCATCTGCCAAGCCCTGGTGACCCTCTTCCCTCTGCTGATAGACTCCAGTCTCAAAGACAGGATTCAAGAGGAGATCAAAACAGTAGTAAATGAGGTTATAGCACCTGTTGATGTTAAACAGGAAGCTTTTTTTGATAGTTTATCATCTGATGGCGAAAGAGCAGCTGATGGAGGTGGATAACACACTTTCATTTCCCTTTCATGCCCCCCTACAGGTTTCTAAGACCACATCCCTCCCAAGTCCTTCTCTCTTTACACAGTGTCTCCCAGGGAATGCAGCCACTCTCTGCAGGAGAATCATTTCTGAACATGGAGTGTCAGGATTAGGAATTTTTGAAAAGGGCAGAAAAAGCCCTACTCACTATCCAATCACCCTAATACATTTTTGCATAATGACTTCCCTGCATACTTAGAGTTTTAAAAAATAGACTTTCAAATTGTTTTCCACATTATAACAAATGAGCTTTTTTTTTTTAGATTGTCACTAATTTTCTTTCTTTCTTTTTTTTAATTAAATCTTTATTATTCAGATTATTACATTTGTTTCTCTTTTTTCCCCTCCATATCTCCCCTCCACCCGGCTCCCACCCTTCCCTCTACCCTTACCTCCCTCCCGTTGACCTCATCCATAGGAATATGATTTTTGTCCAGTCTCTCCCTGTACACTCCCTGTACACTCCCTTTCCCCCTGAAAATTATCAGTTCACTCCCTCTCTGTGCTCCCGATTCTATTATATTCACCAGTTTATTCTGTTGATCAAATCTTCAATTCCCTTAATTTTCAGATTCACTTGTTGATAGATATGTATTTGTTGTTCATAATTTTTTATCTTTTACCTTTTTCTTCTTCCTCTTCTAAATGAGTACCTTTCAGCATTTCATATAATACTGGTTTGGTATTGATGAACTCCTTTAGCTTTTTCTTATCTGTGAAGCTCTTTATCTGCCCTTCAATTCTGAATGATAACTTTGTTGGATAGAGTATTCTTGGTTGTAGGTTCTTGCTATTCATCACGTTGAATATTTCTTGCTACTCCCGTCTGGCCTGCATCGTATCTGTTGAGAAATCAGCTGACAGTCGTATGGGTGCTCCCTTGTAGGTAATTAACTGTTTTTCTCTTGCTGCTTTTAATATTCTCTCTTTGTCTTTTACTCTTGGTATTTTAATGATGATGTGTCTTGGTATAGTCCTCTTTGGATTCCTTTTATATGGGGTTCAGTGTGCTTCCTAGACTTGTAAGTCTATTTCTTTTACCAGATGTGGGAAGTTTTCAGTCATTATTTTTTTAAATAGGTTTTCAGTCTCTTGCTCTCTCACTTCTTCTGGGACCCCCATAATTCTGATGTTGGTACACTTGAAGCTGTCCCAGAGGCTCCTTACATTATCTTCACATTTTTAGATTCTTTTCTCTTCTTGCTTTTCCAGTTGAGTGTTTTCTGATTCTTTATATTTCAAATTTTTGACTTGATTCTTGTCTTCCTCTAGTCTGCTGTTAGGTCTCTGTATAATATTTTTTAATTCAGTCAGTGTATCTTTAAATTTTAGTTGGTTCTTTTCCATCTCTAGTTGGATCTTTTTCATCTCCTCTTGGGTCTCGCTAAATTTATCCATCTTTTCTAGGATATTCTTGAAAAACCTTATAAGCATGGTTTTGAACTCTATATCCAGTCATTTGTTTTCCTCCATTTCTTTTGTTTGTGATCCCTTCCCTTGACTCGGCATTTTCACTATGCCGGGAGAACTTCTGTGTTGGATTCAGCCTTGTGATATCAGACTTGCAAAACTGCAGAAGCCTCTCTATTGAGCTTGGGATGGGTGGAGTCTCTGGGCTTAAGGGACTGCCTTGCCTTCCAGTCGGCCGCCCTCCATGGTCCCCGTGTCTCACGTGACTGGGTAATTGCTGAAGCAGTCCCTTATGCACGCACGCTCTTGCAGTACCTCTAGACCACTGCCTTTCTGGCTCCCCTGTGCTCCGGGACCATATGAGTCTGGGTCCCCAGGGTTTCCCCCAAAACTGGGGTTTAGTGAAGTTAGAAGTGACGCAGTTGGGAGGGTCTGTCTCCCGCCCACTCGAGAAAGCCAGTGGCACAATCAGCAGCTGGTCCTCTGCGTGCAATGCCGTGTGCGTTATCAGACTTCTGATCTCTTGCAACTCCTCTAAATTTCCATGCACTTCTCCCTTTTCACAGTCCAAACTCCTCCTGTGTGAGTTTCGGCTGGACCTGGGGTTTAGTATCGTAGGATAAGGGGGTTCAATGCTGTTGAGAGTCTCTGTTTCCCTCTCATCAGAGAAAGCCAGCCAGGTTCTCCAGCACCGGCTCTCTCCATGAGCGTGTCTCCATACCTCACCTTTTTTGCAGCTCCTCTGGGTTTCTGTGAGCCCCTCTCATTCCTTCTAGTTGTAGAATTTCCACTCAGCCATCTTTCGTGTGGTTCTGGATGATGCCCGTTCTGTCTTTTAGTTGTAGTTTTGAAATTGTTGTGAGAGGCAGCAGTGTAGGTGTTTACCTATGCCGCCATCTTGGGTTCTCTCTCACTAATTTTCTTCCAAATGAGCTTTTTAAAACCCATAATTCTTGCCCTAGTTGGTTTGGCTCTGTGGATAGAGGATTGGCCTGTGGACTGAAGGATCCCAGGTTCAATTCCAGACAAGGTTGCATGCCCAGGTTTCAGGCTCAATCCCCAGTGGGGGGCATGCAGAAGGCAGCCAATCAATGTTTCTCTCTCATCATTGATGTTTTTATCTCTCGCTTCCTCTCTCTTCTCCTATCAATAAAAAATATTATCATTTTGTCGCTTTCTGCTTAAAACCCTCCAGTGGCTTCCCATTGCACTTGGGATGAAATCTAAGATTCTGAACAAATCTATAAGGCTCCCACTCCCCAGCAGCCACCTACCCTTTTAGCTGTATCTCAGGAACTCTGCTATCTTTTCTCTCTTCACACTCTTCCAGACCTGCTCCCACCTTAGGGTACAAGGTCCCTCTGTGCCCAGAAAAGGTTTCATGGAACTTTTAAGGGCTACCAGTTTTCCATTTACTGATATCACTCTAAATACCAAACCACCCCTTGGGTCATCATTTAGTTGTTTCCAGTGTTTTTACTATTGGAGACACCATCATGATGGCTAACTTTGTACACAATGATTTTTTTTTTTAGGGGAGGGCACTTATTTTAGACTATTTCCTTAGGATCGAGTTCCAGGAGTAGATATCTAACTCAAAGAAAAGTGTCTTTATGGCTTTTGAATTGTATTGATCTTCTGCGCTCAGAACATGCATTCCATTATTAGCAGTAGTGGAGACTGTCCATTTCACTTCCATCTGGATAGCAATGAATTATAATTTTTCAGTTATTGTATATTGTTATAGGTATTTTAGTTTATGTTTTAAGTCTGTTTATTATCTATAATAATAAAAGAGTAATACGCTAGATAGACCAGACATTCTTCCTGACAAAGCCAGGGCCAGAGAGAAGCCAGCCCAGGTCCTGGGTGCCTGCTAATAGCCAGAGGAGGAAAGCCCGGGTCCCGGGTGCCAGAGGGAAGCCGATGCTGGCAACGGGGGGAAGGAAGGCCTACTCTTGCACGAATTTTCATGCATCGGGCCCCTAGCTAGTAATAAAATGTTTTATTATTTACTGAGCACCACCAAGGATACCAGTTGCTTCATATACACTAATTCATTTAATTCTCAAAACAACTTACAAGGAAGATACTGTTTTACAAAGAAACTGAAAATTGAGAAGATTAACTTGCCCAAATTTAGAGTTGTGGTAAGTAGCAGAATCAGGATTCAAATTCAGATCTTTCATTATTATTTCAAAGGCTATATACTTTGTACAATATATTTCTACTTTCTGATCCTCTAACTAATTTCTGCACCAATTATGAGTTACGTAAAAACTCACCATGCCTTAAAGTACCCCAAGTCCATGTGAAAATGCATATGAAGCACCCAGTCTCATGCCTTTCCAGTCCATACACAGGAGATTCTTGTTCCCTGGCTACTCCCACCAACCCTCCCCTTCCCTTCAGATTAAGTTCTTTCTTAAAAATTATGATTTTAGAGGGAGGAAAGAAAAGAGAGAGAGAGAAAGAGAGAGAACAGAGACACTTTGATTGGTTGCTTACCTCCTGTTTGAGCTCCCATCCGGATCGAACTCAAAACCTGGATATGTGTCCTGACTGGAAAATGAACCCTCAGTCTTCCGGTGCATAAGATGATGTTATGACCACTTGAGCCACACTGGGCTCAGGGATCAGGTTAAATTCATTATTGATTAAAGGTTTCACTCCATAAAGTTGAAACTGAAGTTTAAACTCAGTAATAGATGCATTTAAATGACCACCTCACAGAATTGTTTAAGAATCAGTGAGCACACATGAACTACTCTGTTCACTTCGGAACACTCTACCAATGTTAGGTTTATTATCTTTTAAAAATAAACATAGAGGGAACTGAAGAATGATTGCTAATGAGTGCAGGTCTCTTTTAGAGTGATAAAAATGTTCTAAAATTCACTGTGGCACTGAAACTGGTTTGGCTCAGTGGATAAAGCATTGGTCTGCAGACTGAAGGGTCCTGGGTTCGATTCTGGTCAAGGGCATGTACCTTTGTTGAGGGCATATCCCCAGTAAGCTGATCGATGTTTCTCTCTCATCAATGTTTCTAACTCTCTATCCCTCTCCCTTCCTCTTTGTAAAAAAATCAATAAAATATAAAAAAAATTTCATTGTGGCGATAGTTGCTAAAATCCATGGAACTGTATACTTTGAATGAGTGAATAGTGTGGTATGTGAATTTTACCTCAATAAAGCTGATATTTTGAAGGTTTTGCCACTACTGTGCTACTGTGCCATTCCCTCCAAATGGTTCTGTCGTTATTTGTTGATGGTCTCCAATGCACCTGGCTAAGCACTTGGGATACAGAGGTGAAGAGGTAGACGTGGTCCCCATTCTCATAGGGATCATGGACTTCAGAGAAGAAATTACACAAAGGTGTGAAGAGTGCTATGTTATTGAAAGTGAGAGGGAGCCAGAGAACATATAGCACCGGAGTTCATCACAGTCTTTGTTCAGATAAGCCCTCAGCTCTAATCTTGGGAGGCTACAGGCAGAGGAAAGAGCATTTGTGGAGGCTCATTGCGGGGAGAAAGAGCCCTGTGCATTTGAAACACTGAGAGGCAGCCAAGATAAAGGAGAGAGGAAAGGGAGGCAGGAGTGACAGGCTGGAGAGGTGGGTACGGGCAGGATCACAGAGGACCTTGCAGGCTTGTGAAGAAGTTTGGATTCATCCAATGGGCAACAAGAACCCATGGATGGCGCATTGATCAATTGAAAGGCAGCAAGATCAGAGTGTTTCTAGGAGAACCCTCTGGTTGTGATGTGGAGAATAGGTTGGAGGAAAGAAAGGGGCAACAATAGATTTTTAAATATGTAGGAGGGAGAAGTGATAGGATTTGGTGACTGAACTACTTGGATGAGAGAAGGGAGAAAGAGAACTCCAAGGCAACTCTGAGATTTTTTGCTGGGCAAGCTGGGGACTGAGGTGAGCTGGGGAGTGGAGAAGGAGCAGCAGGATGCCTTCTGTTCCCTTCTGTTCTCTTCTGCTCCTGAGGCGATCAGTGTGAGGAGGACACAGGGGCCCGGACAATGACACTGCACTGGCTCAGCTATCCTGTTGCTGTTACCAAACACTTTGTGCCTCATCTTCTTAACGATGAAGATAACTACAGCTTTCTCAAGTGCTGTGGTGAAGATTCGATGAGCTAATATATACATGAAGCACTCACAGCGTGTCTGTGAAGACTATGTAAGTGTCAACACATTGTAGAGATGACAAGTGCGTGTCGTTATTGTGGTTATTATACACCCAGAAGGCGAAGTCCAGCAAGTAGTTAGGTGTGTGCATCTGTCAGCAGTCAGAGGCTGCAGATTTCAATGGCAGCAGCAGACGCAAATGTCACTGAAGTCTTTGAGAGTGAAGTCAGAGGGCAAAGGGCCAGGAAAGCCAGAGGCGCTCCAGTATCAGAGGGACAGGTGGAGCCAGCCAAGGGGACCCCAAGGACATGGCAAAGACACGCGAGTGCACAGATGTTATTTATCTTGGGGCTTCTAGCTGTTGCCACACTTTCCTTGCAGAGTCGAGATTGCTCTGGCTGAAGTGTATCCAGGAGACACTGGTGTTTTCAGTAAACCAAGACTGAACATCTATAGCCAGGAACATGTTTTCTGAGTTTATTAAGGGAGTAAACTATTTTCACAAAGCCTGAAATACAACCTCCTATAAAAACAAGACTCCTTTGGGAACAAGGACCATCGCTCCATAACTCATCACTTCTCTAAATTTGACCTTGTCACACTGAGTGTCCTTTTCCTCCACTGGGCCAGCCTGCTTGCACACACATCTTCTTCCACTCCCCACTTGGCTCATCGGTTCCTAAAAAAGTGAAAAAGGAGGGGCCAGTAATCGATTTATTTGTTGAGTCCTGTTTATGAGGAACTGTTGCCAAATGATACTTGAAATAGGTTCTAAAAAAAAAAAGTATTCACTAATAATGACCATTGTGTTCTAATGATGGCAAAATAGTTCTGCTCATCTAGTCCTTCCAACTCATCAGTGACAAATAACTCCTTATATTATAATTGGCTGTGATAGAATCAGTTGACAGTGGTTCTTTACCTTTGTGTAGCATAGTTTGCAGAATATTTTCTATAATATCATTAGGCTGTGTCTATCTGTGAGGTTGTCATCATTATGTTCATTTTACAGGTGAGAAAATCTGGACTTAGGGAAATAGGCTAACTGGACAAAGGTTTTATATGGTAAGTCGAGAGCCAATACTACCAGCTGATGGGAGGGTGGAGAAGAAGGCGGATAGGCACGTGGCAGTGGGAGCTCCCAGTGCTCCTTGGAAGGGATGCATTGTCTGGAGAGGATTTAAAACAAGAAAACCAAATAAAGGCAGTCTGCTTTTTATTATCACCATGAGCCAGTAATTCTAAATAATGTCCGTAATAAAGCACTCTTTCCTGCTGGGCATTGAGAATCTAGCCTTTTTTCGCCTCTGATGGGCACATTCAGAGAGCAAGTGAGCCTCATTCCCAGTCACACAGAGCGTTCTCTCAGGACTTCGTAAAGTGGTTTGTGTTCCAAGTCGCTGCCCTAGAGAAATGTCATTTGCTACCTTCCCTAAGAATTCAGGACTGTTGGGCTATTCCACCCCTCCCCCTCTGGAAGAAGCAGAGTTAGCCTGGTCACTGGGGTCCCCTGGTGACAGTGCCACCTGGGCAGTTGCCCCTAAACAAGTTCTTCCTACTGGACATTTCAAGCATCACCTCCTGCCTATGAGATGCTCTGTGGGGAAATAAAAGGAAGTGGAAAGAACAATAAATACATATCAACTCACTAAGTGCATTGGATCTTGAAGGCTTTGAGAAACCTTGCAAGAAAGACACCTGTTTAAATGTTACAACCCAGACTTGTGCCGAGGTCAACCTGTCCATTAAGATGGAAACACAAGGGCTCCATCTCTGGACTATGGGTTATCTGGAAACTCTGGTGCCCTCCCTGGAGTTTCTGAGCATGTCCAGAGGGCTTGTGATCTTGTAGTCACTTCTGGCTCTGAGTTCAGCCTTTGTCCAACTCATTCATATTGCCCCTCTTCCCACTTCCCCATTATTTCTGCTCTGTGCAGACCAAGATGTGGGTTTTACTTGCCTTTGAATGATTTCCCCTTCCCCTGAACACCTGCTCCAGCATTGCAGAGGTTATAGCAGAGGGAGTCTTTCTGTGATTTTAGCCCCCTTTTCCTTAGAAACCTTCTTCATTATCCCCCTACCTCGTGATTCATCCAGCCTCCTCCTCTTGCACCCAACTCCCTTCTCCTCGCTTTATTGTAAAAAATAATGTCGCTTTCCCTTCCTTATTTGATCTCTTAGACCTACTTTTGCACTTTCAAAGCCTTGTTAACAGGTGACTACATAATTTATCATTCAAACTATGACACTTTTGAGAGTGAAAGGGGACCTAATAATATTTCGGGGGAACAAGAGGCAAATACCAGGAAAGTCCCCAGAAAACTAGGGCGCATGATCACCATACATCTCTGTTACAACAAAGACTCTCTATACTGGGATACGCCCTTTATCAACCCAGAAAATACGGCAAAAACTTGTAAATTGTCCTGTTTCCTTTCCACCTTCTCCTCTCGCCATCCCTATGAAAGGATGGAGCTGGGGATAGTGTTTTCTTATTGGTAGTGGCTTCCATAAGCTCTGGTTGTAAGTGAAAGGTGATTTTTCTTTTCTCCATTACTCTTCATTTGTTCATTATTTCCCAAACTTATTTGGTCATAGATCTCCTTTACTCTCTCCATCCCAATAGAACATCTCCCATAACTAGAACATACTTTGAAGAACTTTGAGTCCAGAGGGAGGGAGGATTGTCTGTCTCTGTTGCCACTGAAATCGCCTTGGATGATGACAGGATTAGGGTGGAGTGGAGACCAGGAATCTAGCTTCAATGAATGAGGAAGAAATCAGAGTGGTACAAGCAGGGGCACAATCCCCAAAGGACCTGGGGCTCTGTGCTAATGTTTCACAGACAATGCTGCTGCCTTGGATCACTGATTCCCAAACTCTGGAGCTGATTTGCTACACAGATCTCTTCTCCTATGCTCCCCCACCTCCAGGCACATTTACTTCCTTGCTGTTCTTGGACCATGTAAGGTTTACTCCATCTCAGGGCCTTTGCACCTGCTGTTCCTTCTACCCGAATGCTTTTACCCATTGATCCCCAGGTCTCACTTTCTCACTTCCTTCCCTGACCATGACTTTCCCTGACCATCTAATAGCAACTCACTCCCACCTAGTAAGCCATACCTGCTAGGACTGGCTTTATTTTTTGCCATAGCACATGCCACCATCTGACAGTCTATGTATTTACTTGTTTATTTGTCCATTGCCTTTCTTCCCATCCTAGACAGGAAGCTCCAGGAGGACAAAGATTGCCTGTTGGGTTCACTATTATAGTCCCAGAGTCTAGGTCATGATGGCATTTAATAAAGGATTTAAATGAAGGGAAGAAGGAGTGGATCATTTGCAAAGCTTAGACATCTTCCAGAGTTCCCTTGGGGCCTGTGCCTGGTCAGAGGTGACATGTAGCCCATTTCCACCAGGTCCTCTTTCCCCAGATCCTTTCCCAGGTGGGAGCTCATTCTTTGTGGGAGCTCACCAAGTCTCACTCCCTTATTAAAAAGTAGCCCCCCAACCTTGGCGTATTGTCTGGACACCCAGGAGTGTCAGCCATTCATGTCTCCACAGTCATGAGCATGCTCATAATGAACTCCTGCAGGGCAGAACAGGAAAGGCAAAATCCAGAAGCTGGGCCTGAATAATATGCACTCCCTCCACGGCCCTAACCTTAGGAGAGATAAGAACTAGAAAGGACTCCCGTGTTGGCCCGTTTGTCTCAGGAACCTGGGGCTATGGGTAGTTGGGAAGTACATGGCCCTTGTCTTTTATGTTACTCCTTTCCCTTAGAATTTTACTTTGTTTCCAATAAATAAGAAGAATACACATTTCCCTCCATCAGAATATGTTTTATGCATTTCTTAAATGTGTGTGCACACGTGTACATACACATACACACACACACACACACATACACACACACACACACACACACACACACACACACATCTAATGCAAAAGCTATATCAGGATCCAGCCAGGGCATAGATCTGACTCTCCACGCTAAAGCATCTCATTGGCTTCCCATCAGTTGAATACAATGGAGGCATATTCCACTTGGTCTGGCGATGTCCTCCTGGAGCGGTCAAAAGGGGGCATGTTGGCATAGACAGAGAAGTCATCCTCTTTCCAGGGGGCCAGGTTGATCACATTGGAATATATGGCATCAGCATGGCAGGAAAGCTCCTTTAGAGATAGGACCCTGTTATAATCAGATGGCTGGGCACAAAAGACTTAACTACTGGGCCCTGTGGGACAGAAAATGGAACCCCTGGTTCTTGCTGAACAAGCCCTAGATCCTGCTCAGTTTTCAAAAACATTCCTTTTAGAGCTGTTCTTTGCCTCATCCCCATCTCCACATAAGATCTATTTAGGAAAGAGAGTGAAATCATGGTGGAGATGACTGGGAACCCATCTAGATATGACTCAACTCTTTCCTTACCGAGGATTTGTGGAGAAAGTTGGTCTGATGCCTCAGTTGCTTCTTAAAAAGTCCTAGAAAAATTAATAAATTCAGAGTCAATCTGAGTTTAGGCAGCAATTACCTTTACTTGATTGATTGCTGGAGTTAGGGTTGAACTTTGAAATTAAAAATCCACTGTGTTCAACCCATTGTGCCTCTGAGACTGAGCTAAATGTCCAGGAAGAGAAAGAGGGAGAATTGGTACACTTAATAATGTTGGTTATTATTTAGATTATTTGGCATCAATATTTCTTTTAGTTGATGCATATAAAAATAAGTATATATGCAGATTGCTTATGTATCTCTTTCAGCATAAGGAATTTGTATCATAAACAAATCTTATTGCTACATGCAGAATCCATGGCAACTCCAGAGAACAGACTCCAGAGCTTACCCACTCTTTCTCTTTCCCACAGGAAAGACACCCCAATCTCCAGTTCTAGTTCCCCCCCTTTCTACATTTCCAATTCCTGGGCCAACTTGTTGGACTCACTCTCGTGCCTCCATTTCTTCAGGGCCAGGGACAAGAGGCCCACTAGGAGCAAGATGAGGGCCATGATACCAATGGAGCCAGAAACAGCTGTGGCTGCTGTGCCGAAGCTGAGGAAAGCAAATAAGAGAGAGGAGGACACTCCAGCTGTTCTCTTTAGCTCTGGTGGTGACCATCCACAAAATTGCCCAAGGCCTCCTCTCTCCTGTAGGATCTCTCCCACCTCTGGTCTTCCATCTGCTGCCTCCATTTTGAGCCTCTTTTCTCTGCCCCAGTCTCCCTGGCCATGGGACCATTCACACCAGGCCAAGAAGACCCTTTCTCCAAAATCCTCAATACTCCTCTGTAGGGCCAGCCCTTCCCTCACTCACCTGCTACGTTCTTCAGGTGTAGTCTCTGGCATCAGGGTGGTGATGTTCTCTGCAAAAAGGGACAGGGAGGAAAAGAGAAGGAGATTTGAGAGTAATTTTTACACACAAGCTCTATACTGAATGTTTGTGTCCTGCCAGATTCCATATTTTAAAACCTACTCCCTAATTTGATGATTTTAAGGGTGGGAGCCTTTTGGAGATGAGTAGATCTTGAGGGTGTGGCTCTCATGAATGGGTTAGTGCCCTTATAAAAGTGTCTCTGAAGAGCCCCCTCACCCCTCCTACCCATGAGGACACAATACAAGATAGCTATCTATGAATTGGGAAGCTGGCTCTCACCAGACTCTGAATGTGAACTTACCAGCATCCAGAACTATGAGAAATAAATTTCTGTTGTTAATAAGTCACCGGTCTACAGTAATTTGTTATAGCAGCTGGAACTAAGACAACACCCATGCAAATGAGCTCTACAGGATCTTTATTGGGGACTTAATATATGCAGGGAACATTATTTCATTTAAACTTCAATGAGATAGGAACAATTATTATTCTTATCTTACAGTAAAGAAACAAGCTCAGGGTCATAGAGGTAGAAAGTGGCAGAGTTTGGACTTGAACCCCCTTCTCTCTGACTAAAATTGTGTCTTTAAGCATATGACACTGTGCTGTCTTTGTGTGATCATTTTACTCCTGAGTTCTATTATTCTTACAAAAGGTTCAAGGTTATATAACAGGATGTCAAGAGAAAAGAAAACCAAGATAGTGTAGTTCTTTGGTGCCCTGGAAAGGGCATGTGAGGGGTGGAAAGGGTCAGGACATCAGCCAGTTGGACTGGAACTAGGTCAAGGTGGCAGGTGTGAGAGGGGTTCCTATTATTCATACTTTGAAAAAAACTTCTCTTTCTTCCAGGGATGGAGACCCCAAACTCATCTCCTCTCCAGCATATCTATCCATGATTTTTTAGAGTTAGAAGGAATCTTAAAACATATCTAGCCAAACTCTTCTGCTATGTATACAGGTGAGGAAACTTAGGATAAGCCACTTTCCCAGGTAAGTGTTGGACCTGAATCCATATTTTCAACTCTAACCCAAAACTCTCTTCCCTTGCACTCAGGCCTCTATTTCTTCTCCCAGAGCATGGAGTTGCATGATTCAACCCTTCAGAGTAGGCAGCACCTCTCCAAACACATGTTATGGGGCCCTGCTACTCAGACACCCAAAAAAGCAAAGATTGCTGTCACGTGGGGTGAAGGAAACCAAAGCAGGTTGACAGTTGTTCATGTAGAAAATAATACAATACTGTAGTTAATAAATAATAATACAAGAATAAACTGTTTCAAGTACTGATTGTTAGTAACAATCATAAACCTACTTTTACCACATGGGATCTCTAGAATAATCTGATGAGAAATAGCCTTCAGGTGTGGGTGCAGCAAGAATCAGAGCCTCCTGGGGCACCAAGGCCAAACGGCATTGTGTCAGGCACCCAGTGGCTCACTTCCTCCCTGCCTCTTTCCTGTCCCACTTCTGAGTAATTGGCTGACCTCATGACATTTCTCTTTGACATCTCCTGCCCACCTTCTGGGTGAGGGGCAGGGAGAGACCTTGGAAACCAGATTATCCCGGTGCCCACAGTGCTGACATCCAAGATGAGGTACCAAGTCACGGGGCTTGATGTGTGGGGAGTGGGGTGGGGTAAGATGTCACATGTAAGTCTGGAGCAATGAGAGGGCAGCCTGGGACACCATCTGGGATTGACTGGGGTAGGGCACACGTGTTTACAACAAGAAGGACAGACAGCATGAGGATGTCTATCTGCAGACAAAAAGACATGGACACATTCTGGGAAGGCAAAGGAGAGTCAGAGGAGAGGAGGGGAATAAGCGTAGAGGATGATGTCATGAAAGAACCTGAGAATGGAGTCTAGAGACTTCCTAACTGTGTGATGGTAGGACAGTCACTTAGTCATTCTGAGCCTTGTTTTCTCCATCTGTGAGATGGACATAGCATGAATACCTACCTACATCTCAGGGTTGTTAAGACCTAAATGTTCAAACTATTATTTAACAGTAAGTAATAGCCACTTTGCCCATTTTCAGCTGGTCTTACCCAATGCAGGGTTGTCCAGGGAGGCATTGCTGCCTATGGAACCCTGGAACGTACAGTTGGTCCAATTCATTTCAACAAGATTCCACTCAGGAGGTTCTTGTCCCAGGTACTGAGGTTCCTGGGACAGATGGTCCCCTTTCACTGGAAGCAGAATTTCTCAGTGGTGTTTTGCAGCAGTTGGCAGACACAGGACCCCAGGAAGCTGGCATGCCTCTTTTTCTTCATCTCTATTTCTTCGCAGGAACATGTTGGATGGAGAAAATGTTAGCATCTCACCACTGGAGGGGAGGACCTCCAAAGGTATTGGGATAGCATCCTCACTTAAGGAAGGCATCTTCAGCTAGGCCTTCCCCAAGCACGTGATCCAAAGTCAGCTCCCCGCCTCTCTGACACATCACTCTCTGACCTATTAGTATACGAATTCATCTCAATCATTTATTCATTTACTTTATTGTCAGATTCTCTTCACAAGAATGTAAGTTCCACACGAACAGTCCCTATCAATTTAAGTCATCACTCTATCCCGAGGTATAGAACAGTGCCTCATGCCATGAATAAGTTCAACATATGTTTGTTGGATGAATGAATGAATGAATGAATGAATGCCAAAGACTCCTTTACAGCACCCTGACAGGGGCCACTCAACCTCTGTCAGCTCATGGCGAGCCTCCCCTACAGACAGACATCTGAATCCCTTAGTTGTGGGAAAATCTTTCCCCTAAAGGAGAAGTTGATTAGAAAAGCCCAAAGTCACTCTGAACAACCAAATTTTATAATAATGTAGGAAAATTGTCCCAGACAATACCAATTTTGGAGACAGAGGATCTGTATTCCAGCAAACACCTGTCCTAGAGCAAAGGAGGAACCTGGAGGAGGTACTCTGCCTGGGGGTGTGGGTGGCGTGGGTAAGAGAGTGGGAAAGATGCAGACCCAAGCCTTACATCCTGCCATGGGCTGCAGCCTCCACTTCAGGAGGGAGGCAAGGAGAGAGGTGTGTCTGAGACCAAATGAAAGAGGATCTTGCACCCTTTGTACCTCAACCCCCAACCGAACTCCTCTAAAAGATCTGAGGTAGCAGTGGAAAATCCCCTCTTGACAAGATCCCTACTGGCATGGATGACTTACTCAGCCTGCCTGGACCCAGTTTCCCCATTTGTGAAGCAAGAAGAGAGTGAGAAGAAGAATAAGGTACAATTACAAAAATGACTAGTTCTTTTCACAAATGCATCTCATTGCATCCTTCTAGTATCCCCTTTGCACTGGTCACCTTATCCATCCATTGTACATTTCTCCTAATAATCCTACTATTCCTCAAGGAATACTAAGAACACTTTTGGGGACAATTAAGGTTAAGAATTGTTTGTAGTTTTAATTTAATTAATTAATTTATTTATTTTTAATATATTTTATTGATTTTTTACAGAGAGGAAGGGAGAATGATAGTCAGAAACATAGCTGAGAGAGAGACATCGATCAGTTGCCTCTTGCACGCCCCAGCAACCAAGTACATGCTCTTGACTGGAATCGAACCCAGGACCATTCAGTCCTCAGGCTGACGCTCTATCCACTGAGCCAAACCGGTTTTGGCTGTATTTTTAATTTTAGAAGGAGAAGGGGATATCATAATTTTTTTCAGTTTGGGGCTTTTAAAGTTTTGTTTTATTAGGTAATAGTCCTATAGTTCAGAATGTAAAAGGTACGAAATGATAGAGGCTTTCCCACCCTTTACTCCATCCAGCTAGTTCCCCGCCCTGAAAGCATTAGCATTTCCAATTTATTTATGCCTTATGCCTACATGAGCAAAGACAGACACACACAGACAGATGGACTCACACTCAGTGGATAGAGCGTCAGCCTGCGGACTGGGGGGTCCCAGGTTCAATTCCGGTCAAGGGCATATACTTTGGTTGCGGGCACATCCCCAGTGTGGGGTGTGCAGGAGGTGGCTGATAGATATCTTTCTCTCATCAATGTTTCTAACTCTATCCCTCTCCCTTCCTCTCTGTAAAAAATCAATAAAATATATTTAAAAAAGAAGAAGAAGAAGAAGAAGAAGAAGAAGAAGAAGAAGAAGAAGAA
>JAAGEH010000042.1:9630639-9700526 GCA_011751065.1 Lasiurus cinereus | reverse complement strand
AAGAAGAAGAAGAAGAAGAAGAAGAAGAAGAAGAAGAAGAAGAAGAAGAAGAAGCAGCAGCAGCAGCAGCACTGGGCACCTGGATACAAAGGGAAGCTGTCACCTCGGGTGGTGGAAACGAGGGGCAGAACCTTGGGAACACAGGGTGAAGGAAGGCATTTCACAACCTGGACTTCAAGAGCCCTGTGTGGACCGAGATCATGTCTGATGTGACTTTTCTTCCCAGCACGCAGGCCAGTGCCTGGAACATAGCAGGCCCACAGTAACTGCTTCATGAGTGAACAGAAGATTAGGCCCTTTTTTTCCCAGGCTGGCCACACAGACACACTGCTGTAATCAAGCCGGGCCATCAGGAGTGGAGGGGAGGGAGATGTTTCAGCAAGCTTCCTCCTCGCTTCCTCTGAAGTAAGTTTTCTCACTGTTTCTGGGACTTTAAATGTTTTTCTGGTTGTTGTTTTTTTGTTTGTTTGTTTTTGGTTTTTTTGCAAAATACCATTTCTCAAAATAGAAACACTGTGTTTATAAACCTCTTGAGGTATAGAACAGAGTCCCAGCTGCTCCTGCCCTGCACTTCCCTGTCTGCCCTGCTCCCTCATCCCCTGCTGGACATTCCAGCCAGTTTTCCTTGGACTTTTTGTGCCATTTGTAAGGAAGGACTTGCTGGATCATCCAGATGTTGGCATCCAACATCTAACCATGGTCCTCTAACACTTCTGCCTAGGCCCTTCAGTTTCGTTAGTGTTCCCCCTCCAGGGCCCTCCTCTCTCCATTCCCTCCCTCATCTTCATTTCCCTGCTGGGCACATCCCAGGGCAGAACTGCCAGCCCTGCTCCACCGGGAGCCTTAGGTCCAAGCAGGGATGGCACCTTGCCCTTAGGAAGGACTGTTTGCTATTGTCTCCCATTGTTCTGTTAACCACTGGGTGGGCATGTGTGTGCCCCCTCCTTTCCTGGAAGCTTCAGGGGACACAGGGCCCTTCCACATGCTTTAGGACCAATCAGAGTGGCAGGTGAGCAAAGATCCTTTGCATGGCCTGTTTATTCAGCATTTATTGAGTGCCTGCTGTGTGCTCCCTGCCTTGAAGGGCTCTTGACCCAGTTAAAAGTGCACATGAATTTGCCTCAGTGGTTTCTGAAAGTGCCACGCTGCTCCCTGGGGTGATGGCATGTCCTTACAGCCGTGTTCAGATGAAGGTCACTTTTGCCTTTTTTTTTTCTGATGTAGCCCCTATTTCTGGAGGCCATCGTCTTTTCAGCGGGTAGAGAGCTCCTTTAGCAAAACATTAAAAACGTCTTTATCTTATTCTTCCCCTCAGAGCTGCTGCCTGCAAAGTTAGGTTACCCTCCACTGGTTTTTCTCTTATGGATATTCACAGAAAAAAAAATTAATTGGAAGGTAACACATAAACCTTGATAACTCCATTGTGAATGTGTTGAAAGACCTTTAAAATAGTTTGTTTTCTAGAAGTCTCTTACTAGGACTTTTGTTCATATAAAATGTTTCCCTATTTTTTTTTTTTACAGCTACAGTGCTAGTTTAGGCAAGTCCTCTGAATAGTTAGTCTAATAGGCACTCACTCCTAATAAGCACACTTTAAAAAGAAGAGCTTCAAATCCTTACTAACAGTTAGTTCTTTCTGTTCCTTTTCCCACCCCACCTTGAACCCAAGAGCCAAGGTTCAAGGGAATTTAGATAAAAGATGTAGTCCCTGACTCATTTTTCTAAGCATCAAGGCGGCAAAGACTAGCAGTGAATTAATTTATGGCTCTGCCAAGTTGGACAGATAAAAATCACCATTCACTCTGAAGTTCATTTAGAAAAAGAACTAACTACTGGAGGACACTTAAATTCACACTCCAGAAACTGAGAACAAGAAATGGCAACTCGTTTGGAAAATTAATCTTCATAGGCCTTCTTAGCAGCAATTAGGGTGCACTGAATGGAGAGGCTTGAGTGAGGCCCGAGTTTGGGAAGGAATGTGGAACTTTGGGCACTAAACTGCCTGTCGGCTAATCAGAGCAGCAGCTGCAGGAGCCCCAGGCTGGACTTCAGGTTTCTTTACATTCAGCTTTGAAAAGAGGAGAGGCTGTCAGGGCCCTAAAGAGGCTCCCCCCGGGGGAGGAGGAGAGAGGGACCCACTTTGATGCTGTTTTTATAAAAGGGCTTTTCAGGGGCATTAATAAGTGGGCTTATGAAGAGACTGGGCATTTCTCTTGGATCTGCTAAACAGATAATGAGGATTTCTAGTCATTAGGGCAATGACACCAGATGGAAATTCCCAGGACAGGCACCATCTGAAACCGCGAGCGGGCACCAAACACCTCCTAAATCCTGTAAAGTGAACTTGAGGTTTTCTGCCCACTACATGATGTGAACTCCCTTCTCTGGAATTTCTGTTTTCAGCACATTCAACAGAAATTTGGACATGAGGAAATAACAGTTTCTCGAAGTGTTAAAAAAAATTTAGAAAAAATTCCTCTAATTCCAGGTGAAGCCCGTTAGGGATTCGGCACCAAGGGCCACTTCCTTCTGTTTCGCCAGCCAGCAGGTTTGGGATGGAAGCTGTAAAGGTCCTCTTTGTTTTATGGAGGTGAAAGCTACTTGTCCTGGCTAAATTAGGGGCCATTCCATGACTGGCATGCAAACAGTTGTTCTGAGACCCAGCCCTGAGCTCAATCTTCCCACAACCTAAAAATCCGTGATGAAGAATAAATCACCTGGGGTCTCCTTCATTAGTCCCTTCTAAGTGCAGACATAGTAGGACCTATGCATAAGTGGGGGACCCCTGTAAACTCATTTCAAATGACGCAAAAATGAAGTCATATGCAGCTGATGGGGGGAACTTGCCCTTTAGCCAGTCACACCAGGGTTCAAGCTCCGCGCCTCTTCCTAGACAGATGATCTTGGGTAAGTTATTAAAGTTCTCCGACCCTCAGTTTCTTTATCTAAAAAAGGTAAACAATTCCTGCAACACAGAGCTGTCATGAAACTAAATTTGAAGGAGATGACATTTACAAAGCTGGTAGCCCTGGTGCTTAATAAAAGTGAGTCCCCTCCTGCTAGCTGCCACCTGGATTCCTTTATCTGAGAACAAAGTTTGATTATAGATTAATGGCATGAGCAACACCTTTGCTAAGGTGTAATTAGTGACTCAACAAATATAAAACACACAGGAGACCCTACTCTGGCCAATAAGAGATTCTAATGGTTTTAAATGCTTCGGGAGAAGGGCATGGCTAGTCTGATTAGACGTGAGGGAAGTGAGAGAGGGTGGGAGAAGGGAGGCCAGGGCTGTACAGACCAGAGATGTTCACTAGAAATATAATGCAAGCCACAATTCTCATTCAGAATGTCCCAGTAGCCACATTTGAAAGTAAAGAAATAGGTAACATTAATCTTAATAATGGATTTTATTTAACCCAATATATTCAAAATATGATTATTTCAATTTGTACTAATATAAAAATTACTAGTGAGCTATTTTATGTTTTTTTTCCTACTAAATCTTGGAAATCAGAATATATTTTACACCTATAGCACATCTCAATTCAGACCAGCCATATTTCAAGCGTTCATGGTGCTGGGCCACACAGGTATGGACAAATCCCCAGGTGCCAACCACTGTGCCAGGTTTTGGGGGACCAAAAATCTAGACTAGAATATGGTTTCTGCCCTCAAGATGCTCAACGTCTGGTTTGGGGTGTAGGACAGATGGGGGACGTTTTATCCAACAATATACATTATTTACCTCTAGTTTCCCAAGCTGTTTTCCATAAAACACTAAACCTGTAGCTCAATCCTTTTCCTATAAGCCTTCAACACACCCCAACCACAGGGCAATCTTCCTTCAAATTGTCTGCATAAACCATGGTCATATTGTGCCTCTGACTTGGAAGTTGGGAGGTACAGCACCGTAGGAAGCAGTTTAAGAGAAGGAGGTACCTTGTTCTCTCATTCCTTCAGGCCACCTTATACTGGGTGCACCTCAATTCCAGAACAGTTGCCAAGAAACTGACAGTGAAGTGTCAGCCCTAACGGAACCTGTTACCTGTCTCCTGGGCGAGCGGCAGCAGCAGAAGGAGCCATCCATGGTGAAGACGCAGTTGCTCTCCCTGAGGGCCGCACCCCACCCTACCCAGTCCTCTTTCCCTCGCCCCTCCCTTGAGAGCCTCTTCATTTCCTCCACTGTCTGGCTGGGCTCAGGGGAAGACTCAGCCCGACATGAAAAGCCACTGGCTGATGCTGCTTGCAGAGCAATCTTGGCTGTGCAGGCTTGGCCCCCAGCAAAACCACAAGTTGAGATTTGCTTTAGATTCCTTAGCAGTTTCTGGAAATTCTTTTTCCCTTTCTGCAACTAACCCCCTGTGCCCACTCTAAGGTCCTTCCTTTTTTTTGTTGTTTAATATACTTTATTGAATTTTTACAGAGAGGAAGGAAGAGGGATAGAAAGTTAGAAACATCAATGAGAGAGAAACATCGATCAGCTGCCTTCTGCACATCCTTTACTGGGGATGTGCCCGCAACCAAGACACATGCTCTTGACCAGAATTGAACTTGGTACCCTTCAGTCCACAGACCGATGCTCTATCCACTGAGCCAAACCAGTTAGGGCTAAGGTCCTTCCTTTACTATTTCAGCTGACAAACGAATTCATATTAAGGAGTTAATGACTAAGTGGGCCATCTCTCATGGGGATATTTGCATTTTTAAAGATAAAATAATTATCAAAAGAATGTCTGCCTGGCTGGTGGCCAGTGTAGCTCAGCAGTTGAGCATTGACCTAGGAACCAAAAGGCTGTAGGTTCAATTCCTGGTCAGGGCTGTGCCTGGGTTGTGGGCTCAAATCCCTTGTGGGGTGTGTGCAGGAGGCAGCCGATTGATTATATTTCCCATCTTTTTCATCAGTGTTTATATATCTCTATTCTTTCCCTTCCTCTCTCTCTAAAAAATTAATAAAAACGTATTTTAAAAAAAATAATGCCTAATATTTATTGAGTGCTTACTAGATGCTAAGCACTGGGCTAAAAAGGTAAAGCCTCACTCCAGGGTATGACTGAACAATGATGGAGTTTCAAGCATATGACACCAGGTGAAACAGAGGCACTTTTAGAATCATACTTAGAATACAACTTGAATGCAACCCTATGTGTGGGGAATGTTGTCAGTGGAGGATATAAGAGGCCTACACTATTGTTAATATTTTTTGGTGAATTATAGAGCCATCATCTTTATTGGGGATGGTGGTACAGGGTTGTTTGTTTCATTCACTCACTCATTCGTTCAACAAGGATTTGTTGAGTGCTACTCTGAGTCAGGCACGGGCGGTGCTGGGGATCCAGCCATGATCCGGAAGGCCAGAGCTCTGTTCACAGAGGTCACAGTGTAGCGAGGGGAGACAGATAGTAAAACAGTAAGAGAGAATTCCGGATGTGCTCATCCTGCAAACAAAATGGACAGGGGAGTGAGATCCAGAAAGACTGGGAAGGGGGGCAGAGGCTCCTTAGATTTAGGCTGCTGGGGGAGGCCTCCTGGAGGAGGTAACATGGTTGCCTGCATCCCACAGGCTCTTTCGTGGCCCCCTCTGCTCATTCTTCCTTCTTCACCCACCTGTGGGTTTCAGAGCCCAATCCTGGGGCTTCCCCTCCTCTACACTAGTGTACATTCCCTCGGTGCTCCCTCGTTTTATCTATATGCTGAGATCTCCCAAATGTATCTCTCCAGCCCCGATAAGTCTTTTCAGAGCACCAGACCCACAGATTCAAGTGTCAGTCTGATATCACCCCTGGAAAGTCCACCAGATCTCAAAATTAGCATGCCTAAGACAGACCTCGGTTCTCCACCTCCCTCAACCTATTTCTACTCCCCTGATTCCATACTCAATAAGCCACACTGCTCTGCACCCAATCCCTCAAACCAAATGTTGAGTTATTATCGTTATTTTATATTTTTAATTTTTTTGAATAGGTCATTGTGGCAGGAGGATAGCCCTCATAGAGGCCCATATCCTGATCTCTGGAATCTGTGGCTATGTTACCTTACATGGCTAAAAGGATTTTGCACACAGCATTAATTTAAGGACCTCAAGATCTGCAGAGTATCCTATGTTAACTACGTGGGTCACATTTAATCACAGGCATCCTTAAAAGCAGGTAACCTTTCCAGAGTGTGGTCAGAGGGACATGGGACTTCAGGAGGATGGTCGGAGACATGCAACATTTCTGGACTTAAAGATGGAGGAAGCGGCCATGAGCCAAGGAATGTTGGCAGCCCCTAGAAGTTAGAAAAACAAAGCAACAGACTTTCCTGTAGAACCTCCAGAAAGGAGCACAGCCCTGCTGACACATTGATTTTAATGGAGTGAGATCCTGTTGAGATTTCTAACCTGCAGAACTCTAAGATAGTAAGTTTGCACTGGTTTAGCCACTATGTTTGTGATAATTTGATATAGCAGCAATAGAAAACGAATAAAGTAATATAGTCACATGATTCCAAATTCAAAAAGTACAAGATGATGTACAGTGACAAGCCTCCTCTCGCCCTTTCACCACCCACCTGGTTCCCCTCTTGAATTGTACCCTCGACAACCAATTTCTTGCTATGTCCTTCCAGAGATATTTTATGGATATATAAGCGAATAGGACCATACTCCCCCCTTTATTTTATACGAAAGGTAGCATACTGCACATACTGTTACACATTTTTAACCCAACAATATGTAGTAGGGCAGCGGTCGCCAGCCTTTTGGACCTCACAGACCACCAGCGGTCCGCAGACCACCGGTTGGTGACCGCTGCTCCAAAGGTTTCCTCAGACCAGAGGTTGCCCACCTTTCAAACCTCACAGACCACCGGTTGGCGACCACTGGACTAGAGGATTTTCTTTTTCACTGTTTTATTTATGGTGTGAACAACAAGAAGAGATTCTATGGAAAGTTACCTCTCAGGGAGATCTGATCATAAATTCCTAAATAGAAAGGTCAAGGTGGGTAGTCAGGCCTATAACTTCTTTAGTAAAAGGTTGATCTTTGCCTTAAGCAAGCCCTGTCCACAGTCTCTGTGCACCAAGGTTAACACATCTTTGAAATGTCTCTTTTTGGATCCTTCAGAAAAAAACAGCCTCAGAGAGCACATAATCTTTAACTGTCCTGAACCCAATCCCCACCTTGCTTTCTCCCACCTGGAGATCATCTTCCTATGTTTTTCCTTAATTCCAAATGCATCAAAGAAGAGGCAGACTGTCATTCTGAGAAGCATCTTCTTAGTCTGCTGAGATCTTGCTGCCAGACACAGCCTCTGTTATCTGTCTCACTGGTGGCACCAGGAAATGAACTTCCTTGTATTAAGAAATGCACTTCATATATTGCTAATAAGATGGCTTTCCTGAAGGTGAAATGTGATAGTTTTGGCTTTTAAAGGTAACATATAAATAAATTTCTTAACTTACCTTTTTTAATTTAAAAATTTTCACAGGTTTGGAAATTTTTACATTGACAGTGGTTCCACAGCATTCCTGACCGCAATTAATTAGCCGGTCTCTTCCTGAGGTCTATTCACAAGTGTCACTGGACCCAAGTTTGTGTATCCAACGCTTCAAAAGGCCAAAACTCAAAATGTCAGGGTTCGGAGTAAGAAAATGTTTATTGGTCAAGAAGATGCCAACCAAGAAGAGGGAGACCTCATAGTGGCTCAAATTCACTTGCTCAGTGGACTAGGTTAAAGGTTTTTAAGGAGTTAGGGCAACAGGTTAGCAAAAGTGCTTGTGGGACAAGTTTTAATTGGTGAACCTTGGAACTTGGCCATTTATGGTAAGGGGTGACAACACCAGAAATTCCTCAACATTAGATCCTTCGCCTCTGAAAGTGTCCAGGATTCAAGTTCTGGTTATCTCCAGTCTTTGATTCTGTGGAGGGGTCAGGGGTTAGGGAGGGTGCAAGACTTTAGTCCCGGGAGCAGCTAGAGGTCAAAGTTCTCTTTTCTGCGCATGCTTCTGCTGCGTGACTTGCAGTTTTGTTCTGTTGTCTCTGAAAAGCAACTCCGTATCGTGTTAAACTGCTGGTTCTGCGGTTACACAAGCTTTCCTATCACAAACAATGCTGGGTGAATAAGTAACCTTGAACTAGCAGCATTGTGCACAGGACTACATCTTTCTGTGGGACAAATTCAGGCATCATCTGAGATCCTTCCTTCCCTTTGTCCCCATTCACTTTGGTATCCTGTTCTGTGGGTTCCATCTCCAAAACAAACGTCAGCCAGCACTTCTTTCCTGGTGCTCCGACTCCACCCATTCCAGTGGACACATCCGCGTGAGAGGCCCTCGGATTCCTGTCCTTGCATCTCTCTCTTTTGGGGAAGAGTTTTCTTGGGGCCTTGAATTTCTCATCTCTGAAATAGGATCAATGAGACTAAGCATCCCGATTTTTCTGTGACAGGGCTTCATTTGGAGGCTCTCAGATAAAGGACGCTTGTTAAACCTAGAGGGAAGAACAGGCAAGTGTCTTGATGTCCTGGAATGGACATAAACTTAATTGTACCTTCAGTGTGAGTTTTCCACCTGTGGGTTTCCAAGGCATTTAATGGAGCAGGAACAAGGCAGGGGTTTTTAGCACTGGAGACAAATTCACTTTCAGGAGACCTTGAGACTGAAATTCTGCCACAGCTTTAGAATGTAGTACTACCTTGAGGACACTGGAGGAAGTTCCAGGATGAGAATGGATTCAGAGCCCATAGTGCTGGTAGAGGAGCTAAAATACTGAAGCCCCATTTGGCTCAGTGAATAGAGCATTGGTCTGCAGGCTGAAAGGTCTTGGGTTTGATTCCAGTCAAGGACACATGCCCAGGTTGCTAGCTTGATCCCCAATAGGGAGTGTGCAGGAGGCAGCCGATCAATGATTCTCTCATATCATTGATGTTTCTATCTCTCTCTCCCTTCTTCTCTGAAATCAATTTTTATTTTTATTTTTAAAAAGGGAAGGGCCATCACCCTTCAAATACAAACAAGGCTTTAAAATAAATCAATGTAAAGGAAGGAAGGAAGGAAGGAAGGAAGGAAGGAAGGAAGGAAGGAAGGAAGAAAGAAAGAAAGAAAGAAAGAAAGAAAGAAAGAAAGAAAGAAAGAAAGAAAGAACCATTGGAGAAAGGAGCACGACCAAATGAGGCCCCTGTCACCAGAAATTGGAAAATGAAAACCAGTGGTGGTAACAAAGGAAAGGCATCAGCATGTTGGCACCTTGGCCTGCTTTATCTCTCTCCCCCTTATAATAAAAATGCAATCCTGTATTTATTGAGCATTTACTGTGTGTCATGCATTTTCACATAAGCTTTTCTTTAATCTTCCTAACAACCCCATTTGACAGATAAGTAAACAAAGGGGCAGAGAGCATTTTCATTTTTAGTCTTTCAGGGGTTTCGCCCCCATCACACAATACAGCCTGAGGGCAGGTGGACGCCTTGATGACTTTCCCAAACAATTAAAATGCGTATCAAGGTGGATGGTCTGCACACTGTACTTCAGTCAGTTAATACATACACTAGCGTACATATAAGCTACGAATAGCAGTCTAACGTTGTGCAAGATCAGACTCTAGAGAGAGACTTCCTGGGTTCGAGGCTGGTTTCATTATTACCAGCCGTGTGACCTTAGACAATGATTCTCTCTCATCACTGATGTTTCTATCTCTCTCTCTCTCCCTTCCTCTCTGAAATCAATAAAAATATATTTTTTTAAAAGGGGAAGGGCCATCACCTTTCAAATACAAATAAGACTTTCCTTTACCTCTCTGGGATCATTTACCTTAAGGGTTGTTGAGAGAATTACATAAGTGAAGACACTTAAAGTACTTAGGGCAGTGTGTGGCATGAAGTGGGCACTCAGTTAGTGGCAGTCTTCCTGCTGCCCATGCTTTAACCAGGGTACCAGAAAGGAGTGCTTACTTGGTGTCAATGGCTGGGCTGGGGGACATAAAAAGCACTCCTCCAGCGGGTGGTCTCCTGGACTCCTCACACCATCCTGCAAGGAAATTGTTCTCTCTGTACAGAGGAGGACCAGAAGCTCCAAAACAACCCAGATTTCGCACATCCAGCTGTTAAGGGACAGGATGGAAATCCATGCCCTGCTTTGTCTGCTTCCAATACCTGGGCTCAGTACCAAGCATGGGAGCTAGTTGTTTAGGGTGCAGTCTGCTCTCTGATAAGCCTGAGGTATGGGCTGCCCTTCCGGTCCACAGGTACGCGAACACACACAGCACTCATATATGAACACATACACAGCACACAAGTGAGAGACTTCCCCAATACCTGTGCCCTCAGTTAACTGTACTGACACGATTTCTAGTCTGAAAGGCACTTTCCCATAATACGGTTGAGAGTGGTTTAGGAAATGACTCAAAATAAATGAATTCTTGACATGGTGAGGTGCTGGGGACATTGGACCCTTCTTATTTCCAGTTCAGGAAAACAAGAGGCTTTGCCAAACAAAGTAGACCAAGCCCTGGGGGGAAAGTTTGATTTGTACCAGTAATAAACACATGATTTGATCACCTTACACTTCTTCATAATTTAGGTCTGGGTGGGGATAACTAGCAGAGGAGTGCATGGGGGATTTTTACATTGGTCAGCAATACAATAATGATTCTTGAAGGCAAAATAGAAAATATTTGTAAAAAATGAGCAATGATAGGATTTCTCATCTCACAGCTCTGCACCACCCTGCACACACCCATCTCTCTTCTTACAATAAAAACATGTCAAATTTTCCATCAGGCAGAAGATTGTTCTCGCTCTTCCTTTCCCTTGCCTCCTCTCTCTCACTGTCTTTCTCTTCCAGGAAGAAATTCTTCAATGTCAAACACTAGAGATCATCTAATACAGGTCATCAGTTTTAAAGTCAGACAAATCTGGGTTTGAATCCTAGTTCTGGCACCTTAGGCAAGTTACTTAAACTCCCTATGTCTCAGTTACTTCACATGTAAAATGAACTTAAAAGTAATACCTATCTCTAGCAGGTTTGGCTCAGTGGATAGAGCATTGGCCTGCAGACCCGAGGGCCCTAGGTTAGATTCCAGCCAAGGGCACATACCTTAGTTGCAGGTTCCTCCCACATCTGGGCCCTGGTTAGAGCATGTGCAGGAGGCAACCAATTGATGTGTTTCTCTAAGATTGATATTTCTCTCTGTCTTTCCCTCTCTCTCCCACTCTCTCTAAAAATCAATGGGAAAATATTCTTAGGTGAGGATTTAAAAAAAATAAAAAAGAAGAAGAATTTACAGACTTTAAAATAATAATAATAATAATAATAATAATAATACCTAGCATTCATTGGTTTGAGGGTTGAATAAACTAATGTTTGTAAGGTCGTCAGCTCAGAGCCTGGCACATAGCCTATGTTCCCAGAATGTTCCTTGTTGTTAGCATCCAACCCAACACCTTCATTTTATAGACAAGGGAACTATCAGAGAAAAGTGATTTCTCTACAGTCATATGGCTAGTTAGTGGCAGAGCCAAGACTAGATCCAGGGGGCCGATCCCAGTCCTTTTCCTATGGTACCACACACAGCGTCATTTATTCATCAACTTCAAGCAGAATGATGCTGGAACATTTTCCAGTTGATCACATTCTTGCAGAGCTGATGATCGTGCCAGGGCCAGGGCCGAGGGCATCCTGGATTGCTGGCTCCCCAGATCAGGGGCCAGCTGAGCAGGAAGGGGAAGCAGCTGTGCCACATTGACACACTGTCTCTGGGGAGATCGGCCCTGATAAAGCTGATTTCCACAGAGCGCTAAGCAACCGTCCTCTTATTGTTAATTTATCTTTTGGAAGCTGAAGCTGCAGAAAAGAGAAGTTGATAGGGTGGTGTCCCCATCAAACATTTTCAAACATTCAGGAAGCTGACAAACCTTTGTGTCCAACCAGCCCCAATCAGCATCCCTAAGGGTCTCTCTCTGTCTCTGAAGCTCCCCTCCCAATGCTGAGAGCCTGTGTGATTGCCTATCCAGCGCCCCTGCTGGGCAAATTGGTTTCTGTATGGATGACATCTGAAGAAGCAAGTTGCTCCCAGTGATGCCGTTCTCTGAGGTATAGGTTCCATGTTTCTGGAGATGGCATATATCAAGCTCCCTTCCCCTTTTGGGTGGGGAGATCCAACATCTTGCTGCTGCCCAAGACTGCTTCGGTCCGTAAGTTCCCTTAATAAACTCTTGGTTTAATTCTGGAGTTGTCAGACTCTTTCTCTGGTCTCACAGCCCCATATTCCTTTGGAGTCGTTCCAGTACACCTCAGAAACTTTTCACAACAGCCCTGTTTTGGCCACATGGTACAATTTTACCTCAAATGCTCTTCCCTTTCCCTTTTCTTAAAGGACACACACACACACACACACACACACACACACAATCACATATGTGCCCGTGGGCTTTTGTTCCCTATGGGAAGTATTTAAATTGTCCACAGCAGCATTCAATTCCAGTATAGGAGGATCCAGTAACCTACAGTCAGGGCAGTATAGTTCCTGGTGTTTCCAGAGAGAACAGAATCCATTAATTAATTCTGACAAATGTCCCCATGCTTCTGCCTCTAACCCTTCAGAAATCCAATCAGACCCCAGGGCTCCTCGCAGACCATCCAGGCTGTCTCTGCTCCAGTCAGTGACCAGGTGTTCCACAGCTGCCCAGACCAACCATCTGTTTTCCAAGCCTGAGCCAGCCAAACCCTCTACACTTAGTAAACAGAGGTGAGGGGGAGACGGGGAGGGCCTGGAAGATAGGAGAGGGAGGGGTCACAGTTATGTCCATTTCAACCCTTTGGTAATAATGATGATAATTCTGCAGAAAGCTCACTGAACCAAAAGTTAAGGAGGCCTGGATCCTAATCCTGGCTCCATCACTCAAGGAACCCCATGCGCTTAGGCTGGTCACTTGCCTCTGTGCCTCAGTGTTCTCTGCTCTGTGCCTGGATTCGCCTTCATGGCCTGGAAGAGGCTTCTAGTGCCAGGTCTTTAGAGTGACAATCCTGATGACACATTATAGCTTTTCAGGTACTCCCACATGCCATATTTTGTGTATCCAATCCTCCTTAAAACACAACAATGTAGGTAGGGTATTTGACAAATGAAGAAATTAAAGTACCTATTGGTTGGGCAAAGCATGGCAAAGCTTAGTGCTAAAGTGAGTTCGGTCAACTTCCAGCCACCTGTGGCTCACACTGCCCTCTTGGGTGCAGATAGTCTCCCCAACAAAAGGTCAAAGAGAAGGACTCCTTGTAAGTAGGCAAATGCCAAAGAGGCTTTATTCCATAGGGTTAGGGATCAAGGATTTGGGCTATTCCCGAAGCTCTTTTGATGTCTTTTTAACATTTTAGAGCCCAAGGCAGGATTCAACTTAGCTCCAAACCCTGTCTGTTTCTTGGGGTTTGGAGATGGAAAGCAGAGCTGATCTCAACTAGGTCCCAACCTCCAACCCAGAGCTCGAAAGTATTGTCACTTGTGACAGCAGTGATGGCCTCTGCAGCCTTCGATCAGGCAGGGAAATAAAGCCCCCCCTCTGTGTGTTAGGTGGGATGTCCACAGAGATAAGCACATGCTGAGAGGCCTCACCTGCTGGGGTAGCGAAATGCTGAGCCCTGCCTCCCCCGCCCCCTGAGTTCCACTGACAGACAGGATGCTGCTGCTGCTGAATTGTGTCCCCCAAATTTCACCTATCGACATCCTAACCCCCAGTACTTCAGAATTTGACTGTGTTTGGAGATGGAACCTTTAAAGAGGTGATTAAGGTTAAATGAGGTCCTATGTGTGGATCCTAATCAATATAACTGGTGTCCTTATAAGAAGAGGACATTTGGACACAGACACACACAGAGGGAAGGCCATGTGAGGACACAGGGAGGAGATGGTGGCCATCTACAAGCCAAGGAGAGAGGCCTCAAGAGAAACCAGCCCTGCTGACACCCTGATCTTGGAGTTCTAGCTTCCAGAATCATGAGAAAATAAATTTCTGTTGTTTAAGCCACCCAGGCTGTGATTCTTTGCATGGCAGTCTGAGTAAACTAATCCAGGCACCTGCTCCAGAGCTCCTCACCCCCAGCACCTCTCTGGCCCTCGAGGACTGCCTCCGTTTTCTCCTCAGAACCTCCCCCTCCCCTACAGTCCTGGATTCATCAAGTCCTTGGGATCCAAAAAACTGGCTCCACAATCCACTGCCAAATCTTCCCATTCCAGGGGCTTTGGGGGTGCTGATTTCTGTTTCAAAGTGGGCTCGGGGGGAGTAAACTGCCACTGGGGCTCCTAAGGGGCTGAAGAGACAACAGGAAATACAGTGGTACCTCGAGATACGAGTTTAATTCGTTCCAAAACTTTGAGGCGTGGGAAACAATGAGATGCTAGAGTGTAGGTAAACTGGTGGGTCGTGTGCAGCCAGCCGATCCGCGCCATTACTCCTATCTCAAATGTTGCTCGTATTTCAAAGCAAAAATCGCTCGCTCAACTGCTCGTATCTCAAAAACCTCGTATGTTAGGGCACTCGTATCTCGAGGTACCACTGTATAGACAAAACAAACTGATTAATGCTGTGTTAGAGCCCTGGCTGGTGCTACCAAGTGGTTAGAGTGTTGGCTGGCCCACCAAAGGGTTGTGGGCTTTATTCCTGGTCAAAAGCACATACCTGGGTTGCAAGTTGCATCCCTGCCCCTGCCAATCAATGTGTCTCTCTCACATCAATGTTCCTCTCTCTCTCTCTCTCCTCTTCTCTGTTCCTCCCCCACCCCCACCCCTGCCCTTCCATGCTCTCTAAAAAAAGTCAATGAAAAAAATATATCCTCAGATGAGGATTAAAAATAAATATGAGTTGGCGTCGTGCTCTGCATGTGACAACTGAACTTTCATCCCTCAGGAGCCTTCAGACAGACTCATGGTAACTAACAGTAGGTGGTTCCCACGTGTCTGGGGCAAGGTGCTCCCTCAATTAATTAATACAGGGCTTCCTGGGACAGGGGGTGCCAGATTCTAGGAGATGCTGAGCCATGGATAATCCTCTTAGCCTTAGAATCTGGGTGCACAGATTCCCAAGTCCCATCCCAGATTCCCTCCCCACCCGCAGGAGTGAAAGGAGCTGAGGAGTGGAAGGGGAATGGCCGTGACACACGCTGTGTTTGCTCTGGGCCTGGCTATCGATGCCAGGGGCCTTATCATTGTGTCCTCAGACTGGGCTGGGCGGGTCTGCATGAGGGAGATTTGGTCCCACTGCCCGGTGGCACAGAAGAAAGGAGAAGTGGAGGGAAGGCCACGGCAGAGCAAGAAAGAAGCTGCTGTGTACCATGAAAACGCTTCTTCTTTTGCTGCTGGTGCTCCTGGACTTGGCACAGGCCCTGGGCCCCCTGCACAGGTGAGGCCACATCCCTGCACTGTGTCCAGCGGGGGCAGTGCCCTGACTCAAGCTGAGGGCTTCTCTGGGAGAGGAAAGCTGATGGGGAAATGGGAAGGAGAAGAAACTGAGGGCTGGGGAAAGGTTTACCAAGCGGCCACCTTGAGTTAGCCATAGTCTCCAGCCCAGCACAAGCCACTCCTGGGCCTCTACCTGATGGAGCTGCCTGCCTGAGCCCCAGGGACCTTCTCACGTTGGAAACAGCAGGACTGTGCAGCTCTGAGGACCTGAGCACTTCCCCAAGGGGCTGACCACTGCCCCCAGAGTTTTTCTGTCCCTTTGAGTCAGCCCCTCATGGTGTTCATGTAGACGTGCAGACCATCCCACAGCCCCTTCGCCCCTGACCTCCAAGAGCCTGTCTCTGGGAGGGAGGGCCATCTCAAGGCTAAGGGTCTGAGGGTCTACAGGAGGCTGGGAAGGCTGGGGCAGAGGGGACCTGATCCTGGCCAAATCCTGGCACACGCCCTTGCAGACCCCCTCCTGAGAGAGGCAGGAATGCATCTTTCTCACTCGGGGCTTTGTCCTCAGGGTGCCCCTCAGGAGGGGTCGGTCCCTCCGAAAGAAGCTGCGAGCACGGGGCCAGCTCTCCGAGTTCTGGAAATCCCAGAACCTGGACATGATCCAGTTCACCGAGTCCTGCACGATGGACCAGAGTGTCAACGAGCCCCTCGTCAACTACTTGGATGTGAGACCTCCTGGGGCAAAGGCTGGGAGGGGGACACCGCCTGTGGCAGCACATTGAGGCAGTGCGGACTTCTCCTCTGGGGTGACTCATGTGGACTGATGCCCAGGTTCCTGTGTACCTGGCTGAATAAGCCTCAGGGCACCTGAATGTGTGGACCTCTGGGAGGAAAGGGAGGAGCAGGATAGTGATTAGATTTCCTCCCTCTCTGCCTTCCTCTGCCGTCTACCTCTGATGGCCACTTCCCAGGTCTCTCAATCCCGATCTGTGCTAGCCCAGCCCCTGCCCACAGAGCTCCCTCTAAGTCCCTCCCCCTCCACAGCACCCACAGCCGGCTTCCTTCCCTCCCTGGCCTGCAGATGGAGTACTTTGGCACCATCTCCATTGGCACCCCACCACAGAACTTCACTGTCATCTTTGATACTGGCTCCTCCAACCTCTGGGTCCCCTCTGTGTACTGCACCAGCCCAGCCTGCAGTAAGTGGTGGAGGAATTCCAACAGGGAATGGCTGAAGGCCAGGCCTGGAATCTGGAGCCTGGCACCCAGGGGAAAGGGGTTGGATTCCTGTAACTGGCCATGCCTGCTCACCAGCCTCCCCTCTCCTCCTCTGCATCTGCCCTGGGACTGCCTTCAGCAGAAACAGGGCTGGGTCAGGAAGAAAGTTAAAATTGATTGCTATTCAAACTAGCAACTTCCATACTGACCAGAATCAGCAGGGAGAAACTCTACCACTAAACAAATGCATATTTTTGAATACTTTCCTTGGAACACCTCAAGGAATATGGGGGATAGTTCCATTGCAGTGGCTCTTTCTGGCAGGTAGGTGGGTCAGGTTCCAGTGTAGACTGTTCACCTGCATCTAGGAGACCTAGTGACCTCACTCCCAGCATATCAGAGAGGGGCTGGTGGGACACTGGGGTGGTGGATCCATTTTGCCAGAGGTCTTTGTGAAAACTGGAAAAGGATGAGCTAAGAAAAGGCGTCTCAGTCTATGTAGGACAACATTTAGTGACGATGCCTCAGGCAACACTCAAGGTGTCCATGGGTTGTGTAAGATGTTTGGAGCGACTTCTTGGAATGGCCAGTGTTTATTCTGAATTTCTTTAGAATGCCAGTTTCTGACCCCCAGGAGTTGGCAGAGGCTGATGGCTGGCATTTATTCTGTGTGCCTCAGGAGCTCACAGGCAATTATGTTTGCCAAGGGACAACTATTTGGCCTCCTGTTAGCCTGCCACGTATGTCTAGAGGGGAATATAGGGGTCACTAGGGAGAGTCATGGCCAACCTTTCCAGATGCACCTGCTCTTTACTGCATCCTCAGACTGGTCAGTGAGGGAGATTTGGTTCCCACTGCCCTGTGGGACAGAAGAAAGGAGTGGTGGCAAGGAAGGCTGAGGCAGAGCGAGAAAGGAGCTGCTGGTTGGGTGGAAGTTAGGGAAGCAGCTCTGCATTCTGGGGTGTAGAGCAGGGATGAAGGCAGCGGGCTGATGGCCCAGGCAAGAGCAGCACCTTTGCTTTCCAGAGACACACCCCAGGTTCAGCCCTTCCCAGTCCAGCACATACAGTGCCCCAGGAAAACACTTCTTCATTCAGTATGGAACCGGGAGCTTGTCCGGAGTTATCGGAGCGGACCAGGTCTCCGTGAGTATAATTCCTTCATGTTCCCTCTCTTGGTAAGGAACTTGGGAGACAGAACACCATTCCAAGCTCTTAGGGGAGCAGTTTCAGATCTGCCACAGGAAGAGGGGGAAGCAAGGAGCTGGAGCTGGCTTCCAGGGAAGGGTGAGGCCTGGCCAGGCCTGAGATGTGGCCATGGGCCAGTCTGAGCAATGTGCTAGGTCCTAAAGAGGTAGCAGGGGGATGGGGTGGGAGTGGGGGAGGGTATTCCTGCAGGACACAGGGCACAGGGCCAAGAGCAGGGTTCCCAACTGGACCAATGGCCCCAGGGCACCAAGGAGACAAGACCAGGCCTCCATCTTGAAGGAAGAAGATGTCCAAGCCGGGGCAGACAGTGGAAATTCAGTTACTGAAATAAGGCAACAAGGTAAGGGCTGGGAGTCCAATCATAGAGACAAGGCAGAATCCAAGTCCAAGGTCAGCCCTGAACTCAATGCTGAGATCGTGAGCTGCTTCTTAAACTCCCATTGATCAAAGGGTCTGTGGGTCCCAGAACTGTGGGAACCCGACCAAGGTGGGGACAGAGAGCCAGGGGAGCCCTGGTCCTGCCCTACTCGGGTTTATGGGCACAAGCGCAGTGGTCCCCGCTTTTCCATGGTTTTGCTTTCTGTGGTTGCGGTTATCCTCAGCCAACCACAGCCTGAAAGTATTAACTAAAACATTCCAGAAATAAACAATTCCTAAGTTTTAAATTGCAGAATGAAGTCTTGCGCCACTTTACTCTGTCCCACCCGGGATGTGGGTTGTTCCTTTGTCCAGTGTATCCACACTGTATGCGCTCTCTGCTCATTAATCACTTAGTAGACAACTCAGTTAGCAGACCAGTTATCAAAGAGAGAAAGAGAGATCACTTTAAGTACCTTTCATTAGTGTATTGTTTCATTCTATTTTATTATTAGCTATTGTTAATCTCTTACAGTGCCTAATTTAGAAATTAAACTTTATTATAGGTACATATAGGAAAAAAACAGCATATATAGGGTTCAGTATTATCCTTAGTTTCAGGCATTCACTGGAAGTTTTGGAATGTTCACCCTGTGGATAAGGATGGACTATTGTATACGCCCAGGCCTTTGGGGAAATAGAGGCTGACCCACTCCTGATGAGCACTGTTACAGTTCTGAGGGTCCTGCCACAGAGCTTAGACTCCATCAACATCTTTTTAATGTGGGTGGGAGTAGGACATATGAAGTGAAAAAAAATGCCAAGAGCAAGAAACACAGCATCTATGTAGAAAATACCACATACAGATAAAACAACACACTGTATTTCCTATTAGAACATACATAAATGTACAAATGACTGCTCAGAAGGCTACATCACATTCCTAACTGATCACCATAATTACCTCTGGGGAGCAGAAGAAGGCATGGAAGGGAATTGTATCCTTTGGCTTGCTGCTTATCTGCTGGCTCGCTGGGTGGTATGGGGCAACAGCCAAGCTCACAGCAACTCCAGCTTCCCTTGGTTCCTCCTTCAAGTCTCCTGGCTCCCAGCCCAGCTGCATGTTTAACTCCATAACAGACAGTGTCAGCTAGAACTACAGGACATTCAATCATTGAGGCTTAGAGGCAATGAGAGAACCATATGGGTTCTAGTCCACCCTCAACCTCGAAGTTCCAATTCACTCTTCTCCCACCTTACATCTGTCTTCCCTTATGGACTGCCAAACTATAGACTTCAGTCTGCAACACCAGGACAGAGCGAATTCCTATTGTATGCCATTTAAGCAGCACCTGCAATGGCATACAGTCAACTGTCCAGAACATAGTCCTTTGTGTATGTAGCTTCTAATGGCTCTGCTTCTCTGATACAGATAAGCAAGGATGTGCTAACAATTGTGGATACAGCTAATGTAAACATTATGAGACATTTATAGCCTGAAATGTATATACTAGAAAAGCTGAAAATCAACCAGCTAAGCATCTACTTTAAGCAATAAAGAATAAGAGAACAAGCAACCCACAAACAACAACAAATCAAACCCAAAGAACGAAGGAAGAAAATAAATAGAAGAATGGGATGGATATCAACCAAAAAGAAAAGTCATACAACAGAAAAAATCAACAAAGCCAAGAATTAACTCTTGATAAAAATTAATAAAATTCATAAACTTCTAGCAAAATTAATAAAAAAAAATTAAAGAAAATACAACTTAATATTAGAAATGAAAAACAAACAAACACATATTAACAAAGACCCTGAAAACATTAAAATGATAACAGGATATCAAGAATAATCTTATAGGAGAAACCAAGATGGCAGCATAGGTGAACACCTAAGCTGCTGCCTCACACAATAATTTCAAAATTACAACTAAAAGACAAAATGGACATCATCCAGAACCACAGGAAAGCTGGCTGAGTGGAAATTCTACAAATAGAAGTAAAGAGAGGTACTGACGAAGACTCAGAGGAGCTGTAAAAAGCTGAGATACAGAGACAGAGACATGCTCGTGGAGAGGACAGGAGGAGAGTCTGACTGGCTTCCTCTAGCGGGAGGGAGATGGAAAATCCCGACTGCCCTGAACCTCACTTCTGACTGCACTGAACCCCAGTTCCAGGCAAGACTCATTCGGGGGAGTCTGGACTGTTGTGAAAAGGAAGGAGTGCACGGAAATTTAGGGGAGCCGTGAAAGACAGAGGTCTGGGGGCGTACGAAAGTGCTCACACAGAGCGCTGACTGCTGATTGTGCCGCTGGCTTTCTATAGCGGGAGGAAAACAAAACCTCACAACAGCACTGAAATCTAGGTCCAGCTGCACTGAACCCCAGTTTCAGGTGTAACCCTGGGGACCCAGACTCATATGGGTCCCTAGAGTGCACAGAAACTCAGGGGAACCATAAAGGCAGAGGTCCGGAGGCTCATGTGCACGTGAAAGGCAGAGGTTTAGAGGTAAGCATGCATGCGCAGACACAGCTGATCCTCACAACCATTTGGCTTGGAGGTCAATTCCCCCCAGTGATACCAACAACAATTAAGAATTAACTACAACAAGACTGTACCCACAGTTCACAAAGGAGTGCACCATGAGTGTCCACCTCAGGTAACTGGGGAGACAGAGCTACTGGGCCACATAGGACATCTAGCACACAAAGCTACTCTACCAACTCAGAGAAGCAGTGAAATATGGGAAGACAAAAGAACAGATCACAGACAAAATAAATGGAGGAAAACAAATGACTGGATATAGAGTTCAAAACCATGGTTATAAGGTTTTTCAAGAATTTCCTAGAAAAAAAGTGGATAAATTTAGTGAGACCCAAGAGGAAATGAAAAAGGGCCAACTAGAAATTAAACATACACTGATTGAAATACAAAATTTATACAGAAATCTAACAGCAGACTAGAGAATTGCAAGAATTGAGTCAAACATTTGAAATACAAAGAAGCAAAAAACACTGCACTGGAAAAGCAAAAAGCAAAAAGAATAAAAAAATATGAAGATAGTGTAAGGAGCCTCTGGGACAACTTCAAGTGTATCAACATCAGAATTATGGGGGTGCCAGAAGAAGAGAGAGAGAGCAAGATACTGAAAACCTATTTGTAGAAATAATGACTGAAAGCTTCCCCCACCTGGTGAAAGAAATAGACTTAAAAGTCCAAGAAGTGCACAGAACCCCAAACAAAAGGAACCCAATGAGGACCATACCAAGACACATCATAATTAAAATACCAAGAGCAAAAGACAGAGAGAGAATCTTAAAAGCAGCAAGAGAAAAACAGTTAATTACCTACAAGGGAGCACCCATATGATTGTCAGCTAATTTCTCAACAGAAACTCTGCAAGCCAGACAGGAGTGGTAAGAAATATTCAAAGTGATGAATAGCAAGAACCTACAACCAAGATTACTCTACCCAGCAAAGCTATCATTCAGAATTGAAGAGCAGATAAAGAGCTTCACAAATAAGAAAAAAACTAAAAGAGTTCATCAACACCAAACCAGTATTATATGAAATGCTGAAAGGTATTCTTTAAGAAGAGGAAGAAGAAAATGGCAAAAGTAAAAATTATGAACAACAAATACATATCTATCAACAAGTGAATCTAAAAATCAACTGAATTGAAAATCTGAACAAAATAAACTGGTGAATATAATAGAATTAGGGGCATAGAAAGGTAAGTGGACTGATAATTCTCAGGGGGAAAGAGGTGGGGGGGTGTGCAGGGAGAGACTGGACAAAAATCATACACCTATGGATGAGGACAATGGGGGGAGGTAAGGGCAGAGGGTGGGGTGGGAGCCAGGTGGAGAATAGATGGGGGGTGGGGGGGAAGAGGAACAATTGTAATAATCTGAACAATAAAGATTTATTAAAATAAAAAAGAATAATCTTACATTGATAAATTTGACAATTTTCTTTAAAAAATGGCAAATGCCTTGAGAAATACAGCATGCTAAAACTGACACAAGAAAAACATAGAAAATGTAATATGCCAATATCTGTTTAAATATTGACTATTATTAAAAACCTCTCCACAAAGAAAACTCCAGGCCCAGGAAACCTCAGTGGTAAATTATTCCAAACATTTAAGGAAGAAATAGCACCACCCTTACACAAATTCTCCCAGGTAATTGATAAAGAAAGAACACTTATCCTGGCTCTTTTGGCTCAGTGGAGAGAGAACATCAGCCTGCAGACTGAAGGGTATGGGTTAGATTCTAGCCAAGGTCACATGCCTGGGTTATAGGCTCGATCCCCAGTGTGGGGTATGCAGGAAGCAGCTGACTAATGATTCTCTCTTATCACTGATATTACTATCTCTCTGTCCTCTCCCTTCCTCTCTGAAATCAATAATACACATACACACACACACACACATAGAAGGAACACTTCATAATATCATGATGTTTTATAATAACATCAAATATCTACAAGTAAATTTAACAAAATAATGTGCAAGATCTCTAAGAACTGCAAAATATTACTGTGTTAAATTAAGAAAGATCTATATAAAGTGAAGATAAACCATGCTTATGACTCAGTACTATAAGTAAGTCAATTTTTTTGTCAATCAAAACAAGAGTAATTTTTTATTAGAAATTGACAAGCTGCCGAAACTGGTTTGGCTCAGTGGATAGGCCTGCGGACTAAAAGGTCCCAGGTTTGATTCCGGCCAAGGGCATGTATCTTGGTTGCGGGCACATCCCCAGTAGAGGGTGTGCAGGAGGCGGCTGATCATATCTCTCACTCATCAATGTTTCTAACTTTCTATCCCTCTCTCTTTCTCTCTGTAAAAAATCAACAAAATATATTTTTTAAAAAATAAAAAATTGATAAGCTAATTCTAAAATTTATATGAATATGTAATACAGTCTAGATGAAGAAAAATACTACCAAGTATAAGACATTATGAATATATAGTAATTTAGATATATAATTTTGACACAGGATAGGCAAATAGAAAAATAGAACAGAATAGAAAATTCAGAGAGTACTCACACAGTCTCCTGACCTACATTGAACATGATCTTGCAGTGAAGGAGATGATGGTATAGTTTATTAAGTGGTACTAGGTCATCTGGATATCCATATAGTAAAAAAAAAAAATCTATAGTGACTCCTACCTCACACATCGAAGAACTTCTCATAGACTATAGATATAAATGGGAAAAGCAAAACAATAAAGCTTTTAGAAGAAAACATAGAAAAAAATTCTTTATGACCTTAAGGTAGACAGAACTTTCTGAAGCTACAAAACCCACTAATTAAAAAGAAAAAGGTTGATAAATTTGACTATGTTGAAATACATATCTTTAGTTCATAAAAAAAACCACCATTTGAGAGTAAAAACACCAGCCACAGTCCAGAGATACTTCTAATATATACATCCAACAAAGGACTTGATTCCAATCAATAAGAAAAATGCAGACAACCTATTTCACAAAAGGAGATATCCAATGTCCAATGTCATTAGTCATCAGGAAATACAAATTAAAACAAATGTACCTGCCGCATATCCACTAGAAGCCTGAGAAGGAAAAGAAGGTAACATCCAGTGTTGGTGAAGATATGTAGCTACTGGCAACTGGAACTCTCAAAATATTGGTACTGAAAACATCAATTGGTACAAATCACTTTGGAAAATTCTGTTAATATTTATTCAATTCTGTCAGTATTTACGCATACACTATGATCTAACAATTTTACTCCCAAACATATATCCAATAGAAATATGTACACATGTTCACCCAAAAGACAAGTACAAGCCACATTATTAGCAATAGTCAAATACAGGAAACAACCCAAATATGCCTCATGGTAGAATGCATACATACTGATGGCATATTTATACTGTGTAATAAAAGGCAATGAACAAATTAAAACAGCATGCAACAAGCGTAATGTTGGGTGACAGGAGCCAGCTACCAAAGAATTCATACTGTATGGTTCCACTTACATAAAATTCAAAAATAAACAAAGCCAATACATGCTGTTAGAAACCAGGAGCCTGGTCATTTGTGAGGAAAGGTGTGATAGTTGGCAAGGGGCGTGGCAGGGGGCTAAGTGGGGGGGGGGGCCTTCTAGGGATTGCAATGTCCTATTTCTCAGCTTGGGAGCTTGCTCCGATTTCTTCTGTTTTCTGTATTATACTTCGACAAAAAGGGTTTACATTTAAACATTGAGTGGGACTATGGCAAAAATCATTGTGCCCATTTAATCAAAAAGACTTGAGTCGAAGAAGAATTAGCTTCAGGAGAGAGGAGAATCTGGGGATCGGAGGCCCTTTGCCAAAATGTCCTGGGCAAATTTCCTCTGGGCTTTTTCCCATCAGGTGGAAGGACTGACTGTGATTGGCCAGCAATTTGGAGAGAGTGTCACGGAGCCTGGCCAGACCTTTGTGGATGCAGAGTTTGATGGCATTCTGGGCCTGGGATACCCCTCCTTGGCTGTTGGAGGGGTGACTCCAGTGTTCGATAACATGATGGCCCAGAATCTGGTGGACGTACCCATGTTTTCTGTCTACATGAGTAGGTAAGGCCCGTCAAGCCTGCTAGGCTGAGATCAGTTATAACTCCAGGGAGACATCACGGTGCCACTGAAAGAGCACTAGACGTCACACACCGGGGCTGGATCTCTTCTTAGTCCAGCTGTGTGATTTGGGGCAAAACACGAAACCTCTCTGACTACTGAGAAAATGGGATTTGCCTCAGAAAGTCATTGTGAAAAGCACTTTGTAAACTGTAGCACGCTGGCCTAATTTAAGGAACACCTGGAATTAGATATTCTTTTATGCAGTGAATAAATACTTCCCAAGCCCCTCTTATGTGCTGAGCACAATGCTAGGCACTGGGAATACAGTGAAGCTAGAAAGCTTAATCCCAGTGGGGGAGATAGAAAAAAATGTACAATAAGCTGATAATAAAATAATCACATGTTCATGGGTGGTTAAGCAAATGTGATATATACATACAATAGAATACATTCAGCCTTAAAAAGGAAAGACCATCTAACACATGCCACCACAGGGATACATCTTGAGGACCTTGTGCTAAGTGAACTAAGCCTGTCACAAAAGGACCCCTTGTATGATTTCACTTATAGGAAGCACCTAGAGTGGTCAAATTCATAGAAATGGATAGTGGAATGGTGGTTGCCAGAGACTAAAGAAAGGGAAAATGGGAAGTTATTGAATGGCTGTAAAATTTCGGTTTTATAGGATGAAAGGTTCTATAGACAGGTTGAACAACAGTTTGGATATACTTAACACAACTAAGCTGTACAGTTAAAATAATTAAAATGGACTCAGGCTGGGGTGTCTCAGTTGTTTGGAGTGTCGTCCCAAGCACTGAAGGGTTATGGGTTTGATTCCTAGTCAGGACGCCTAACCAGGGTTGTGGTTCATTCACAAATCATTGGGCAGAGCGGTCTCTCTTCTTTTGCCCAAAAAGTCCAGACTAACCGACTCACAGTCATTGGAAGCCCTCATCTCAAAACGCGAGCTTGCATTTCTGCCTGTGTAGGTACTTGGTGGGAGTGATCAGACCACAGGGCGGGAGCTCATTCCCAGGGTTTTCCAGTGGCCCTTCCTTGGCAGCCTGCCTTTCTCTCCCTGTAGTGATCCAGAAGGTGGTGCAGGGAGCGAGCTGATTTTCGGAGGCTATGACCACTCCCATTTCTCTGGGAGTCTGAACTGGGTCCCAGTCACCAAGCAAGGCTACTGGCAGATAGCACTGGACACGTGAGTATCCTCCACAGAGTATGGTGTTGAGGGAAGAACTCATAATTCAAAGAAGACACAACCCAAATTGACCTGAATGGAAGTGCTGGTCACTGGGAGAGGATGCCAGGAGCCTGTGCGAGGCTAGAGGCGTGGAGGTACTGAGCAGAGGTGCAGGAAGGAGCATCAGTAACCAGGGTGACAGGCATGTGGGACCGACTACCAGCTTCCTTCCTTGTAGGAGTGGTGCACTTTCAACTCAACCCATGGTAAATACAAACACTCCACCAGCTGCTTCTTGTTCATGTGACATAAATTAACACAGAGACAAGGGCTGATTGAAATAGGGTGCAGAAGTGAATTGGATTCAGATTGTGCCTGCATAAAGGATGCACAGAAGGTGAGATGCACATACAAACGACTGCATGTGAAGAGGACAGTGATCAGTGCTCCATGACATGTGCCACCAAGGTGACCCAGCAGACAGGACAAGGCAGCTTCTATCTGAAGAAATCCTCAAGGGTTTCATGGAGGTGGCAGCATTGACTGAGCCCCACCCCCTTTGCCCCCCCCCAACACACACACCTGGGCATGGAGCAATTGGGGGCGTGGGACTGGATGTCTGACACCTTCCTGGCACTGTATTAGATAATGCAGGGATTCAAAGAAACGTAATTCAAGTGTGTCAAATCAGCCAGGAATATGTTCCTGCAAGGTGCCAGCCATGTGCCAGGCATGTGCTTCAGGTGTCAGAGAGCTCAGCAGGGTGTGAGAGCTGGAGGCTAGAGAGAGGGGACAAGAGGAGAAGAGGTGAAGGACTGACGATGCTTCCTTTGCCTTCAGAATCCAGGTCGGGGGTGCCGTGATGTTCTGTTCAAAAGGCTGCCAGGCCATTGTGGACACAGGGACCTCCCTCCTCACAGGTCCCTCAGATGAGATCAGGCAGCTGCAGAAGGCTATAGGGGCAGAGCCTGTGGATGGAGAAGTGAGTGCCTGTCGGGTGGGAGCGGGGAGCAGAGGGGTGGGCCTCTCTTGGGAGATAGGAGATTCTAAACTGATCCTCTGGGGTGTGTTTTAGTATGCTGTGGAGTGTGACAATCTCAATGTCATGCCGGATGTCACCTTCACCATCAATGGAGTTCCCTACACTCTTCAACCAACTGCCTACACCCTACTGGTAAGAACTGTTTCCTTACTTGGAGTGGTGAACACACAATACAGTGTACAGATGATGTGTTATAGAATTGTACACCTGAAAGCTGTATCATTTTATTAACCAGTGTTACCCCAATTCGTTCATTTAGGAAAAATAAAAAGCACACACACACACACACACACACACACACACACACACACACACAAACACACACGCACACACACACACATACACACACATTCACAATATAGCAGAAAACAATTAAAGGACTATTTCCTCATTCTGCAAGTCACAGGGCCTTCCCCAGATACCTGCCACTTCCCCTTTTCAAACTGTTGCCTGCACTCAGGCCATGTCTATCCCAAGTCTCCCCCCATCTTACCCTGCACTTAAGTGGCACTTCCTCAGGGAAGGACACAGTTGCCTGTGTGTGGTGGAAAGACCACTGGCCTGATTCTCTAACTTCCTGCTCGGCCACGAAGCAGCAGCAAACCTGAGCAGGCCATTCAATGGGGTTCTCTGACATTGTCACTAACCTCAACCACCAACTCAGACTGGGGATTCTATTATCCCATTTTATAGACCAGGACATTGAGACCCAGAGGGTTAACGGTTCTAGATATGAGATGCTTGGGGTGGGAGGTACAGAATAAGGTTATTTCTCTTCTAATATATATACAGATTAACATGCTCCTTAAACCAGAGAATGCTTGGTGCAGTAGATGTGTAAGTGAAGAAAGAGGTAGAAAGGAAATCCCCAGATGCTTGAGAAATCCATGACCATCTCATACACAGTTAGCCCAGATTTTCAGTATCACAGTTCTTTGGTGACAACTTTAATGTACTAACCTTGCCTAAGAGTCACCCACAGCATCAACGTGACTGCACCAGAATCAAGAAACTAAGGGATAGACGAGGGCGTTAGGGATTTACCTACCCCACACTTTGATCTCCATCAACCCCTTCTCTAAGCCACTTTTACTGTTATAGTAAAAGTGAAAACAAATATCTTACTTTAAAACACAGCTTTATGTCAACTCCCCTAATCTCCTCCAACAAAGGAATTCTGCAGCTGCCACTGTGAACACCACACTGAGGACAAGTTAGACATTTCAACTGCCAAAGTCATCAGTCTCTTCACCACTCCAGCACCCCCTCCCACCTTCACCCTATGTGAGTCCCTGCTCACCCACATGCCATTTCCTATACCCAGTATGGTGCCACTGTCCTTTTCTGCCAGCAAATTTCCATCAGAGCCACTTCAACCCATCACGGATGCTGTAATACCTTTGCATTCTTATCCCCATCCTCTCAGGAAGGCTCTTTAGCCCTCCGAAAATCTTCCCACTCCCTAATCAGCAACCTCAAACTTCCAGTGGTTGTTGGAAAGATCACACCTGTCTGTTAGATCCCAACTCTCTGCCAAACTGAAAAATAAGGTTGGGGGAGGTTACACTCTTCTCATGGAGTAAGGGATGCCCACTTGCCTTACACCTAGTAGGAGCCACTCAAGCGATTCTTTCCAGAACAAGAAAATAGCAGTGGCTAGCCATTTATAAGCAGTTTCTCTCCCTTGAAAAATTTGACTTGAGCTCCACCAGAAACTAAAGAAACCAAAGTTTAAGTCAAGATCTTCTATTGCCAAACCTTTTGCTCTTTCAGCCGTGAATTAAGGTTTTGGTTTTCCCAATGGCAAAATGGTGTTGTGGGGTGGGAGTGTATAATAGATGCACAATTTTCAAAATTGTAGAACTTAGAAGCTCAGGCCCACATCTGTCAAACACTTTATCGAATACATAGGTAGAGGTGTATGAAGCAGGAGGAAGAACTCACCAACCAAAACTGCGAGGCAGCTGTCCAAGGCCATCCTGTGTGGTCACCACCACCACACAGTGTCGCTAAAGGCAGTATTCCTTCTTCCCCTGTCACTTACCTTCTTCTCTCCAACCCCAGGATTTCGTAGATGGAATGAAGTTCTGCTCCAGTTGCTTTCAAGGCCTTGACATCCAGCCTCCAGCCGGGCCCCTCTGGATCCTGGGCGACGTCTTCATTAGACAGTTTTACTCTGTCTTTGACCGAGTGGATAACCGTGTGGGGCTGGCCCCAGCTGGCCCCTAAAGAGGGGCCTTGTGTCTGTGCCTGCTGTCTAATGCCCCTTGGAAATCCAGCTGGGCCTGTCAGGTTGGGGGATTATTCACACCTGTCAAAAAGTCGTTTCCAATAGATTGCATTTGTTCAGAGGGGCAACTTCAATTAGAAATAACACAGCTGAGATTGCATGTGCATGCACACACACATTCACACATTTCCATGTATCACCACCTCTACGAACATCATGATAGGATTGAGTTGTATGCCCAAACTTTTTATTGCTTTTGGCTAACATTTTATTATGGAACTCTCTAATTATGGACATTATGTATAGAAGCAGAGATTATCCTATGTAATAAAAACATAGTATGCAAATTGTCCCCTTCACCAGGAGTTTGTCTGGGAGTTTGACCAGGGGGTGGGGTCTGGTAGGGGTTCCCGGCTGGCAGCCAGCAGCCGCTAGGGATCCTATGCACACTTCACCTGCACATGGGCAGGACTGTTTTATTTGCACCACCACCCACTCCTCTCTCCAGCCCCACATATCTGGATTATTTTGAAACAAATTCTTAGCACCACATCAAGGATTTATCCATAAATCCTTCTAACTTCCTAAATTTGTAGTCAGTGTTCAAGTGGTTCCTATTGTTCCAAACATCATAAATGTTTGATCATGTTTGCAGTTGACTGGTTTGTATCAGGATTTGAAAGTCCACAAATTACACTTACTTGAGATGTCTCTTATGTCTGTAGAGTTTGCCACATTCTGAACTTTGCAGATTGAAATACAGAGATGCCATGTAACGTGGTTCTCTGGGCTCATCTTTCCTATAAAATGGTAGTTGTCATCTAGGGGCCTGATTTTGTGGCAAGAATACTTCATAGAAGGTGCTTGGCACACTCCACTGTAACCCATCAGGAGACAGGTGTCTCTCTAGTCAGAGTGGTAGGGATGGTGAGTGGGTGCCAGAGTTCTCAGCCTCATCCATCCATTTATGACAAATTTCCCTTTGATATTTTTTTGAAAATTTTTCCCTTTCTTTTCTTTTCTTTTTGGTATTTTATCTCAAGGTTTTTGTAGCTATTGATGATCAGTGTTTAGATCCACAGTGTCATTAGGGGGAATGCAAAACAGAGATTTTTCTAATTCTGTTTTCCCTCCTGTATTTGTTAGCTGGAATTCTTCTCTAACAATAACTTAAAAATACATAAAAATAACTCTTTTACTCGTAGACATAGAGAATAAACTATTAGTTGCCAGAGGCAAAAGTGGTGAAGTACAAATTGATAGTTACAAAACAGTCACAAGGATGTAAAGTACAGCTTAGGGAATATACTCAATAATGTTGTCATAACTAAGCATGGTGCCAGGTGAGTACTGAAAATTTAGGAGGAAATGCTTTATAAAGTATATAATTGTCTAACCACTATGCTATACAACTGAACTAATCCTATATAATAAAAGCCTAATATGCTAAGTATCTGGTTGTCTGGTTATCTATTCAACCAATCAAAGCATAATATGGTAAGGCTGCTCAATTGCTCGCTATGACATGCACTGACCACCAGGAGGCAGGTGCTTTATTTTTTTAAATATATTTTATTGATTTTTTACAAAGAGGAAGGGAGAGGGATAGAGAGTTAGAAACATTGATGAGAGAGACATCGATCAGCTGCCTCCTGCATATCCTCTACTGGGGATGTGCCCTCAACCAGGATACATGCCTTTGACCAGAATCGAACCTGGGACCCCTCAGTCCACAGGCCGACACTCTATCTGCTGAGCCAAACCGGCCTCGGCGAGGCAGGTGCTTTAATTGATAGATTAGCTTACTGCTAGGGTCTAGCAAATTGGGACTGAGCAAGATGGGCCAGACACTCCCTGGAGCCCTCCCATAGTCCCTCCCCAGCTGACCAACCTCCCATGTCCCTCCCTGGCCCTGATTGTGCACCAGTGGGGTTCCTCAACTGGCCTGTACCCTCTTGCAATCTGGGACCCCGTTGAGGGATGTCACAGAGCTGATTTCAGCCCGATCATGCAGGCCAGGCCAAGGGACCCCACTTCGTGTTGGGGGCACAAATTCATGCATTGGGCCTCTAGTAAAAAAATAATCTACACTAAAAAAAAAAATACGTAAATTGATTGTACCTCCATGATGCCCACCAGCCAATCAGGAGTGAGTATACAAATAACCCAACAAAGATGGCAGGTTAATTTGCATACGCAGGCACAGAGCGAAGACTAAAGACTGAAAACTGAAGAGGCTTGGCTTCTCTGCTGCGGCTGGAGCAAAGACCTGGGTCCTGGGTGCCAGAGGAAAACTGGTACCAGCAGCCAGGGGAAGGAAGGCCATGCAATGAGCCTCTAGTATTGAATATAAACTGTAACTGAAAACTAAAATTTTAAAAATAAAAGAAGGCCCTCTAAACTCAAATCTTTTATCAACTGTTTGCTCACTATGAGGTTCAGCTCATAAAAGAAAGGCAAAATTACTTGTTACCCCCTTTATTTACCAGTTTCAGAATAATGAGTGTTTCTGCTTACTGTGGTTTTTTAGTGCTTAATCACCCCACCTTTTACTTAGCCCGTGGGCCCTGAACTTTTGACTTCACACAATACAAGGAGTTGTTCCATAGAAGCAGAGAACAGATTATAGAATCTCAGAGGCAAGGCGAAGGAGGGTAGGTGGGTGGGAAGAGATCAACTAAACAGCGTGTATGCATAGCTGCATAACCCATGGACACAGGCATTAGGATGGTGAAGGCCTGGGGTGGGGTGTGGGGGCTGGCTAGAAGGGGTTCAAGGAGGGGAAAGGGGGGCATATGTAATACTTTCAACAATAAAGATTTAATTTTTTTAAAAAAGACTTCTTCCACTTTCCAAAAAGTCCTGGTACCATGAAGTGTGTTTATATGTTTGTTGTAAATGGAAATATTTCATAGTACGGGGTGGGAGATGGAGAGAGACAGAGAGATTACAAGATACAGAGAGAGGTTAAATGAACCCTTTCCATCTGTGGAGCCCAGAGTTGGTCCATCGGTCCATCCGTCCTTGCTGAGGAAACAGACATGAAGAATCTGGGTCTGAGACACACACTCCACTCTAGTGGGATCTTTTGCCACCAGAAACAACTTGTCTTTCTTTTCCTTCCTTTCACTTTTTTTTTCAAAATGGAAATATCTTCATGCTTTTTCTTATTATAAAATATGTGAAAGTCCTTCATGCTCTTCCCCCTTGGAGATAAGCATTATTATCATGTGAAGTTGTTTGAAACAGACTGTTTTTTGCCCAGAGAAACAGATGCAAGTGAGTATTGGTAAGAAAGCCTTGGTCTTTCTTCAGGAAAAGAAACCATACTAGTCTCTGAACTATTATTCTTCATTGAACAGCAAATCTCATGTCAGACAGACTACTCATTCCTTCTCACGTCTATATGATGTCCATTTATTTGTCAAATCCTCTCTTAATGAACATTAGTTAATTTCAGGTTTAATTCAACCCAATCTAATAAGCACTTATTACTTATTTTGCGCCCAGTGCTAAGCGAGGCACTCTAAGACCCAGGAGACAACCAGCCCTGGCTGTCCCTTTGGGCAGTAGAGGTCCTGGAAAACACACCAGGCTCACAGATAACCTAGACCACATCTGGGCTCCACCTCTCACCAAACTGGTGATGTTGGCTAATTCCTTCATGTCCGTCAGATCTACTCCCAGGGCTGCTGGGAATAGTCCGAGCTTCACCTGGTGGGAGTCCGTGGCTCATGCTGTTCACAGCCCTTCCCCTTTACGTATCTTGGTCAAAGTAAATCATGGCTCCCACACATATACATACTTTTGTTTTGTTTTCACTTATTTTCTTCACGGAATTATTGTTTTTAGATTTCATTAAGAACAGTCTGATCCAAATAAGCTCTCAAAGTAGCATAATAGAGCGGCTAGCAACACAGGCTCTAGAGTCAGACAGCTCCTGGCACCAGGGTGGGACCTCTGCACCTTAGTTTCTTCATCTGTAGAAAGACATGGTAACAATAACTGCCCCGTGGGGTTACTTGAGAAGATTCAACAGCACGAAGTATGTGTGGGACACTCAACTAGCTTGTGTGTCTGTTCTTGCCCAGGGCCTGACTGGCCTGCACCCAGCACAGGCACATCGCACACAAAGCAGAAGCCCCAGAATAAAAAGGCTGAATGACTTTTCCTCTAAAACAAGCACCCCAAGAGCCAAGTAGCAGCTAATTTTTTGATTATTCGAGAGCAGCCTGCAGGCTATCTCCCTGCAGGACCTGGGCCTCCCTGGTGTGTTGATGGGCCACCTGGCACCAGGAGGCTATGGGATGGGGCCCTGGAGTATGAAAGTGACACTTACACTACACGTGCGGGAAGTGAAAATGACTGGGTCCTCAGGCTGCCCTAACCCAGTTCCACTCTGAGCACACTGGTGCCTCAGGGCAGAAGTGACACTTCAGTCAGCATCAGCTAAATACTCCCCAATCCCTGCCCCCACCCCTGCTGTGTAAAGCTACTTAGCCCTATTAGCTGCTGTGAGTTCCCCAACAGTGACCTTTGCTCTGAGTAACCTTCACATCTGTGGTGTTAGTACTTGTCTATGTCCTTGTCTCATGTCCCATGTCTGATTCTAGGTCGCAGACCTCTCAGGGATGGGCCAAGTGCTTTGGCCAAGCTTCCCTGTGCCATGGGAATTGTCAAAGGATGCTAAATCCATTTCCTAGGGCTGCCGCAACCAAGTGCCACAGACTGGGTGGCTTAAAATAATAGAAATCCAAGGTCAAGGCTAGAAGTCCAAGGTCAACAGGGCCATTCTGGCTCTGAAACCAGTAGGGGAGAATTCCTCCTTGCCTCTTCCTAGCTTCTGGCAATCCCTGGTGCTCCTGGTCTCAGAGCTACAACCCTTCCATCTGTGCCTCTGATGTCACATGGTGTCCTCCTATGTGTCCATGTCTCTGTCTTTTCTCCTCTTTTGTAGAGTCGCCAGTTATATTGGATTAAGGTCTGTTCTACTCTAGTCTGGGCAATAGGGGTCATGGAAAACAGATGGAACTTTCCAGGACCCTGTTTTTAAATAAGGTCATTCTGAGGAACTGGGAGCTAGGACTTCAACATGTCTGTGGGGGACACAATTCAACTTGTAACAGATTCTTTGCTAACTAACTGCTCTTATATTTGATTTTTGGCTTCTTAAAATCCTTTCAGAAGCTTTCTGATACTTTATCTTTCTTTTTTCCTCCTGTCCCCCTCACAAAAAATCTGTGAATTAGGCAGAATAGCTTTTATTACCCTGTTTTCTAAATGGGGAAATTGGAGTCTAAAACAATGAGACAGTTTGTTAAAAGTAGAACTGAACCCGTATCTCCCAACTCCTAATCCACAGCTTCTCATTTAATCGCTTCCCCCAAGCCCAGCAGATCTCAAATGCAAGGATCACAGGTAGATTCTAGTCAGTCTCCCCTTCCTGCACCCCAGTAACATTTGCTTTTTAAAATAAAAATGCATTTGCTGCTGAAAGGTCACTGGCTGCTGGTCCAAAGAGTAGCCAACAGCGTCCTCCTGCTGAGAGGATCCCAGAGCCTACTATTCCTTGGAGGAACTGTCCCTCTCCTGTTCTCTGTGAGCCTGGCTAACAGTCATCATCAACATTACGGGGGTGAACACATGTCTTACATTACACCTCTCAGATTCTCTCTTCTGAAAATTGAATGCTGAGTGGGACCCCACAGCTAAGGCATGTGTGGCAGGCACACGGAGAGACAGCTCTCAAGTCCCCAGTGCCCACACCACCAGGGCCACTCAGCTCTGTCCTCCCTAGGCTTTGTTGCTCATATCTTCCTACAGTTACTAACTGAAAGGTTCTGGTATACACACTTCCTACTAGGGTGGGAGACCAGAGGACTGTCCTGCCGTGGGAGTTGGCTGTCCAGGACTGTGAGGTCTGATCCCTTCTCTAAGTCAAGTTCGAGAACATGGCTCAATGACTTCAGCTCATCAAAGAACGTGTGCTTGGAAGGATGGTAAGGGTAGAGAAAAGGTGTGAGAACTTACTTAATATCCCACTCACCTGGGCTGTGTCATGGGCACTAAGACTTGGAACTACAAGTCCAGACCTCAGGACCATAACAAGCTCCCACTTGAACCACGTCCAGTACGGCCAGGGGAGAACCTGAGGAAGGTGAAGAATTAAAAAAGACAGGTGAGAGAATACAGTTGGGGGCCAGATGGATTACTGCTCTGGGATGGAGAGACAGTGACACAGCTATAAGCCGAGTCTTTATTTTATAGTCAGATGCTAGAAGGCAAGCAAGGGCGTGGTCAAAAGGTTTACAATGTTCTCACAAGTTTTGAATCTACTTGATTACATGCACCTGAGAACTCTATCAAGCTTTGTTTTGGCAGCACTTGCTGCACCTCCCCACAGCCCACATCACTCAGCCATCTGGGACCACAGGTTCAGACCATAAGGCCAAGCTTACAACCTTTGACTATAATTATGCTGGAAGGCTTTGCCCTCCAAGCTGGGGACATGCACGTGGCTTTGCCACAGAGGACTGTGCCCTCTCATTAGTCCGAGGCCTCAACCTGTCCAAAGGCTGTAGCTGCTCTCCACACTACTCCTCAGCTTTAACATCTGCCTCTTGTATTCTCAACACGTGCCAGTTTATGATGTCTCTGGTACTAACTACTGTGCCAGATAAACCCCCAAATCACCGTGGTTTGAACAATAAGGGTTTATTTATCATTCATGAAATGTTCAGTTGAAGAATCACATGATTCAAAGACCCGGGCCTTTTTGTCTTGTGGTTCCCACATCCCCTGGGACCTCAGGGTTATTTGTTATGTCCTGCAGACTGGGCGTATGGCAACTCCTGCAAGAGGCTTTGATGTGCCAGGTACCAGGCAGGTCACTTCCTCTATACCTATTTGACTTGAGCTCCATTCGGGCAGGAGCTCTGTCTTGTTCACTATTCTATCTGTTCAGGAATAATGGTCCATGGTCATGCCCATCTATAGGGGCTGGAAATGCCATCTAACTGTGGTCTGGAGGGGTAAGGGGGCTTTGATGAACACCAGCAATTTCTGTCTCACAGCCCTCTACCTGGGATCTTTTCCTTTCTCCTGCTTCTTTTTTTAAAATATATTTTTTATTGATTTCAGAAAGGAAGGGAGAGAGGGAGAGGGATAGAAACATCAATGATGAGAGAGAATTATTGATCAGCTGCCTCCCACATGCCCACTACTGGGGATCGAGCCTGCAACCCAGGCATGTGCCCTGATCAGGAATCGAACTGAGACACCTGGTTCATAGGTCACCCTTGGCTATTGAGCCACACTTGGCCAGACTCTCCTGCTTTTTAAATGTGAGTGTCTCAGGTTCTGTCTCACTTGTCTCCTCTCTCTATCCCCTGCCCCTCTCACACTTAGGAGATGAAGTGCCTTTGTAGTCTATGGAGGCAACCCTCCTATTGACATTTCTAAATAGTCATTGCAAAGCTATGAAATTTCCAAAATAACTCCCCTACCTTTATTTCTTGCCCTACACTAGCTAAGTGGAAGTCAGACCTGCCACTCATTCATTTACCTAACAAATATTTACTGAGCCCTCTCTGGGTCCCAGTTCTTTAAGGGGAAATTTGTTAAATGTCTGAGTCAGAAGCTTACATTTTATTAGGAAGTTCAATTCAAAGGAAGCAAAAGATGGGAAAGGGGAAGTGAGGAAGAGAGAGAGGGGAATGCATACAGGGAGATGAGTTTCCAAGCTGACTACAGATTTGCAATAAACACAGCTGTTGCTCAGTACACAGGACATCTCCAGCAAAGCCAGGAGGGTGTGTGCAGCTCAGAACCGTCTAATGACAAGGGTGTGGGATATGAGGCAAGTTTGAACTTCTACCTGCTGGTTTCTTTTTCTCCTGTTTTAGTTGGTCAGGGCCTTGCCTGTGGGCATTTAGTCCCTGTACTTCTGATTCATATTCCTGGTCTGTCCAGAAAGCTGCTGAGAAGCTAGGGCCTTTGGGAGACGACCAGCCCAGTGCAGGCCCTGGACCAGTTCCCTCTCCGTTGGCTCCCTTCTCACAGGCTCCTTGACCGGGGAAACAGCACAAGCTGTTGTGGGGAAGCAAGACAAGGGGCTGGGGTTCAGTGGGGTAGGGAAGCCAGGACCAAAGCACTGAGCAGTGGGGACAGAATCGTGAACAAAACAGGGTTTTCTCTCAATGAGCTTAATTGGTGTCATGGAAATGTCCTGCTGGTACATCAACCTCAATCTTGACCAAGCAGAAGTCCTATAATCCCCTTCTCATCTCCCTGTGTTTCCCATCTCAGCTGGTGACATCACCTCCCCTTGGTTATGCAGGCTCATTTCTCCATCTGGTTCACATCCTTCCCACTCCCCCAGCACACCCTCAGGTTCAATTAATATGTATTGAGAACCTCCTCAATGACAGAAGTGGGAGAATGAAGGATGTCTTGCTCCCCACCAAATACATAGCACCTAGCTCATGGTCTGGCACACATAGGTTTGCTGTAATATCTGCTGAATGATTGTACATGTCTGTTATTTAATCTTCACAATGGCCCTGTCAATAATGTCACAAATTTGCTTCTGTGACTTGTTTTCTTTTCCCCATGCCCTTGTCATTACCTCTCACCAGGAGTATTTCAAGAACATCTGGGTGCACTGATTCTGCTCTTTCGTCCTTCCAGATACATTTCTGAAATTTGGCTCCAATCAATGCTCCAAACTTCCCACAGCTCCTGCTGTACCTTCAATGAAACCCAAGCTGACAGGGCTTTCAGGGCTCTCCAAGGCCTTGACTCAGTCAGAACTTCTGTCCTTCACTCACATCTCTTCCATCCGGAACACAACAGAACCACCCCCATTTTCTCACACACTTTTGCTCCCAGGATTTCGTCTACTCTGTTCACCAGTGGGGCACGCTTTCCCAATTGACCCTTTTTTTTCTTTTTATAATTTTTTTTATTGATTTCAGAGAGGAAGGGAAAGGGAGAGAGATAGAAACATCAATGAGAGAGAATCGTTGATCAGCTGCCTCCTACACACTAGGGATCAAGTCCACAACCTGGGTATGTGCCTGACTAGAAATTAAATCCTGACCTCCTAGTTCATATATCGACACTCAACCAACTGAGCCACACCAGCCAGGCCTCAAATGACTCCTCTTCGATGATTGTTAAGATTATATTGAAAGGATGTTAGACACAGTGCCAAGAAAAAGCAGGTTGAAATGTCAGCCCTGCGGGATGCATGCTGGGAAGTGGTCTGCCCTGCCTGGGAGCCTGTCTTGTGCACAGTCTCTTCTGCTGAGCAGAGATGCAGCATTTCCTCTCCACACCCCAAATCATTTCTTATATTGCACCTGACTCCCACCTCCCCTTCCCACACACCTGCACAGGTTCAGATCCTTGTACCTTTCAAGCTCGGATTCCAATCCCTCCTTTCCATAAAGCCATTTCCTCCTCTGGGAATCTTATAAATCCACACAACCCTTTCTTATGCCATGATACCTCACATTCCTTATACCATTACTTGCACCATGTCTTACTTGCACTGATAAAATGCAAATATCCACTATGTGTTCCCTAAGGGACAGACTCAGATAATTACATGACTGCATGCAGGGAGGAGGAAGGGGAAGGAAGAAAGGACATTCAGTGAGTGCAGCGTCAGGGCCTGCCCCGCAGAGTAGAGGCAGCTCGTCGTTCTCCACTGGAGCACATGTCAGAGCAAGAAAAGGGAAGCTGCCAATTCTTGATCCACGTGGACAGAGGAAGTGGGGACTAGAATCTAAGGGCGGTTGGCGACTTGGCTTCCAAAGGTGTTTATGATAGTTCTTCAAACATCCCCTAAAGGTATAAATTGCATCCTGTGTTCAGAGGCTGCAAGGACTAGCCGACCATAGCTCACTTCCCTTACCCAAAAGTATAAGTTAGACAGATATGAGCAGAGCAAGGAGAAGGGGCCAGGTACAAAAGGTCACCAGGCAGAAAGCCAGCGGTGTATAGCAATAGACAAAACTAGGTAAACAAGGACCTCACCCCAAGGTTACCTTTCCTTCCATAGCATATCCCTGGTCATGCAGTGTAGACCTCCTGACTCCTCCTCCCTAAAGATGACATCCAGGCCTCACTTGTGTTTCAGCTCCAGGCCCAGAAAAACAGCAAAATCAGGCAAGTGACATGGTGGCTGCCTCTGGACCAGCTTCAGTGACTAATGACACCCTGGTCTGGTGCCAACCAATCAGCAGAGACTACAGCACTGAAAGAGCATACCTGGAAAGCTGATCCATATTCTATGGAGACCCTTCCCTGAAACCTCCACTAAAATTCCAACCTGCAAGAGAGAGATAAATACCCCCAACACAAAGCACCTCACTTATAGTATCCCCCAGGGGAGCATGACTGCACATTTCCTTCCCCCTTTCTTTACTGTAAGGGACCCCACAAGACTTGCAACCAGGGGAGCAGTGGGCAGCAGCAGCTTGTCCTGGTCTAACCCAATGAACCTGTCTCTAAGGGCTCCTTTGCTCTGACTTCTCTGAGCCAAAGCAGCCAACCCTGGGCTCTCCTGTTCCTTCTTCTGTGCCCTTCCTTGTTCCCTGTCCTAAGTGTGTTTTTGCTGCAGCCAATAAATTCTTGTTTGCTTTGCTACACTTTGTCTCTTGACTGAAATTTTTTCCTCAAGAAAACAAGAACTGAGGAATCTCTCTCTCTCTCTCTCTTCCCCCATTCCCCTCCCCCCTCCCCCCCCACACACATGTTGTTTAAAACCTGGTCTCAGAAAGTTGAAGAATGATGGTCAGGGATTCTAAAGGGCTACAATTTAAGAACAATTTGGTAGGTATAAATCAGGGGTTTTCTTGAGAGTGGACCAATACACCCTTTTCCAAGTAAGCAACAAAGAATATTTTGGGGAAACATGCTCTGGAGTTTTTCCAACTTCAGTGGACTATTATTAAATATTACAGTCCAATATTACACTTCATGGAAAGGCATATTTGCTAACTGGAACAAGAAAATGACCTTCAACTGGAGCTTTTTCTCCATCAAAAACCCCATGCCAAGGCCTGTACCTAGCACTGTGGTTGAGTGTGGGGTTTGAGGTTACTAGCTCTGCCTTTGAGGAATGTGGAGTATAGTTGACTAGACCAATATAGACTATAGCAATACAGCAATATCAGAGACTTGTATTGGACATAAGGAAAAATATTTTGACAGTTAAGATTATTAAACAAAGGAATGGGCCATCAAGGAGGAAAAAGTCCCATCTCAGAAGGAATGGGGAATGGAAGGGTACATCAATTGTATTGAGCTATAGGGGGACACCTTGAGATCTAGTGACCCATTTAATTTGGGCATGTCTAGACTCACTTTATCCCCCCTTTATCTAAGGAATTGAGTGGAAAAATAAAATGGAGTCACTATAGTCAAGCTGCTCAATTACTAAAACCAAGTAGGTGGAAGCAGGAGACAACCATTCCATTTTGTTTTAAACAACCTGGGAACTTAAACATTCTAGTCCTTTATCAATGTCTGGGTACACATCAAACCTCTAGCGAACCCTCTGATTCCCCTTGGAGGACTAAGGAAAGAATGTTCATGCACCAAGACCACCTGACATCCATTCTCCAGACCACTGGTCATCTAGAAGATTGTCCTCTCAGACCAATCAGAGGCTGAGACTGTAGGACTGGTTCTTCTCCAGAATGTGCTCTGTCCTGTAAGAACTGTTAGCTTTCCTTTCTTCTTTGGAACACTCTGGGTATTGCCTCATTGTGTTTCCAGTTTGAAAATCCCAAGACCCTTGAATAAATCTTTGTCATTTATCTCTAACCAAAACCATCACACTCTTTTTGAGTTTGACATGTCTGCCAACCATAGTTACCCAAAGCCTGGTTCCAGGCAGCTCACAGAGATACCAAAATTCATCTCACACTAACAGCATTTAAATTGCTGTTGTCTCCTCACTACTTCAGGTTGGGTCACATATCCTCATCTGAGAAGCCCAGGAATATGTTAGGACTTGCCTCCCATATGTCTGGGGTGTGTGTGTGTGTGTGTGTGTGCGCGCGCGCGCACGTTGTGGTGATATGGCATGATGTGGTGTGTATACAGGGCAAAGCATCAGGATCTCTCCTGGCCAGGCAAATAAAGGGACCAAACCTATTACACATGTGAGCCTAAAAGGCCCCTTTGCTGGGTGGCTTCCAGCAGCAGAAGCAGAAGTTCCTAAAGCCAGCCAGAGCCTTTTTATGGTGCCCACAAAGGCATGTTACCTTCAGGTCCTCCCACCCACAAACTTTCACCCTCAAGCCTTTCATTTCTCATCCCGCCCCCCTCCTTGGGGACAGAGTCCCTAAAAACTGAATTCTCGCAGGGCCCAAATCCAGGCAGCTCTGAAGCCTAGCTTTGCCATTCCACTCCACCCCCTCCACCCACACAGCTGAGGTCACTGGGCCCAGCCTCTTTTGCAACTTTCCCAAGTCTGTGCATGAGAGGGAGAGGAGGAAAACTCAGAAGGAAGTGGCTTGTTCTCAACAAACTCTTTTTTGCTCCCAAAGCCTTTTTCCTCTGACTCGGCTGAGACTGTTGATCTAAGAGGAGACCCCCTCAGATTCAGCGAGAACTCCCGCCTGTCCTCAGAGGCCGGATGCTAAGCAGCCACAGCTGTAAGTGCTTTGAAAGGTTTATTTTTGCTTCTTTGTCTGTCCCAGCAACCCCCAGGGGTATTTGTGTTTTGGTGGGAAGGAGTGGAGACAGGGGATACAAGGATGAGTCTTAGAATCTGGCAGCTGAGGGCTTAGATCCAGCCCAGCCACCCTCACACAGGAGAAACTCCCAGGGTGTGGCAATGAGCCAGGCAGAAAAGACTCTAGCCCAGGGAACTGGGGCCCAGCTAGGGCCTCTGCACAGGCCGATGCAGCTGCTGACACAATCAAAGGAAGAACAGTGAGAAAGAGAACCGAGTTCCACTAGCACCAGGAGTCCCCTTGACACATCATCAGGGTATCTTCCGGAATTGAGCCAATTCATCCAAAGGGTCTCATCGGGAAGGGAGAAACCCTGGAGTGTTCTTCTTATTCTAAATCGTAAGTATTTCTCTTAGCACAGTTCTGCAATGCTGGGCGAGCCAATGAAGAGTCAGACAGACCTGGGTTCTAGTCTCAGCTTGCCTTAGGAATCCACTAGGCTATGATGGCATTTTGTAAATTGCAGAGTGCCCTATAATTCCTAGGCATTATGTATTAATAAAAATAATCTATTTGGTTTTACCTACCAATCCCCCACTACACAAGTCCCATGGAGACAGTATGTGCCTCTATCCCCAGCCTTACACAATGCTGATACATAGAAAGCATATCGTATATGTGTTCTGGACAGATAAACAGATAGAAGAATGATGAGTGGGTGGATGAATGAAGATAGGTGGATGAGTGAACAGAAGGACGGACAGATAAATGGGTAGATAGAGATGGATGGATAAATGAATTGGATGGAGAAATAGAGAAATGGATGGATGATTATTTATTGAAGACTCAATATTCCCAGCATAGGTCAGCCTCTTTGGAGGGATTCAAAGAGGTGTGAGGCACCATCTTGCCCTCTGGGCATGGCCAGTCTACTTCGGGAGATGGCACTCATACTTCCAAAGAACTTAAATAACAGGAGTGCCGAGCCTCCTGAAACCAGAATTGTTGCTGCCCTTCCCAGAGGAAGCAGGTCTAGACCTGCTAGGATTTAGGTGGATAAGGCAGAGTTGTGAGCCTTCCTGAGAGGCAGGAAGCCTTGTGCTCCCCAGATAGCCTCTTCTCAAAGACAAACTTTACTCCCAAGATTGCAAATCCCATTACATTTTAAAGTGGATACATCTGGCATTTTCCAAGGCACAGGAACAGGGAGGGCAGGCACTGAAATTGATGAAAGGTGGTCCAGGGGAGTGAGGAGACTTGCCTATTTCAGAATTCTCATCTCCCCCTGCTCACTGGTCTCCCTCATCCCCCCTCCCTGTCAACAGAAATGGCACCTTACTCAACACAAAGAGGGCAGAAGAGTGAGTCCTGGTTGGCGCCAGTGGGATAAGAAGAGAAGGGCAGTGGGAATGTAAGAGCACAGCAGGCCCAAGAATTATTGGACCACTGGCCCCAAGACCTAGGATTTTTATATTTAAGTGGTGTGTGTGTGTGATCAACTCAGTCTTCCTTACTCCCAGGACTGAGCTACACTCACTTTTGGCAGATGGGCAGGGGCAGGGCTCCGGGCTGAGAAGTGCTGCCAGGCCAGAGGGTGGAAATGAGTTAGTCACTTGCAGTGGAGAGCAGTGACCTGAGATTCTGCTGTGTGTGGACCTGGGTTGACTGAAGGCAGCGCCCTACATTCCAATCCTCACTTAACAATGAGGGTGCTGACTCAGTCTGGCCTGTAGGAGGATGCCCGAATTTGAAACATGAGTGATCTGCATGCCTCCTTGGTAAGCTTCGCCCATGTGTACCCTCAAGCTGCCTTTCCTTGCCACTGACACAGTCCTGGTCACCCTCTTGCTGCTTCCAGTTATCTTGGGCCCAAGGACCAGGCTATTTAAATAGCAGTCTCAGCAAATCACTGAGGGGGTGAGGGTAAGAGAGGGGTCTGCAGTGACAGCACACTTTAAAGGCACATCAGGGGCAGGGAATATGGGTAGAGGTGGGGTGAGGGGAGCTCAGAGTCAGGGCTGAAGTGAGTTACAAGGATCTGGAGGAGAAAATATTCAAGTAAAACTCAAAGAGAAGACTTTACACCTCAGAAGGGCTGGCATGGGAGGAAGCATCTTGTGTGCCAGGAAGAATGCCCCCTCACTAGGGAAGACGCTCTGAGGAAGCAGGTCTGGCCCATCTTTCCATGAGTGCAGAAGATGGCCCAAACACTGGGCGGGAGATTGGACTAGCCGCCTTTCTGATAGTGTGCCAGAGCAGGGAGTTTGAAACAAGACATGGTGGGAATATTTACACTATAGAAAGTGGCAGGCACAGCAAATCTGCCTCCTCCTTGCCCCCCAGTTGTTAATCTGAGTCTTCCCCAATTTGGGGAACCAGATCTGCTATGAGAACATGACACATGTCACCCTGCAGAATAAGCACAGGCACGAGTGATGTCTGTTTTACCCACGAGGGAACAGACTCACCACAGTTAAGTAACTCAAAGTATATATAGCAGTGGGATGAGCACTCTTGATTGCAGAACTCATGATCACTCCATAGGCCTAGGCAGCCTCTCTCTCTTGCCCAAGCACAGAATGATTTGTACTGCCAGGAAGTCACACTTATACCAGTATGACTTTGGACTGCCATCCACCCCTGTGCTCTATTTAAAGAAATGTCTTTATTTGACATTTTTTTAATTACAACAACTTAGGATTGTATAACAAATTTTAATACATCTATATATAAAAGGCTAAGCAACCAGCTGATTGGCCAGTAGGTATGATGCACACTGACCACCAGGGGGCAGATGCTCAATGCGGGAGCTGCTGAGCTGCAGTGACTTGGCAGTAGTGGTTCTTGGGTGATGCATCCTGAAACCAGAGAGGAGGGACTGCGATTCTACCTTTGGCCATGGATTATGTTGTTGCTGAGGCATTGTCTGCCCAAATCTGGTTACTGAACACTTGCATTTGTGTTCCACACGTATACGACAGCAACTTTGCAGAGTGCCCTCTTGCACTCCGGGACCCCTCAGGGGATGTTAGAGAGCCAGTTTTGGCCCAACCCCCTTGGGCCAGTCCAAGGGATCCCACCTGCCAGAGGGACTCCACTTACTTCACAGATATCCTTCAAGCCCTGGCACTGTCCCTGATGCCTCTGGCTGGGACGGGACCCCAGGAGATTGGCTCCAGGGTGTGTCTGGCCCATCTCGCCCAGTCTTGCCCCACTGGCCACTTTCTAATTAATTTCCTTTCAATGTACATGAATCCGTGCACTGGGTCACTAGTATAAAATAATACAATAGCTCTAGCTTCTAATCTATATTTCCCCACCTCTTAGTAGTCATTTAGTGTGTCTATCTGTGTATATAGAAGACAAGAATAAATATAGTCATATATATAAGGTAGTTTTTTGTTTTTATACAATTGGGATTATACTATACAAAATGTTCTTTTATTTTATATATATATATTTTTTTTTTTTTTTTCAGAGAAGAAGGGAGAAAGATAGAAACATCAATGATGAGAGAGAATCATTGGTTGGCTGCCTCCTGCACATACTCAACTAGGGATCGAGCCTGCAACCCATGTCTATGCCCTGACCACAGAATCGAACTGTGACCTCCTGGTTCACAAGTCGATGCTCAACCACTAAGTCACACTGGCCAAGCCAAAATGTTCTATTTTTACTTAAATTGTCATCACATCTTTCATTATTTCACTCTCATGCAGAGTATGAATAGATTATAATATATAAGACAGTGTCTTGTTGATGAACATTTAGGTTACAACAATGCTTTTCAGCAATCACCTTTGTACAAATGTGCGTTTGAGTATACACTATGTGTATTACTGTAGGATAGATTCCTAGAGTTAGAACCTAAATATGCACATATTAAGTTCTGATCTTGTCAAATTGCCCTTCAAGAAAGACTGTGACAATTCATACTCTATCAACAATATACAAGAGTGTTACCACCACACACTAGCCAACACTAAATAGTATCATTAATCTTTTTACTTTTTGCCACTCTGGTGGCGGGTGGTGGGGGGTGAGGATAAAATAATATTTTAAAATTTGCATGTCCTTAAAAATTAGTAAGGCTGAGTTATCTTTTCAAAGCTTACTACTAATCATTCAGAAGGTTTCTACTGGGTTAGTTTAAATTCTTTGCCCACTTTTATGTTGTATGTTATCTTTGATTATCTGTAGACTGCTTCCCACATACTGGATTTTGAGCCTCTGTTGTACAAACCACATAGTTTTCCCTTCATATGCACACCAGCTCATATGCTCACAGCTGTGTCAAGCCCACACCATTCAGCCCTCCAGCCTCTGACAGGGGCACCAGGTGGCCGGGTGTGTGGCTTTTCTGAGCCTCAGTTGTAAGCATCTCATAGGCTTTTGGGAGGATTCCTTAAGCTGCACAGAAGATGCAGAGCATCCTGCAGATTTCTTTCCCACTTCCCTCTGCCTTCTTTTCATTCTGACTCCCTTTCTAAGACTTTGAAGCTGTTAGCAGGTTGCATCAAAGCTTTTAGGAAAGAGCTCACAATCACTCCCACTTCCCTTCCAGAGTGACAACTGATACTCAGAGGCCTATCAGGAACTTCTGAGCCACTTCTCCATTGGCTGGTTTCTTTGTGGGCAGTGACACCCATTACAAAATGCCAGACCCAGTGAATACCTTGAGTTCTCTTCCTCCCATGTTTGGAGCATAGGAAATGGGGATGGTTGGATGGATGGATGGATGGATGGATGGATGGATGGATGGATGCAGATAGGATCCTTGGTCTTTCATGACAGGTCTGAATCCCTCCAGGCTTTCCTCTCTCCATCCCTTTTCCCTCATCCTTCTCTAAAGCAGACCATCCACCTTCTCCACTCGGCTGCTCCCAGGTCATTCCCTTTCAGAGGGTCATTCCCTCCACCTGAAATATCAGCCTTCAACCACATGTTTCATTTCCTCAGGGCCAGTTCAATCGTGGCTTCTGTCCTCACTGAATTCCCACAGGACTTTCTCTGTGCCTCTGTTGGGGCACTTGACACTTTCTGGTGTAAGCTCTCTGTCCCTTCTCCCCTGATGACTCACTGGTGGGAGGTTGGGGATTCCTGTTTGCTTCATCTTTGTGCTCCTCCAGTGTCCAGTGCAGGGCTCTGCACACAGTATGTGTGTATGCACTTATTGAGTGAATGTATGAACCACCAAGACCTATTGGCCCCCATGCCAACCCAGTTCTCCTGGGTAGAAGGTCCAGTGCCATCAATTCTGGCTCCTGTGACAAACAGCTCACTTGCATTTTGAGCAAAGCCTCAATTTACCTTTGGACAATGGCGTGGTGCATGGAAGGACACTAATAATCCTAGGCCTCTAAGTAGGAATACCCAGGCAAGGCTCTTGTGGTTTAGTGAATTACAACTTCAGTAGATAAAGCATCTTTTAGCCAGAGATTTTAGGGTCATGGAAGAAGGTACACACAAGGCTGAAGAGGGAAAAGAATTATGAATTTATTAGATCATTTGGAAATCCAGATGGGCCAAGCCCCAGAACGGCATCAGCACCCAGAGATGGGAAATCAGAAGTTTTAAAGGACTCTAGGAGGGCTCTTTCAGGGCAGAGAATTTTCTGGGTGGGTCTGGAGGGGGAAGATAATGGTCTTAGCAAGTGGAATATGGTCTAAGCAAAAGGGAATGTTGGTTGTGAAGTGGTCTCAAGTTCCCAGGGGAGGGAGTATTGATTCAATTATTTTGTCAGACCTAATAGAAGGGACCTCGAGTCTTTGGGGCACAAGTGGCTCATTCTCTAGTTGGAAAGCCAAGAGTCGGAGAGGAAATAACTGTCAAAGGTCACACGGTGACCAAGTGAGAACTAGAATATCCAATGCCTTGGGACATCCAATCTAGAGCTTTCCAGGTATCTCAAAAAACTCAAGCTAGCCAACTTTTGACACTTCAGCCAGGCAGAGTCAGATTAAGGTTTACTCATATGCCTAGCGCATCAAGGACCAAAGACCCAGGAGTTGGGAAGAGTGTGTATGTACATGTGCATTTAAGGGTAGAACCAATGAGCCAGTTAAGCACAATCCCCTAACAGTTTTGCTTTATTTTGTTAAATAAAATAAAGTGAATATATACACACACACACACACACACACACACACACACACACACACACTTATATATATAACACAAATCAGTGCATACACAAGTACTTTTCTCTTATAGGAACAATATGTGTTTGACATGTTTATTATAAAGAAATTGGAGCATACTGAAAAGCACACAGAACAAAATTAAAATCATATAATTTCCCACTATTCAGAATTAAATACTTAAGTTTTTATATATCTTTTTCCAGAACTTTTGCTATGCAAGTAGGAACTCATTTTAATATTTGGAGTGGTATTGCACGTACAATTTAGTGTCTTCTGTTTTGCACTTAGATCTTAGGATACCACTTTCCCACATTATTGTAGTATGCTCAAAAATGTCATTTTAATAACTGAACAATCAATGGATCTAAACCAGTGGTGGGCAAACTGCAGCTCTTTTGACTAATGAGTTTGCCAACCACTGGGATAGGGGCTTAATCACAAGGAACAACAACAGCCTGTAATTATTAAAATTGAGTCTAGGTCAGTGGTTGGCAAACTCATTAGTCAACAGAGCGGCAAAGCACGGCTCGTGAGCCGTGGTTTGTGTACCACTGGTTTAGGCTATCCGTCACTACTTGAGCCAATTCAGCAGAGACAGAGTTGAATCATACATGAGCATTTATTACAATACTGCCGGCAGTATGGGAAAGCAGCAAGTCATCCACAAAAATCTGCTCTGCCCCCCACTATAAGCCAGATGCTTATATTGGGTAGAAGGACAAGATTACATGGGAAAGTAGGCAAAAAGATATGCCAAATGGGAAGTTTACAGATAATGCAGGCTGAGGGTATGCAAAGGCCTGCAGGTATGCAAAGGCTGCAGGGTCCTCAAAGGGCTGGCAGCTCTGGTTTCTGCAACTAGGTTGTTCATCTTTCCATGACAATAGGCAGCTCCCAGATGGAGGGGATAGGTCCTCCAGGCAGGTTGGATGGCGCCTTCTTTAAGCAGAACAAAATAATCACAGTTAACTGAGCATGGTTAATATTTCTTACAATTATAGCTGGTCTTCAATATTCTATTTCTGTCCCTATCTCATCGTGTGCCATAGTTTATTTAACCACTTCTTTATTGTTGAATGTTTATGAATAACCCTCTGAAGAACATTCTTGAACAAGTCTTTGTCTGCATTCAGATTATTTCCTTAGACAAATTCCTAGTAAGTGGAGGGCAGGAACATGTTTAAGACTCTCACTACTTGCTGCCAAGTAGCTTTCCAGAAACATGTACCAATTACAATCCCAACAGCTGCCTCAAAGAAGAGCCTTTGATTCTGCAATTGCAGCAACACCTCGGGCTGGGGGAGGGGTACTCTTTGGTCCAAAGTCTCTTGGGTAGTCCTGACAATAGACCCCTTGTCCTGCCCCCATCTCCTCTTCTCATACTGCCCTCCATCCCTGGCTCCAGGCTTGACTGTCTGTGAGGCCTCTGTTCAATTGCCTCCTGCCTTCCTGGCACTCTAGGCTGCCTCTGAGATCAGAGTTGGTAGAGCTGAAATGTGAGAGATGCAACTGTCCTGTGGGGTCTCTATCCTCCCAGCCTTGGGAAAGACCTCAGAGGAAGTGAGGGGGAGAGTGTGTATGGGTTGCTGAGTCATCCACCTGTCAACCTCGGCCCAGGGCAGTTGACCTCACACCTAACAGAAGAAAGTAGAGGCCAGCCTCAGTGCCAACAGCCACAGGGGACTCTGGCCAGCATGTGGGTGACTTCTGGTTCTCTACAGGCTCTGAAGCCCCTCCATGAATCCCCGGAAGAAAGTGGACCTGAAGCTCATCATCGTCGGAGCTCTGGGGTGAGTGAAGCCAAGCTCCGCTTGGGGTCTAAGGTTGGGATGCAGGCCCCTAGTCAAGAGTAGTGAGACCTCCTGACTGTGTTCCCATCTCCCATGGGTACCTTTCTGATTCAAGGTGGTACTAAGGAGGGCACCTCACCCAAAGAAGGGAGCTCAGTAGGATAAAGAAGCTGGGAATCAGGCCACCTGGTTTCTGGTCCAAGCTCTGTGGTAACAGACCACTTAGCATCTATCTAACTTCTCACCTCCTGCCACCTACAGGAAAGACTTGACCTTTTCTTTAATTAAAGACCTGACCTTGGCACCTCTTCAACCTCTCAGCTCACTTTGACTGGTTCCTACTTCTAGAAACCATTCCCTAGTACCTTGCTACTCAATGTGTGATCCTTGGACCACAAATGTTAGAAATTCAGAATCTCTGGAAGAGAAGGTGGTGAGAGAGTCTTGGTAAGATTTTGAGAATGGTATGGATGTGTGTGTTCACATGGGTCTGGGGTTTTTTCTCAGTGTAGGAAAGACCTCCCTCCTCCACCAGTATGTGCACAAGACCTTTTTTGAGGATTATCAGACCACGCTAGGGGCCAGTATTCTCTCCAAGATTATCATCCTGAATGACACAACTTTGAAGCTACAGGTGAGCAGCCCTTCCTTTTCCTCTTCAACATTCATACCTGAAAATTGCCCCCACATTCTCTGGACAGCCACTCACTGTAATGTGTACTAGGAGCTAGAATGGTTTAGAGCTGATATCAGCAAACTTCATATAATGAACCAAATCTGGTCCATCACCTGGTTTTGCAAATAAAGTTTTATTGGCACATAGCCATGCCCACTTGATTACTTATGGTCTATGGGTGCTTTCAAACTAGAGCAGCAGAGTTGAGTAGTGGCAGCAGACAGAATGGTCTGCAAAGCCTAAGATTTTTACTTTGAGACCCTTTACAGAAAAAAACTTTTTGCTGATCTCTGATCTAGAAGGATGAGCTCAAATACAGGAGTTGGGGAGTCTTACTTTTAGCCTTAGGTCCCTAGAAAATTTGGCAAGTAGCCTTGGAAAATCATTCCCAAGATCCAAATCTATTAGATGAGAACAACATTATCTATTCTGATGGTCCTGGGAAAAACAAGAGCTCAGATATGAAAGTACTCATGGATGCTAAATATGAGTGCCAAGATACTGCAGCGTAGAAGGGTGACAGGGTCAAGATACCTGTGTGTGAAAAGACCACATGCACCTGTGCTAGGGATGCCTGCTCCCTACCCAGAAACAGAAGCTTTGACATGATGTGACCCAGTTAGGTCAAACCTCCAGCCATTCATCACAGCCCCGTGGGATGGCTGCTTTTTCCTCCAGATCTGGGACACGGGTGGACAGGAGCGATTTCGCTCCATGGTGTCCACATTCTACAAAGGCTCTGATGGCTGCATCCTGGCTTTTGATGTCACTGACCTGGAGTCCTTTGAAGCTCTGAATACCTGGCGGGGTGATGTTTTGGCCAAAATCATTCCAATGGAGCAGTCCTACCCCATGGTGGCGCTGGGGAACAAGATCGATCTGGCAGACCGGCAGGTACCATTCATTTATTTACTCATTCATTCACCCAACATTGTGGGAGCACCAACTATAGGCCAGACACTGTGTTAGATCCCACACATATGGAGCTAAATCATACACAGTCCTTGCTTTAAAATTTCACAGTCTAGTAGTGGATGGAGATACTTTAAAAGGTAACTATGATACAATATGGTAAATACAATGATAATGATAGACCTTGGAAATGTGGAGATCACAGTGGAAGTGCATTTACTAATGCCAAAATCTAGAAGGGGCTTTCTATGGTAGATGGCTTCCAGGTTGATAAAGCAACATGAGCACCCTAACCGGTTTGGTTCAGTGGATAGAGCAGCAGCCTGTGGACTGAGGGGTCCCAGGTTCGATTCCAGTCAAGGGCATGAACCTTGGTTGCGGACACATCCCCAGTGGGGGGGTGCAGGAGGCAGCTGATCAATGTTTCTCTCTCATTGATATTTCTAACTATCTCTCTCCCTTCCTCTCTGTAAAAAAATCAATAAAATATTTTTTAAAAAACACAACATGAGCAAAGGCAAGAAATAGCATGATATGAGCTGAGAAAGATAGTTTTGTCTAGAGACAGGGAGTGGAAAAATTAAGGCATCAGAAGTAGGCAGATAGAATTTGAATTAACCTATAGAACAATATTTCTACATGAACAATATTTCTACTGGGGTTCTGCAATTATAAATACTTGAATCTACAAATTTTCTGAGACAGTAGTATATATATTTAAATTAGCTTAAGCATAGCCTGGCCAGTGTGGCTTAGTGGTTGAGCATCGACCTATGAACCTGGAGATTTGATTCCCAGTCAGCGCACAGGCCCAAATTATGGGCTGGATCCTGCAGGAGGTAGCCAATCAATGATTTTTTCTCATCGTTGATGTTTCTATCTCTCTCCCTCTCTGTTCCTCTTTGAAATCAATAAAAATATTTTTTTAATAAATTAGCTTAAGCATATTCTGGATCATCAGATGGCTTGTCTGTTCCATGGCTGCAGTTGATCCCATTCGGTATAGGTGTTTACTGCAGTACCATCGAGTAGAGCTCTTGTCACTGCTGCCGATGAATGAGAAGAGACTAGAGGTGGACTTGATTTGTAAAAGGTGCTCTGTTCTGTTATCTTTTGCTTTGGATCCCTCAGATGTATGTCAGACACAAATCTATGGTTGCTACCAAACTCCAGGGGTTGAATGTTAAGCTTTCCAAGTGGCCTCCTTGAAGCCCTTTTTTGGGGTAAAGGTGAGGCTTTGCTCTATTCTCTGTCTTTTGGGGGGGTGCACTCACAACACAACTTTCTCCAAAGAAATCCTTTCTACTCCTCCTTTTCAATCTTTTAGTATGCATGGTATGGGGTTTGGAATCATGAATCCTTGGTCATGTACTTTGGAAATATACAAGGTCAGGGGGCAGTCTGTCTCCCAGCCCACCTTATATTAGACATCTATCACATTGTAGTGCCTCCCCCAAAACTTCCACTTTAATTAGCATCCTGTTTCATATGCCTATAGATTGTAAGGTGCGAAGTTGAGGAAATTCAAGACTTAGAATCTTATTTTTTTTCAGTGAAATAAGAGGCCCCATCTTCTTGAGAGAAAACCTAGTAGGAGTCTGAGAAACAATGGTGAATCTTCACTAGTCACCTGGAGAGAAATGGGGGGAAGAAGCTAAGTGGGGACAAAGATGAGAACTGATGGATGACACTCAGGGCTTAGAGGAAGGAGGACACCAGGAGATTGAGGTGGGGCCTGTTGTGTGTTTTTTTTTTCAAGAGCCCTATGTGGCCCTGGCTGGTTTGGCTCAGTGGATAGAGTGTCGGCCTGTGGACTGAGGAGTCCCGGGTTTGATTCCAGTTGAGGGTATGTAACTTGGTTATAGGCACATCCTCAACAGGGGGTGTGCAGAAGGCAATTGATTGATGTTTCTCTTTCATTGATGTTCCTAGCTCTCTATCCCTCTCCCTTCCTCTCTGTAAAAAGTCTATAGAAATATATTTAGAAAATAAATTTTTTAAAAATTAGAAAAAAGAGAGAGCCCTGTAAGGGGGAAGAGCCAGGAATGAGGTTTTTCCAGACAAGAGTAGTTGAAGCATAGGGCTGTGAGAGCACTGGAAATTATGAAGGAAAGAAGAGCAGCAAGAAGTGGGTGCAAGGGCCAGCAGGCTGGGCCAGCAGAGGCAGAGGAGGAGGGCAGAAGGAATGAGCACGGGAGTGGGGTGAAGGGACACAGGTTGTAGGCACAGAGTGGAACACTGTACTTAGTGTAATTTACAGAGGTCAGGGTCGAGCCATGGAAAGAAGAGGAAAGAAGGTGAAGTCTGTTGAGAGAAAAGGAATGGGAGGCTACAGGGCGAGGTGGAGAGGAAGCCTCGCCAGGCTGCAGAGCTCAATGAGTGACGGGGTACTGGCAGGATGGGAAGTACAGGTGAGGCCTTGAAAGAGTGGAGGGGTCTAGTCCAAGCTTGGGTGGGAGCATAAGCTTTGATCTATCAAGAGAGGAAGATGAAAGCTTGAAAGAAGCAGTAAAGCCCGGGGCAAGCCCAACCCTATCTCTGGGACATGTGGTTAGCCTGTTCCAGCTTCTTCATCTGTGAAATGGGGGCCAGACACAGAGTTCATGAGGCTGTTTGAGGATTAAAGGAAATGATGCCTATAAAGCATGTAGCAAGCTTAATATATGGGATCGAGGCTTATCCTCCTCATTATCTCCAAGGCACAGGCTGGGAAAACACGGGAGCGTCTCCGACTCAGTAAAAAGAAAATAGATATTTAAAACTCTATCTCTAAGATTTGAGATGAAGGAAAAGTTCTGGAGATGGATGGGGGTGACGGTTGCACAACACCATGAATGAACTCAATGTCCTTAAACTGCGTACTTAAACATCGTTGAAATTGAACGTTTTATGTATATTTTACCACAATAAAAAATATATGTTTGCAGAATATTTTTAAATAAATTATTGGCCTAGATTTTTTCAAATTCCTACTCTTTCTACAGAAGGTACTACAGGGAAAAAATGTTAGATTGTTTAAAAGAATAGCTCTGCTAGCATTTATGTTACAAGGAATTTCTTCACTAGCTAGTGGATTCTTTGCTCTAAGTCCAGATAAGTACTTTCTGACCTTCCACTGAGGCATAATGTTGAGATTATGTTTTCTGAAAATATTTGTTATTTTTGATAACAATTTAAGATGTGTTTGACACACTAATTTTAACACATATAACTGATTATTTAAAATGTATATGAAATGGGGAAGTATCACAAATAAAATTACATAAACTGGACTAATTTTGTCAAACTTTTGGCCTCTGATGAACCATCGAAATTATAATAGGAGTCCTAGCCAGTTGATTCGTTGGTTGGATTGTCATCCGCTGCACTGAAGGGCCGTAGGCTCCATTCCTGGTCAGAGCACATGCCCAGTTTGAGGTTCAATCCCCAATTGGGGCATGTATGGGAGACAACCAATCAATGTTTCTCTCTCTCCCCCCCCCACACCCACCCCATTTTCCTTCTCTATTTCTCCCTCTTTCCTCTCCTCTCTCTAAAATAAGTAAAAACAGATCCTTGGGTGAAGAGGAGAAGTAAAATGTTAGTAGTATATTGTCAGCCAGGAGCAAAATTAATAGAAATAACATTTCTAAAACTTTCATACTTCTCCTATCCCCAAGTATCACACCCTGAGTTTATTTCCATAGTCAAAGCCTAAGTTATAAATAGCCATTATTTTATAAATAAAAGACAGGACAGTTTTAAAAATCATGAAACTGCAACTGGACTTGGAAGAGGAAAGTAAAAGTAGTGTCTGGTTGCTTTCTTCCCAGGCCAGCTTTCTGAGGTTCAATGGAGAGGTGCTAGGAACAGAAAAAAGAATGTTCATTTGCATCATAATCCCCACTGCTATTTTGGAGTCGTGTGTTTAATCACTGCGTGTAAACAGAACAGAGAAGGAGTGGAGAGAATGAAATAAAATACCTGCCATAGTCCCATCACTGTCCAGCAAGAGAGAAGGGGCAGCTGAAATCAGCCAGCTAGAGTTGCAAACTCGTCTTCCTAGTACTGTCCCTGGGTGACCTTGGGCACCAAACCTGGCTTCTGCCTCTTGTGCCACTAAAGAGAAAAACTCCCCCTGCCTCCTGGAGAGGCAGAGGCACGTGACTTCATTTCACCTCCCTTCAATTTTTACTGCAATTCCTGAGTGCCAATGATGGGCCCAGGAAAATACTCATCACCTGGCGGGGCTGGAGGGCTGGAGGGCTGGTGGGCTGGGCTGGGCAAGGGTGGAAGATAAACAAGGAAGGAGCAATCAGAAGGGAAAGTGCAGTCCTTGTCCTCAAGGAATTTATTTTTTTAATTTTTTTTTTACATATTTTATTGATTATTTACAGAAAGGAAGGGAGAGGGATAGAGAGTCAAAAACATCAATCAGCTGCCTCCTTCATGCCCCCTACTGGGGATGTGCCAGCAATCAAGGTACATGCTCTTGACCGGAATTGAACCTGGAACTTTTCAGTTTGAAGGCCAATGCTCTATCCACTGAGCCAAACCGGTTAGGGCACCCTCAAGGACTTTAAAAGCCTGGCCCAGCCAGAGTTGCTTAGTGGTTGAACAGCAACCCATGAACCAAGAGGTCACTGATCCGATTCCCAGGGTCAGGGCACATGTCTGGATTTCTGGTTTGATCCCCAATAGGGGATGTGCAGGAGGCAGCCCATGGATAATGTTTCTCTCTCATCGGTGTTTCTATCTCTCTATCCCTCTCCTGTCCTCTCTCTCTAAAAAAAGAAAATCAATGAAACATTTTTTTAAAAGATACAAAGCCCTTTGTGTTACTAAAATGCCATCCAGGTATAATGTGTTAATTTCTAATGAGTATTGATTTGCATGTTACTCGTGAGGACAATATTAACCGGTAGCCCAGCCATCCCTGCTTCTTCCCCCAAATACAGTTCCGGATTTTCCCCGAGCAGTGAGGCTTCTTGGTGACTTACCCGTTTGTGGGCATCTATGCTCCACAGAACAGAGCATGACTGTTTGTGGCCAATTCTGGGGCCTCTATTCCCAAAGGCAGGAGGATCGTGTCGATCAAGGCCCAAGAGCAAGGCCTGGGGTTTCTCCCTGCTCTGCTCAAGTTCAGCAGCAACTGGGGGGCTGACTGGCAAAGCCTGGGCCTCGGAGATAGAGGGGTCACCTGGGCTCCCCAAGGGCAGGCTGCTTGGCTGACCCCAGTCTCCACCCCACAGTATCAAGGTAGCAAACCTCACAATGCCAGGGCAATGCTGGGGAGGACAACAGAGGCATATGAAAGAGAGCCATGAGCCCTGAGCTTACTCCTGAGACCAGAAAAGCAAAGACCAAAGAGAAAGGGACAACAGTGGTACCTTTCATCTCAGTAAGATAAATTCCAAGAACCTGCAGGAGCCAGGGAGACAGCCTGCCGAGGGCAGTCTCCCATCTCCTCCTTCTGTGCTGTGCTCTGGGAGCAGGCACAATGGCCCTCTCTCCATGAGAGGAGGGTTGGCTGCCTTAAATAAGATGAAATAATGGTTATAAAATCCCAGGTGTAGCAAATGTTCAGTAGATGGCCATTTTCTCCTTCCCAAAAGCATTAGACATGAAACCCAGTGGTACCAATGTTCTTGAAAGTCACCTGCAATGCTGCCAGAACCTTTTCCAACCCAGGCTCTCTAAGTGGGACCGGCCATTGGCACGTGGGCAGTGCTGTACTCATTCACTGCCCTGCGTGGCTCACACACCAGGCCAAGAGCTGAAAAGGCCCTGACCCTGAACTCAAAACACCTGCAGTCCAGCGGGAGCGACAGAAAAGCAGCACCATTCTGCACAGGGCGGCTCAGATGTCATGGAAGCACTGTGCTGCCCAGTGTCCATCTCCTTTTGAAGGGACTGGAGAAGGAGCCAATGGCAGGAAGATGCCCCTCATGTAGGCCTCGGGAAGGCAGCACAGTGCAGGGGGCTGTAGTTCAGCCAGGCCTGTGTTCAAATCCTGCTCAGCCCCAATGCTCAAGGCAAATTATTTTATTCTCTAGTCCTCAGTTTCCTCATCTGGAAAATGAAGCTAACAATAGCCATCTCACATTTATGTTAAGAAATAGCATGTGTAAAGTTACAGGCATTTGGAAGGTTCTCAATAGATGGGAATGGAGGTAGGGATGGTGGGGATGATGCTACAGAAACAGTGATCCTTTCTTCTGTCCATTCAGGTGCCACAGGAGGTAGCCCAGGACTGGTGTAAAGAGAAGAATATTCCCTACTTTGAAGTCAGTGCCAAGAATGACATCAACGTGGTACAAGCTTTCGAGATGCTCGCCAGCCGAGCTCTGTCCAGGGTGAGTGGCTGTGGAGGCCGCACTTGGCTGGGTGGCCCCTAGGATGGAGGAACTTGGGAGCTTCCAAAAAAGAACATATTGGACACGGGTAGGGATGGGGCCAGCAGGATTGCTCATCGACTTAATGAGTTGCTGAATGGGCTCAATAGAACTCCAACTCTGGGACCACAGGATGCCAGAGGCACAAAGCTACTTTAGAGTGTATAGTCGGTGGCCTCTCCATCTGGCTGATATCAAAGTCATTTGTGGAGTTTCTAAAAAAAGAGAAAAAAAATGCCATCCTGTACCCCATGCCTGGAGATTCTAATTAGTAAAAGTTTTGAGATGTGATTAGTTCAATCCTCCTTGTTGGGAGAGAAGCCCTACGGTGCCAAGTATTTGTCCAATTAGAATATCAAACCTGCAGGAGTTGCTGGCATTTCCAATCAAATAGATGGATAGAGCCCAGCCGGTGTTGCTCAGTGGTTGAGCGCCGACCTATAACCAGGAAGTCCTGGTGTCTACTAGGGCAGTGGTTGGCAAACTGCGGCTCGTGGGCCACATGCTGCATGCAATCCGTGGTTTGCCACTCTGTTGACTAATGAGTTTGCCAACCACTGGACTAGACTCTGGATTCCAATAATTACAGGCTGTTGTTGTTCCTTGTGATTAAGCCCCTATCCCAGTGGTCAGCAAACTCATTAGTCAACAGAGCAGCAAACCACGGATTGCATGCAGTATGTGGCTCACGAGCTGCAGTTTGCCGACCACTGTACTAGGGCATAGAATGTATAATTCACATGGATTTTTAAGGTGAAACTGGAGTTTAAAAAATCTATGTTTTAAGGTCAAAGGAGAATTTTCTAAGACATTTTCTCCAAGGACCTCTCCCCTCCTTCTCAGGGAAGCCGTGTGCTGGTTCACACTGGCCTGAGTATTTGCAGAGGGAGATGCGAGGGGTGCTGCTGGGAGAGGGAGGAGAACCCCAGCTTGGGGTGAGGAGCGGGGCTCTGCAGCTGGCTAGACCTGGCCTCACTGTGAGATTCAGAGGCGTCAGGGTTTTAGCTACAATTAGCTCAGTGGAGTGAGTGGAGTGAGTGGGCCTGCACACAGCAGTGGCCGTTGGAGGGCTGGGCAGTGCCCAGGGCTGCATAGGCTGGAGCCCAGCCCCAGGCACTCAGGCCGTGTTCCTCCTCAGGCACCTCACAGGAGGACTGGGCTCCCACAGGGTGACAACTGGGCACCCCGAGTCAGGTCTGTACAGAGCGGGCTCAGATCTTCCTGAGGAGAGGGGAGGCTGAGATTCATCTGACGTGTGGGGACCTCTCTCCTCTCCAGGGGGACAGGCTTTCCATCAGAGAGACTTCCTCCCACCCCCAACACTAACCCTGCCTTTACATTATAAATATATATATATGTATATATATATATATTACAAATAAAATTCTAATAACTCAGAAGACTTTGCTGAGGGATACTCAAGGCCCAGCATCCAGGGTGACTACGGGTGGCTGCCCCAGGACCCCAGTCTGGGAGGAGTGAGACATGGGGACTCTCCATGAAACACACTATGTGAAGAAGGGCCGACCCCAGGCCAGGGCCCTGGCCATGTGCCACCAGGCCAAATTACTGCTCAGTCTGGGGGTGACGGCGAGTGACAGGGCATCAGGGGACCTCCTCATGTGTCTGGGGGTCACCATCACCAGAATGCAGCAGGTGGGCCTGACACCACCTTCTAGGGTTCAGGGTCAAGGGCATCAGGGTTTGGTTGATGTTCACTAGCTGGGCACCCAGCCATAGCCGGGAGCCATGGAAGAGGGAAAATAAGGGTCCTCGAAGTTGTCCCCTCAGCGAGGAGCACTGGGGATACACCACCAGGCAGAGTGTCACCTGCCACTCCGGAGGCTCTGCCCGCCCTTCTCAGGGCCACAGCTGCACACGGAGGGTGGGGGGACAAGAGGGAGGGAGATGCGCCCATCCCACCCTCACGCACACGCTCACCAGCTGTGGGAGGGACACGGTGAATAAGAGCAGTGGCCCAGTGGGGATGGGGTGCCTTTAAGAAGGAACCTTTCTGCATGTGGAACCGTATCCTAGGAAGGCCCCTCACACCCACCCTCACTCCTGAGCCAGGTGGGCGAGGCCCACCTAAGCAGTGGCCAGTGGGGGAGAGGGACTTTCTCTGGGCCGTGTGGGACAGGAGAGTTGGGAGGTGGGCAGACAGGCCATGAGTCTGTGTCTGGAGCTTCCCTGGACACGGAAGGATGGGATTGACAGAGGGTGGGGAGGGTGGGAGGTGGCTGTGGTGAGAGAAGGTAGAGGTGTGGGGATGTTTGTAGGGAGAGGTCTCGGCAGAAACGAGGCGTAGGCTGTCATCATCTCTGCTTAGATCAGAGGTCACCTCAGTTTGCCCCTGCAGAGAATGGGAAGTTAGGGGGCCTGCTTGGTGGTCAGGACACCTGGTCCCTGACCAGCCACCCAACCGCTCTGGGCTCCTGGGAATTCCTGGAGAAGGTGAGGAAGGAAGGGGGTGAGGAGATAAGGGGTCTCAGTTTCCCAGCAGCACATCGTCGAGAGGGAGGGAACACAAAGCCAGCAGCATCGGTTGCCAGGAGACGGGGCAAGTGGTGCTCATGGCCTCTCAGAGGTGGACCCTAACTACTCCCCTTCTCCCTCCCCAGTATCGGAACACAGAAAATTACCTCACAGACTCCATCAAGCTTTCGCCCGAGGACCAGACCAGGAGAAAATGCTGCTGACCTCCCAGCCTCCCTCTCTGGACACCAGAGACTCGGCGTGCCCTGGCCTGGTCATCTGGTTTCCAACAGCTGCATCGCCTGCCCCGACTCAGCCCAGGCACTGTGGCAGAGCCCTGGGCCTTGGGTCTGCGCTGGGCCCAGAATCAGAGGGCGGCCCTTCTTTCCTCGGGCTGAGCTGAGAGAAGTGAGCACAGGGCTGGGTCCTGGGAGTCCTGATGCGACTCATTGTCACCATGAAATCCTGGCCTGGAAGCGGCACCACTTCCTCACTGGCTCAGCTTTCCTGGCCTCTGCTCCCCAGCATGCTTCTGCTCCAGACGCTCATCTCTACAGACAGATGGGCCGCTGTCCGGGAGGCCCTGTGGACTCCGATGCTTCGGCCACTCACAAGGCCACTGCTCAGCTCTGGACAAGGGTGTGACTCAGCCTCTCTCAGTAACCAGGGCCAGGAAGTGACGGTCTGGACCTCACATAAGGGCCCGCCTCATCCCGCCGCAGAGCTGTCCGGTCCCGGGACACCCTCTGGCCCCTTGAGAGTATAGGACTGAGGAGCCCAGGAAAAGCCACCAGGGATAGGCTCATTCCCCTTTGTTGGGTGCTCAGGCAACGCCCATAAGTCTCTCTGAGCATCAGCCTATTCATCTGTCAAATGGGGTAGCATATGCCCCACCCACATCAGAGTGTGGTTTTGAGGACCAGAGCTCCACCTAAATCACAGTTACTCTTGTTGACATGCATTTATTTATTCCTTCAACAAGTCGTTTTGACTCTCTACTACCTGTGATGCCTGGAGATCCAGTGACACATGAGAGAGACAAGAACCCGCAGGGAGAAGGGCAATAGACAGAAATTTATAGAGAAATGTTCCAGGAGGACTTCCCTGAGGAGGTAAAAGTTGGCCTGAGGGCTAGAGAAAGAAGAAGGGCTGCCACCTGAGATCTGGCAGGAGAACATTCCGGAGAGAGAGCAGCAACGCCAAGGCCCCAGGTGGGGAGGAGCTTGCTGTGTTCTAGGAACAGTGGAAGGACATTCATTTACCTGAGCACTCACAGCTGCTGTCCCTGAAGGCAGCCCCGCCTCCTGGGTGGCTCCTTGAGGCTCTGCTGAATGGCCACCAGAGGGCAGCAGTGCTCTCTCGTTCAGGCTGAGCGGAAAGGTGATGCTCCAAGGACGCTTGAAGAGCGGGCTCTGGGCAGGTCAGTGCTTCAAGATTCCTGGGGCAGGAGAATCCCAGTTTCTTAAGCTTAATAAGAAGTGGGGGGCAAAACTGCAACATTGGGGATTCAAGCAAGAAACCCACATCAGTGACAAATGTTAGAATGAGGGGCCTTGAGAGCTCAAGGATTCTCTGTCCCTAGAGAGTCTAAGGCCATAATCTGACTTCTGGCTGCAGAAAGTAGACAGGGCTCACTCCAAGGGGGTGGCCAAGATGACCTCACGGCCACAGACGTCTCCGGTCCACACAGACATATCTTTCCTGCGCTGCAAGCAGAGCTGGCGACCTTAGTCTATGACTTTGCAGTGTCCCCTGATCCTGAAGAGGTAGGGAGTCAGGAGACCCTTCTCCCCTCCCCAGCTGTGGAGTGAAAACTGGCTTGTCCTGGGCAGTAGCATGGACCTGGCATGGGGGCCAGTGGCCTGGAGCCCAGCTGTGTCTGTGTCTTTCCTGAGCTGGCATTCTGCACCCCACTTGGCTCTGCTGGGGGTTGGAGGGGCTGTGGGCAGGAGATATGGAGTGTGGGAGTGTCCACAGCAGCTCAGGCACCATGACGGACATGTGGACGGTTTCTGAATGTGTACAACAAATAATAAATGTGTCCTCTGTTTTTATCCTTGGTGAGGTTTAGTTATGAAATGGAAAAGATAAGTCTCCATAGTTCAAAATTCAAAAGCTACGAAAGGGAAGACAACAGGAAGTAAGCAGGACAGCTATGTAACCAGCGGGACCCAGTGCTCAATGAAAATGCTCGGTTCCTTATTCGAAAGTTATTAAGGATTTCAAGACAGCAACAGTGGATCATTAAGCCACGCACAAGGGCTTTCTGGGTACAGGCTGCACACCCCATAAAGCTCTCTCGAGTGAGTGGCCATGTTTTCCTGCCTCCAGGATGATAGAGCTCTGGCCAGCCCACCCCAGAGCTTGTAGATTAAAATCTGTCTTTGCAGGAGCTACATGGAGATTCCACCCCAGGCCCAAACCACAGATAGAATGTTCCATGTGGATTCGGGGGGAGATTGGGGGTTGAAGGGCCCACAGCATCCCTCCTCTTATGACTAGAGGGCATGCTGACCCATCCATAAGGCAGAGGGAGCTGAGCTGACAGACTGCAGACTGCTCCTATCCCCACCCAATCCCCACCTCTGGGTCTGAGACTGGTCCTCAGGGGGGTAGACAGAGGCAGCATGTGGGTACTCCTGCCGAGTGCAGCCCATTCGAGCCTGAACAGGGCCGGGCAGCATTTGCTGGGCCCCTTCATCACCATCTCTGGTGCCCACCTGGGGCAGCTCCAGGACCTAATCCATCTATATAATAATCTATATAATAAAGAGGTAATATGCTAATTGGTCCTAATGATGTCACAGTCACAACCAGGCTGCATGTGCACAGGAGCTGTTGCATGGGGATGGAGGCGGGGACTTGTGCCACCAGGACATGAGGCTAGTGCAAGGGACAGCTCCCCCCAACCCCCTTGGAGGTGTGCCCAGGCCCATGGCACCACCCAGCCCAGAGGGGGGCATCAGGATGGTGGTGGGGCCTCAGTGGAGAGCTCCTAGCACTCCTGCGCCAGGATCTGAAGGTGCGTAGAAGAAGGGAGAGCACATAGGCAGTTAGGGGGATCAGTTCGGAGGGGAGAGCAGTTAGAGCCATCAGACAGGTGAATGCTTAGGAGCCAGTGGTTCTGGATTGTGAGAGGAATCCCAGATTGGAGAGGGTGCAGGCCAGGCTGAGGAACCCCCCACCCCCGCATGAATTTTGTGCACCAGGCCACTAGTGTGTGTGTGTGTGTGTGTGTGTGTGTGTGTGTGTATGCCTAAGCAACCAGCCAACCAGCCGACTGTTCGTCTGATCGATAGCTATGATGCGCACTGAGCACCAGGGGGCTGATTCTCAAAGCAGGAATTGCCAAGTTCCAGTGACTTGGCATCTGCAGTTCTTGGATGACACACCCAGAACCAGAGAGGAGGGAGCCCGATTCCGGGGTACATCAACTGAGAACTGCCCTCTCGCAATCTGAGCCCCCTCAGGGGATGTCAGAAAGTCGGTTTGAGCCCTATCCCCACAGGCCAAGCCAAGGGACCCCACTGGTGCACAAATCCATGCATGGGACCTCTAGTAAATGATAAAGATGATCCAGGCCGATTCTGCATGCTACATGCTCTTGAGGCTGAGGAAAAAACAAAACCAAATCCAATCACCAAATAAACCTGTTTTGGTCAGGCAGGGCACCACATGCCCGGGGTGTTTAGGAAATACTGACTTTTTCTACCATTTGAGGCTCCCTTGCCCCCGTCCACCAGCCCTGGGCAGCTCCCAGCAGAGGCAGGCACATGGCCAGCACCTCAAAGCCATTGTGTTCCTAGGAATGCATAGTCTAGTTGGGCCACAGAACAGCCATGTAGGCAGCACCACCCAAAAAGTGGGACAGAGGACGGATATGAGGACACGCCTGTTGTGCGCATGCCTCATGCTGCCTCTAGGATGTGTGATCTGGGGTCTGGGAGGAAGAGGACCAGGCTAAGTGGGAAGTGTGGTTCAAGCAGGTGGCGTTGGCCTGCACCAGGCCTCTGTGCATGTCTGTGAGGTATAGGGTGTTTGTGTGTGAGGTGTGTGCAGTGTGTGTGCAGGGGGTGGGGATGGGGGAAGGTAGTATAGTGTGTAGTATGGATGTGTGTGTCAGTATGTTCAGTATTTGTGTCAGGGGGTGTAGTGTGTGGTGTGGAGGTAGTTGCTGTGTAGTATATGGGTGTGTGTAGAGTATATGCTGTGTTTGTGTGGGGGTTGCATGTAGTATGTGTGGTGTGTTTGTGAGCAGGTGTTTGTGTATGTATGTGATGTGTTTGTGGGAGTATAGGGGTGTGTATAGTGTGGACTGTGTCTGTGGGGAGGGGGTGCATGCAGTGTGTTGTGTGTGGTGGTAAGAGGAGTAGGGACATAGATGGTGACTAATTTCCCTTGTTAAAGTACCAAAATGATAAATGTGCGCATAGACTTGGAGAAGAAAAGATGGGCCAAGGGGTGCTGAGGGCCTTCCTTGTCCCATTGAGTCCCAGCACAGCCCTGGAGGAGGGCATGTGCCTCGTCTTTCCGAGGAGAAGACTGAGGCTCCTCTCCCTGCCCTCACAGCTCACCAGGTCCTGTCTACACCCCTCAGCACCCTCTCCCGTCCACAGCCTTCTCTCTCTGTCTGCTCCCGGGGCCAGGTGAGAGCACACCTACCACACTGCCTCTCCGCGGCCTCCAGCCTGCCCTCTCACCTTTCCCAGCAATCTACCCATCCCAGCAACGTCCACCACAGAAATCCTTCTTGTGGTCCACAGGCCTCACCATGTGTCAGGTCTCAGCTCTGGCCACAACCTCTCCCTGCTGCAGATGTGGGAACTCCCTCAGTTCCCCAGGAAGCTGGCGGCCTCTACCCCAACCCTCCCCCTGCTGTGGCCAGCAGGAGACCTCTCTGGCCCTCCACTGGTTAAGCCCACCTTAGCTGTTAGTTATCAGGCTTCCCTGATGTGCAGATCAGGTGAGGGGCCCTGGGACAGGGATTTTCATTGATTTTCTTCACCGTCATCTCCCCGGTGCTCAGAGCAACGCCTGACAGTAGTTGGCACTCAATTCATATTTTTTGGAAGGAAGAGCACTTGCAATACTTTATCCTGATTGACTGTTTGCCCTGAGGCTAGTCTCCCTGAAGGCAGGGTCTCTTTTAATTCATTTTACTGTAACCCAATACTCAGTACAGAGGCTGGTGCATAGTAGATGATAAATAAATATAGCAGAATTCTCGACAGCTGTTTTATAAAAGAAGAATGATGACGTGTTCTAGGCAATGACAGGAATGGGTAGTCTGAGAGGCACTGTTATGTGAAAAGACAGTAGCAGAACCCTGTGTATAATGTACTATCTTTTCTATAATCAGAGGCTTTCCCTCACATTCATTGCTACATTAAGAAAACTCTAGAAGGCTGCATAAGAAATAAATAAAAGTGGTTGACCTCCCACGAATCCCACTTCTAGGAATTTATCCAAAGAAACTCAAAACACTAATTCAAAAGAATATATGCACCCCTATGTTCATTTTGGCATTATTTACAACTAGAGGCCCAGTGCACAAAATTCATGCAGTGGGAGGTGGGGAGGAGGCGGAGAAGGGGGACCTCTCAGTCCGGCCCGCACCCTCTCCAATCTGGGACCCCTCAGGGAGTGTCTGACTGCTGGTTTGTGCTCACACTTTTAACAGATGACAGCTCCATTGTTGTTTCTTTCTTTTCATGCTTAAGCCTATTGGAACTAGTAGGTATTCAAAGTGTGTATGCATTTGGGGGGACACCCTGTATATCTCCAGTCATCAGTGAAAGGAACCAAAGGCAGATTTGGAACCCCCAGACAGGGAAGCTCCCTCACTCCCGCATGTCTCCCCACCCCACTTTCCACCTCCGTGGGCAGCCGGAGATTCAGTGTTTTCCCTCATTAACGCAGAAAAGCACGTCCTGTCACCGCTGCCAGGCAGGAGCACCCTAGGCCCCAGCGAGCGAGGCTCAGTCAGGACAGCCTTCGCTCATGGGTGCCGGCACCCAAAGTGCACATTCGTCTGCAGTCGCCCTGACTCTCCCACCATTTCACTGAGAGGACAGAACTCCTCGCCTCTGGGTTCCCCATCTTGGACGCTGACCCAAGGCACCTCAGCGAGGGCCGCCTGCACCCAATTGGTGTGTCTGTTCGCACCTGCTCCCGCCTCAGCACCTGCATTAGCCCCCCGGAGCCAATCTCGTGGCCACACTGGCCTCCGCGGGAACAGGGCATCACCACTCCGCCCTATTGCTGTCGTCTCACAGGCGCTCACCCTCAGCACCCACAACACCCAGACATTCTCCAAAGGACGTGCGTGTGCCAGAGGGGACGTGCGTACGTCCTGTGGGGATGTAGGCATGCTGGGCTGATGGAAGTGCTGAGGAGGAGCGAGGGCAGCGGGAGGGGGACTTAGGCACACCATGGTCTAGCACTGCCGCAGGTGTGTGTACACGCTGGGGAATGTTCGCACGCCAAGGGTGGGGGGGACAGGGGGATGGGGGGAGGGGAATCGTGCACAGCCCCGGAGGCCTGCAGCTGTGCAGATCCGCAAACCCCTGTGGCGCGGCCAGGAGGACGGCAATCTGTCCCTTCCATCACACACCTTCTGGGCCAGGAGGCGGGGCTTGCGCAGTAGCGGCCCGCAGGCTCCACTTGGCATGCTCACGGCTGCCACCGCAGCCATGTGGGGAGTACTGGCCGCCCTCCGCCAGCCCGCCTCCCCCTCCCAGAGGCTCTTCACTCTGCCCATAGGCCCAAAGTGTGCTGCCTACTTGCCACTCTGTACCTGCACACGCTGCCCATGCCCAGAGCATGCTGCCCAATGCAGGCATCTCGCTCCGCCCCGCCCACCAGCCTATCCATGCCTGTGCACGCTGCCCACAGGCCTGGAGATGGGTGCCTGGCTTCCCCCTCTTGGGCAGTGTGCTCTGGGTAGGTGGGTGGGCAGGCCTTCCATGAACCCAGGTGTTCCGCCTCCCCTCCCCCCCAGCCGATTTGTGCCTACGCCCAAAGGCCCCTGCTGCTTGGTGCCTGTGTATGGCAGGTTAATTTGCATACTCCTTCTGATTGGCTGGTGAGCATAGGAGGCACAATCGATTTACATGTTTCTCTTTTATTATATGGGATAGCCAAGATTTGGAAGCAGCACAGTGTCCATCAGTGGGTGAGCAGATAACACAGCAGTGGTACATGTACACTATGGAATACTAGTCGGCTGTAAAAAGGAAGAAAATGTTACCTTTGCTTCAGCATGGATGGACCTGGAGAACATGATGCTAAGTGAAATAAGCCAGTCAGAGGAAGATAAGTCCCATATGATTTCACTCAGATGTGGAATCTAATGGACAATCTGAACTACCAAGCAAAATAGCGACAGATTCATAGAGAGCAGGCTGACAGCTCTGGTGGGGGTTGGCGAGATTGAGCAAAAAAGAAAATAAGAGAGAACTCGTGGGTAACAGTGTGATGATTGCAGGGGGATAGGTGGTGGAGGTGGAAGAGGGCACAGCGGTGATAAATGGTGATGGAAAATCAAATAACATAAATAAAAGCGTGGTTTCCTTTCAGAGTGGGAACTGGGCAAATGCATGTCAGGAAGGGGGCAGGACTCTTCCCTTGTGTACTTTATACTTTAAATTTTAAACTCTTTGAATGTATTATAAATCAACCATTTAAAAGAAGGAACATAAATACTGGTGGAAGGAGGTGGAGGGGGAAGAAGCAGGCGGAGAGGCAGAACGCCAACCAGGACCTCACAGCCTCTGGCCTTGAATCCAAGGCTGGCCACTGTGGATTCTGCCAGAGGAGGACATGCACCTAAGATTGCCCCAAGCCCACACGCTCTGGCCAAGACGCCAAGTATCCCGCCTGGGCAAGATCACCTCGACTTTTCTCTGGGCTGGAGGAGGATGTGTGACCTGGGATGTCAGTCAGCAACTGGGTGTTTCCGATCCCAGAGCTCAGCTGTGCAGATAAACCTTCGAGCGTGTGCACTGCTCTGCGCATTGCCATGTGAGTCACCACACCGAGGGGTAGGTGCTTCCCACGGTGATTGTCAGCGCTAACCGGTGAGTCAACGCTCAGCCCCTTTCCTAAGCCCAGCGCTGATCCCGAAAAGAACCGCCTCCACCGGAGAGCTTCATGGTAAACAGGCACAACTGCTTTTTGCTGAGTAAAAGGCGCCAAATGCAGGCCCTATGACCCCGCCATTTCACTCCTAAACATACGCAGTCCTTGCTGGTGTGCCCTAGGGGCCCGACCAAAACGTTTCTCGGGACCATCATGTGTAAGAGCAGAAGAAAAACAAAACTGGAAGTGACCCAGACGTCCTTCTTCAGGAAATTCGACAAATAAAATGTGGTCAAATCATTGGGATTTGACAACCTAAGGCCACATACCTCGGCTGGGAGGATCTCAGAAGCACATGAAGACATACTATATACCATGTATGTAAACTTCCAAAGCAAGAAAATAAAGCAGTTTACCTTCACATGTGTTTATCGCAAGGCAGGTAGTAAAACAACAAAAATCATACAATTGAGGGAATGATGCACCCCACATGTAAACAGTGGTGAACGTAGTGGGGGCCGGGGAATTATGGGGGAATGGGAGGAGTGCCATAGGTGACCAGACACACAGGCAACAGGGCCATGCTGGGAATGCCCTATTCCTCCAGTTGGGTTGTGGGGCCACAGATATTCCTTTCATTACTACACTTTGCATCTCAGATAAATGTTCCACATATTCTTTTTATAACTAATATATTCCAATTTAAAAATTTCCAACACCGCTCTGGCCGGCATGGCTCAGTGGTCAGAGTGTTGACCTGTGCACCGAAGGATCTCGGCTTCGATTCCCAGTCAAGGGTACATACCTGGGTTGTAGGTGCCACCCCCGACCCCAATCAAGTGTGTTTGGGAGGCAACCAATCATGTCTCTCTCTCACATGGATGTTTTCTTTTTTCTCTCTCTCACTCTCACTCTCTCCCTCTCCTTCCTTCTATCCCTCTAAAAATAAATGGAAAAAATATCCTGGGATGAGTATTATCAACAATAATTTCAGGCACAGGCTGAGCTTTGGGGTCCGGACCCCTGGGTTTGGGTCTCTCTTTTCCGTGGTTGTGTGATGCTCGCATGACACCTGACCTCTCAGAGCCTTCACTGTCTCACGTACAATGGGGACAATAATGCTTACTCGAAGCCTTCTAGTTATGTATGTATCATGTTTAGCTCATAGTAGGTGCTCAATAAATGGTTGTTAGTGTTAGGCCAGAAGCAGCTGCAGAGTGCTTGTTTTAAATCTACTTGTGAGTAAAGATGTAGGGCTCCAGGGGCACAATAAATGAAAACTGAACGAATGAAGGGGTGAATGAACAAATGAAAGAATTCATGGTTTCTTTTCCTACCTCTTTCTCTGCGTGACCTTTGGGATTCAAATTGTCTGCTTAGCATTGTAGTCACTTAAAATAAAATGCCAACTGCAATGATCACACCTACCCAGAGCTCCTGGAAGCAGATGCTCATTTCCAGGAAGAGCTTATTCTCAGGAAGATCCTACCTTCATTTTCTTTCTTTCTTTCTTTCTTTCTTTCTTTCTTTCTTTCTTTCTTT
>JAAGEH010000042.1:9588806-9622977 GCA_011751065.1 Lasiurus cinereus | reverse complement strand
TTTTGTTTTGTTTTGTTTTGTTTTGTTTTGTTTTGTTTTGTTTTGTTTTGTTCCTCATCTGAGAATATTTTTCCATTGATTTTTAAAGAGAGTGGAAGAGAGGAGGAGCGACAGAGAAACAGATGTAAGAGACATACCGATTGGTTGCCTCCTGCACAGTCCCACCAGGGCTGGGAATTGAGCCTGTGACCGAGTTACATGCCCTTGACCGGAACTGAACTCGGGATCCTTTGATCCGAGGGCTGACATTCTATGCACTGAGCCAAACCGGCTAGGGCCTAACCAGCTTGTTCTTAACTAGCCTGGCGGATGCTGATGCCCAGGAACTCAGCTCATGGAGACAGGGGCAGGAAGGCCCAGAAAAGAGAAGACATGGCCCTGCCTGGCCAGCGGCTTCTGCAGTGGCAGCCGGTTTTCTTGGCCACAGGGCACATGCCGGGCAGGGACTGGCGGCCTGGTTTGTGATGAGCCTGGTTGCTGGGTGAGGGCCTGAGCGAGGGGCCCTCAGTAACCTGTAAGGCTGGCCAGTTGTCCCTCTCATGTCTGCCTCTTCCTCTGAGGAGTCATTTCTGCCTCTGACGCTGAGCTGGGTTCAAGGACCCTGAACATTCCCCCGTGGCAAGATGAGCAGCAAGCACCCCTCAGTGCCCTTCACCCGCCCAGCCCTGTCCTGCAGTCCTGACCCCGGATTCAATCAGGGCCTGAGGGGGCTGGGGCCCACTCCCTCAGGAGGGAGATCTGGGCAGCCTTACAGGTGACCTAGGGTCAGAAGGAATTCTGAGGATCCGGGCCTGCTGCTAACGAGCAGTGGGCTCCTGGCATTTCTGTATTTATAAAGTGGAGCCAGCTGTCTCCACCTCTCAGAAGACCCAGGGAGCTCAGATAAGATCAACAAGCAGAGGTGCCCAGCATGAAATCCTGGGAATCGGTCCCTGGGGTGCCAGTCCATGACAAGCTGTGCTAGAGGCTGAGCTCTTCGGGTTTCACAGGGCGGGAGCAAGAGTGGAAGTGGGAGTGGGAGCCGGGAGGGAAACTTCTCTTCATAAATTCTTACCATCACAACAGCCTGAGGGGACTGCCGCAACGGTTACACAACCACTGTAAGTTAGTGGCAGCTCCTGGGACCGGGCAGGAAGGAGATGTGTCCTCCTTCGGGGTGGTTGACTCTCAGTCGCTCTGCATAGGAAAGTCCCATGGTGGAGACATCTGCGGGGACCCGGGACTTACTCATTCATACACTTTCTTATTCAACAAACACCTACTGAGCTCCAGCAGTGCGCCAGGCAGTGTGCCGGGCACAGAGGATACTAAGGTGAACAGTGCAGCCTCACAGAACCAGAGGAGACGGGGCTCCTAGAAGGGCTGGGGTCCACCTGTCCTCGCCCCTTGGCCATTAACCTAGTGGGGGAGACAGACATCTCAACAAGGAGTGATCATTCATCCTGCAGGGGCTCGAGGAGCTGCGGGAGGAGCACCTGGTTCAGGCTGGGGGTGACAGGAGAAGAAAGTGGGCTGAGTTGATCAGAATATGAAGAAATAAAACCAGCAAAAGAAAAGAGAGGGGAAACCAGGAATCCGGAGGAGACGGCATGACCAAAGGAAACAAAGAGTCTGGCAGATACGAGCTGTGTGCGCATGTTTAGAGAAAGATCTGGAAGGGTGTATGCTCAGCCACCGTGGTCGTGATCCCAGGAAAATCTGATGATGGAGGCTTTTGTCTTCTTATTTGCACATTACTATTTTGCTTGAAATTCTTACTATGAGCAAGTTACTTTCATAAGCAGAAAAGAATAACTACAACACAAGGAAGCGAGTTCTGTGAATGATGAAATTTGAAGAAGCATGGTATCTGAGGAGCAGACCATGGAGGGGTTGCTGTAGTAGCAGAGGAGAGAATCCAGGGAGCTGAGGAAAGTCCCCAGGTCTGGCGAAGCAGCGGAGCTGCCTCTAGCCCTCGGCAGTGTCTGGAGTGCTCATTAAGGGGGCCGGTCCCTGCCTGGGAGGCTGCAGGGCAGCCCAGGAGGAATGCCCATCAGCTCGAGCTAATGTATTCCAGCTAGAGCTCCAGGGAGGGAGCAAATCCCTAGGGCCCAGGTGCCCTCCAGTAATGCTCCCACTTTCCTTCAGGCGGGAAAGGTGAGGCTGAGGGGGCTCCCCAGCTCCGGGAACTCAGCGTGTTACTCCTGGCCCCTTCTCTGTTCCATCACCTCATTCCCCAGCATGGGCCTGGGTGAGATGCGTGAAGGACACAATGCCTGGAGCTCTTTGAACAAAGTCATTTGCAAAAACAATATATTTGACCTTATTGAACTTTCAAATGAGTTTTCGATAGACGTCAATCTTTTTATTTTGACACACTCAGCAGGATCTTCCTCTATTTGTCCTTTGCCAGGGAAGGAGGAAGTGCCTTGCAAGATGTAACTTAGGTGAATCATTCAAACATACACACAAACACTTACAGTTTGTGCACCCATTCAGTAGGAAATGTAGCAAGTGGCTATAAATTGAGGGCCATTAACGAAGTCCCCAGTCCAGAATTACCACTCTTTCACTGATGTTGGAATTTTATCCTGGAGTTAGGAACCGCTCACCTTCTTCCTACAGCCTTCTTTCTTTCGTTAGTTCTCTTTCTTTCTTCCTTTCTCCTACTAGAAGATTTGCACATTACTATTTACTACTTAATCTCCTTGGAAAGATTAAGAGAAGTTACATCCCCAAAATTCATTTCAGGTTTTTGATGCATATTTTCCTCTGTGGAAATCACAGACCAAGATAGTATTATCAGTACCGTGGCTTAACTAGCTCAGAAAAGAGATGAGGTGCTTGGGGGATAGTTTGAGGGTATTGGTTGGTGTTGTCAATGTAAGAAACCTGTAGAGAATTTTTAGAAGCGTTGTTGGGAGACCAGCTGGTGTGACTCAGTGGATTGGGAATTGTACTATGCATTAAGAGGTCACCAGTTTGATTCCAGGTCAAGGCACATGCCTGGGTTGTGGGCTCAGTCCCAGTAGGAGGCGTGCAGGAGGAGCCAATCAATGTTTCTCACATCAATGTTTCTATGTCTCTCTCCTTCTCCCTTCCTCTCTCTCTAGAATCAATTTTTTTTAAAGAGTTATTTGAGCCAAAACTGACCATTGCCAGGAAGCAAGATCTCAAATGCCTCAGAGAGTAACAGTTTTGTACTTTCTTTTATGCATTTGAAATCGAGGAGGGGGACACAAGGAAGATTCCATGAAGGTGGGAGAAAGCAAGGCGGATTACAAGATAGTTAAGATTCTGTGCTCTCTTGGGGGTGGTTATGCATTTGATGGGCATTCTGTAGGCATTTCAAAGGTGTGTTAACCTGGATGCCCAAGAACAATGGGCAAGACTGGCTTAAAATTCTTTTGCTGAAGAAGTTATAGGCCTGGGGTATGACTGCTCACCATATATAACCAACCCAGCTAGGAATTTACGGTCAGATCCTCCAATGCAGTCACTTTCTGTAGAACCCCTTTTTCATCCAGTGTGCATTACCACTACCCCGCCTCTCTTTGGGAACTGAGGAAAGTCTCTCCCCGCCCAGTTGTTCAAAGGAAGAGCTTGATTTGGGGCTGAGACTGGAGTCCCACAAGGGCTAGTCCCCAATCTCACCCCTTTCCTTTTGGCTAGAACAGGGTGGCTCTGTCTCCTCTCCCTTCGAGAGCCTCCGTGATGAGGACCTTCAGGAGACACCACTGATGACAAAGATGATGAATTTGGTATCAGATTGGAAATAGCACAGGAGACAGAAGGACATTTCAGAGAACCATTTGATCCCAATTCTAGGCCTATATCCTAAGAATCCTGAAACACCAATCAGAACAAATGTATGCATCCCTATGTCCAGAGCAGTGCTATTTACAATAGGGAAGATCTGGAAGCAGCCCAAATGCCCATCAGTAGAAGAGTCGGTAAAAAAGATGTGGTACATTTACACCATGGAAAAGTATACAGCTATAAAAAAGAAGACTCTCTTACCTTCTGAGACAGCATGGAGGGACCTGGAGAATATTATGCTAAGCAAAATAAGCCAGTCAGGGAACGATAAATATCACTTGATCTCACTCATATGTGAAACTTAATGAACAAAATAAACTGATGTATAAAATAGATCCAGAGACATAGAATTATGGAACAAACCAAAGAATCTCAGAGGGAAGAAGGGGGAGTAGGTGGGAAGAGAATAAGCTAAGAATGTATATGCATGCATGCATAACCCATGGACACAGATAACATTTTGGTGAAGACCTGGAGGAGGGGAGGTGCTGGTGCAGGGTAGAGAGGACCAATGGGGAAAAAGGGGACATCTGCAATACTTTCAATAATAAAGGTAATTTTAAAAAAACAACACTACTAACAACTACAAAATAAATAAAGGATAGTTTATATTTTAAAAAAATAACCTTGAGTTGTTAAAAATAATAATAATAATAAAGTTGTGAGAAACCATCCCTTACATACTAAAACCACATCATTTGTGCCAGAAAGCAGAACGCTTATTTGGGACGTTAAAGGGGAAAGGAGGTAGGACTTGGGATAAGGCAGGCTGTCCTTCCCTAACTAAGTATCTAAAGCCCATAAAACACTCATGACTAAGACTACAAAGATGTAGTGAATCTGAATATCTAGGGATAAGGCCTAAGAATATGTACAGTTCGGTTTTTAACCCTCCAAGTAGTTCTAAAGTACAGCCAAGCTGGGACACCTAATTGCCGTGAAGCATAGGATGGGAGCTGGGGAAAGAGCCACCGGACTAGAACAGTGGGAGAGGAGAGCCCAGCTGTGAAAAGGTGTCAATGTAAAGAATGTCCAAACCTGTAGAGAATTTTTTTTAAGTATATTCTATTGATTTTTTTACAGAGAGGAAGGGAGAGGGATAGAGAGTTAGAAACATTGATGAGAGAGAAACATTGATCAGCTGCCTCCTGCACACCTCCTACTGGGGATGTGCCCAAAACCAAGGTACGTCCCCTTGACCGGAATCGAACCTGGGACCTTTCAGTCCTCAGGCTGACACTCTATCCACTGAGCCAAACTGGTTTTGGCTGTAGAGAATTTTTATGAGTTTATTTGAGCTAAACTGACGACATATGCTGAGGAGCAAGATCTCTAAAGCTCCTGAGAATAACAATCTTGCAGCTTCATTTGTGCATTTGAAATTAGGAGGGGAACTAAGGAAGACTACATGGAGATGGACAAGGCATGGCCTACAGGTTAGTTAAGATGACGTGCTCTCTCTCTTGCTCTCTCTCTAGCCCTTGCCAGTTTGGCTCAGTGGATGGAATGGTCCCAGGTACGATTCCGGTCAAGGGCACATGCCTGGGTTGTGGGCTTAGTCCAATGTGCAGGAGGCAGCCAATCAATGATTCCCTCTCATCATTGATGTTTTTACTTCTCTCTTCCTTTCCCTTTCTCTCCTTCCTCTCTGAAGTCAATAAAAATATATTTTAAAAAATTTTATAGCCAAAACCGGTGTGCTCAGTGAATAGAGCGTCGGCCTGTGGACTGAAGGGTCCCAGGTTCGATTCCGGTCAAGGGCATGTACCTGGGTTTCGGGCACATCCCCAGTAGGAGGCATGCAGGAGGCGGCTGATCGATGTCTCTCTCTCATCGTTATTTCTAACTCTCTATCCCTCTCCCTTCCTCTCTGCAAAAAATCAATAAAATATTTTTAAAAATTTATAAATTTTATTTAAAAAAAAAAAGATGACATGCTCTCAGGATGGTTATGGCTTGTTTCAAAGATATGTTACCCTAAACCAGAGATGGGGAACATTTCTCTGCCAAGGGCCATTTGAATATTTATAACATCATTTGTGGGCCATACAAAATTACCACCTTAAAAATTAGCCTGCTATATTTAGTCAAACATTTCATTAACTCACCCCTAATGCCCTGTCAGAGCCAGATCAATGGCTTCACGAGCCTTACACAGACAATGGCCGGAGTTCCCCACCCTGCCCTAGGTGCACAGAGACAACAGACAGGGGCCCTTGCCGGTTTGGTTCAGTGGATAGAGCATCGACCCTAGGACAAAGGTCCTGGATTTGATTCCGGTCCAGGACACGTACCTTGGTTGCAGGTTCCCCAGCCCTGGTCAGGGTACGTGCAGGAGGCAAACCAATCAATGTGTCTCTCTCACATTAATGTTTCTCTCTGTCTCTCCCTCTCCCTTCCACTCTCTCTAAAAAATCAATGGAAAACTATCCTTGGGTGAGGATTAACAAAACAAAACAAAACAAAACAAACAAACAAAAAAAAACAACCCACAATGGACAGGGCTAGCTGAAGGCAGAGGTAAACCTTCTACTAAAAAGTTATATGCTAGGGGTGTGACTACCTAGCATGATCTGCCCCATTAGGAATTTATGATCAGATCACCCTGTGAAATTACTTTCCATAGAACCCCCTTTTGTTAATCCACAAAGGAAAGGACTGAGGGAGGGGCTGATAGAGGCATCTGGTCCGGTTGGTGGTGGCCTCCTGAAGCTGAGAGGGCCCTTTGGGAAAGAATCGGACTTGATGGGTCAGAAGCAAAGTTCCCACCACTCTGCAGCAGAGGTGAACAGAGAGCTGGGCAGAGGGAAGTCCAGCCCACATAGTACAACCAACGTCCTGATCAAAGGGCCAACTTGGATTTTCCTCCTGAGGCAGCAGAATAGACTTTGAGTAATTTTCTGGGTCCCTCAGACCCCCACATACCATTTCCCATTTCCCACCCAGGGCTTCACATGCCTTGCCAAAGGCTGTGCCCCTCAACCTAGGTCATTCTGGGGGATGGGGGGACAGTCAGAGAGGCCCAGGCCCAGGAAAAGCCTGGCACCTGTTCTAGAGCTTCTTCCTCAGCCATCTGGGTGGGGGACGGGGGAGGAGAGGGCACTTTCACTTCACAAATAAACCTGATCAGAATGCGTAGTGGAGCTCCTCATTCACACACACTTTTGAGAAAATACACAATTCTTTTTTTTTTTCCTGACTTATATATTTATTTATTTTTAATGAAGTTGATTGGGGTGACACTGGTCAACATGATCATATAGGTTTCAGGTGTGGGTTTCCATGTGACAAGATCTGTACATTACACTGTGTGCCCACCACCCTGAGTCAGATCTTCTCCTGTCATTGTATATTAGGCCCCTCTTCCCCAGCCCCCCCTCTGAGGGAAGGGGATGAAAATATACAGTTCTTCAATGACACTTCTCATGAAACTGTCCCCATCTCCCCTCTCACTTTTCCTAATTTTCATCATAGTGGACCTTCTAGCAGTTGCCTTTGGATCTTTCAAAAATTTTAAAGCTTCCCTGGCCGGTTTGGATCAGTAGATAGAGCGTCAGCCTTCGGACTGAAGGGTCCCAGGTTTGATTCCAGTCAAGGGCACATGCCTGGGCTGTGAGCTCAATCCCCAGTAGTGGGGGTGTGCAGGAGGCAGCCAATCAATGATTCTCTCTCATCGTTGATGTTGCTATCTTTCTCTTCCTCTCCCTTCCTCTCTGAAATCAATAGAAATATATTTTTTTAAATGTTAAAGCTTTGTGTATCAAGATTATTTTGTGTGTGTCAACTCTACATAGTGACTATGGCTCCCTTCCCCATTCCACCCTCTCCCGTGCCTGCCAGCACAGCACTACTTTTCCATCACTGAAGTTCCAAGCCTTCCGTGCTATATCTATGGGCTGATCCCAAGTATCTTTTCAAAGAAACGCCATGCTCCCAGCCCGTGTAGTTCAATGGGTTGAGCGACGTTCCACACACCACGAGGTCACCTGTTGGGATTCCCGGTTGCAGGCCCCAGTGAGGGGTGTGCAGGAGGCAGCCAATTGATGTCCCTCTCTCGTCGACGTGTCCATGGCTCCCTTCTTCTCGCTCTAAAATCAATAAAAACGTATTAAAAAGAAAAGAAACGCCACGTCCTTAGGGAGCCTCAGAGGAAGTCGGAGAGGCACTGTGCTGAGGAGCCCGTCGGCCTCACTCAGAGATAAAATCGGGAACAAGTCTGTCCCGGTGGAGGCAGCACCTCGGGTAGGCGGTCCAGTTACAGTGTAACCGGACTATCAGTTATCTCGTGTAAACGGCTGGTATCAGATCCTCCGGTTTGAGTTGGGGAGGTGGGGGAGGGTGTGAAGAAGGCAGAGCCCTAAGTGCCCTGACTGGGAAGAGGATATCAGATGGGGGACAGGGGGTCCCCGGAAAGACAGTTCGCAGCAGAAGGAGAAGGCTGGGGCCTGAGAAACCTCGCACACCTCACAGAGCTCTCTGGCCAGCTCTCTGTTTACCTTCAGCTGGTCAAGGACAAACAGAATGGGTGTGCTGAGGTGGTGATCATGCCCTTGTAGACACAGCTTCCCTGTGGTAAATGAAGATTAGATTGGGAGACATGTTTTGGGGTGGCTAAAAAAAGTTCTGGCTTTATATAAAATAGGCTCTTTCCCAAAGAATGCAAAGTCATTCTGCCAGGGAAAGAAGCCTTCTCAAGAGAACATATTGGCCCCGGTCAGGGTAGCTCAGTGGTTGAGCATCAACCTATGAACCAGGAGGTCACAGTTCGATTCCTGGTCAGAGCATGTGCCCAAGCTGTGGACTCCATCTCTAATAGGAGGCATGCAGGAGGCAGCCAATCAATGATTCTCTCTCTCCTTCTCCTTTCCTCTCTGAAATCAATAAAAATATGTTTTTTAAAAAGAACATATTGTACAATCCCATTCATATAAATGAAGTTATAGAACAGGAAAAACTTGTCTGTAATAAAAAGTCAGGACACTTGGGTCGGGGTGGGGTAGGGTTTATTGGGAAGAGCCATGAGGGAACTTTCTGGAATCATCACTATGTTCTGTATCTAGGTGGGGGCTGAATTGCACAGGTGTTGACATTTTTCAGAACTCATACATGGTACACTTGCAATTCATTCAATTTGCTGTATGTAAAACATGTCAAAAGAAATAAATAACTGTGAAAAATATTAAACTCTTGTTAATATGACACGAAAGTGTTGGCCTAGATCAGTGGTTCTCAACCTGTGGGTCATGACCCCTTTGGGGGTCGAACAATCCTTTTACAGGGGTTGCCTAAGACCATCGGAAAACACAGATATTTACATTATGATTCCTAACAGTAACAAAATTACAGTTATGAAGTGGCAACGAAAATAATTTTGTGGTTGGGGGTCACCACAACATGAGGAGCTGTATTAAAGGGTCACAGAATTAGGAAGGTTGAGAACCACTGGCTTAGATGATACTGATGTCTACACCTTACTTTATTTTTTAAGAATATTTTTTTATTTATTTCAGAGAGGAAGAAAGAGGGAAATAGAAACACCAATGATGAGAAAGAATCACTGATGGGAGGCCTCCAGCACACCCCGCACTGGGGATCAAGCCCGCAGATCAGGCATGTGCCATGACTGGGAATTGAACCTCCTGGTTCGTAGATCAACCAACGCTCAACCACTGAGCCATGCTGGTTAGGCCCTGCACCTTACTTTAAAGGCAAACCAAACTAAGAGGGGTTGATGGATGGATAGAGATAGGCAATTAGACATGTGCTAAAGCACATATAATGTGTTAATGGTAGAATCCAGGTAGTGGATACATGGTGCTCACATAGAAGTCTTACAACTGCTCTGTGTGTTTTAAACTTTTCATAATAAGATGCGGTAATAAAAATAATTCACTTGTCCAGGGAATCATCTGCCTCCTTCAAGCCCTCTCAGTCCCTCTCCCAGGGTCTTGCTTCATTTGATGTGGCAGAGTCTGGCTCCATGAGCAGGGGGCAGGTAACCCTTCTTTCACCTTCCCTGGCCTGGCTTCCCCTCTTGCTCTGTCCCCCAAGTTCGCTTGCCCGTGTAGACCTGTTGGCCATTCCAGATGCCTTTGGCCCACTGGACACAGAGAAATACTGCACCTCAGGCTCCTCACCATTTCTCTATTCTAAGGACCAAGAGTCCTTCTTCCATGATGGTTTACTGCCCAGCAGGCAAGTAGCCCCCTCGCTGCTATATTCCATGCTCAGAACTCCCTCTTGTTCTTGCATTCCCAGGCACAGAAATAAGTCAGGGATATAGTTCCTACTATACCTCTTACTTTGCTTTTTCATTGCTTTTCCTTCTGCCTGGGCTTGAAGGCACGCACTCACCAGTAGAGATTGCGTGCCTTATTTATCCAACTTCCTCTGGGCAAGTCCAGGTCAAGGGTATTCCCTCCCCCACCCTCATCCCCACAACCAGAGGGATAGACATTTCTCTCACACTTATAGAGACTATCATGCTCCCTTCAGAAGATTCCACACTGTCCAGGAAGTTCTCCTTTGTGTCTAACTTAAATCCTGCATGCTGCATTTTCCATAGAAGTCAGTGGGTCCTGGGGTCTGTAGTTCTTGACATGTGGGTGTGCTGGACACGAGCACAAGGCTGTGTTTGTGTAATTGGTGGGGCAGCAAAATCAGGAGCACTGGGGTCAAATCAACCTTCCTTCTCCGCTGGCCCTTTATCCTGCACTCCACCCAAGCACCTGGTATGGTGGAGCCACTCGAGGTAAAAGTCTCCCTGGTCTGAGGACTTCTCTCAAGGGTAGCCTAGTGTGGGTCATCCAGGCAGACCCATTTGGGTGTCTCTTCCTCCCCAGACCCCAACTTCTCTTTTCTTTCATGTATTTTTCATTGTTGATAGTATTACAGATATCTCCAGTTTTCTCTTTTCTCCTTCTCCCCAGCCCCTACCCCTACCCACTTCCCAGACCTTTACTACTCTATTGCCCATGTCCATGGGCTATGTATATAAGTATATTAATAAAAGGGTAATATGCTAATTAGACCAGTCCTCCTTCCTGACAAAGCTATGGTGGCGGGAGCTAAGGCAGAGGCAGTTAGGGGCGATCAGGCCTGCAGAGGAGGGTGGTTAGGGGCAATCAGGCTGGCAGGGGAGAGCAGTTAGGGAAGATCAGGCAGGCAGAGGTGGTTAGGGGCAATCCAGCAGGCAGGCAGAGGAGTTAGGGACAATCAGGCAGGCAGGCAGAGGGGTTAGGAGTGATCATGCAGGCAGGTAGGCAGGTGAGCAGTTAGAAGCCAGCAGTCCCAGATTGGAGAGGGTGCAGGCCAGGCTGAGAGACTTCCTCAATGGGACACAAATTTGTGCACCAGGCCTCTAGTTAGTATATAAGTTCTTTGGTTTAGAGACCCCAACTTCTTCAGACAGGTGTAGGCCTGCAGACCAATTTACCTCACAGTCTGGGAGTAAGGGCAGGAATTGGATGGGGACAAGGTGTATGGGAGGGATAACAAATCCCTCACTTAGTCCGGAAATGGCAGGGATGTCCTCCCCCTTTGCAGAAGAAGAAACTGAGGCCTGAGTTGGTGACATGGTTTGCCCCAAATCAACAACATGCCTTCTCCCTGTCATCCTCAATCAAATCATCGTTTTTCAGACTGGCAGGGTAGAGAAATGAGAGCACAAAGGCCCTGGGGTCTGATGACAACTTAGGCATTTCTTTGGGTGGCTAACTCCTCCTCAGTTCCTGCAAATGTGAAATGGGGGTGAAGAGCTCCTGTCTGTGTCATGTCACAGGGCTGTGGCTAACGAGTCGATGAGATGATGCATGGGAAAGCACTCAATAACCTGTAGATGTTCCACAAACATAAGGAGCTCTTAAAGCACCATTTATTTCCTTTTTTTACCTTCAGTCAGTAGCACATCTTCGTCCGTCACCTGCTTCCTATTCTCACTCTGAGCCAAGCAGGAGGATGAGCCCTCATCAAGGAAGCTCGCCTTAACAGGGACAGAGGTCAGGAAGACTCTGCTATTAGAGACGCACAGTGCTGTCTGTCCCAGCTGACCCTAAACTGGGCTTCAGAGTCTGGGTGTATCGGATGAGCCCTCTAGAGCAGCGGTCGCCAACAGGTGATCTGCAGACCACTGGTGGTCCATGAGGTCCAAAAGGTTGACAACCGCTAGACTCTAGACCTCTATTTACCAGAGCGGAGGGGGAGGGGGGGTAGCAGTAGTCTCTGGGACAGAGAAAGAGAACCCAGGAAATGGACCTCGATGGCCTCTTTCTAAGACGAGCCCTGGGGATTGGTCCAACCCTTTGAGAGAGGGGTGTAGGACTCGGGTCCTGTGTGTGCTAATGACTAAACCCCAGTACAGTGGTGACACCTGACCACAGTGGCTTGCAGAATATCGGTGTTTTTCTCCCATACAACAGTCTCACGGTGAGCATTCCAGGCTGCTGGAGCCCTGGATTCACGATATTGTTCATGGGCTCAGGTCACTTCCATCTGTTGCTTTCCCGTTGACCAGGCCATCGTCATCACCTGTGGAAGCTGAGTCACCAGCAAGGCGGGAGGAGGCACATCCAGACCCTGTGCTAAGTGCTTTGAATGCATGACCTGGTTTAAGGCTCAGACCTGGAAGTGGCCCACCTCACTCTACATTCCATGGGGAGGGCTCAGTCACATGGCTTCACCTCATTGGAAGGGGGGCTGGGAAATAGAGTCCAGCTTGCCACCAAGTGCCCATGATAAAGCTGCCTCTGATGGTGGACAGCTAGCAGTCTATACCAGGGTTGGGACAGCACAGTGTGACACAGATTGAAGAGAAGCCAGCACCAGGAGGTGGCAGAGCAGAATTCTTAGGAGGGGTCCTCTCTCCATGGCAGTGGGCAGTAGACAGTAAGAATGAGTTTGGAGCCCTGGTTGTTGAGCGTCAGTTGGTTACGTGTCTTCCCATGCACCAAAGGGTCACCGATTCGAGTCCTGGTCAGGGCATATGCCCAGGTTGTGGGTTTGATTCCCAGTAGGGGGTGTGCAGGAAACAGCCAATTGATGTTTCTTTCTCTCCTTTCCTCTTTCTCTCTAAAATCAATAAAACTAAAGAATGAATTTGGAGCAGAAAAACCTACCCAAAGACCCCTAAAGACCCCCACATCTAACCACAGGAAACTAGAGCAAGGGATGGGATTCAGGGGGAAGGGGGAATGGTGCAAACCCCAAAAAATGTGGGTAAGTCACAATAATAGGAGCTCACCAGCTGGTGGGGTGTGGCTGCAACTGAAGCACCTCTTTGGAACTCTGGGACCTCTCACAAAGCATGACTGAAACCTCAATAAATGATGGGTCTTCCGATTGCCCTGGGGCAGGGCCCAGGATAGGTATGTTCAGTCAATAAGTAAACACTCATGTTAGTATGCTTAGTACAGTATGGTGCATGAGGAATAAATAGAAGCAAGAGACCCAAATCCTATGCTCCAGGAAGGTTGCCTCTTATAAACCACTAGAACCAAATCCTTAACAGCATGTGGTCAAGTGTCTAGCTGCAGTTATCACCTAAGAGTACTATAGGAGTGTGGGTTCAGTCAGAGCAAGTATGGTAGGCTTCACGGAGGAGGTGGGACTTGAGCTGATTGACTTAGAGAACAGAGAAGGAAATCTGGATGGGGAGAGGGCATAGTTGAAAGGACAATGCTGTGGGGTAAACTCTCTAGAAAGTGCCAGACCCTGTGCTAGGTGCTTTTAATGCATTACCTTGTTTCAGCTTCCCAGCATCACTTGGAGGCAGGAGGCAGTTTGCAGATGAGGAAACAGAGTTCAGAGAAGTTCAGTAACGTGCTCATAATCTCACAGCTTGTTTCTCTGGAGCCAGACTCAGCCCAAATGCTCTGGTTACAGAGTCTGCTCTCAGCCTCCTCACCAAGGCAGCAGTAGCATCAGAACTTCCCCGTTGCTGCCCTTGGCATTCAGCCCTCATAGTCACATCGGTCACATTGCAGGCTGTTGAGCCCTTGGCTGCCTCCGAGCTCCCTGCTTGGTGGAGGAGTTGGTGTCCTGCCCGCAGGCCTGGCGCCCTGCCTGCCCCCTAAGATGTCTTCAGTGGGAATCACAGCCAAGTAATGTACTGGCAGGATGAGACAAGCGAAATGCTCAAGAGGCTCTCAGGGAACAATGCCGCTCTGTAAGCAGCCCAGGCCGGAGCCCAGCCCAGGAGAGCTGACAGGAACTAGCCGCAGCCAACCACGGCGACCCCAGGACTCCTCAGAATATGCGTGTGCTCTGAGTCTGTTCTCTGCACGCTGTGGGTTAGGGCGTGCACTTCTTGCACCTGGGACTCCAGAGCCCCTCAGCCAGTCTCCGTCATACCCACCTCTGCCTGCTGGGCATGGAGACCCAGAGGAGTTGCCCAGCAGAGATCCCTGGTTTCCTCCTGCACCCTCCCATAGGGACCACATGTTCAAGGAACTCTATGCATGTCCCACATCCCCCTGACTCCCAGAGGGAGAACAGGGTTCTGGCTGGTGAGGGCTGAGGGGCCGAGGAACCCTGAGTGTGTCCCAGCCCAAAGCCTTGGCTTGGTCCCAGGCCCACACTCAGAGTGGACAAGCCCCTTTTCTAGGGCTGGGAACTTATTCTTAACCAAGCTCTCACCTCCATCTGAGGCTTTTGTGAGTAGTTCTGGGGGAGGCTGCTGGAAGGAGAGAAAGGAAGGAATCAGGGTGTTGAATGCTCTGACCTTGAAAGATTAAAAAAACCCACAGAAGGCTTGCTTTGGGGAGGGACGCTGATATATTCCTGGACTAGTCTCCCCAATATAGCCCCTGGTAGGGGGAAACACAGGAGAGAGACACATTCCCCTCCACACTCCCTGGAACTGAGGACAGTCCTGGCTGAAGGACATGGTTCTTGCAAAGCTGCCCACACCTACTCTGGCCCTGGAGTCTGGTTTATTTCTCTAGGCAGGACCTAGAGGTTAAGAGGGTTCACCCCAACCCACCAGAGGGCCAGCTGCCTCAGGGCTGGGCAAAGGACCACAGGCCAAGGGTCAGGAGGAAATGGGATGAGGAGGAAAGAAGAGAAAGGTGTTTCTGTGCCCCAAGTCCCAGTCCCTTTTAGAAAAGTCTGCCTCTCTGATCCTGGACACACACACACACACACACACACACACACACACACACACACACACTCATGTTCACCTCCCAGAGGCAGAGGGGCAGTGGGGGTTGGGACTCCAAGGTCCAAGTGCAGGAAATGCCAGAAAGGTTTTGCTGCGCAGAGCAGCTTGGGAGAAGATCGTCCGAAAACCCATCCTGCTAATTGGCTGCATCCCTGGGAGACTGTGAGGGAAAGACCGACAGGTGAGATCTCAACCCTTCTGGTTCCCTGGAACCAGGGAGGACGGGCCATTCATTGTGCAGGGTGTGAGAGGGTGTCAGCTGGCTGGGTGTGGCTGAAGGGCTGAAGGCAGTGGATATTAGAGATGATGGAGATACACCAACGGAAGGACAGTATGCAGTCACCGAGGGACACGTGTTCGTCCCGGAAGGAAAGGAACTTGCCTTACAAAAGCACCTCCTTTTTGCCATGTGTCCTCTTTTACAGAGGAGCAAACCAAGGCTCAAAGAGTTGAATACTTTGCGTGAGGTCACGAGACTAGGAAACCCATAGTCAGGCTTTGTGCCTAAATTCTGTTATTTCCCCACTACATTCTAGCCTCTCAAATACATGTGACACAATCTCTGACTTCAAGGATCTGTTAGGGACACAAAACACCTCGCCTGGAGCAGGTAGTAGAGTACAGAGAGTACAGCTGGCAGTACTCCAAGAAGAGAGGCCCGTATGGTTAAGGGGAGCTGGGGGGACAGTTGGTGGGCTGGACCGGGTGGTGGGTGATAGGTACCTTCCAGTTTTACTCTTTCCTTGGCAAATAGGGAATGGGAAAGGGGAAATGAGAGCAATCATTTTCCTCTGAGTTTCCCAACACACATAACACCTTCTGATTTAAATCTAGTGCTACCCAAGCTAGACCCTGGCAATAAGGTGAGGCCTGGAACCCTGGTCAGCAATTCCATGTTTCTCCAGTTATCTCAGTTCTCCCTGAACTGGGGATCTAGGTAGGCAGTCCCTTTGGCTTAAGGCCCCAAAGCCAGAATTGCAGCCACAAGGCCTCTCCAACAACATTAATAGCCTGGAGCTCCCCTCCCCTGCTTCCTCCTCCCTATCTCCAGCCTCTTTCTCAGCATTCCCAACACCCTCACCCAGACCACCAATTTCGGGTTCTGAGCAGAATCGCTTCCTCTTTTCTGGAAGCCTCTGCACCAGCCCAGCCAGGAGCCACATCCTGCAGGCTTGCCAGGCACCTGGCACTGCAGACCTGACTCCCCCAAACCTTTCCTTGTACAGAGCCGGCTGGTGCTCTTTAGCCAGCACGTGCCCACCTCAGGAGATCATCTGAGAACGATAGATTGATACTGAGAATGGGGAGTGAGAAGGGTCCCCCGGTAACCTCCTGCCACCTCTTTGAAGGGAAAACTTGGTTTATGCTTCAGGTCCAGGCTGGAGGGGTAGGCTGGGGGCTTGGGGTGAGCGTGAACTCAGCTCGGCCATTGTCTCTCTGTCCCTCCTATCTCTGGGGCTTCAGGTTCCTCATCTGTAAAAAGAAGGAAGTGACTCCAATGAACCCTAAGGCTCCTTCCTTTTCTTCCCATGGTTCCCTGACATTCCCTTTCCTCGGACCTCAAATGCTGGGGAGTCTTGGCCAACTCGGATCTGACTCTCCTGCTGGGTCCTGTCCTCACTGTTCACACTTCAGAATCCACCCTTAGGTGCCTTTCAACGGGCCACCCCCTAGTTCTGCTGGCATGTGTATCCTGGGAAGCTCCCTCTGCCTGTCCCTTTCAGCTTCTTGACCTCCCAAAGAGGGGTCTTGTGTCCCCAGCTCCTTACACAGTGTCAGGCACATGGCAGGAGCCCAGGTTCCCTCCGTTGAAAGACCAGGCCCAGGTTGGCATTACCCTACCAGCCTTGCCTCCCTTGCTTCCTGATTGAGCTAAGAAGGTTCCAGCAGGGGCACGGAGCCCCTGGCTGCCCTGAGGTGAGAGGTGAGGATCCACCTCTCCTGGAGTCTCTCCACATCCCCGCCAGGCCCAGGAACTCCTGAAACTGGCAGCCACAGGGCCAGGTCAGACCTGCCACTGCAGGGCTGAGTGGTGAAGAATTTTCTGTCTCTAGCCTTGAGGTGTTTGTTTAAGTCACTGGACTGCTCTGCCCAAAACATGATTCTGCCCACACCCTTGGCACAGGCCCCACACAGGACACACGTGCAAGAAGCCAGCAGGTGCAGGTAAGACCAGAGGCCCAAGGATGGACACAGATGAAAGAATTAATCTTCTTCTTGGGGATCTAGCTTCAGTTTGCTCATTAGAAAACTAGCTGTTCCTTAGCTGGACCAGATTAAAGGTATGTGTCAGGAGGGTACTTTGTGAGTGCTTTGACTTTATCTGCATAGCTCAGTAAATCCCTCAAACCAGTTTGTTGTGAGGGAGTGAGAGTGAGTGAGTGAGAGAGTGAAATTCGACATGTTGAAGAATAGGGTTGGAGGAGGATGATAAGCTCTGGCTCAGAGAGGAACCTGGGACTCAGGGATGGGCATTGAAGCAGAGAAACTTGGATGGATTCAGAAGTCAGGGGGCTAGGGAGCAAGCTGGGAACTCCTTCCAGGGGCAGCCCCCTTCCTATTTCCTCCTGGAGTGGCTACCTGGGATTTAGAGCTTAGATCCCCGGGCTCTAGCTGTGGAGGGCCCCCTGTGTCCCTCCTGGGAGAAGTGCTCCCTGGCATCCTTCCATCCCCTCAAGAACTGAGGGATGGTGCCTCCCCTCCACACTCCCATGGTACTCTACGTTTCCATATGACAATGGTCTCTTCACTCCCTTGGGTTTTCAGGGTAGGAGTGTGTCTTATCGCAGTATCCCCAGGACAGGATCCTGGCACTAAGTGGGTGCATGAAGGAATGAATAACAGCGTTCAACCCTGGGGAGGTGGGGGAAGTAAGTTGCTACCAAAGGAGAGTCTATATGCTCCAGAAAGAGGAATAAGATTGATGTGTACCTGCCTTCACTGTGAAAAAGTGATTTAACAAAACTCAAGACTGTGAGCTGCTTTGAATGTTCATGTGTTCCTTGCTCCTTGCTCTTTGCTTCTGAGTCTGACTCTTTTTCTCTGTGTTTCTATTTCTGCCATCTGTCTGTCTGTTTCTCATTATCTTTCTTTCCCCTCCAACAGTCCTAAATCTGTCTCAGTTCTATCCAAGATACTCTCAGATGCCCTGGGGGTCATCAGGGCCTCCCACCTCCTGTCCTCTGCTTCTCCAGCCTCTGATCCAGCTTCCTCCTTCCTGGGCTTTCTACCCATAAGCAGTTCCCGGTCTCTGAGGCCCCTATCCATCTCCCTTGGTGACTTCAGTGAAACCTCTGGGTTTCATCTATCCTTATTGTCACTATTACGCAAGATCTACACACCAAGAATTAGGCTAAGGCAGTAGAAGAAGGACTGGGGAGGAGAGCCAAGTTCCCAAACTTAGAACGTGTTCTGGAGTCCCAGCCATCTTCATCTGGAGATATATACCTGCAAGTATCTAAAAGGTGTGGTCTTGTATCATCTTTAGCTTTTCCGGCTCAAAGATTAAAGTGATGAAATGGACAAAGCATGGGATTGGAAGCCATAATATCTAAGTTAGAATCCGGTCTCTTCCACCTAGTTCTTTTTTATCTTGGGCAAGTCATTTTACTTTAGTCAGCCTCAGTTTCCTCATCTGAAAAATGAGAACAACATGCCTAAATCACATGGTTGTTATGAGAATGAAACCAGATAACCTATATGAAAGCCAAGTGTTACTATGGAAAGTCAGTTGGACTTAAGGGAGACTTACTCACATTGGCAAAAGCCACACCAGACTAATCGATAGACCACAGTGTTTGTGGGTCATTTAAAAGAGAAATGTACCAGCAGACAGCCCAGATGCTCCAGCCAGTCAGGCAATGCCTTCTCTGCTCTGAAGGAACCAAATTACAACAAAAAGTTTCCCTGACAGGCATGGTATATCAGCAAGGAATGTAGTTGTTTGATCTTTTTATTTCTTTTCTAGTGTGTATTTTATTTATTTGTTTGTTTGTTTATGTTTAATCATTTTTTATTTTCTTTTTTTAAAATATATTTTATTGATTTTCTTTACAGAAAGGGAGGGAGAGGGATAGAGAGTTGGAAACATCCATGAGAGAGAGACATCAATCAGCCACCTCTTGCATGACCCCTACTGGGGATGTGCCCACAACCAAGATACATGCCCTTGACCAGAATCGAATCTGGGACTTTTCAGTCCGACGCTCTATCCACTGAGCCAAACCGGTTTTGGCCATTTTTTATTTTCAATTACAATTGACATACATCATTATATAGTTTCAGTGACCAGACATTACCTTACTTAATAAGTGATAACCCCAATAAATCCTATACCTGTTATTAGATTATTATTAAATTAATAATAATTATTATTAGGTTATTATTGACTATATTCCCTGTGCTGCACTTTAGGTCCCCATGACTACTTTGTAACAACCAATTTGTACTTCTTAATCCCTTCACCTTTTTTTCCCCATGTCCCCAATTCTCCTTCCATCTAGCAACCAACAAAAAGTTCTCTTTATCTCTGAGTCTGTTTCTGTTCTGCTGTTTATATTGTTTATAGGTTCAATTGTTAATAGATATGTCATTTTATTGTTCATATTTTTATCTTCTAAAAGAAGATCTTTAATATTTCACATAATACAGGTTTGGCAGTGATGAACTGCTTCAGCATTTCTTGTCTGGGAAGCTCTTTGTATGTCCATCAATTCTAAATGATAGCTTTGTAGGATAGAGTAATCTTGGTTGTAGGTCCTTGCTTTTCATCACTGAATATTTCTTGCCACTCCTCTGCTTTGCAAAGTTTCTGTTGAGAAATCAACTGGCAGTTTTATGGGAGCACCCTTCTAGGTAACTAACTGCTTTTATCTTGCTGCTTTTAAGATTCTCTGTTTGTCTTTAACCTTTTGCATTTTAATTATGATGTGACTTGGTCTGGGCCTCTTTGGGTTCATTTTCTTTGGGACTCTGCAAATTTCTGGACTTGTATGTTTATTTCCCTTACCAAGTTAGGGAAATTTTCTCTCATTTTTTCAAATAGTTTTCCAATTTCTTGCTCTCTCTCTTCTCCTTCTAGCACCCCCATGAAATAAATATCGGTACACTGGAAGTTGTCCCAGAAGCACCTTACACTACCCTCAGCTTTTCTTTTTCCTATTCTGATTTGTTGGGTTTTGCTTCCTTAATTTCCAAATCAATGATTTGATTCTCGACTTTACCTACTCTGCTGTTAACTCCTGTAAATTATTCTTTATTTCAGTTAGTGTATCCTTCATTTCTGACTGGTTCTTTTTTGTACTGTTGAGTTCCTTGCTAGGTTCCTTGACCATCCTTATAACCAATGTTTTGAACTCTGCATCTAGTAGATTACTTGTCTCCATTTTGTTTAGTTTTTTTTTCTGGAGTTTTGCTCTGTTCTTTCATTTGGGTCATGTTTCTTTATCTCCTGGTTTTGGCAGCCTCCTGTGTTTGTTTCTATGTATTTTGTAGAGCTGCTATGTTTCCTAAGCTGGGTAGTGTGGCCTAATGCAGTGGGTGTCCTGAAGGATCCAGTGGCACAGCCTCCCTAATCACCCCAGCTGAGCACTCAAGGTGTACCCCCCATGTGAGCTGTACACTCTTCTGTTGTAATTAAGCCTTGACCCTAATGGGAGGGATTTACCCGGGCTGGTCAGTGGGAAGGCTGGCTGTGATCACTGACCACCAACCTACAATCACCTTGGAGGATCAGTTGTGCAGGGGCGCACCACACAGAGCAGGACTTACTTCAGCAGGGCTCTGGTACCCATTGAGTGTGTCACTTTGTGGAGGTTGAGTGGTGGTGCTTTGACATAGTCTGAAGCTGTCTACTGAGCCCTTCCCCTACAGAGCCAGCAGACTCTAGATCTGGGCCTCCTGGGAGGTGCAGGCCCAGGGATAAACTGTCTGTGTTCTTCCTGTTCCACAGGACATACACTACAAAGAGGTCTGCAGATGGCTGCTTCTTGTGCTAGGCTTGGAGATGCCCAGGTAAGGCCAAGCTGTGAGCCAAGGCTACCTGCTGCTATTGCTGGGGTCACTTAGGGAGAAGTATGGGACTCACTGAGGCCAGATGCTGCAAAATTGAGAGGATTTAGAAAAATCTGAAGCATGAGCCAAGAGGGCCATTCCTATATAAAGCTCTGGAAACAGTTTGGGTGAGCCTAAATGTTGGGTGAGGCAGGGTCTCAGGGAATCACCAGGACAGAGCAAACAGTGTGAGCCAGGTTGACGGAGTTGCAGCTGGCTCTATAGGGGAAGGACTCATCAAAGAAATAATGGCTTTTGCCAGCACTTTTGTCTGAGAGAAAGCTGCCCCCAAGCTCTCACCCTGATGCCCAACAACTCAGGTCCTCCCCGTATGTCTCTGGTGCCTTTTAAGCTGCTGCCTTGCACTGGAACTGAAGGAGTGAGTCCCAGTCAGTCCATGTGTGGGCCCTTTTAGAGGAACTGACTGGGACTCTAGCAGCGTCAGTCTCTCTCAGCCTCAATCCCTGCTTTTTACAGACAGAAGTTATGGGGACTTCTCTTTCTGGCACAAGAGCCCTGAACTAGGGGGGCCTTGGACTGGGACCCCTCACTTCTCAGGGGTGACTTCCACAGTTGAGATATCCCTCCCAATTTGTATTTGCCACACATGGGTGTGGGACCAGCTTCTTCCTTGTCTCTGCCCCTCCTACCAGTCTTAATGAGGCTTCTTTTATTTCATAGTTGTAGGACTTCCATTCAGCTCTATTTCAGGCAGCTCTGAAAGATGGTTGTTCCATGCTTTAGCTGTAATGTTGATGTGTTTGTGGGAGGAAGTGAGCACCACATTTACCTGAACCATCATCTTGACCAGAAGTCAGTTGTTTGATCTTGATGTTCACAGTCACCTGGCTATAGGTAGAGCCTGATGCCTTATCTGCCTTCTAAGAAATGCCTGCCTAACGTTTAGAGCATGTCGGGCTACCCACACCACTGGACAATGCTGGAGACAAATGGACAAATCCTCGCCTTCTGGCTCTGCTTCATTTAAAGATCCTATCATACAGTCATGCACCTATTCCACAAATCTATACTGAGCTCCTAAGTGCTAGGCACCGGGCTAGGTGGTAGGGATACAAAGTGAATGAAACATACATTGTCCCACCCTCCTCATGGAGTTCACAGTCTTTGGAGAAAGACTGATGATTGAATGCATAATAACATCCTTGATGAACAGTGTATTGTTACCAGGGTGAAGCAGAGGGAGCTGTGGGAACATGGCAGCTAAGCCAGTGTAGGGGCATGGGGAGGGGTTCCTGGAGGAGGGGTCATGCACACATCCTTTCTTCAGCAAGTGGCATAGCATGCTTGGGAGGCTGGCATCCTAGCTTTCTTCCGTCACTTGCAGGCCCTTCACTACATCCTGACAAGTCTGAGTGACCTCGGGTGTTTCCCTCGTCCACACAGCAATGCATTTACACACTCTCCCTTGGGCTGGGCTTGCAGACAATTCATTCTTTTATTCATTTAACAAATATTTATTGTGCCAAAGCTAGCTCATTTCACCTTGCAGGGGGACTTTTGTCTTCCCTTGTGGGGCAGTGCCTCACTGAAGCTGCAGGACTGATTTCAGCCCACCTTGGAGCCTCTGCTTTCTTCTGGAGATATGGGGGTACAATTCAGGACATGGGCAGGAGTGCCCTAGGTCCTGCAAAGGAAGGGGCTCCTGGCATCAGGTGGGGATTCTCCCTCCCAAGAGATATGTCAAGAAGTATCAACTCACCTTGCTGAAGTTCTCCCACAGGGCTCAGGAGGTTAGGGATGAGCAGGGAGCTCTAACCCAGATAGCAGGCAGCAGCCTGAGCAGAGCTGTGACCCAGGAAGACATTAATTCCTGGAAGTGACAGAGGCCTGAGAATTAGAGGGTTGCTAGCCTTAAGGTCCGCTTACATACCTATCATTGTTGTAAGTTCTTGAGTTCCTTCATCATATCCCAGACCCCCATGTTCCATGAGCACCCTACCTGGGAGGTTAGGAGGGCAAGAAGTCCTTTCCTCCAAGCACTGATGGATAGACCAAGGCACAGCACTTACACGCAACATAAGGTTGGAGACAGACTGGAAGCCAGGTTCCCACTGCAAGCTCCAACCACCCATGGACTCCGGAGGCCTCCCAGACCGGGCTTGTCCCCTTCCTCAGGAGTGTTCAGAGGACTACTGTCCCCCACAGCAGCCCACTCCAGCTCTCCAACCTTCAAAGCAAACAGCCCCAGGAACCCAGCCCTCTGCTGGCCTCAATGGGTCCCATTGTCCAAGAGGCTATTTGGCTTGACCCCAGCCCCTAAGCAGCAAGACAGCAAGCTCGGAGAGGGGTCTGCCCTGTCCCCTCCTCAGCCTGGGCCGGCCGCCTGTGGGGCAGGGGCCCCACTGAATGTGACCTATTGTCTTCGGGGTGGATTTAGGAAGTGCCAAGCTCCCATCAAACAGCCCTGCTCCTCAGGTAAAACAAAAAAAGGGCTGTTCATTTGGGACCTTTTCCCCTTATCTCCTTTTCCTATCTCCTCTGGCTTAGCTATGGTGTAGTGTTCAAAACCACTTCCCCTCTGAGCCAATCAGAAGCTGGGGCTCACCCTGCGGCCCTGAGGTAAAGCTATTTATAAACGCCTCCCTGGATTATTTGAGCAGAGCCCTTTCGCACACCTCTGGACACCTTTCAGCGGCCCGCTCCCAGACACACCTGCAGCCCTGCCCCACAGCTCTGCTCACCGGTAAGCCCCGCCCAGCCACCCCCTGGGCAAGGGACTACTTGAGGAGGGATGACAGGACCCTACTGGTCAGGGGGTGGGCTGGGTGCCAACCTGAGCACAAGTGGAAGGCACGCTCGGCCCCTGGGTCTGAGAGCAGCCCCTGGCCCGGGACCTCGGAGGGGCCCAGTGGTCCTCGCTTCCTTGGGGAGGACCTAGCTCCAAGGCAGGAGGCCACGGGGAGCTTGTGGGATGGGGTCTCGGTGGGAGGAGGTCTGCCAGCCCCCAAAGCAGAGTGAAGCGAAACAGCAGCTCCTTTGCAAGCGCTTCTTTCCTCGCAAAGGAAAGGACAAAAATGCTGGACCTTCCTAGGGTGCCTGCCTTTGAAGCTGCTGGCTTCACCTCTCCCTTTCTTCTCAGTCTTGGAAGCAAAAAGCTCTTAATGTTTGGCTCCCGGGCCTGCTCTGTGGGCTGCCTCCCCTCCCTCTGCCCCCCAGATGTCCTCTGTCACTCCTTCACTTCTCCACCAGCTCGGGGCACCAGCCTGGGCGGCATGGGTCCATTTTGTCGCCATTAATCCTGAGGGCTACTGGGGATCCAGCGTTTTCAGACACGTGGGGTCAGGACCAGGGGACCCGACGCCCAGGTGAATCCTTCAGCAAGAGGGTCTGGGCCAACTCTGCTGGCTCCCAGCCTCCTAACAGCAGCTCTGGGGGGATCCCACATCTCCCTGGGGCGTTGCCCCTGTTCCTCAAAATTAGTTCCCAGTCTAGATCAAATGAATCTTCCCTCATTCTAGCGTAAACACTCCATTTACACTGAGCCCCACTGGGTCTGAGTGCAAGGAGGGAAACTGGCTTTAAGTGTGTCCCTCAGAGAGGCATAGCCCTCTGTGGGGCAGATCAGGAGGTTTACCCCCTGGAAGGCTTCACTCAGAGAGTCACCCCTCTCCCAAACCCCTCCCCCTGGGCCTCCTCATTCCCCCCCCCCCCCCGGGTTCTGGGTGTTCAGAGCCTGGTGGGACCTCCCCGGGCAGCATGGAGACCAGCCCCCACGCCCCCTCCCCCAGCAGGATGGCCCCCCTGGGCACTGCCCAGAGCCTGGCCCGCTGTTCTGATGCTCCTCTGTATGAAACCCTGGGACAAGGGTAGACTCTTATGTCTTCATATGGAGGGCCCTTCGGGGATCGGCACACTTTGGTGGGTGTTGCTGGGCTGACCCCAACAACCAGAGTCTGCTCCGAGAGCTCCCTGCAGGCACGGGGGCCAGCTCAGCGCTGACCAAGCTCGGGGCTCCTCGGCCGGCCCTTCACGGGTCCCCTTGTCCGCTCACCTGCCTCTGAGTGAGCCTAGCCCTGACCTCACAGACCTCTGGGTGTCTAGCCTTAAAGGTCCATTTCAGGGATCCCGTGGCCTCGGGCAGGTATCGCTGCTGGAAAGTGCTTTTCAAAGTCCAGCCTCCCCCGTCTCTTGGCTGGAGCTTTTCTTCGGCCCTGCACTGTCCCTGTCCCCCACTTACCCCCAACTCCCCTTCCCCCCACACACAACCAGGAAAGCAGAGAGGGAGGGAAGAGAAGGCTTAGAGATAGGCGTGGGGACCTGAGGACCTGAGGGGGGTGGGCAGTGACTCTAGGATGCCACTCCTGAGACCAGCCAGAGTGTGGGAGGCCAATTCAGGGCATCTCAGGCGCCCCCTCACAATACTAGTGGGGAAATTAGACTGGGGTGAGGAGGCGATAGGAAACGTGCCCAAGAAGCATGGGGACAATAGAAATAAGAGGAGTCTTGATACATGACTTGGAGACCCACAGGCCTGAACTCTACACCCTTACTCCCTCTGACATGAATATGATCCCCCGTCGAGAGCCCAGCCCTCCTAGTCCATCCCCAGCTCCCACCCCACCCACCCAGACACTCGGAGGTGGCCCTCTCCCTCCCTGTGGCTCCCACCCTGGATGAGGCAGGGAGGAACCAGCAGCTGGAGCAAAGGGGAAACCTCAAAGTGACCTTTCCTTGCCCCAGAACCCAGCGACAGCCCAGGTAGGAACCAGAGATAAGCGAGCCGGAGGACGGGGGCGGGGGTGGGGGCAGCCAAGACTGCTTCTGTGCCTGGCACATGTGCACGTCAGAGAAACCCCCACGTGCACAGCAGGCAGGACTCAGAAGTCAGCCTGGTCACAATGACAGAATCACCTCCAGACCTGCCGAACCCTCACACACAGGCTCCTTGCCTCCCTGCTCCCTCGATGTCCTGCCCTCTTCAAAAAAGATTTCCTGCTTTGCTTCTCACCAGTCCTGGGACATTTTGGAGGGACAGCGCATGGGAAGGGCACGGGGATGGGGGATGGGGGATGAGGGTGGGGTATATGAAAAGGCAGATATGAAAAGAAAGTCAGTGGCCTGCCTGAGGTTGCAGGGCAAGGAAGAGAATCCAACAATAATCGCAGAAGCAACAATAAATAGTCCGAATCTGCTCCACACTTACCAAGGCCAGGCACTTGGCCGCTCTGTGCATTAACGGGCACTGTGCCAAGCCCATCTCTGCCCACAATGTTCTGCGGATGTAGCCAGACCTAGTCACTGGGTGAAGGTGCCCATGGGCTTTCTTTTGTATGAGTTCAGCTTGGGGGAAGCAGGGGGCGGGGTAGGGAATTAGGGTTCTAATGAGGATCCTGGAGAAGCTCAGGAGGGAGTCTGGTCTGGCCCACTCCCTCCCCACAAAGTCCATTCCCCCTTTGCACCCCCCTCTAGCTCCTTAGCTCTGTAAAACCTGTTGATCCCCTTGCCCCCAGGTGTGACTCCACTCCCCTTGCCAAGCCTTGGGACTGTCCATACACTCACCTCTCCTACCCTCTGCACTTCCCTCCTGCCCTCTGAGGAACAAAAGGGTGTCCCTGCCCTCTACTTCCCTGAAGTCCCACAGCCCCCCTCTAGGTCTCTCCCGTAATTCAGGGTAATTCAGGACGGCCCCTCCTTTCCTCAGAAGTGGGGAGGGGGCAGGGACACCCTTTTGTTCCCCAGTATTGTCACATGGCACCTGCTATTTATCCCTGATCCGTGGGGGGATGGAGGTGCTGTTTGAAGGGAGGCAGGGCTCAGTGAGACACACCTGCCAATTGAGCACTTAACTTTTCTCAGCGATGCTAACACCATTCGCAGGGCTCTGTGTTTGTTTAACTAGGGATCAAGTCATCACATCTATACCGCTCTCCCTTCCCTGCTCCCTCTCTCGCCTTCCCACCCCTAATGAGCATTGAAAGAGCCCCCTGGGGGTTCCAGAGAAGTCCTGACTTCTCTGAGAACCATCCTGGAGAGGGGGTGCCTCCCGCCTGCTGGCTCACCCTTTCTGCTCCTCCCATCCCCCTTTCCTCCCAGGCCTGAAGGACTGGCTCCAATGAAGTAACCTCCCATTCTAAGCCCCACCCCACCCCAACCCCAACTCTTGGAATTAGGAAGTATGACCAGGGCACCTCCTCACCAGGAGCTGGGGCAGAGCCACTCGGCCTGTCATTGTCCTGGGAACCCAGAGGCCAGGAGAGGACCCTGATCCCCTGGCAGAGAAAGACCCTCTCCTGTCAGCTGAGACAGAAGTTCACCAGGGTGGTCCAAAAAGGATACTTGGGTGGCCACTCAGGGGGTGGGGGGCAGCTCCAGGGAGCAAGAGCAGGGTCACCTCTGGGAGGGCTGGGCCTTTCAGCAGGGACTTGAGCTGGAGTCTGAGGCCTGGTTCAAAGTCCCATACCGTCTCCCTCTCTCTAAGACTCAGTTTCTTCAGCCACAGAATGAGAGGGCTGGGCTAGTCTAGCCCTCAGGTTCTATTCTAGACAAAACTTTCTAGGCCAGCTGGCTACTGGGTCTCCTTTTGTGTGTGGTACAAACTCAGGATTGAGAAAGTACCCGGAGCCTCTTCCTTCAACACCCTATTCCTGGAATGAAATGGGCAGAGTAATGGGGGAAGGAGACAGGCTTGCATTCCAGTAAAGCAGGGGGCTTTTCCTCCTCTGCTAGCCTGTGCCAGTGGCCACTGCCCAAGCATCCAGCCCCATCTGTAGGAAGCGTGCCCACAGGGCAGAACAAGACCCAGTCCTCCACCTGTGCTCCCAGAAGGATTTCCTCCCGCCCTTCCTGGAAGTGACAGCCTGGAGTGGCCCAAGCCAACACCAGGGCACACAGGCTGGCGAGGGCCACACAAAGGAGATCCGAGATCCCAGGGCAGGGGGTCAGGAAAGCTCCATAGAAGGCGAGGAAGCAGGAGGAGGGAGGAGGAGAGGCATGAGAGGGGAGAAGAGGAACCTAAGCAGGTCTTAAGGATGGGCAGGTTTAGAAAGGAAGGAAGAGTCAGGGTCCCTCAGGTAAGGAGAAAAGTGTGGAAAGGGCCTCCAACGTAAAAATGAGCCAGGCTTGTTGGGGTGACTGGACAATGCTGTGGGACACGGCCAACAAACGTACCAAGTTCACCAAAACATGGCCACATAGTTAAAGGACAAACATGCTAAAAATAAGGAGTTTGGGTTTGATCCTCCTGGAAAGGAAGAAGCTGAGGGTTTCTGAGCAGGGGGCAGGCGTAGTCTGGAGACCAGTGATCAGTTATCAGAAGATTGCAATCATCCAGGTGTGAGATAAGACCTTCGGGGGTGGGGCCTGGGAGAAACAAAAAGGAAATGTAATGGGACTGATGAACAACTGTGTGGAGGCCGAGGCCAGGGTAGGGGACGGGCAGGGACAAGTGTAGGGAATAGGCCTGGGTGACAGGGAGAAAGGAACCACTGAGGAAATGGGAAAACAGGGCTGGCAATGTGGGGGGTGGGGGAGGATGGAGCTGGGGGTTGGGTTAGTAGGGGTTCAGTAGGATGGTAACAACTCCCCCCCCCCACACACACACATAAATGTACTACTAGAACTTAGAGCCTTAGAAGCTGGCGGGGAAGGGGCTTCCGGATCACTGCCTGACCCTTGGCATGGAATCAAGATCTCCCATCACCCCCTCTTCCATGAAGGTCCCCTCTTCTGGGTCAGCCCCCTTTGAAAATATTGGCTATTCTTTGGCAAGTTGTCTTCAGTGGCCTGAAACAGACCTCCCTAAACTAGGCTGGAGCCAGGCTAGAGCTGTGGACTCCTCCAGAGGTCATGTTCCCTACTCATTGCACCCAAAGGGGCTCCAGGCAAACCACCTGGAAAGCTAGACCCTTCCCACCTCCAGAGAGGGCAGGGAGCAAGGCCACCCTGCCTTACTGGAGGGGAGGGTCTGGAGGTCTCTGAATAGTCCGTCCTAAGAGGAAGGAAGCCCTCTCCATCGTAATACTGGTAGTCATCCCTGTTACCTTCATGGGGTGCCCAGCAGGCCAGCCACTTCGCACACACGCTCTCCACAGCAACCACCTGGGACTGCTGTTATCCCCACTTACATACGCAGAAGCCGAATCTTTGAACCCAGGTCATCCGGCTCTAAAACTTGTGCTGTTTTCCTTATACCACTGGGCCTCTCATTTCTCTCACCGGGATGTCTCACATGCCATGGCTCTTGCTCAGTCCTGCCCATCTCCTCACCAAAACACCATTTATTGATTCACTTATCAAGCATCTGTTGCATACACCAGGCAAGGGGCTGGACACAGGCTCTGTAGGCAGGTTCGACACACTTCCCTCCCATCCAGGCACCTTCCATGGGGCTTTGCTGGATTTCCAGCCCATTCTGATGGCTGCTGATGGACTTTGCAGTCCCACAGCCAAATGAATGGAGTGCATCAGCTCAACCTTTGTTGATATGGGCACAATCTTATTATAATAACAACTCACATTTGCAGCCTTCTTTGCATATTACACACCCTTTCTTGTCCGTTACCTCATTTGAGCCTCACAACAACCCCGTGAGAGGCCTGTTACCCCCATTTCACTGACAAGGAACCTGAGGTTCAGTAAAGCCAGACTAGAACCCAGGTTTCTAGAACCCTAGTTAATGCACTTCCCATCTCTCCCCCCTCTTCTCTTCCACAGAAGGTATCAACTGCTCCCCTCAATAACCTCCCATACACCCAGGGTCTCCCCTAGGAAGTCAGGGGACATCCCTAGCCCCTAGCCCCGAGTGATTTTTCACTTTGAACTCCATCTCAAATCTCTTGCCAAACTGGCCACAGCCACCCTTCGCACTCTATCCCTCCTCCCCAGAATTCAACCCTCCCTCTAAACCTGCCCCCTGCCTCTCCATTCCCTCCTGCCTCCTCCAGGAGGACAGGGGACAGAAGGGGAGACTAGTGGTTGGAGGAGGGAGGGGAGGCTCCCACAGGAACCTGCAGGGCCCTGCACTCAGCTCTGCCGGCTGGGCTCCTGGAACACCAGCAAGGTTGCGCAAAAACTGAGGAGGAGAGAAACAGCAGTACACAAGGGTGGGGGAAAGAAAGGTTGGTACAGGAAGCGTGTGTGGGAGAGGCGGCAGCACAGTCCATCCCGATTTCCCCAAACATGCCATTGTCCTTCGTCCCCAGGGGAACCTGTTGGTGAAGTCCTAGGTGTCTCCTTCAAGAAGGGGTCTTCTTGAGGTCATTGTGCCCATCCCCCTGCCTCTGGGCAGCCTGTTATCTCTATTTCTTCCAAACTATCGGCCTGAATGGTATTAGTAGCCTTTCTGCTCGGGACACTGAGGCTTGGGGCGGGGCTTATGGAGGCACCAGGGGCCTTGAGGGGGAGGCAAGGGGTCGAATCAACATGCTGAATCCCAGCTGGGACTCCTGCCCTCGCACTCCCACCTTTTTTCTGCGTGGTGTTCAGCGGGGGTGACGGTGATGTCACAGGTGCAGTGTGCCAGCCATGTGCTGAGCGCCAAGCAAAACAGCTAGGGCGAGTGTGTGCATCATCGGTGCCCGGGAAGGAAGGCCACCAGAAGAAGTGAGTCTGGTGGAAGGACTTGAAAGAAGGAAGGGAGGCACCTTCTGGAGGGGGGCGGGGAAGCCCAGCATAAAACTGCTGCAGCAAGGACTAGAGAGAGAAGGCCCAAGCTGGCGCTGAGGAGGGATGTCCCTCATCCTCCCCTTGTCTGCTTCTCCCAAAGCCTGTGCATGCCCCAGACATGAGCCAGCCCAGGCCCCGCTACGTGGTAGACAGAGCTGCATACTCTCTCACCCTCTTCGATCATGAGTTCGAGAAGAAGGATCGGACGTACCCCCTGGGAGAGAAACTTCGCTATGCTTTCAGGTAATGTGACCCAGAACCCAGGCTCCTCTCCTCTGCTCCCCACCAAAGTCTCTCCCACACCAGGCGTGGCTCTCACACCAGCATCCCTCACGCAGAGCTCGGGAAAGCCCTGGGGGGACTGGTGTGGAACCCTGAATGGAAGATCCTATCATTTCAACTGTCCTGAGACCCCCGGGAGGATGAGGAGTAGGAGCAAAGACCACCTGCAGCTTCAGCAGGACCATCCCCAACCCTCTGCATGAAGTCTTACCATATTCTCCATCCATTCAAGTGTTTCTTGAGTTCTTAAGAGAGTGATAGATGGGCATGCTACAGCATGGGGTGAGGGGCAATGTCCTATTCCCTCCTTGTTAATAAAAATCAGAAGCCACCAAAACCGGTTTGGCTCAGTGGATAGAGCGTCAGCCTGTGGACTGAAGGGTCTCAGGTTCGATTCCGGTCAGGGGCACATCCCAGGGGGGCGGGAGGCAGCTGATCGATGTTTCTGACTCTCTGTCCCTCTCCTTTTCTCTCTGTGAAAAGTCAATGAAATATGTATTTTTTTTTTAATCAGAAGCCACTACCACCCCATGCTCTTTGTCCTCTTTCCCTCCTAGATGGTCCTTCCTTCTCCTGGTCCAGAGAATGCCCGAAGGTGGCCCCTAAAGGGTACCTACCGGGATGTGGTCCCTCCAGTCTCTGGGCCATTTCCAGTCTCAGGTCCCTGGAACTGGGGTGGTGGGTAGAGAAGTCTGGCCTCTAAAGGGGTGATCTACACCCACACTCCAGAAGCCCGAGGCCACAGCTTCGCCTTCCCCCTTCCCAGACTTCAGGCAGACTGCGTTCGGGCCTCTCCCAGGCCTCACTGTAGGCTGGCTTACCCTTCCCCACTCCCTAGGGGAAACAGCTGATTCAGTTACCTGGATTGAGGTCACTGGCAATGGCTGAAGTGGAGATGCAGGTGGAACTGGTTCAGACTAGGGGAATCACCCACTTCAGTTTTCACCAAAAGCCCAGGCCCAACCCTACCTCTCCTAAGAGGCTCCATCTCTACCCAGTTACAGCCAAGGCCTTGGGTGCTTAGTATTCAGGCTCTGTACCTACAGCTGTGCTCCTCAGATAAGTGGGCTCTGCCTTCCTTGGTGCCCAACGAATTTAAGTTTGGATTGTTTTTGCACCGGAAGGATGAGGATATCTGCTATTGTCCTAAAAATTTTGGATAATGAAAACTATGAAGGGATGTAGGGAACCAAGAATTCCTATGAGGCTGGCATGAGAGCCTTGAAGAGCTCCAATAAATATTTGTTGAATGAATGAATGTCAAGAAAGCTAATCCCTCTGCCCACTTTCTTCTTGCCTTCTGGAGTTTCTTTATAGGTGTTTGGCATCACTTTCTAACTTTTCTCTCAAGTTTCAGATTGTTTTTGCTCAACCTATGGCAGGCTTGCAAATAAGGCTGGGCAGGAATGAACCTTGAAGTGGTTTGTTTCTCTTTCCCTAGCCAGCTCTCTATTCAGGAGTCCGGTTTTCCCTGCCACAAACAAACCTGTGAGAGTTCCTGCAGGGCTGGTTCTCTCTTAGGACAAGACTTTAGAGATGCATTAAGCTATTTACCACTAGTCTAATTCCCATTCTCCATCCCAGGGATGGGAGAAGCGTCTACCTGCTCCAGAGGGGATTAGGAAGTCAGATGTGAGTGGTGGTGCTTTTCCACCGGTTCGGATAGAAAATCTACATGGACAATACAGGGTGCAAAGCATTTTCTGTGTGTATTTAAGTCTTGGGTGAAGTCCAGGGGACCTAATGTCAGGGAAACTATTGTTGAACAGCAGCAAAGAGCAAGAAAGGAGGCCTAATCAGAGCGGGCCAGTGAGTCATCAGCTGGGCCCTGGATATTTGAGTTCCCTCAACTGGGAAAAGAAAGCAAATGCCTCCCACCCTCTTCTAGTCATCAATCCCCCAGCTGTCACCCTCCAGTTTGCAGGCCCTTGTTCCAACCGCTCCTGTGTTTCTATGAAAGGGCCTGGAGGTGTTCAACAAACAGGGCAGGGATCAACTCTCCCACCCTGCGCTCACCAATCAATGAACAGCTCCCAGTCTTCCCTCCCAGAGGAGTTAACAGGAGAACAAACTTAGCGTTGGAGTCATTGCACATGAAGGATTCTGGGTCCACAGGGCATACCTTGCAGCACAATGGAGTCTTCCTCTTGGAGAAGTTCTAAGAAAGATGGCAGCAGCCCCTATCAGACAAGTTTCTTTTTTTCTTTTTCTTTTTTTTTTTTTTTTGTGCAGTTTGAAATTTTTTTAAATATATTTAAAGGGAAGGGAAAGGGATAGGAAGTTAGAAACATCGATCAGTTGCTTCCTGCACACCTCCTACTGGGGATGTGCCCAAAACCAAGGTACATGCCCTTGACCGGAATCGAACCAGGGACCTTTCAGTCCACAAGCTGACACTCTATCCACTGAGCCAAACCAGTTAGGGCATGCAGTTTGAATTTTTACAGTGAGAACACAGTCACTTTCCATAGGAGAAAGGTTTAGCAACAAGCCTGTATCCTATTCCTTCTTTTTACCAAGAATCCTTGGCGGGAGAAAAAGATCTCCACTTAGATCCCCTTGCAAACAATCTGGTAACTAGAGCTTTTGGCAAGCAAATATATGGCATTTACTAGTAGAAAGATAATGGTGAGTCTAAATTTGTAAAATTTGTTTAGTAATACAAGGAGGGGCAAAAGTAGGGTTAGAGTTCTGAGTACACAAAACTTCTATTATTGTATTATTTCTCCATGCAAACAACTGTAAATACTTAATCTCCATGATAGTTTATTGTATATATACTTGGACAGACTGAGTTTCTCTTTTTTTTAATATATTTTATTGATTTTTTACAGAGAGGAAGGAAGAGGTATAAAGAGTTAGAAACATCGATCAGCTGCTTCCTGCACACTTCCTACTGGGGATGTGCCCACAGCTAAGGTACATTCCCTTGACAGGAATCGAACCTGGGACCCTTCAGTCCACAAGCCGATGCTCTATCCACTGAGCCAAACCAGCCAGGGCTCTTTTTTTTTTTAATATATTTTTATTGATTTTAGAGAGGAAGAAAGAGGGAGAGACTGACAGAAACATCAAGTAGAATCATTGATCGGCTGCCTCTTGCATGCCCCCACACTGGGGATTGAGCCTTTGACTGGAATCGAACCTGGGATCCTTAAGTCTGCAGGCCAGCACTCTATCCACTGAGCCAAACCAGCTAGGGCGTTTTTTTCTTCCTTCCTTCCTTCCTTCCTTCCTTCCTTCCTTCCTTCCTTCCTT
>JAAGEH010000042.1:9410831-9588796 GCA_011751065.1 Lasiurus cinereus | reverse complement strand
CTTCCTTCCTTCCTTCCTTCCTTCCTTCCTTCCTTCCTTCCTTCCTTCCTTTTATTTTAGACAGGAAGGGAGAGGGAGAGAGAGATAGAAACATCAATGATGAGAGAGAATCATTGGCTGTCTCCTGAACACCTGCTACTGAGTATCGAGTCCAAAACCTGGGCATGTGTCCTGACCGGGAATTGAACCCATGACCTAGTTCATAGGTCTACGTTTAACCATTGAGCCACGCCAGCTGAGCCAGACTGAGTTTCAATACTGGCTCATCCTTTCACTTATTCACTCATTCATTTACTCAGCATATATTTACGAAGCACCCCAGTGTAGTGCACAAGGTATACAGAAATGACAAGAGAGCCAGACTTCTCACCATTGTGGGTTTGCTGTTTAGTGGGCAAGAGAGATGAAAAGCAACTCATTAAACATGGGGCACTCATGGAGCTAAGAAGCCCAGACAAGGGGGCCCAGTCCTGTGTTCAATCAGCCAGAAACTCAGAGAAGCCTTTCCTGGAGAAAGGCCAATTGAGGTGGGCTTGGACTTGACACCTCAAAAGGTTAAGCCATGAAGAAATCCATGCCTTTAAGCCAAGTCTTGTAGACTTCTGAGCAGGTGGCATCAGTCGGAAGATCTCAAGCTCATGCATATGCTGGTGGTTCTCAAGAGAAGTCCCTGCTTTTCCTTCTCAGTGTCTGGCATACTGTCCAGTATTCGTGCTCATCACATTTTTAATGAATTTTTAATGAATGATGAGCAGCAACAGGATATTGTAATCCCTCCCCAATTTGGAGCGCCCAGGCCGGGGCAGTGCTGACTGGAAATCTGCCCATTTTGCCTCCAGATGTTCCCCGGCCAAGATCAAAACTGTGGTGTTTGGGCTGCTCCCTGTGCTCTCCTGGCTCCCCAAGTACAAAATCAAAGACTATATCATCCCCGACCTGCTTGGTGGCCTCAGCGGTGGATCCATCCAGGTGCCACAAGGTGAGGGGTCCTCTCAGCCAGGCCTGCTCCTCTCCACCCCCACCTTCTGTGGCCTCCATAATCCCCATGCTCCTGAGCTTCACTCTCTTGTCCTCTGCAGGCATGGCATTTGCTCTTCTAGCCAACCTTCCTGCAGTCAACGGCCTCTACTCCTCCTTCTTCCCCCTCCTGACCTACTTCTTCCTGGGGGGTATACACCAGATGGTGCCAGGTAAGACCTCTCCCCTCCCAGCAAGCAGGAGGATGGGTGGTATGAAAAGGGGTTTAGGTGATTTTTCCATCTACATACTCCTCTAGTTGGTGCTGGTTGGTTTTCAAGGGACCATCACTGTGTCAGTTCCAGGTCCTCTGTGACCTTAGAGAAACCACTTAGCTTTATGAGCTCAGGCAGCATTATCTGTTCTGCCTTCCTCCCCGGAATGTGGGGAAAACTTGGTGCAACAAGATAAACCACGTGCCATAAAGTGCTAAACAGCTGTGAGAAATTACCTTCTAATCCCAGACTGGTCCCAGCAGGCCACTGAGGGGGATATTTGGAGTTCTCTGGTGCAGTGAGACAGAGAAAGGACCTGCTCACAAGGCCTGTTTCTGGGTTAGGTCCTGTTTGTATTCCAAGCACGCTTTCTCAGTTATTCAGCAAAATGATATTAACAGCTGAGATGAGACAGTAGATCATGGTCAGATATGCGTGATGTTAGGCTAGAGAGCAGCCTGGAGTCCCTTGGGCTCCATTCCCTTAGGGGTCAGGAGCAATCCTGGGCCCTTTGATGGTTTCCATGGGTTTGATCCAAATCTCTGACTTTTGCTGGCTGGGTGGGGCACTACAGGTACCTTTGCTGTTATCAGTATCCTGGTGGGTAACATCTGTCTGCAGCTGGCCCCGGAGTCAAAATTCCGGGTCTTCAACAATGCTACCAACCAGACCAATGTGGACATGGCGGCTATGGAGGCCGAGAGGCTACATGTGTCAGCAACACTAGCCTGCCTGACTGCCATCATCCAGGTGAGGAGCCGGCCAAATCCCTGCCATCAGACCACCCTGCCCCTGACTCAAAGATCCAACTTTGACATTAAAGCTGACATAGGGCTCTACCTCCTCCATCTTCCCCATTCTCAGGGCCCCAAAGACTTTAGAGATATCGCCTCCTTTCCCTCCAGCAGGTCCTTATGGCCAGCATCCACAGCTGATAAAATTCTCCTGAGTTTGGACTATCTCAAACACTTGCAGCTCCTCTCCCCTTTCCAGAGTCTGGCCCTCTGCCAGCACAGTCCTCCTGTTTCCTGACTTCTCTTATCCTCCACCAACCAGCCTCCTCTGCTCCAAGCCACAGCATCACCTGCACTTCATAAATTTCTTTTTCACCACATGCAAAGGACTCTTCTGGGTTTTGTGAAGGAAAACACAGCCTGATAGAATGCAAGTGCAGGAAGCAAACTCAGAGGGCACCTTTCATTCATTCATTCATTTAGTTAATGTTTCTTAGTTATTTCACTGTGCCAGGAACAGGGCTAGGCCCGGGGATAAAAGATAAGTAAGAAAAAGGCCACGTTTTCCAGAAGCTCCCAGCCCAGCAGAGGAAATAGCCATGTCAACAGATAAATTTGTGGGCAGTGAGATAAGCAGCATAATAGAGCTATGTACAAACAGCTGTGGGAACACCAAAAAGTGTTAGGAAAGGCTTCTCCTCAAAGAGAAGAGGTGACCTAGGTTTTAAAGGATGACTAGAAGTGACCAGTAAACAAATGAATAAGACATGGAAGGATGGTCCAGGCAGAGAAAAAGTACACACTAAGCACTGAGGCCTCAGAGAGGGTGAACAGACCAGGAATGGTAAGGCAAGGAGTGTAATGAGTCTAAAGGATAAGGGGCTTTTGGGGACGGGCCAGAGAAAAGGCTAGAAAGATAGGCATGGACCAGACAATGATGTTTGAGTGTCTGTTCCCTAGGCAGTGGCTTTAAGTCCAATTGGCAGTTGAAGGATCATTTGGGCTATGGAGGAGATGAGGGGTGGGAGGTGGATTAGAATCAATCCTGTTGGGGACCATACCGAGAGCCAGGCAAGTGTGCTGAGGGCCTAGACCAGCGGTGGCCATAGAGAAAGCCGTGGAGACAGGAGTGGACTTGAACATTTTGCCAGGAGCAAAATTAACTGGGCTCTGGTTATAGATGGGATGTGGGAGGTGAGGGAGGAATGACTCCCAAGGTATTGTTTGGCCAACTGGGTGGATGACAGTGTCATCCACTAACAGAGGAAACACTGAGGGAGGGCCAGTTTCATTCACAGATGAGGAAACTGAAGACAGAGAGGTGGAGTGACAAAGAAGCCAGTGTCCTTAAGGAACCAAAATTCTGCTGGCACATTAAAAAGGAAGACAAGGTCACAAAGGACTCATTTCCCTAGCGCTGCTGCTTCCCAGAGCTGCCCAGAACTCCAGCCCTGGGTTTGGATCAGGCAAATGTGGGAGCTGCTGACCCTTTTGGTCATTTCTCCAGATGGGCCTGGGCTTCATGCAGTTTGGCTTTGTGGCCATCTACCTCTCCGAGTCCTTCATCCGGGGCTTCATGACGGCTGCTGGCCTGCAGATCCTGATCTCGGTGCTCAAGTACATCTTTGGACTGACCATCCCTTCCTACACAGGCCCAGGGTCCATCGTCTTTGTGAGTCTGGGATAGTGCCCTACAAATGGGGAGGGGCTCACTACAACAGCCAAGTTCACTGTTGTTGTGAGCTTCTCATCATAGGATGCTCCCGAGCAAGGGCTGGCTGACCCGGTGTTAGGAAAGAATGCTGAGGGGGTTCTCACTTTGGGAGGGAGGGTAAAACACATGGCCTTGAGGGCTCGATAAGGTTCCCTCTGGTTAATCCCTGCAGAAAAGAAGAGTAGCCTCTTAATAAGTTTCCTGTTCCACTGGGAAGTTCTTCCTTATGTCTAGTTTCTACCCTCCTCCTTTATCTTGAATTCTTTCTGGAGGGAAGAGAAAAGAAATCAAATTCCTATCTCAGAATGAGCTCGTGATGTGCCCTTTGAAAGAGGGTGGTGGGAAATTGCATCGCGTTCCTGATCAGAGTCTAGATTCTGCTTTGATGCCTCCATGAGCACTGATGATATCCCTTCACGGGGTCAGCCATCCAATGGTGGGTGTCGGGGCGGGGGGAGGGAAGGGGAGAAGCAGTGGGAGCCCATAGGCATGATGCTCTCTCCACCAGACCTTCATTGATATTTGCAAAAACCTCCCCCACACCAACATCGCCTCGCTCATCTTCGCCCTCATTAGTGGTGCCTTCCTGGTGCTGGTGAAGGAGCTCAACGCTCGCTACATGCACAAGATCCGCTTCCCCATCCCTACAGAGATGATTGTGGTAAGACCTCACCTGGGGCTGGGTGTTGAAGGCCAGATCAGAGAGGGTATGAGAAGAGACATCCAGGTTCAGCCAAGGCCAGGGCACCCCTACCCACTCTTACCCCCCCTCCACTGTCAGCCAGTAGAGCAAGAAGTCAGAGGTGAATCCCTTCCATCCCTCTGAATATGGCCCCACTCTTCCTGTTCCTTGGCGCTTCCCCCTCAAAGAGGCAGGCAAGTGAGATTTGGGCTCCCCAGAGAAAAGGGAGGCTTGAGAGAAACCCTTGCACTGAGCACAACTTCAAACCAATCCCCATTCTCCACTTTGGGGTTTGCAGGTGGTGGTGGCAACAGCTATCTCTGGGGGCTGTAAGATGCCCCAAAAGTATCACATGCAGATCGTGGGGGAGATCCAACATGGGTGAGTCCAAGTGGCTTGAAAGCCTGATGCCAACCCCACAGCACTCCCCACCAGGGCCTGCGCTCAGAGGCTGAACTGAGACAAACTCTATGAAAGTGTGTTCTAAACCCTATGACACTGCCCAGCTATGGATCTTGACTATTACTTATGGAGAAGAGTCACACAAGGGGCCAATGCTGGCTGTTTTATGAACGGCGTGTCTTAACTGGCACACTCCCCCCAGAAGTCTCATTCAGTGGAGCTATTAAAGCAGTGCCTCTCTGATCAGCCCTTATCTGGCTCTTCACCCTATTTTAAGGCATTGACTCTTTTTATCCATGGGGACAGGAAGCTATTAGGATGAACCAAATTCATTAAGCATCCACTCTGTGCCAGGCAGCCAGCTGGGCCCTGGAAGGGGCCATTCAGTGCTGGGCTGCAGAACTGCAGCAGGTGGGATGGGGGGTGCTCACAATATGGGGGGCTGGTAAGAGTGGAGTCCAGAATCTGGGTGTGAACAAACAAGGCCCTGCCAATTACTGGCTCTGAGACCTTGGACAAGCCAGGTCCTCTAAGCCTCGGATTCCTACTTTGTCAATGGGAGTGATGGCCCTACAGCACTGTACTGAGGGCGATACTGAAAGGGTAACCAAGTGAAACCCTGGCACACAGTGGGGCCCTGCTGCTCCCTGTGAGTTGTTGAAGGACTCAGTGCCCTCCCTCTCCTCATACCCTTGGGCCCTGCCTCCCCTCTGGCTCCTTGGCAGGTTCCCCACTCCTGTGTTGCCTGTGGTTTCACAGTGGAAGGACATGGTTGGCACAGCCTTCTCCCTGGCCATCGTGGGTTACGTCATCAACCTGGCTGTGGGTCGGACCCTGGCTAGCAAGCATGGCTATGACGTGGATTCTAACCAGGTAGGTCCTGCTAACCCCAGTAAAATTGAACAGGACAGGATGGGGCCCACAGAGCCCTGGCAAAAGATATCTTGGGGCTCTGGATCGAGGTAAGGAAAGCTGCCTGCCACTGGGGAGAGGATATGACCCCAAGAGCTGACCTCTGCTTAATTGAGCGTGTATGGCTTTATAGTAGTAGGTCATGTTTTAGGCCCAAGATCCTGCTTGCATAGCCGACTCAGTGTGGTCTCCCCTGCCCCCCCATGCCCACACCTTCAGCGCCTAATCCTGCCCTTGTCCCACAGGAGATGATTGCTCTGGGCTGCAGCAACTTCTTTGGCTCCTTCTTTAAAATCCATGTCATTTGCTGTGCTCTCTCCGTCACTCTGGCTGTGGATGGAGCTGGAGGAAAATCCCAGGTGAGTGCTGGGCCAGGGAAGGAGGATGAGGAGCCCAACAGTTGCCCTAGAGGATCCCAGAAATCTGGCTAGCTGCTTCTCCCACCTTCTGCTCCCTTCCCTAGTCTCCACTCCACCAAAGGCATCTATTGGAAACCAATCGGAAGCAATACTCCCTATTCCCAACTCTTTCTCTGAATAGGTGGCAAGCCTGTGTGTGTCTCTGGTGGTGATGATTACCATGCTGGTCCTGGGGTCCTATCTGTACCCTCTCCCCAAGGTAAGAGCCCAGCAAGAGAGCAGAGGCCAGCAAAAGACTCCAGTAAGAGCAACCCCTAAGGGTCATGCAGCAGATTACAAAGTGCTGTCATTGTCACACTTTGGCCTAATCACAACCTGTGCGGTAGACAACACAGGTTTACTCTCCCCAGTTTACACGAGGGAAACTGAGGCTGAGAGTGTCTAAGTGATGTGCCCGTGGTGGTACAGCTCACAAGTTCAGGGCTGGTCCAGACTCCAGCCTCCAAACCTCAGGATTGAGTCCTAGTCTGTTGACAAGTACCCAGGAGCCCTAGCATAGAAAGGCTCTAGGCATGGGGTGTTAGAGAAGAGGGGAAGGGTAAAGAGGGGGCCAGGATGGGCCGCATGGCTCTAGCTCCTGTGCTTCCAATCCTAAGCCTGAGTGCAGAGATTTGGGGGCTTTGTGGGAGAAGAGTTCTGAGCTCCAGCTCTGCCCTACCAGGCTCCAGAGTCAGGTAGGAAGAGTAGGAAGAAGGAGACCCCCCCAGTGACAGGAACAATGTTCTGCTTCCCTAGTCTGTGCTGGGAGCCCTGATAGCTGTCAACCTCAAGAACTCCCTCAAGCAACTCGCCGACCCCTACTACCTGTGGAGGAAAAACAAGCTAGACTGTGTAGGTACTGGGTGGCCTCTGTGTACCTGTCTGAGCCCTGTCCCCTTCCCAACCTCACAGCCCTGTCCCTTCTCCTATGAATGATCTCTCTGGTTAGCTTCTTCAGAACTGGCCATCACCAAGTGCTACGAACTCAGGTTTTAGAGAGACACCCTGTGCTCAAATCCTAACTCAGACATTCACAGGTTCTATAGTCAATAGTAAGTCTCTTAACTTTGCATCTCAGCTTCCTCATCTGTGAAATGGATATTTTTCGCTCTCTCCCATCCCCAGGATTACTTAGGAGGAAGAAATTAGACAATACAAGAAGGGAGCACATTGTCCAAACTATATCTGTACTCAATAAAACGTAGCTATTACTTTTTTTTATTCATCTTTCCAAAAAAAGCAAAAGAAATCATTTAAAAAAACACACACACATAGAACATAAAGCCAGCAGAGCAGAGCCTTAAGCAAGTTATCAGACTTCTCTGGAGTTCTGTTTCCTCATGCATATGGGGGTGACAGTCAAGGCTGCGTCACACACTGGTTCTGAAGATTAAATGAGATCACGGTGGGAAAGCACCGTGTAACCATAGAACTCTACAATTCTGACTTACATTACAGTGAGTCATGTTTCTCCACTGGACAATAGGAAGGAGGCTACCATGTGTTGGCAACACTGTGTTATCCCCACTTAAGCCCCACCATAACCTGAGAGAGGATTTCTAATCTCCTTCTGAGATGATGAAACCAAGGCTCTGAGAGGTTAAGTAATTCGTCAAAGGCCACAGAGGTAGTAAGTAGTGGAGTCAGGATTGGAACTCTAAGTGTTGGGACTCCAAGCCTCTGGGCTGGGCTGTCTCTACAGGAGCTAGAGAAGTGAGTGGTCCACCTGGTCCTAGTAGTAGACGGGTAAGTGAGTGAGTGAGTGGTGAGGAAAGGAGAAAACTGATGTTCCAATTCCCAGCCCACAGATTTGCTTTTACCCCATCCCAACAATCCCTGGCTATGGCAATTAATCCTGAATATTCATAGTGCTCTGGGTTCCCATCTGTTCCTCACAATTCTCTATGGAAATTGGGTAGATTTATTTTCTTTTGAGCTATGTGGGTAACTCTAAAGGAGCATAGGGGCTAACAATCAACACTGAATTCAATTCTACCAGGCCCCCAGGCCATCAGGCCAGGAAGCATCTCTAAGCCAGTGTTGGGCATTCTCAGCTTACTGGTAGATGGAGAAAGGATACTCATGCTATCAGTCACCCACTGAGTGCCCATCACTAGGCTGGGACCTCTATGTTTCTTATCTCATTAATCCTTTCATGAAGCAGGTATTATTGCTCTCCTTTTGTGGATTAGGCATCTAAGGTTCACATAGCCAGAAGTAGGAGAACAAAACTTGGAACTCAGGACTGACCCAAGACTCGCTCTTATGCCCTCAAAGACCTGGGCATGCTGGGCTTGTCTATTAAAAACAAGACAAGATCAGGGGCCCACACTTAATCTGAGGGAAAGGGACAAATGTAACCAAAACATTAAATGGTGCAAAACTGGCATGAAAGTGGAAGGGTGGGTCTGGGTTGTGCTGGCAGAGAATGACCTTGGCAAATCCAGGAAGACTTCCTGAAAGAGGCAGTTTTCTTCCCAGGTCTGCTTTCATATCTCTTTCCTCACAGTGTGTCTGGGTGGTGAGCTTCCTCTCCTCCTTCTTCTTGAGCCTGCCTTATGGTGTGGCAGTGGGTGTCGCCTTCTCCATCCTGGTTGTGATCTTCCAGACCCAGTTGTAAGTAACTGCCCCTCCCCAAAGACACAACGTGGATTGAGAGGGAGGACCCTGGGCCAGCCTGCCAAGGGCTCCCATGCTGAGACCTGGCCCAGCCCACCAAACCCTGCTGCCTTTGGGCCTGGCACAGGAGGTGCTGCCAGGCCTGAAGATAGCCCATCCCAGCCAGGACTGTGGGCACAGGCTAAGCTGCCTGACTTCCCATATCCTGGAAACCCCAGAGGAAGCTATCACGGTCTTGAAGGGCTGGGGGCTGGAGAAAGTAGGGGAAGAGCAGATGGGTAAGACTGGGTGTCCTTCCAAAGGCACTATCAGACACCAGACCACATGGACCCCACCCAGGGGAATATGAAGCCAGAGGACAGATATCATGTCCTTCCTATAAAAATATGAAATCGAACATTCCAGGGTGTCCAGGCCAGGATAAGAAGAATGCTAAATGTTAGGGAAACCCTGTCTTTTCCTCTTGAGAACTCAAGATCAAGAGATGACGTTAGGGCCACTTAAGCTTGTCACCATGTGTACCTCCACCCCTTCTCTCCCACTAAGCCCCAGTCTGGGAACTATGTCAAGCTATGTCATCCTTCTGGTTATGGTTCAACCACCAGACATGTGTCCCCAATGTCAAAGGACAAACACAGCAAGCCCAGGGATGCAGAAGGGACCCTGCCATGCCTCTGCCCAGCCCCCAGCCCCAGTATCCCTCCAGGCCCATTCACTGTTAGCATTCACTTACATTTTCTTCTTCTTCATCCAGTCGAAATGGCTACACTTTGGCCCAGGTCATGGATATGGACATTTATGTGAATCCCAAGACCTACAATAGGGTGTGTAATCCAAGCCTGTGAACTTCCTCTTTTGCCCTGCCCCCCCTCCAAATTAAAGAGGGATTTTTAAAATAAAAAGTCAATAAAGACATTTCTGCTACTTAAACTCAGCCTCCCTGTCACAGGTCCAGGAAATCCAGGGGATTAAGATCGTCACTTACTGCTCTCCTCTTTACTTTGCCAACTCAGAGATCTTCAGGCAAAAAGTCATTGCCAAGGTAAGTCTCAGTCCTTTGGTGACAGAAAGGCTGGACAGAGAGTGACCCAAAGGTGGAAGAAAGGGGGCTGGGAGCCAAGAACAGGCCTCCTTCAAAGAGGGGAGAGGTCAAGCCTGCTGTTGACTCTTTCCCTACAGACGGGTGTGGACGCCCAGAAAGTATTGCTGGCCAAGCAAAAATACCTCAAGAAGCAGGAGAGAGGGAGAGCAATGCCCACACAACAGAGAAAGTCTCTATTTATGAAAACCAAGGTGAGTTGAGGCCAGGGACAGCCATGCTCTCTCCTGCCTTCTCTGATCTTGCACCCTGGGGCCCCTCCTCCCAGGACCCTTCCAGGCAAAGACAAAAGTCTCTGTGGACATTGCTTGTTGGCCATTGACCATTCTTATCTTTGGGTGAGGGGAGACCAGTTCCCATGTCCCCTAATTCTGTGTTTAAGGTAGGATATGACTCATGGACTTATGAACAACCCTGCGGGAGGTGGGGGGGGTGGGGAGAGAGGGAGCAGCAGTGAATTTTCTGGGGTTCCTAGCCAACCCAGAGCAGCATGGTGGAGAGGAGTGTGGGAGAAACAGACAGGCACGGAAAAATGAAAAAAAGAGCTCAGTTCTTCCCAAAGGGTTCCCTCCCAGAATGAAGTAGGCAGTGGTCAGTGCCTCTCTCAGAAGGATCCTCCAACTTTGTCTGGGTTGTGAGACACCAAGCTGCAGGCCCTGCCCAAGGAAGGGGCTTTGGGGATGCCTTTCTCATGAGGATTTCGGGGTTTGTATTCACTAGGATCAAGCTCACCCGCAGGCTCCCTGCCCCTGCTTGAGCTGCAGCAAAGTCTGGTTCAGTTTGCTGACCTCCCACCCACTCCCTCCAGACTGTCTCCCTGCAGGAACTCCAGCAGGACTTTGAGAACCCCTCCCCAACCGACCCCAACAACAACCAGACACCTGCTAATGGTGCCGGCGGCGTGTCCTACATCACTTTCAGTCCTGACAGCCCCCCAGCTTCCCACTGCGAGCTGCCAGCTCCTGCCGAGACCCCCAGTGAGCCCACTGACATGCTGGCCAGCGTCCCGCCCTTCGTCACCTTCCACACCCTCATCCTCGACATGAGTGGGGTCAGCTTTGTGGACTTAATGGGCATCAAAGCCTTGGCCAAGGTGAGGGCCTTGTGCAGAGGGAGCACCGGTCACCCCCGTGCACATCCTCACTCCTGCTCTCCCACTCTCCCTTTGCTTGGAGCGTTCATTCTGACAAGCTGAGGGAAGATACATATCAATAGGACTGAAGAGTCCGGAGGATCCCTTTCTTGCAGACATGACCAGAAAGGGGGCTCTGTCCAGAGCAGGCCCAGACAGCCCAAGACAATGAATGAGTGGCTGGAGAGGGAGACCAGAGATCCAGGCCCCCCTGTTGCACCCTCCCACAGCACCCCTCTCCAGCAGAGGCCATCGCAAGCTCCCTCTCAGGCCACAGGAACCCACCCCAGGGTCCTCTGGGTGGAATCCAGCTTGGTCCTGGTTCATGGTCTGCTGCTCCTTCCCACACTCACCCACACATTCTAGCATCAGCCAGTCCCGGCCAGCTGAGGAGGGAAGAAATAATATCAGTGCCCCACATCCTTGGGCCAAACAGGCAGCCCACAGGACACCTTGAATAAATGCATTCACCTGACAGCTTTTCAGAGACCACCTCCAAGGGCTGAGTCAGCCAACCTCAGAGCTGGCTCAGGTCCAAGAGAACAGAGTATAAGGGCTGACATCACCACTGGCCAGGTACCCCCAAAGCTTGTCCCAGCTGAGGGCTTAGCCTGCTTCCCTGGCCTGGACCTGAAATCCAGGTGAGCCTTGGCTGCAACCCTCACCTCCCCAGGCCTTGTGTCTCCCTTGCAGCTTCTGCCTGAAGTTACAATGTGGGGAAAGAGGTGGAGTCTGGGAACCTAAGCTACGGAAAGGAAAGCTCTGGCCCCATCAGAAGGAGCCGTGGTGACTTTAAGTGCCCACCTCCTTGGCAAAGCCCCACTTCCTCCCTGCTTTTCAGAGAAGCCTCGAGCCAACACTTCAACGAGAAGTGGTGTGCTTTGCTGCTATTTTTATCTTTGGCTGTGGGGCTCTCAGGATTGCTTATTTGCTTGGCTTCCCCTCTGAAATGGGTTCTGCGAATCACTTTGTAAACCCACTCAGAACATTCCTTTCCTTTTGCCCCCCTACCTTGACGCTTCTAGCTGAGCTCCACCTATGGGAAGATCGGTGTGAAGGTCTTCTTGGTGAACATTCATGGTAAGAGAAGACATTTAGGAGATGGAAAGACTGGCGAGGGTGTGAAGTGGGAACAGGTTGGAGGGATACTGAACAAGGAAGGAGGTAGAAATGAGAGCACCCATATAGTCCCCCAAACTACTGCCTGCTCATGAGAGCTTCAGACACAAGTCAGAAGAGACTGTGGCCAGATTGTGTAAACATCCTAGAGATCTCAATAACAGAGTGGGAGATCATTGAGTTAAGAAAAGATAACTGGGATTCTAATTTCCCCACCACTAATTTGCCATGTATCCTTGGCCAAGTCACTTTCTCTGGCTAGGGATCAATTGTCACCTGTCTATATATATATAAAAGCCTAAGCAACTGAATGACCAGATGACCAGTCAACCAGTTGCTATGACGCACACTGACCATCAGGAGGCAGACACTCAACACAAGAGCTGCCCCCTGGTGGTGAGTATGCTCCCACAGCCAACTTCCCACAGCCCCTACCCCTGGCTCACCAACCTCCTGTAGCCCTGATGGGCCCAATTGCCAGCCAGGCCGAGGGACCCCACCCATGCATGAATTTGTACACCGGGCCTCTAGTGTAAAATAAGGTTGACTAAATGAATTGGGGTTCTTCTCTAAATCTGAAAGTCCATGAGTAATAAATCAAACACATATTATTACTACTCAGGGAATGCAAATGTGCAGTTTTATATGCATGCAACCTCCACAGGGTACATACACATCGCTGGAGGGCATGTTCACATAGCAGTGGACTTTCACATCATTAGCACACACTTGGAGTGCAGGGACATGAGCACACAGCAAGTGCACACAGACACACACAAGAGCATGTGAAGGGACACCTACTCGCACATTCCACATCCCACCAAGGGTCAGAGCCCTTCGGGGAGGAGGGGATGTCCACCTTCAGAACTTGCCTGAACATGTCCCAGCCCTGGGAGAGAAAATCTGTGATGGCAATGATGTGCTGGGCATGTGTTCCAGAGTTAGAGCTAGAGGTTCCTGCCCCCTCACAGACACTCCTCAGGAAATCAGTTCTGAGATCTGGTAGGAGTAGGAGCTCCACCACACACGGAAGTTGTGGGAAAGTCCTGGGTCAGCAGGAGAAAGGAAGGGCCCTCCGAAGACAGAACTGGCAGCAGCCTCCTCAGGAACTATTTTCGCCTTTCCCTCTCTATGGCCACAAAGTACCGACTCCCTGAATCAAACTGCTTCCTTCTGCCCTGGCTTGAAGATTCAGCATCCTCAAGCTCACATTGCCCTCTGCTGTCCTGAACTGATATTGCAAGGTCAATGCCACAGCCCACAGGGGCCAAGAGAGTGACCTTCAGGCCTCTCTCTCCTATATTCTCACCAATCTCCCCACCCCCAGCTCCAATCCACAATGACTGTTATCATTCTGAAGGTGGTCTTTTTCCTCCTTCCAGCTCAGGTGTACAATGACATTAGCCATGGAGGCATCTTTGAAGATGGGTGTCTAGAGCGCAACCACGTCTTTCCCAGCATACATGATGCAGTCCTCTTTGCCCAGACGAATGCCAGAGAAATGGCCTCAGGACCTGACTTCCAAGGGGTAAGGTCCGGGCACTGGGGGATCCTAGGTTCCAGGACACTGAAATAGCAGGACCAGGGGGCATCAGAAAGAGCACAGGAGAAGTTTGGTGTTCCAAAACCAACTCCGAATCTCAGTTTCCTTACCTGTAGAATGGACACCCAAAACTAACATTACCTACCTCAAAGGGTGTTTTTGTTTTTGTTTTTGTTTTTGTTCTTTTGCTTTAGGAACAACTGACAATTATATCTTTTACATCATTTGAAAGTGCTTTGTATATTGTAAAATCTTTTATTAATATTAATGTTTGGCCCTGGTCAGGTCGCTTTGTTGGTTGATCATTCTCCCATGAACTGAGAAGCTGCTGGTTGGATTCCTGGTTAAGGCATGTGCCCAGGTTGTGGGCTTGATCCTCAGTAGGAGGTGTACAAGAGTCAGCTGATTGGTGTTTCTCATCATTGTTCTTCTCTCCCTCTCTCTCTCTCTCTCTCTTTCTCTCTCCCTCCCTCTCCCTACCTCTCTCTCTAAAAACAACAACAAATACATTTAAAATATTAGTGTCCAGATAAGAACAAAAACAAAAAGAGAAAGATGAAAAAAAACTTAGTGTCCAGTCACAATTTAGCTATGTCCCATGTTCGGCATTGCTCACCTCTCCTCTTCCTTCAGCTAGAAGAGGTTTGGAGGAGGGAGGGGAGTAAGCCTGCCTCTTTTAGTTTAACAGAGCTTGCAGATTTTAGACTGGTGATGAATGAAGAAACTGGATTTGAGTTTTCTCTCAGTTTCTTGACATCTAATTTACTAGCTCAGTAAGTGGTATGCAAATGAGCTACAAATAACACTGTAGAATTCCAAAAAAACTGGGGAGGCAGAAAAAGCTCACCCCATTGGGGTCCCTGCCCAGGCCTTCTCTGCAACCCCACCTCCCAGCTCAGCCCATCCTTGGCTACCCAATACTCTGTATTCCAGCCCTCGATAAAACTCGACCCTACTATCTGGGGGTCTTAGCAAAGGCTTTTCTGGCCCCAAAGCAACAATGTGCTCTTTGCTTTAAGAAACTGATGAAGGTGAAGCCATCTGTCCTAGGTACTGAAAGGCTGCCCAACAATACACAGACGTTGGCTCTCACACTCCACATGTAGACAGAAACTATGCAGCACAGTTAGTGAACCTTGTCCACACAGCACAAAGAAGATCTTTATCATTTTTATTGTACAAATAATGTCCAGTTATTACAGTTTACATATTTAAAACAATTTATATTTTATGTTGTGCCACACCAGCACAGCCAAGGGTGAACCTGAGTGGTGGCAGTGAAGGATTGAGAAAACACAGGCAAGAGAATGAAAGCTGGGTCTCGGTAGGACGCTGCCCTCTCTGATGGAGAGCTAGCAACAGCACCACGGACTACAAGCCCCGTCTTTATTTTATGGCCAGATGCCACGAGGCCAAGTGAGGATGTGGTCAAGATGTTTCAACCCTACTCAATTACATGCACCTGATCAAGCTTTGTTTAGTTGCAGCCTATATGACTTAGGCACGTGGGGCTATGTGTTCGGGCCATAGGTTCACGCTTACAACTACAGCTGTTGGCTATAATTGTGCTGGGAGGCTCTGCCCTCCAAGCTGGGACTTGCACGTGGCCATGAGAGGACTGTGCCCTCTAAATCTGAGACTTGAATCTGTCCAAACACTGTAGCCACTCTCCACAATATGTAATATATTTACATATTACAGAATATATTCACCTATATAAATCACACCACCCCTTTTTCAACAGCATGGTGAGTAAAAAGCCAGCAAAGCCAGTTTCATGAGGAAACAGAAGGAAATAGATTTCCTGAAGTCAGGCAGCTGGCCATTTGTCAGTGTAAGCTAAGTACACTTTCCCTGCCTTTAAAATGCCCGCCGAGGGCAGACCCTGGTGTAAACAGAACAGGGCTCTGTTTTGTGAACAGGTGAGGGAGGGGAGGAAAGGGACAGGAGAGCAGCTGTGCATCTGAGCACATGGTGCCACCAAAAGCCTGCCTTTTGCACCAGGCTTTGTGACTGTCATGGAGCTGACTCTGCACCCAGCTGTGTGGCTGTCATGGAGCTCACCCTGCACCGGGCTGTATGGCTGTCATGGAGCTCACCCTGCACCAGGCTGTGCAGTTCAGTCACAGAGCTCATTCTGCACTGCTTTTTCCCTCTAGGCTCCAGTGGACCCTGAGGTCTCCTTATATGATTCAGAGGAGGAGAGCCCCAGCTACTGGGACTTAGAGCAGGTGAGCTAAGGGGCAGGGAGTGGGGGGCAGGGGAAGGAAGGAGACCCTCTCAAATCCAAAGTGTTCAATGGGCTCTCTCACCTCCAGGCCAGAACAGTCATCTTGAAGTTAACAAATTTTCTTTCTCAACTTTCTTTTAATAGCAGGTCTTAATTCTTCTCACTCCCTGAAAGGCATGCGGGGTTTGGAAGGGGTGGGGAGGAGGTCACTGGATCTAGTCCTAGAGAACTAGTATCTATTCTTAACTCTCTAACACATCACACACGTGGTCCTGGGCAAGCCACATAACAACACCAGGCCCTGTTTTTATCATTACAAAGTCCCCTCCACCTCACAAGATTAGCAAGGGATTCATTTGTTCTTCCATTAATTCAACAGGTATTTATGGAGTGCTTACTGCTTTTGCCTGTACAGTTTCAGGGTGGGCATACAGCTCTGAACAAAACAAAGACCCCTGTCCTTAGGAAACTTATATTTCTGGTAGGGTCAGATGAATTGTAATGGTGCAGATTCTAGTGGGACCAATATTATTGCAAGTGGACAGGCCTTAAAAGCTAGGAGCTATGCAGATGGGAGGGGTTGTCCCCACAAGGCCTTATGTTCCTCATGCCCTGATTTAAAAGAAACCAGATAGAAATAGCGTCTAAGTTCAGCTTCTTCCCAGTCTTTGTGGGCTTGAATTCCGTTGCCCTCTGAGCACACCTCTGGGAGTGCCGATGGCATGCAGGAGACATTAAGAAATACAGCCAGAGCCAGGAAGCTTTGGCAGGCCGCTTGCTAGGTCCCTTGGAATCTCCAGCATGTTCCAAACCGCTGGGCAGGACCAAAATAGTTTATCAGCCAGAAGGTACTATAGAGCTTGTCTGATCTCATCAACCCTCAGCCACTCTGAACCCAATCAGTCTAAGGCAGCTCCTCCACTCCCCTCTCTTCCCCGGCAGGAGATGTTCGGGAGCATGTTTCACGCAGAGACTCTGACAGCCCTGTGAGGCCCAGCAGTTCCCAGGCTGCCTCCAGAGCACATGGCACCTGGGACTTCCTGAAGGATGAGCCTGGGATCACAGCAGATGGCGGGAGAGGACAGCGCCTCCACCAGGACATGGGCTCCTCTCTATTCTCCTCCTCCTCCTTTCTTGTCACCCCGCCTCCCTCCTGGCATCTCTAGAGCAAGCCAGTCTCAGAAGCAGGGAAAGCTTCTGCTAACCCTTGTGATCCTGGCCAGTAAGCGTCCTGTTTGCTCTCCATGGCAGCTGACCAAAGGCCCTGACTAATGGACTTGAAGCATGAACCAAGAACAGGAGGGAAAGTGTAAATGCCGACCTGGAGTGAAAGCTTCAAAGTGTCCTTTGACATGCATGGCTTAGTATCAAATGGTATCATCAAGCTGTCACAAGACACAGGAACAAACTTGCTCAGGATTCTGTCACTTGCCCTTTCCAGCTGCCCCCGCTCTGTTCCTGGTAGCTCTGCACCTCTGGGACTTTGTACTCCCCTTAAACCAGGATCTCTGTCTTGGTGATTGTACAACCTCCTCCTCATCTCCAGACTGCTGGGACCTCCATGCTATTCAACACGTCAGACTCGAGCCTGGAGAGTAGCCAGGGCCCTCAAGGCCAGCAGAACTACCTCCCCAAGAGCAGTTCACCAAGGTAGCTGCCCCGGCTTCCTGAAACATTACCATTCCCCCCCGCCCTCAGGGGCTGCTCCCTTCCGCTGGATAGTAGGAACCCAAAAGGAAGAGAATAGCTGGGAGAATCCTCTGGCAACCTAGCAATAGGAACCAGTTATTCTGCACAAAAGCTTTTGGGATTCCCTCTTTATACTAGAGATGGGGGTGGAAAACTAGTGCCAACTTAAGGCAAACTTGATGGGACCTGAGTGAGCCTTGACAGTCCCCCTGACCTGACAGCCCATCAGGGAAATGACTCCTCCACTTGGGAAATCTATCTTATCCTTCTTTAATTGGTAAGAGCCAATGACTTTAACTCTTTTTTATCAGATTGGGGCCTGAATCCTTCAGCCAATCAAAGGATAATGCCTCCCCAAAGACCAACTACATCCCCTACCTAGGCAAAGAACATGGAGAAGGGCTGACCCAAAATTGGGTCTTCCTCCACAGGGATTCCTTAACAAAATCAGGACCTGAGGCCACCTCCTTCTAGGAGGGATGAGAAGAGAGATTAAGTTCTCTATGATCATAAGGAGGTAACTAGTGGAACCCACTGTGACTTGAAAATAAATAGGTTTCATGTGCAAGTGTTTGGGGAAATTTCCATGGATGCGCACAAAAAACTTTTTGGCCTCTCCCCGCTGCTTCTCCCAAGCCCCTTCAACTTAATGACCCCTGCCCAACAGGTTGGGCTGGCCCAGCCTGGAAAAATGTACCAATTCCTAACTTCAACCTGACCTGCATTGTGTGTGTGTATGTTGAGTGAGCCAGTCAGCTAGCAAGTCTTCTTAGAGTTAAAGGAGTGGGTACTGGCAAAGAGCCAACAGATTCTTGGCCTACAAGCATTGCTTCTGTGTGAATTATTATGCCATCTGGCTGCCAATGGAACTCAAAACTTGGAAGGCAGAAGACAATATTATCTGGGATTCACCATGCCCAGCACCCAAAGTGCCAAATTCCAGGAAGACAAAACCTTAGCCAATGACAACTCACCCTCTCCTACTCCACCTCCTTCAAAGTCTAGCTTAGGCATAGGAGGTGGAAAGAGATCAAAGAGTCTCGGGACATCCAAGTCAAGAAATCCCCTCTAAACCAAATGTTTCTATCCTGGGGACTTAAGTAACCATTAGCCACCAGGCCAACCCCAGACGTAATGGGGATTACTGACTCACAATGGCCTGGAGTTGGTCCTAAAACATGTCCTATTGGAATTGGAAACACAGGGGGTGGAGAAAGATATTATAGAAAACTTCACTTTTAGAATACTATGGAAAGAACACAGATTCACATAGACTACTCTCTGGAAATGATCAAAGCAGGAAAGAAGGGCAAGGTGGTAAAATAATCCAGAATTTCAATACTTTTAAATATTCTTAGTGATACTGACCTGTGATGATGTGGTTCCTGGGAAAGCCAGGACTCTTGAGACATTTGTGTAATTTATTTAATTTAAATGCCTTTCTCCTTTTGTTCATTTTGGTAATAAAGTGCTTTTGAAATGTGAATAAATGTGTGTGTATTTGGATGGTGTTTCAGAAAGGAAAAACAAATAACCTCCAAGAAAAACTGGCCTTGCTTTTCATTGTCCTGGGGTGGGGGAAGGAAGCAACAGGAGCTAAGAATTCAACATGAGACTCTTAGCTCCCCTCCAAGTTCTGGTTTTCCACCCATCCAGATGATGGACAGATGGAAGGAAGGAAGGTTGTCCATCTGTCTGTCCAGCCATCCATCCATCCACCCAGTTTCACTCAGCAAGCACTAACTGAGTGTCTGCAGCATGCTAGGTTATGAGAATCACCTCTGTTTGGTCTGTGAAGATGTGGGGACGGGAATCTATGTGTTAATGCCCCTCCCCCCCCCCCCAATGCTCGTCTTGTGCACAATTCCCGGGGCCATGCCCCAGTTGCATGAATAAACTCCATGATCCAGCTGAAGAGTAGAGATTAGGGTAAGAAGCCTGGGCTAAGAGACTCACATCCCCAGGACCAGATCCCAGAGTTCACTCTGTGATTTCTGTGATAAAAGTTCCATCATCTCCCTGTGTACCTTTCACATGCTAATTCTTCAACATTCATGAGATGAATGTTCAAGCCCAACCCATCAATAGTCAACAAAGTTTTCAGAATCCTTGGTTTGGGGGAACACATATCTAGTCACAGCTTTCCCTCCCCAGTTTATGAGAAAATGCAAGGAGCATAAAAGGCATAGGACTCAACTGTGCAACGAGTTAGGTTGGCTCCCAAAGTTGTTTGCTGATAATAGGAAATAGAAGGAAATAAGAGGAGTCAGAAAAACAACAAAGATGTGAAGGAGACAGAAATGAAGTGGAAAGAGATAGACTATAGATAAGACAAACAAAGCCCAGAGTAAGTACAAGATATTAATAAATATCAGAGTAGAAATAAATTACTAAAAAAAATCATACAAAAGATCAATGATTCCAGAAGCTGGTTCTTTGAAAAAATAAACAAGATTGACAAACCTTTAACCAGACTAATCAAGAAAAAGAGAGAGATGATACAAATAATAAAATCAGAAATGAGGAGAAACCAAGATGTTCGCATAGCTGAACACCTAAACTGCTGCCTCGCACAACAATTTCAAAACTACAACTAAAAGAACCACAGGAAAGCTGGCTGAGTGGAAATTCTACAATTATAAGGAAAGAGAGGGGCTCACAGAGACTCATAAGTGCTGCAAAAAGTTGAGGTACAGAGACATGCACGTGGAGAGAACAGGAGGCAGAGTGCCCATATCCTACCCAGTTCTGGACTGCTGTGAAAAGAAAGGAATGCATGGAAACTTAGGGGAGCCATGAAAAGGCAAAGGTCTGGAGGCGCGCACACCACTGTGCACAGAGAGGATGGACTACTGATTGTGCCGCTGGCTTTCTCTAGTGAGAGGGAAATAGAACCTCCCAACTGTGCTGAACTCCACTTCCAACTGCATTGAATCCCAGTTTCAGGCGAGACGCTGGGGACCCAGACTCATACGGGTCCCCAAAGCACACAGGAACCAGAAAGGCAGAGATCTGGAGGCACACAGGTATGTACAGAGAGGGCTACAGCTATTACTGAGGGATACTTGAGACTCAGGAGCCTCGTAGGGCAGGGCTGATGGGAAGCCAAGGCTGTCTGCTCAGCCCTGAGACTCCTCCCTATCCAAGCTGAGCACAGAGGCTTTTGCAATTTTGCAATTATTGTATCATAAGGCTAACTCCAGCACAGAAGTTCTCCCAGTGTAGACACAGCTGATCTTCACAATCAGTTGGCTTGGAGGTCAATTTCCCCCAGTGATACCAACAACAATCAAGAATTAACTACTACAAGACTATACACACAGTCCACCTCAGGTAACTGGGGAGGAAAAGCTACTGGGCCAAATAGGACACCTAGCACACAGTGCTACTCTACCAACTCAGGGAAGCAGTGAAAATGTGGAGACAAAGGAACAGTTTACAAACGAAAGAAATGGAGGAAAACAAACAACTGGATATAGCATTCACGACCACGGTTATAAGGTTTTTCAAGAATTTCCTAGAAAAGATGGATAAATTTAGCGAGACCCAAGAGGAGATGAAAAAGGACCAACTAGGAATTAAAAATACACTGACTGAAATAAAAAATATTATACAGAGAACTAACAGCAGACTAGAGAAATGCAAGAATCAAGTCAAAGATTTGAAATACAAAGAAGCAAAAACATTCCACTAGAAAAGCAAAAAGAAAAAGAATCCAAAAAATGTGAAGATACTGTAGGGAGCCTCTGGGACAACTTCAAGCGTACCAACATCAGAATCATGGGGGTGCCAGAAGAGAGAGAGCAAGATACTGAAAACCTATTTGAAGAAATAATGACTGAAAACTTCCCACACCTGGTAAAAGAAATAGACTTACAAGTCCAGGAAGCACACAGAACCCCAAACAAAAGGAATCCAAAGAGGACCACACCAAGACACATCATAATTAAAATACCAAGAGCAAAAGACAAAGAGAGAATCTTGAAAGCAGCAAGAGAAAAACAGTTAATTACCCACAAGAGAGCACCCATACCATTGGCAGCTGATTTCTCAACAGAAACTATGCAGGCCAGAAGGAAGTGGCAGGAAATATTCAACATGATGAATAGCAAGAACCTACAACCAAGAATACTCTATCCAGCAAAGCTATCATTCAGAATTGAAGGTCAGATAAAGAGCTTCACAGATAAGAAAAAGCTAAAGGAGTTCATCAACACCAAACTAGTATTATATGAAATGCTGAAAGATACAGTGGTACCTCGAGATACGAGTTTAATTCGTTCCATAACCTTGAGGCGTGGGAAACTATGAGATGCTTGAGTCGCGGTAAACTGGTGGGTCGTGTGCAGCCAGAGATTACTCCTATCTCAAATGTTGCTCATATTTCAAAGCAAAAATCGCTCCCTCGACGGCTCGTATCTCAAAAATCTTGTATGTTAGGGCACTCGTATCTCGAGGTACCACTGTACTCTTTAAGAAGAGGAAGAAGAAGAAAAAGGTAAAGATAAAAATTATGAACAACTAATACATATTTATCAACAAATGAATCTAAAAATCAAGTGAATTAAAAATGTGATAAACAGAATAAACTGGTGAATATAATAGAATCAGGAGCATAGGAAGGGAGTGGGCTGACAATTATCAGGGGGAAAGAGGTGAGGGGGAAGCAGAAAGAGACTGGACAAAAATCATATACCTATGGATGAGGACAATAGGGGGTGAGAGGTAATGGCTAAGAGAGGGGTGGGAGCTGGGTGGAGGGGAGCTATGGGGGAAAAAAAGAGGAACAATTGTAATAGTCTGAACAATAAAGATTTATTAAATAAAAAAAAATCAGAAGTGAAATCAAAGAAGTAACAACTGACATCACAGAAAAACAAAGGACTGTTTTAGAATACTATGAGCAACTAAATGCCAACAAATTGGACCACCTGGGCAAAATGGACAAATTCCTAGGAGTATTCAATCTTCCAAAACTGATTCAGGAAAAATCAGAAAACCTGAATAGATCTATTACAACTAATGAAATTAAATCCGTAATCAAAAAGAAAAATCTCCCAGCAAACAAAAGTCCTAGACCAGATGGCTTCACAGGTGAATTTTACTGTAGGAAGTAGCTCTAGAGTTAATCCTCCCAGCTTAGAGGGCACAGCCTTCTTAACATAATTAAGCTTGACTTTATGGCCTCCTCCTCTTTCCTTCCTGGGTACCTAATGGGCTGTGGGAGGTGCAGCAAGTGCTGCCAAAACAACTGAAACTCACAAGAACGTTGTAACTATGGTGACCACTACCTTGTTTACCCAGGCTATAAAATAAAGCCTCAGGCTGGGTCCCTCTCTGTGGTCTCATCCAGGCACAGGAGATCCACCTAGCCCCAGCTATATTCTTTGTTTTTTCTTTAATCCTTCACCGACCCCCACTCAGGCTCACTGAACCCTTGGCTGTGCTGGCTCGACACACAAACCATTCCAAAAAATTCAAGAGGAGGGAAGACTCCCAAGTTCATTTTAGGAGTCTAGTATATCCTAATTCCAAAACTAGGTAAGACACTAAAAACAAAGAATATTGTAGGCTAATGTCCCTGATGAAGATAGATGTAAAAATCCTCAACTAAATATCAGCAAACTGGATACAGCAATACACTGCGGAAAAAAATCATACACCATAATCAAGTAGGATTTATTTTGGGGGTGCAAGTTTGGTACAATATTCACAAATCAATAAATGTGATAAGCAAAATGAAGGATAAAATCACATGCAGAAAAAGAATTTGATAAAATCCAATATCCATTTATGATTAAAAACAAACAAAAAACTCCCAGGAAAGTGGGAATAGAATGCTCATATTTCAAAAAAATAATGGCATATATGACAAACCTACAGTCAATAGCATACTCAATGAGCAAAAATTAAAAGTATTGCCCTTAAAATCAGAAACAGGTCATGGATGTCTGTTTACCACTCTTATTCAACATAGTACTAGAAGTCCCAGCCACAGCAATTAGACAAGAAGAAAAAATAAAAGGCATCCCAATTGGAAAGGAGTAAGTAAAACTGTTATTATGCACAGATGTCATGATATTGTATATAGGAAACCGTAAAGACTACCAAAAAACTACTAGATCTAATAAATGAATTAAGTAAAATAGCAGGATACAAAATTGATATTCAGAAATCGATGGTATTGTTATACACCAATAATGAACTATGACAGAGAAATTTAAAACACAATCCCATTTACTATTGCAAATATATATATATATATATATATATATATATATATATATATATATATAAAACCTAGGAATAAATTTAAAAAGAAGGTAAAAAATAAAAAGGAGGTAAAAGAAAATTATAGGACATTGAAGAAAGAAATTGAGGGAAATAAAGACAAATGAAAGTATATACCATGTTCATGGATAGGAATAATTAACATTATTAAAATGCTCATATTCCCAATCTCAACACAATTCTTATTAAAATACCAATGGCCTATTCCACAGATCTAGAACAAGTATTCCAAAAATGTATATGGAACCAAAAAAGATCCTGAATAATCTCAGCAACCTTGAGAAAGAAAAACTAATTTGGAGGAATCATGATATCTGATATCAAAGTATACTACAAGGCCACTGTGATCAAAACAGCCTGGTACTGGCATAAGAACAGGCATGTAGATCAATGGAATAGAACAGAGAACCAAGAAATAAACCCATGCCTTTATGAGCGAGTAATATTTGACAAATGAGGCAAGAGCATACAATGTCATAAAGACAGTCTCCTCCTCCGAAGATGAAGCAGAAAGAGCGGGAGCTCGACTGCTCTTACTCGCTCTGGACAATGCTGGCAAAACTATCCTCAAGAAGTTCAAGAAGTTCATCGACACCATCGCCCCAATGCTGGGCTTCAACATCAAAACCATGGAGCACTGGGGATTCATGCTGAACATCTGGGATGCTGGCGGCCAGAAGTCCCTGCGGTCCTACAGGCGGAACTATTTGAGAGCACTGACCGCCTGCCTCATCTGGGTGGTGAACAGCGCCCAGCGACCGCCAGCGCCTGCAGGATTACCAGCGGGAGCTCCAGAGTCTGTTGGTGGAGGAGCGCCTGGCTGGAGCCACCCTCCTCATCTTTGCTAACAAGCAGGACCTGCCTGGGGCACTATCTTCTAACACCATTCGCGAGGCTCTGAGCTGGACTCTATCCGAAGCCACCACTAGTGCATCCAGGGCTGCAGCGCTGTCACAGGAGATAATCTGCCGCCGGCATCGACTGGCCCCTAGGTGTCATTTCCAGCCGCATTTCACAGCCGCCTGAGCCGCTCCAGATGCACCACCTCGCAGTCCGGGACAACCCCCCCCCCCACCTCCACCCCGCTCCCTACCCCAGACCCTCACCAAGCACTACCCATGGGAGGATGGGAATTAGCCCAAATAACACTCCATGCCCCTGTTTGTAACCTGACGCTGCTGCTCCTGCTCCGAGGCCAGCCCAGATCCCATGGCGGGTGGACCACTGCCCTGGCTGTCACCCTGACTCACGACCCGGGCCACCTGCAACTGCCATACCAAGAGGCAAGGGCTGAGGCTGGGAGGGGGCTGCCTCTGCTGCTATCGAGACTGTGGCCTTGTCCTTGCTCAGCTGCGAGAATAAACTGTTCCTTGTTCTGGAAAAAAAAGAAGAAAAAAGGACAATCTCCTCAATAAATGGTGTTGGAAATATGGACAGGTATAACCAAAAAATGAAATGCTTACTATAAGCTATGTACTCTTCTAAGTACTTTACATATATTAACTCGTTTAATCTTCCCAACAGCCCTAAGGACCTGTCAAGATTTTGTATAGTAGATCCTGAATTCTTTCAGTTTCCTCCAATATTTAGGTAGAATTCTCCAGGTTACATCCAATTTCCCCCCCCCCCCCGCTTTTTTCATGCAAGCTAAAACTGGACAACTGAATATTAACTTTAGAGAGATCACTATAACAGCTAATAGGTGGACAATCTTTGTGCCTATTGGTATGTGGGCCACTCAGATCATCAGAAACATTCAAACTGCAGACCAAGAAAGTCTATCAGATTGCACTGCTTGCCTTCACTCCATCTAAAGAAATTTCAGACCCGACATCTAGAACTCATCTCAGCTGACTGTTCTCCAAATTCAGAAACCGAATTTATAATTTGCTCAAACTATTAATCTTTGTTTTACTTTTCTTTCCACAGGAATTTTTTTTCCATTTAGATTGCTTGATTGCTCACAATCTATAAAGGCCTAACCTAGACGGAGCTCACCTGCAACCCATTTCTGAAATAAAATATTCTTATGTTCATCCCGTCATAAGTTATCACAGGATATATGTTTGCTAATATAGCATGTTGTGCCTATGTAAACAACTTTTTAAAAAATTAAAACCCACTTGGTTTATTTGGTTGGTTAAATCCTTGGCTATTATTCTCCCCATATTCATCACATTCACTTTTCTAATATGTTATATACTCTCAAGGATTTTAAATGTCTGTCAGCAGCCACTCACATGCCAAATGGTGACTATCAGGATCAAACAACTGAATGAAATCAACAATTACAACATAAATGATAAAGGTGGTGACTTCATGACTCCCTGGCCTGACAACTCAACCAATGGAAACTGGATATATGATTTTTCAACCTGATTAGGTCAGCGGTGGCAACCAAGAGTAATGCTGCACTGGTTGGTCATACTCTTGGCCTGCTGAGAGAATGCCCAAAAGGGGTGAATTGTTGAAATCAAAACCAAACAGAAACCAGCCTTGATTTTCCCTGAGCAGGTAAAACTACTTTAGTCATCCAAATAAGTTCAGTTTAGCTTATGTTGACATGAATCGTTTCTTGCTTATGCCTCTGAAAATCAGAAGCAAAACCTGAACTACGTATTTGCCACAGTTGATATGAGGTAACCACTGAAAATTCTAATATTGCAACCAATTACTGTGAAGAATAGTTACTGCTTTTCTCAGTATATAAGCTGTTTTTTTTTTAAATATATTTTATTGATTTTTTTTTAGAGAGAGAGAGGAAGGGAGAGAGATAGAAACATAGATCAGCTGCCTCCTGCACACCCCCTATTGGGGATGTGCCCGCAACAAAGGTATGTGCCCTTGACCAGAATCGAATCCACTGAGCCAAACCGGTTTCAGCTATAAGCTGTTTTATAACAATATAACCATGATCCTCATTTCATGTTTTAGTGTAAATGCCCTCTTTTTGCAAACTGTCTTTGTGGTGTGTGCACAACAAATTTTTTACTCATTACTACTACAGTGATTGGTTTTTCTTCGGCCGTTTGTGAACTTTGACAAGCTTTTATTTTGCTTTCTCCTCACCACTTCTTTAATTTGATTTAGTATCATATAGGAAGGGATTTGTCAGTATCTCAAAGCAGATCAAGCACAGATGCGACCTGCCCTACGCTTGGAGCCCTGCCTGACCTTCACTCTGCATTAGCCTGCAAGAGGACTGGAAACCACAACTCCCAAAAAGCTTTGCGTGCCTGGGGCGGGGCAGTCCCATCGATTGGTTGGCCCAAAGCCTTATGCCAACGATGATTGGCCAGGTCTGAGAATGAGGTGGGGCTAAGGCCATGCAGGAATTGGAGCAATGAGGGGACGAAGACCGCGGGCTGAACGTTTGGGTCCAAACTCCAGCCGCGGACTAGCAGCTAGAACTTGAGAGAAGTATGGCTTGGCCAGACGTTTGCGTGCTGACCCTGGCGGCTAGGCTGCTGCTAGGTATTGCCACCGTCACCACATCCAAGGGCCTGAGGGACACTGAGTATCAGAGGGCTTCGCGAATTCCTTCTCAGTTCAGCCAAGAGGAACGCGTCACAATGAAGGAATCGCTGAAAGGTGAGCCTGGGTCCCCTTCGCCCACCAAAGCTTAGATATGGGTCCCTCTCTCCCTGGCCCAACTCGGTTCCCTACTCTTCTGTCACAGAGTGTCCTGCAGCACAGCCAGCCTCGCCTCCATCCCAGCCCGTCGTGCCCGGGCTTAGGGACGCCTCCTCTCCCACAGGCCTAACTTCTGGGGTCTCCGGTGTGTCCTGCCTCGCCTGGAAGCTCCAACTTTGCTTTTGCTGGCAGGGCAGTCCCTCGCCCTGCTTGACTTTTTATTTGTAGTTTTAACCTTTGAAAGTCTTGACTTTTTTTAAAGAAACGTTTTATTGTATATAGTGTTAGATAGCTCCCTTTCCCCCTTTTACTTCCATCGTCCCAGTCCCTACCCATCTCCTCCCCCCGCCCCCAAATGTCTTCCCTGCCCTATTGCCGGGGTCCATGGGCTATGTCTGTACTAGTAAGTATATAAATCCTTTGGTTTATCTCTTCTCATCTCCCAACCCTACATTGAGGTGTCTCAGTCTGTTTCATACCTCCATGTTTCAGGTCTTATTTTGTTGGTCAGTTCATTCTGCTCATAAGATTCCCACCAATAAGTGAGATCATGTGATATTTGTTTTTATCAGATTGGCTTATTTCACTTAGCATAATATTTTCCAGGTCCATCCATGCTGTCCCAAAGGGTAAGAGATCCCTCTTTTTTTTTTCCCAGCTGCACAGTATTCCATTAAATCTCTGCGTAATTTTAAGGTGAAATGATCTTAATCTTATCATCTACAGAGTTGGTAAATTGAGGGTTAGCTCAGTTAAATGATCTTTCCCAGAACCCCACAGCAAGGAGTGGGCACTGAGTGACAACATCTAGCACCTATCGGACCCCTGGACACCAGATGGCTCCAAGAAGGGATGCGGAGGGTGTTACTGGAATGTGCATGTTCCTAATTTCTTCTGCTAATTAAAAGTCATCTTTCCTCTAGATCTCAAACCAAGGCTTAAATTCATTTACCTTTTTTTTTTAAATAACTTTTTTTAATATATTTTATTGATTTTTTACAGAAAGAAAGGGAGAGAGATAGAAAGTCAGAAACATTGATGAGAGAGAGAGACATCGATCAGCCGCCTCCTGCACACCCCACTGTGGAGATGTGTCCGCAAGCAAGGTACATGCCCCCAACCGAAATCGAACCCGGGACCCCTCAGTCCGCAAGCCGACGCTCCATCCACTGAGCCAAACCGGTCTCAGCTCATTTACCTTTTGAATCCATATTTTTCCAGGAGAAAACAAAAATTTCTGTTGAGTGCTAGATTCTGTGGGATAATGAGGTCCCTCTCCCCCATTGGGCTTGGCTCCCCTCTTCCTTCATTAATTAATAGATTAAAAGGAACTACCTATGCAAACATGAGTAGTCTTCGGAAAGGCATCAGGCCACTACTCACCAGAATATCTTCACAGAAGAAAGCAAAAGTAATGTTAAGAACCTAAAGTAGGTTCTAAACCTTAGAGCAGCACGGCTTAGAACTGAACAGGGGACACAGCGCCTGAGTTCACATCTTGGTCTGCCTCTCGTGTAGGCAGTTTATTTAATCTTTTTGAACCTGTCTCTATAGTGGGCTATAATGTAGGGCTGATCCTTAGGGAAAAAACTGAGTACAGACGTTAAATTTGTCTTTCAGAGGCCCTCCCTGGACTTCAAGCTTCTCCAGATGCATTTTCCCTGGTGTGTTTTGGGGTAGCTGCCTAATCAAATATTCTCATAAATCCTGTTTCTCCACCCAGTGGTGTTTGAATTTGATCATGGAACTTCTAAAAAATTTTTTAAATTTTTTAAATTTAAATTCTTTATTGTTTAAAGTATTGCATAAGTCTCCTTTTTGCCCTCATTGACCTCTCCCCAGCTACCCCCACCCCCAGCACATGCCCTCACCCCTCTACTGTCTTTATCCATTGGTTATGCTCATATGCATGCATACAAGTCCTTTGGTTGATCTCCAACCTTCTAACCGCCCATCCCCTTCCTCTCCTCCCCCAGCACCACCCCTCCACCACCCTGCCTTCCCTCTTAGGCCGAATGGACCATCTCTGTCTCTGGCTTTATTTTTGCTCATCAGTTTATGTTGTTCATTATATCCACAAATGAGTGAGATCATGTGATATTTATCTTTCTCTGACAGGCTTCTTTCGCTTAGCATAATGCTCTCCAGGTCCATCCATGTAGTTGCAACTTTTTTTTTTAATTTTAATAATGGAACTTCCTAAGAGTACAAACACTTCCTAGCTCAAAGAGATGAGCCTTTTGGCAAGTCAGGAACTGAGACATTGGGGAGGGCGGGTGAGATTCTTTAGGACTGAAGAGTTTATTTGGGAGCCTCTAAATCTACCCCTTCCCAGGTATCATGAAGCAAAAAAAAAAAAAAAAAAAAAACTGGCCTCAGCTGAGAGACCAGAGTACCTCTGGATAAGCCAGCCCATGAGTAATAAGCCTGCTCTCTGCACACAAAGCCTCACTTTTCAGAGGCAGAGTGAAGCTTTGGGGAACAATTTATAGCAGCACCTTCCCAATCAGTGCCAAGGTCCAAAATCTACTCTCCTCCCCTCTCCCCCAATCTTAGATTTTATTTTCCTTTGAGAACCATAGTAACATAAACAAACCCTGTATTTAAATTTCAATCCTACTGCTCCTTTCAGGACAATCTTGAGTAGCTCTAACCTCTCTAAACTTGTTTCCTCACCTTCAAGTTAGAAAAATCAGCAGCACCTACTTTAAAGGATTGTTTTGCCTCCCCTCTATCCCCCACGATAAGATAATGAATGTAAAAGCTATTTTTATGCACAGAGGGCTGTGGAAAAACCAATGGCTGTGGTTATCTGTAATCTCCCATATTTGAACTATCCGACTCTGGCAGGTGCCATCCAGATCCCAACGGTGTCTTTCAACCCTGGGGAGTTCAACACGACAGCCCTGGCTGAGTTTGGAGAATACATGCATAAAGGTCAGCCACAAACTGTGGGGAAAAGGTGGGAGAGTTCGGACTGGGGACACAGTTCAATAACAAGATGATCAGTGTTAGTCAATAAAACAGAAGGTGGGACTAGGAATTCCTTCTTTCGGTGCAAGTTTCCAGAACTATGCCCCATGCTTCACACACACACAAATGCATTCCACCTACACAGGCCCTACTTCATTTCTAACACATTTCTGAGTTTCTAGGCAGTAAGAAACCTTGAGCTATCATATTGGTGCTCTCTCCTCACCCCCACCATGCGTGAGCTGGAGGTCAAGGAGGAAAAGGAGATTTGGAACTCCCTGCTCCCCATATGAAAAGCTCATGGAGAGTAGTAAGACCACTTCCCTAAATCAAATAAAAAGCAGCCCCTCCAAAGTTGTTAGGGATGGGAGAAGCTGGCCTGGGGGCAGCAAGTAGACCCCTCTCTACCTGGGCCAGGTGGCTCTGGGATCAATGCCCAACAGCCAGGCTGAGACCAGGCTGAAAGTCTTCAGTAAATAGGAGACAAAAATCCAGAACTAAATGTACAGTGACAGTCACCTAGACAAGCTGGCTGACAAGACAAAAGCATATTCTACTTCGGGTTTTTGTTTCCAGGTATCCATGTTGGTAATTGTGGATTCTTCCAACAAAGCCCAGCAGGAGAGCAAAGCTTTTCCTCCCGTGTGTCTAAGGCCACCTGTGTTAAGACTTATCTGTAACTTGAATAATAACCCTGGGAACATTCACACTTGGGCACAGAAGTGTGGCCTTGTGCTGGACAGAACAACCTTTTATGTCCATTTAACACAAAAATAGACAAGGGTCATGTGTGGTTCCAAGTAACTTGGACACTGGGGCCTACTATATTCAAAATTTAACACATCCCTAGTTTGCAGAGCTTTATACCATGTACTTATGACATGTTATATAGGTCAGACCAAGCCACATCTTGAGTTATTGACTGTCATAAGGATGGAGTCTTGATATGCATGTCACTATATAGAAATTGCCAATTGAAATATGGGAAAAACAAATGTCAGAGATTGTGTGGGCAACTTAGAAATCAGACTGTCTTTGTCCCAGAAAACTTCCTAAAGAATTCTACTTTTTTTAAAAATATATTTTATTGATTATTTTTACAGAGAGGAAGGGAGAAGGATAGAGAGATAGAAACATTGATGAGAGAGAAACATCGATCAGCTGCCTCCTGCACACTCTCTACTGCGTCTGTGTCCGAAATCAAGGTACATGCCCTTGACCAGAATCGAACCTGGGACTCTTGAGTCCACAGGCTGATGATCTATCCACTGTGCCAAACCTGTTAGGGCTATTTTTTTTTTAAGAGCAGGGTACCAAATGATGGGAGACCAGAGGAAACTTAAATCTGACTTTCTCTCCCTGCTTTCCATCCCTTTGCTTATAGTCTTTCCTACTGTGTTCAGAACCAGCTTTATCCAGCATGAAGTCGTGGGAGAATACAGCCATCTGTTCACTGTCCAAGGCTCAGACCCAAGCTTGCAGCCCTACATGCTACTGGCTCACATTGATGTGGTGCCTGCCCCTGACCAGGGCTGGGAGGTGCCCCCGTTCTCTGGGTTGGAACGTGATGGCTTCATCTATGGTCGAGGCACACTAGACAACAAGAACTCTGTGATGGTCTGAAATGCTATATTCCCTCTGCCTTGGGGCCCTAAAGATCAACCCAGGAATTGGGGGTGGGGGGAGGAGGGAGGGTGGTAGGGGAAGGTGCTCGGCTGACCTCTAGGAGGCAGGAGGTCATTATGGTAGAAAGAACCTTGGCTCCAACAAGACCTGGTTCCAGCCATCTGTTTGTCACTTCCCTTTTCTGGGCCTTGATTTCTCAACCAGAAAAAAATAAATAGGGTTCAGAGTAGATGACCCCCAGAGACCTTTTCAGCTCTGAATTGATAAATTTCAGGTGGTAAAGGTTTTAAGCAGAGCTCTGCTTTTCTGCATACCATCCCCCAGGACAATTTGAAATTTGCTGTCTTTAAAGAGAAGCTAGCCAATCCTAGTCACACCAGTCTTGGTGCAGTAGCGGAAAGTCTCCTGCCTCAGTCTCCCACTAGATAATAACCCTTTTCCTCTTCTGATATGCTTCTGTCCCCCAGGCAATCCTGCAGGCCTTGGAGCTCCTGCTGATCAGAAATTACATCCCCCGAAGATCTTTCTTCATTGCTCTGGGCCATGATGAGGAGGTAGAGCCTCTACATCCTATACCTATCTCTGGGACCCCTACAGGCCAGGGGTGGGGGTGTCTTCACCCGGACCAATTTGCACCCCAGATGTAGGATCTTCAGGATATGGTGTAGTGGTTTGCCAACTTCTTTGTGTATCTGTGTGCCAGAACTATCTAAGGCCCTTGACCAAAAGGCAGATTCCTGTGCCCTGTGTCATAGATCTGAATTTGTTTTTAAAAGACTCTTTTTTTAGAACATTTTTAGGTTCATAACAAAATTGAGAATATAAAGAGATTTCTTATATACTCCCTACCCCCACACATTCATAGCCTCTCCCACTTATCACATCGATGTCTCCCACCAGGGTGGTACCTTTGTTACCATTGAAGCTACATTAACACATAACAATCACCCAAAGCTCGAAGTTTACATTACAGTTCACTCTTGGTGAACATTCCATGGGTTTGGACAAATGTACAATGACTTGTATCCATCATTATTGTATCCTACAGTGTATTTTCATTGCCTTTAAAATACTCTGTGCCTGCCTATTCATCTCTCTCCCCCTCCTTTAACCCCTCTCAAACACTGATCTTTGTTTTAATATCTATTGTTTTTTTAAATAAATCTTTATTGTTCAGTTTATTACAGATGTTCCTCTTTTTTTCTCTACATAGCTCCCCTCCTCATTCCCCACCCCTCACCCCATGCCCTTACCCCCCGCCACTGTCCTCATCCATAGGTGTAAGATTTTTGTCCAATCTCTTCCCACACCCCTCACACCCTTTTCCCTTGAGAATTGTCCGTTCATTCCCTTTCTATGCCCCTGATTCTATTATATTCACCATTTTATTCTGTTCATCAAATTTTTTATTCACTTGATTTTTAAATTCACCTGTTGATAGGTATGTATTTGTTATCACTTTGTTGTTCATAAATTTTATCTTTACCTTTTTCTTCTTCTTCCTCTTCTTAAAGAATACCCTTCAGCATTTCATATAATCCTGGTTTGGTAGTGATGAACTCCTTTAGTTTTTTCTTGTCTGTGAAACTCTTTATCTGCCTTTCAATTCTGAATGATAGTTTTGCTGGGTAATCTTGGTTTTATGTTCTTGCTATTCATCATGTTGAATATTTCCTGCCACTCCCTTCTGGCCTGCATAGTTTCTGTTGAGAAATCAGCTGACAGTCGTATGGGTGAACTCCCTTGTAGGTAACTAACTTTTTTTCTTGCTGCTTTCAAGATTTTCTCTTTGTCTTTTGCCCTTGACATTTTAATTATGATGTGTCTTGGTGTGGTCCTCTTTGGATTCCTTTTGTTTGGGGTTCTCCGCGCTTCTTGGACTTGTAAGTCCATTTCTTTCACCAGATAGGGAAAGTTTTCAGTCATTATTTCTTCAAATAGGTTTTCAGTATCTTGCTCTCTCTTCTTCTGGCACCCCCATAATTCTGATGTTGGTATGCTTGAAGTTGTCCCAGAGGTTCCTTACAGTATCTTCACTTTTTTTTTTTTCTTTTTTCTTTTTTCTTTTCCAGTTGAGTGTTTTTTGCTTCCTCATATTTCAAATCTTTGATTTGATTCTTGGGGTCCTCTAGTCTGCTGTTGGATTTCTATATATTATTCTTTATTTTAGGCAGTGAATGCTTAATTTCTGACTGGTCCTTTTCCTTTTTTTTTTTTTTTTTTTTTTTTTTAGCATTCTCATTAAAACCCTTGAAAGTCTCACTAAGTTTCTCAGAGATCTCACTAAGTTTCTCAGCGGTTTGTAGAAGATTATTGAGTAACCTTATAAATGTGGTTTTGAACTCTATGTCCAGTAATTTGCTTTCCTCCATTTCTTTCATTCATGACATGTTTCTTTGTCTCCGCATTTTGGCTGCTTCCCTGTGTTGATGGAGTGGCTTTGTGTGCTAGTTGTCCTTTATGGCCCAGTAGCTTCACCTCCCCAATCACCTGAGATGGACACTCTTGGTGCACCCCTTTGTGGGCTGGGTACACAGTCTTGTTGTAGTTAAGCCTTGATTGCTATTGGTACACTGGGAGGAAATGATCTCCAGGACAATTAACTGTGAGGATTAGCTGTATTTATAATGGAAGAACTGCTGTGCTGGAGACATCCCCATTGGGCAAGACTTGCTTCAGTGGGGCTTTGGTGCTCACCGAGTCTGCCCCTTGAGTGTGTCACTTATGTATGTGAGAAGTTGAAATCTGGTGTCATCTCACACTGACCTCTAGGCACACTGGTTCCTCGATCTCTAAGGAGATGCAAGTCAGCTAATATCTGAGGCCCCCCAGCAGGAGCTATAGGGAGATCTGCAGATTTCTCCTCTTTCCTTGGAGTTTGGAAGTTTTGGAGTTGTCTGACCCAGTTGCAATTTGTTAGGTTAAGCTGCAAGGAGGCAGGCCATTCATATGCAAAATTCACCGCACACAGCTGGATGGGTTTATAAATTGGGCGGGGTGGAATCTCAGGGGATCCCTAGGATGTGGCAAACAGTGATGGCTGCCAGTTGGCCCTCTCTGCGTCTCCATGTTTCTGCATTCTGTTCTGTGTCCCGAATACCGTACCCCAGTTCAGTAAACAATGATTCCTGTGTGCACCTCTTCAAGAGAGCCACCCTCTCTTTCCGACCCAATGGCAGACAGTCCAGTTTCTCCCTGTATGAGTCTGGGTCCCCAGAATCTTGCCAGAAACTGGAGTTCAGAGCAGTCAGAAACTTGTAATTCCCCCCCCCCATTGAAAAAAACAATGCACGCCGCCCCCATTCTCTCAAGTCTCTACTTCTGCCTTTCTGAGCCTCTGCACATCCTACCAGGTCTCAGTACACTTTTTTTTTCCTTCTAGTTATAGAATTTCCACTCTGCCAGCTTTTCCGTGGTTCTGGGGGATAGTCTTTTTGTCTTTTAGTTGTAGTTTTGGTGTGGTTGTGAGAGGCAGCACATATAGGTGTATACCTTATGCCACCATCTTGGTTCTCCCTCTTAATTTCTATTGTTGGGAGTATTACAGATGTCCTCTTTTCCCCCCCATTGTCCCCCTCCACTCAGTTCCCGCCCTACTACAGGCTTCTGTCCATGGACTATGCATATATGCATAAAAGTTCTTTGGTTAATCTCTTCCAGTTCCCCTCCCTCATTCCCTCTGAGATTCATCAGTCTGTTCCATGTTTCCATGCCACTGCTTTTATTTTGTTCATCAGTTTAGTTTGTTCATTATATTTCATATATAAGTGAGATCATGTGATATTTGTCTTTCTCCGATTGGCTTATGTCAATTGCATAGTAATCTCCAGGTGTCTCCATACTGTCTCAAAGGGTAATAATATATCCCTTTACAGCTGCATAGTATTCCATTGTATAAATGTACCACAGCTTTTTTATACACTCATGGGCACTTGGGCTGTTTCCAGATCTTGTCTATTGTAAATAATGCAGCTAAGAACATAGGGATTCATATATTCTTTCTGGTTGGTGTTTCAGGATTCTTAGGATATATTCCTAGAAGTGAGGACACTATGTCAAATGGAAGTTCCATTTTTAATTTTTTGAGGAAACTCTACACTGTTTTCCATAGTGGTTTTACCATTCTGGATACCACTGATGTTTTTACTCTCTCCATAGTTTTGCCTTTTCCAAAATGTCAGATAGTTGGAATCATATAGTATTTAGCCTTTTCAGATTGGCTTCTTTCACTTAATGATACACATATATCTGAATTTTTAGCTCACTGCCTGGTAATATCTGAGGCAGGCAGGTGGTCCATCAACTAAACTTTGAGAAACATTGGTGTGATGCAACGAGAAATAACAGGGAGATCAATGAATGTGTGTGATTTCCAGTAAGGCTACTTCCTTTGACCCTCAGCAAATTACTTCACTCTCTGGGTCCCATTTTCTTTTTTTGTGAAATGAGGGGTGTTTGGCCATTCCAGCTTTGACATTCCAGGAAACTGAGGATCTATTGTCTAGAACCCGGCCACCACCCCTTTCCTCCAAGGAAGAGATTGGGCAAGGAGGAATTGGAGCCCCTCGTTAAGCTGAATGAGTCTCCATTAGCTGTCTCTGGAGGTCTGACTGAGAAAGATTGTGGCTCTGGTTTCAATATCTGCAGGTGTCAGGGGAACATGGGGCTCAGAAGATCTCAGCCCTCCTCCAGGCAAGGGGTGTCCAGCTGGCCTTCATTGTGGATGAGGGTAGCTTCATCTTGGATGGTTTCATTTCCAGCCTCAAGAAGCCCTTTGCCATGTGAGTAAAGCACCCTTCCCCTCCCCCAGCAATTTTGGAAGGCATTCCCACCCATCTGAGATGACCCCAGCCTAGTAACTGTAAGCCATGCTGAAACAACTATATTTTACTCCTCTTGCTTTAATTTCCCTGAGCTTTGACCATTTCTGGGCTCCCCTTTCCCCTCCTCTCCTTAAAGTGTAGATTTCTTTAAGTAGCATGAAGCTGACCCCCTAGCCCACCAGACCTCTATGCAGATTGGCCTGTGGACCAATGGAATAATTTAAGGTATGAAGAAGATAGGAGGGCCCTCTCTGATCCTTTTCTGCAGGGTTTCAGTCTCAGAGAAGGGTTCACTTAACCTCATGCTGGAAGTAAACATGACTCCAGGCCACTCCTCAGCTCCTCCGAAGGAGACTAGCATTGGCATCCTCGCAGCTGCTGTCAGCCGGTGAGCAACCCCTAGCCCTGCTCCCTTGCCAGGCTCAGGATGAAAGACCTGGCACTTTCCCACTTTGAGTTTGAGTGTCCTGCCCTGAAGTGGGGCTGAGAAGCCAGGGTGAGGGCTGCAGGGAAGACAGAGCCACCAGTACCTAGGCAAGAGTTAGAGGTCAGAAGGAGATCTACCCATATGGCAAACAAAGGCCAGCAAACAAAAGCTAGGTCAAATAGCTGCCAGATCAGAAGTTAGAAATACAAGCCGACAATGACGTACACTGTCTAAATTCTCCACCTGCCTTGAGAAGAGGACAGAGATAAATAAAGGCTGCTGGGTGTGGGTGAGGACAGGAGGCTTTATACCAGTGTTCACCTCTATCTGTGTGTGTGTGTTTTTAGAAAGTGGAAAGAACTATATTTATTGAATTATGTTCAGACTTTGTGCCTAGTCGAGAGCATAACAGTCGTGGAAAAAACAGTTTTTCCTCAAGTAACTCACAATTAGTGAAGGAGACTAACAATTGGGCTACAGTGTGGTAATTGGTATGGGGGTTGAGGGTGCCCTAATTCAGATTTGGTAGAAAAGACAGCTCCTGCTGGTGGAGAAGAGGTGGTCCTGCTTGTGTCTTGAGATCTTTGAATGGTTAATTGGTGGAGGTGAATAGGAGACCTCCTGGCAGGCCCATTGAAACATCCTGTCTCCCTCTTCCTCTTCAGACTGTGGATCTCTGCCTAGGGTTGGGTAAAAACTCCTTTTCTCTTCCAGACTGGAGCAGACACCAATGCCGAACATGTTTGGAAGTGGGCCCTTGAAGATGACATTGCAACAACTGGCTAATGAGGTGTGAGAAGAAGTCTCACATACTCCTGGGCAGCTGTGGAAGAGGAAGAAAGGGTGGCAGAGAAGTTGCCTGAGAGTAATAAAAGGGCCCTACTGCATATCAGTGTGCTGCCCATTCTCACTCATTCTCAGCCAGTGGCTGAGCCAAGACATTAGGATCTAGCTTGTCCTTAAGGTTTTTGGTGCTTATCTGAGAGGCTAAGACTTAACACACCCTGGCACCCTAGGGTAGCTGGTTCCCACTCATCCTTGAGGCTACCGCTGAAGGCCCTCAGGCAGATCTGAAGTAGGAAGAGACCCAGGCCTCAGAAATAGCAACCCTGTTATGTTGACCCCTCTGAAATCCTGCTGACCTGCTTCTTTCTTTCAGCTTTCCTTTCCTGCCAATGTAATCTTCAGCAACCTATGGCTATTTTGGCCCCTTGTAAGCAGGTAAAGTTTTTGTTGTTGTTGTTGTTGTTGTTGTTGTTGTTGTTGTTGTTGTTGTTTTAGCATGTAAAGTTTTATCTTTCCTTCCCTTACACACCCCTCACCCCAAATCTACCCACCACCCAGGCCCCTCTCCTTGGCTCTATTGGACCTGACTAATTGTTCCTCAGCCACCAAACACTATATGTAATTCATAGATAGAACATCCCTCCTAACCTCTTCAAGATTCAGGAAAGTGGGTGGTCCTCCAACTCATTTTTCCCCCATTGAACAACATCTGACTTTAGTCCTTTTGCTTAGATTAATGGAGAGGGACAGTGTAACCAATGCGCTGGTCAGGACCACTACAGCAGTCACCATGTTCAAAGCAGGGATCAAGGTAACATCATCTGGGTTCCTCCCATATACCTTGTCCTCACTGCCCACCCGCCCCTCCTTTCCTTGGCTTTATCCCCTGGCTCCTCCCTCATGTGGTTACAGTTAGAATAAGGCCCAGTGTCATCACTTGGGTAAGCCTCAAGAGCAAGAGTTCTAGCTGAGGTTTACAAATTCTCTGAAATCGCTGGCCAGATTTGGATATTAGTAGTTTAGGGGGTATCTATGTTCTTCGGGTTGTACCAAAAAACAGCCATTACCCTAGTGTGAAGAGGGTTTATTTGGGAGTTCATCCTTGTGACCTATTCTCATTCAATCTGTTATACTAGTATACTAACCTAGTATTTTGGCCATGTAGACTAAAGGTTATTACTCTTCCTCATATTTTGAAAGATATACCCACCTAACAAATTTAATGAGTGATTAATGTATTTTTTCCCCTAGTATTACCCTGAGTTTAAAAGAGAAGCTCATCTGCCATTTATAAAATCTATAACATTTGTGATATATACAGCACTTAAAATATACACATTGCCATTCTCAAAATACACTAAATATTGGGTGGCCTTGGCAAACAAATTGTCTGTGAAGTTCACTTTTCTAGAAATAATTTTCAAGAGAACAATATATTGGTAAATTTTTATTCTAAGGTCTACTTTTCAGCAAATTGGTCTACTTTCAATTGGATTTGTCACTCAGGACATCTCTGTTTAAAGGAAGCCCAGTCATGCTAGTTACCATAAGTATAGGCCTTTCTGAAATCATGAAATAATAGACCTTTCTGAAAGAATAGACCACTCCTATTATTATAAGTACCACCAACACAATTTTAACTAGCACTATTCACCGAAGACAGTGGTCAGAAAACTCATTAGACAACAGAGCCAAATATCAACAGTACAACGATTGAAATTTCTTTTGAGAGCCAAAATTTTTAAACTTAAACTTCTTCTAACACCATTTCTTCAAAATAGACTCGCCCAGGCCATGGTATTTTGTGGAAGAGCCACACTCAAGGGGCCAAAGAGCCCCATGTGGCTCAACAGCCGCAGTTTGCCAACCATGGGCCTAGGATACAGTGTAGCCTTGTGGAGCCCAGGTTGAAGGAGAAGTGAATGGGACTTCAGAAATAATTTCTGGCAAATGTCAGCCAGACCAGAACTATCTTCACCAGCAGCCTAATGTCCACGAAATAATAGTGCTGTGTCTTTGAATTTCAATGGTGTTTTTAATCTGTCCAGAATACTTTAACATTTGTTACTCCATTTGATCTTCCTAATAGCTCTGTGAGAACTATTGCCCCAATTGCCAATTAACAAACAGAGGTATAGGGGATTGAGTGGAGGGGGGCAAAAAGGGGAGAAAATGGGAGACATCTGTAATACTGTCAACAGGGAAGGAAGAGAAGTTGCACTTATTCAAAATCAGATATTTAATTTGTAACAGCCCAGTTCCCCTCTCCCTTGTCTGGTGCTTTTTTGCACATACCAATTAAAAGAAAGATATGCAATTGGGGAATCTTTTTTTTCTTATGGTCTCTGATGGGGGAAAATGCCTCCATCACTTAACTCTGTTCTCCAGTTAGTCCTGGTTCTTCCTTGAGGCAGAGAACAGAGTCCAGTTTCACAACTGATGTGGGAAACTATCAGCAGCAGCTCCATCATGATCCCCTCAGGATCAGACCTGCCATGATGGGCCTGCGAGGCTCCAGGTGCCCTGTCCTATGGACGTAGTAACACTAACCCTTGCAGAAAGATCCTAGGTATTCTGGGAAGGAGAGCAATCAGAAGATTGCCAATGGCCAAAACAGAGGTGCCCGGCATCACAGAGGAAGTAGTCTTGTTCTGAGCAGTACTCTGTGGTGCCCTCCAGGCCCAAGAAACAAAGATCTGCCCCACAGCAGACACACACCTCCAGCTCTGAACACAGCCACATGTCAAGGGCCCAGGGAAGACAAGGGGCTGACTAAACAGACTAAGCCCCGTAGACACAGACAATAGTGCGGTGAAGGCCTGGGGAGAAAGGGGAGCAAGAGGAAAGGGGTCATTGAGGGGGTGCAGGGGGAGGCAGAGACACCTGTAATGCTTTCAACAATAAAGATAAATTATGAAAAAAATTAAGCCCCAGACCTTTAAATCAAATCAGCTCCCTCTCCCTCCTCCTGGTGGTAGTTCCTGCATTTCCTGGGCAGGGGTCGGGTGTGGGGATTTGAGATTGGCTCAGACCAGGCTGTGTATTTCTACTTCTAGGTGAATGTCATCCCCCCAGTGGCCCAGGCTGCAGTCAACTTCAGGATTCACCCTGCACAGACAGTCCAGGAGGTATGTACCCTATCTTCCTGTGGACTTGTTTAGCAATCCCAGGACTGGCCCGTTCTTTCATTTGTTCAACCAACACTTTTCAAAGGCTCCCTTTGGACCAGGAGATTCTGTGGTTTGGGGAAACTTGGAGTCTGGGGTTGGGCAATGAATACTAACAAATGATAATAGCAAACATAGTGGGCTTGCTCTGCATGTGGGCCTGTCCTAAGATAGACACACTCATTTAATCCCCACAACCACCCTATAAGGTAGGAATTGTATTATCCTCATTTAATGGGGAAACTGAGATGGGCAAGGAACATGCCCAAGATGACCCATCCAGTAGCCTGGTTCCAGACTCTGCTCTGTGCTTTAAGCTACCACACTATACTATGATTATAACAATTTAGAACAAACAAATGAAAATAGAACCAATTCAGAGAAGGGAACTGATGCTACCCTGTGAGGGTCAGAATGTCTTTTCTAACCACTGGAAATCTGAGCTAGGATTTAAAGGAAAAAGAGGACTCTGCTAGAAGTAAGGCATTTAGAGTAAGGCTCAAGTCAAGTAGAGCTGAAGAGTACGATAAATGGGGGGAAATGACGGGAGATGGACATGGAGGTGCAGTTTGGAGATCAAGGACTTGTATGTCATGCTAATGAGTGTGGGCTGTTATTGTGGACAGAAGGGAACTGTCAGAGGGCTTCCAGCAGGGCAGTGATCTGCTCAGATTTGCTTAGGGAGTGATGATGGCAGCAACGCAGAGAAAGTGCTGGAGTAGGAAGTGACAGGCAGCTGTGGTGATCTCTCAGGCAGAGGGCATGAAGGTCTGAACCAAGGCCATGGTCATTCGGTGGAGAAAAGGGTGCCTGCAAGAGGTCTGAGAGAGGTGGGCAGCGAGAGAAAGGTGGGGTGGCTCTAAGGTTTTTTCATCTGGGTAGTTGGCCATGTGTTGATCCCTTTAACCAAAATTGGGAATTTGAGAAGAGCATGTTCACAAAGAAATGTAATGGTTCAGAAGGTTGAGAAGTTCATAATATATTAATAGATCATTATAAACACCTCAAGCCTCAGGTCTGAAGACAGTATGAACCAGAGATACAGGCTGGAGGGCTGTTAGCATACTTGAAATCTCTGGCATCAATAAAATCTCACAGGAAGGATGTGTACAGTTAGGAGAGAAGAGGGTTGATGACAGAGGCTTGCAATGGTCTGCTGCAAACATCAACTTCACAACTGTAACAATGAATGAGTAATGGCAGATTGTGATGAGTGCAATGATGAAAGGGACCAGGTGCTATTCGAGAGTATAATGAGGAACCAGACCTTGTATGGGCACAGGCAAGGCTTCCCTGAGGAAGTAACATTTGAGCTTGAAGCTTAAGGGTGAGTAGGAATTACACAATATTTGACATCTACAGGAAAATCTAGCTTATTTAAACATCAGGTTGAGCTAAAAAGAATTCCAAAAGTAAATCTGATCTTTTAAAACATGATCAAAATGGGCAACTGAACCACTATTGGGAAAGTAACACCTTCTGAGTTCAGCAGAGTTAGGGGAAGGCAGTGTTTCCTGGGTGTCTGATGCAGTTCATCAAGGCTCAGCCACACTTAGATGTGTGTGGTCCTTTCTCCCTGAGTATTTCCCCACGGAAAGTTTTGCTGTCACACAGGGTGGGAAGCATACCCCTCTTTGCGGAAAGGGTGTGGGTGGAGACAGGTTAACAGCCTGCCATCCAGGGGATTTGGGACTCATGTGAGCCCCGGGCGCTATTTCTTTTCATCAAGTGCCAACCTTTGTCCTCTCCCTGGGGTAGGGGACTCATAGGGCCAGGAAATCACTGAATTCCCCTCATTGAGCTTCTTTCCACCAGTTTTTTTCCAGTCTCATTCTCACTCCATGCCCTTTTCAAGGGCTGTTTCCACCAGCTGGGGCTTTCATCTCCCCAGGCTCTGCCGCCCTTCCCTCCTCTCTCGTCCCCTGCAACAGTGGCTTTCCTTCCCGGTCCATCTGATGAAAGCCCTGGAATCTGTAGGCCCATCCTGCCCACCTGCCCAGTGAGGAATGGAAAGCCTCCATCATCCCCAAAACACACCGCATCCTTTGTCCCAGTCATTCCACTCCCTTGTGCCCCAGTTCCATGCATCAGGGACACTTACCCCCTGCTCATCTGAGGGCCACGGGTACAGAGCCCTGAGCTGGTCCTGAGGAAGCACAAACAGCTCCCAGAGTCTTCTTCCTCCACCTTTACTGGTCTTTCCCACATTGTGGGTATAGATAGGTCTCCACAGTCTTCAGAAATACAATAGGCCAGCAGGAGGAAAGGAAGATTTATTCTGAATATGCCTCAAGAGATAGAAATAAGACCATTGGAAAAATGCTTCAGGGAGCCCCACTTGAAGGAGAGTTTGGTGGGTCCTGGGATGGTAATGAGCTCCTGAGAGGCTGGATGTCCTCTCATCTAGAGGGCAATACAGAAGATTCCTTCCTTCCCTCCTCCCTACCCTGAGTGTTTTTGAGTGGCTCCTATGAGCTAGACATTTATATGAGCACTTGGGGAAGTGGTAACAAGATTCCCATTTGAGTGGTGCATAGAGTCTAGTGGGGAAGACAGCAACCAGCAAGGAATCTATGAACACAGTGCTTTTTTAAAAGAGGTAAGTATCACCAAAAAATTATAGGATGAAAATGAACCCCAAAAGACCGACACCAAGGCACATTATAATGAAATTGGCAAACACCAATGACAAAGTAAGAATCTTAAAAGTGGCCAGAGAGAGACAGAAAGTTACCTACAAAGGAACCCCCATCAGACTAGCGACTGATTTCTCAACAGAAACTCATCAGGCCAGAAGGGAATGGAATGAAATATACAAAGTCATGCAAAGGAAGGGAAGGGCCTGAATCCAAGAATACTGTACACAGTAAGGCTATCAATTAAAATTGAAGATGAAATCAGGAGCTTCACAGACAAAAAGGATTAAGGGAATTTATTACAACCAAACCAGCAATGCAAGAAATGTTAAAACGTCTGCTGTAAAAAACAACAACAAACAAACACCATTCCTGTTCGATATAGTACTAGGAAGTATTAGCCATTGCAATTAGACAAGAAGAAGAAATAAAAGGCATCCAAATTGGAAAAGAAGTAGTAAAGCTGTCCTTATTTGCAGATGACATGATACTGTACATGAAAAACCCGAAAGATTCCATCAAAAAACTAATAGACTTAGTAAATGAATTCGGCATTGTAGCAGGATACAAAATTAATACCAAGAAATCTATGGCATTTTTATACACTAATAGTGAACTTACAGAACAAGAGAATAAGAAATCAATCCCATTTACCTTCACACCAAAAAAAATTAAAATACCTAGGAATAAACTTAACTGAGGAGGTAAAATACCTATATGCAGAAAACTACAGGACGCTGAAAAAAGAGATCAAGGAAGACATAAACAGATGGAAGAGCATACCACACTCATGGATTGGGAGAATCAACATTATTAAAATGTCCATACTACCCAAAGCAATCTATAGATTCAATGCACTACCCATTAAAATACCGATGACATTTCACAGACCTAGAAAGAACTCTCCAAAGATTCATCTGGAATAAAAAAAAAAAAAAAAAGGACCCCAAATAGCCACAGCAATCCTAAGAAAGAAGAATAAAGTAAGTAGGATCTCAATACCAGATCTCAAGCTGTATTACAAAGCAACTGTTCTCAAAATAGCCAGTACTGGCACAAGAACAGACATATAGACCAATGGAATAGAATAGAGAATCCAGATATCGACCCAAACCACTATGCTCAATTAATATTTGACAAAGGAGGCATGAACATACAATGGAGTCAAGACAGTCTTTTCAATAAATGATGTTGGGAAAATTGGACAGATACATGAAAAAAATGAAACTAGACCACCACCTTACACCATACACAGAAATAAACTCCAAATGGATACTGGATTTAAACATAAGATGGGAAACCATAAAAATAGTAGAGGAATCTACAGGCAGCACAATCTCAGACATATGCTAAAGGAACTTCTTCACTGATACTGCTCCAAGGGCAATGGAAGCTAAAGAGAAAATAAACAAATGGGACTACATCAAAATAAAAAAAACTTTTGCACAGCAAAAAAAACCGTCAACAAAACAAGAAAGTCCACTGTATGGAAGAACATATTTGCAAATGTTATCACTGATAAAGGTTTAATCTCCAACATCTACAGCCAACTTATACAACTTAATAAAAGGAAGATAAATGATCTAATAAAAAACTGGGCAACGTACCTAAATAGAATCTTTTTGAAAGAAGATGGAAGACCAAGAGACACATGAAAACATTCTCAAAGTCACTAATTATCCGAGAGATGCAAATCAAAATGACAATGCGATACCATCTTATACCTGTCAGAATGGCAATCATCAACAAATCAACAAATGACAAGTGTTGGCAAGGATTTGAAGAAAAAGGAACCCTCATGCACTGCTGGTAGGAATGCAGACTGGTTCAGCCACTGTGGAGAATAGTATGGAGTTTCCTCAAAAAACTAAAAATGGAACTCCCATTTGACCCAGCAATCCCACTCTTAGGAATATATCCTAAGAAACTAGAAACACCAATCAGAAAGGATTTATGCACCCCAATGTTCATGGCAGCACAATTTACAATAGCTACAATTTGGAAACAGCCTAGGTGTCCATCAGCAGATGAGTGGATCAGAAAACCATGGTACATCTACACAATGGAATACTATGCTGCCATAAAAAAGAAGAAATTCTTACCATTTGCAGCAATCTGGATGGAACTGGAGAGCATTATGTTAAGTGAAATAAGCCAGTCAATGAAATAAAAATACCACATGATCTCACTCACTTATGAATAATAAAGAACATTATAAACTGATGATTAAAAAGATAGATACAGAGGCAGTAAAGCATCAAACAGACTGTCAAATTACAGCTGGAAGGTTAGGGAGAGATGGGGTAGATAAGAGATCAACCAAAGGATTTGTATGCATGCATATAAGCATAACCAATGGACACAAGACTCTGGGGGTTAGGGTATGCATGAGATTGGGGGGGTAATGGGAAGATATGAATACAAGTAATACATTAATAAAAAAATGTTAAAAAAAGAAAAGCAAATTATAGGATGACTAGAGGCCCGGTGCACAAAATTCGTGCACGGGGGTGTGTGTCCCTCAGCCCAGTCTGCACCTTCTCCAATCTGGGACCCCTCAAGGGATGTCCAACTGCCCAGTTAGACCCAATCCTACTGGGCATTGGACATCCCTCTCACAATCCAGGACTGCTGGCTTCCAACTGCTCACCTGCCTGCCTTCCTGATTGCCCCTAATTGCTGCCTGCCAGCCTGATCACCCCCTAACCACTCCCCAGCCAGCCTGTTTGCCCCTAACTGCCCTCCCCTGCAGGCCTGGTCACCCCTAACTGCCCTCCCCTGCAGACCTGGATCCTCCCCAACTGCCCTTCCCTGCAGGCCTGGTCCTTCCCAACTGCCCTCCCCTGCTGGCCATCTTGTGGTGACCATCTTGTATCCATATGGGGGGAGCCATCTTTGACCACATGGGGGCAGTCATCTTGTATACTGGAGTGACAGTCAATTTGCATATTACTATTTTATTAGATAGGATGTGTCACAAAGTGATTTTGGGGGTGGGAGAAGAGCACTGAGCAGCTTTAAATATAGTGGTCAGCCCCTCTGAGGGGGCATTTACGCTGAAACTGAGAAGGAGCACAGACATGGGAAACTGATTCAGGCAGCAGGAGCACTGCCTGTAATCTCCACAGAGGTGACATTCTGCTGGGTGTTCATGATGTGTCTAGTACTATATTCTATCTTGTGAAGTACATGTAATACCAAAACAGGGGGGAGGGAGATTTGGCTTAAAGGAAGTCATATCTCAGTTCATTAGAAGAAAGACATTCATAGCTGAGTTGCTCAAAGGTAGAATGAAATAGAAAGCTGATGGTGAGCTTTCTGCCACTGGAAATGTTCAAGCACAGGCTGAATAACAACCCATCAGGGATGTTATAATGAACAGCCTTACCACGAGACGGAAGCTGGACTCACTAGTTTTTGAGTATTCATTGTCCTTGCTTTCAACTAATTTACCATCCACTTGAGAGTAAAATATATGTACACATAAAACAGAGAACAACATACTATTGTAGAAATGTGCTATGAGGGCTATAGGAGTTTGGAGAAATGAGGGATTAATGTGCTCTAAAGTAATTTGGGGGTCTCTTACACCATTGGGGGATCCCTCCTCCTAGTCCCATCCTTGTGCCTCTGATTATTGCCCAGGACAGTCTGTCTATTCTAAATAGGCAACTAGCAGCTAACACTTACTGAACCTTTATTAATAAGATAGGCACTGGCCTAAGCACATTACATAACTTCAGTAATGGTCACAACCACTTACTGGGTAGGTGCTACTGTTACCCACATGTTAACAAATGAGCAAACTGAAGCACAGAGAGGTGAGGGGGCTTTCCCAAGGTAATATGACAGAAAGTGGCTATCTGAGGCACAAAGTTTGGTGTCATCTTCGTTTTTTGTAATGTTCAGACTGCTTCTTGCCTTTTCTCCATCAGTTCCATATCCTTCCTTCAAATTCTGGCTCAGAATTCATACCATTAGGGAATTCATTTTAAACTAGAGGCCCGGTGTACAAATTTGTGCATAGGTGAGGTTGGGCTGGCTGGGATGCAGGAGGTTGGCCAGCTGGCCAGCCCTGGTGGAACTCCTCGTGGTCGAGGGGACAGTTTGAATATTAGCCTTTTATTTTATAGGATGAGCCCCATCCTTCCTGCTAGCTTTACTCCTCCCCACTGCAATCTGGATGTACTATGAAAGCAATTAAATGTTGTACTGACTGCCTAACCCTGGATAAGCCACTTAATGAGACAACTCCCAGTATTATTTTTATTGGTCCACATCTTTTAAATTTCAGGTATTCAACATTTTTTGCATGCCTTTAATGTTCTTAGTACTGGAAGTATAGAAATGAGGTAGACTCAAGACTTGCCTTGAGTCAGGAGTGAGGTGAGCCCCAACCTAGCAGCTAGTGAGAAGACTGAACTCTGGTGGCCTCTCACTGGGGGGTCAAATCTAGGTGCCCTCTTCAATTTCTGGGATCAGGGATCTAAGTAATTTGGGTCAGGGGGGGACAGCAGGCACAGTCCCAAACCACCTCAAAGGGAATGACTTCAGGAAATTTCCAGTGCATCAAGAATATGCCAAGACTATTTATTTTTGTATTATTGTATTTGGGATATAAGTGCTAGAGTGAAAATAAGCCCCTAGTCAATCCTTCTCCCACCCCCCAATCCAAAAGCAGGGATATTGGTTTGGTTCAAATTGTGGCTTTTAAGCCAGAAGTAGGAACCTTCATTTCCTTTCCAGACTCAGCTCCTATCATGCTATTAAGAAACACTGACCTAAAATGGGTACTCTTGAGATAATGCCCCCATTTAGGTGATCCCCAACTATGGGACACTCCCCCATCTAGGACAGAGGCAGTTCTAAAGCACTTGCTGATCCAATGGGTTGAGACTAGTGCTGGCGCTTTCCCTGCCTGGCAGGGTAGGTTTGGGGGCCTGCCTCCTGGTCCAGTCCCACATGGCTCCATGTGACCTAATCCTTAGGGTCTGGTCTACATCCTGCCAGAATCTTTCCTGGATTCATCTCTAGTCACTTCAGACTGAATTTTATAGGAGCTTCCTCAGGTTCTTTCCTGAGGTAAGGAGGCAAAGAGAAAACTTGAACACCAGTCCCCCAACTCCTGATTTTTTTGTCTGTTGAACTCATCTTCCTGGTCCCAGTGCCATTGGTTACAAACAGGAAGCAGGGATGCCCAGAGAGGGGAAAGCAAAGTGTGACCTGTTCATCATCTGTCTGAGACCATCCCAGGTTGAAGTGAGGTCAGCACATCTATTCCCCTTAAGATGGTTGAGATTCACATTCTGCTGACTCCTACCATCTTACTTAGCCCATGACTCACCACCCAAGGAAAAGAATCATCATTTCCTGATTTTCCAATTCCCTTCCTGCCTCCTGGCTCTGAGGCAAGTCTCCCAAACATGTAACGTAAATTGACTCTGCTGTAGATGGCTTTCCAGGAAGACCCAGCTCTTCTACCTCCCATAGCCAATTGGCTGAACTTAGGTCCCAGTGCTAAAATGAGTCTCCTCTGTAACTCCAGAGCTTTGCCTTGCTCAAGAAAAATCAAGACTGTTTAAATTCCTATAGTACTTGGGTAGCAGATTAGTAAGAAAACAAACTCCCTTTGTGTCCTCCCTGAAGGTCCTTAAACTAGCCAAGGATATTGTGGTTGATGATCGGGTCCAGTTCCATGTGTTGAGTGCCTCTGAGCCCCAGCCTATTAGCCCCTTTGATGACCAAGCCTTGGGCTACCAGCTGATCCGCCAGACCATACAGTCTGTCTTCCCGGAAATCAACATTGTTGTTCCAGGTAATGACTTCATCAGCTGTGGCTGGAGGGAGGTGGGGGCTGGAACTGTTTTCTATCTAATGTTCACTCCCCTACCCCCACCCCAGCTGTTGAGCCTAAAAACAGCTGGCTGCTTCCCCTCCTGATGGGTCTCCACCCCCTTCCCTGGAGTGGAAGTGAGAAAGCAAACAGGAAAGGAGCAGAAACAATAAATTAGGTCAGGTCAAGCCTGGGTTCTTGGCTAACCTAGACCAGAGTGAATGGAGGAGAAGATCGGCCCAAAGTCCTCCTCTCCTGGAAGAGACATGGAAGCAGCCAAGTTTCCCCTAGTCTGATTCTGATCCATTTTAGAATACAGCTCAGCAGCAAAGCTCAGAATCAGAGAAGCCCAGCAACACTACCCAGCCTACACCATTGGCAATTACACCCTTCTCTCGAAGCCACAGTACCTTTGTGTACCTTCACTGTGTAGACAGTAGCTCTTGAATTTAAGAGTAGAAGAGGATCCCCCTAGGGAATTTACTAAAATGCAGATTACCTGGACCTATACCCAAAGATTTGAATTAACCAACTCTGGAGAGGAACCTGGAATCTGCATTTTAAGCAGATACACTAGGGGATTCTAACACCACCTAATGGCTGACCACAGTTTGAGAATCTCTGGTCTGTGGTGTGAAGAAGAAATGTTCTAATGTTCGGTTTCTTTATCTAGGTTTAATCATGGATCCCCTCAAACATTGTCTAAGCTCGTACTTAGGACCTACCCTTCTGCTAGGCATGAGCCCTTAAAGAGCTTACTGTGAAATTCTACATCCACAAACTCAGGCATGAAAAGAAAAGTAACCTTATTTTTTTTAATCAACTTAAATCTGACTGTAAGCTCCACTCTTCAAGATATTCAACCTCAGATGTTAATGAGGTCTCCAAGGACCCCACCATTTCCACCTTGAATCAGGCCCTCAAGGTTTTATATAGCAACACAGCATTGGAGTCCCTTGGCCAATGGTCATTGGTCCTTGTGGTTACCTCTGAGATATCCATTGTCCTAGCCACAAGGTCACTTCAGGTTGAAGATTTCCTCTGGTTCATTCCCTGTGGAGAGTAGGATCTTTGACTCTGAAGATACCAAGCAGCCATCCTCTCTGAGGTCTGCCACCTCCTTGGATTCCTGCCACAGAGCAGAATCCGGATCCCACTATCCAGGGACCCTGGTCCTCACCATTGCATAGTCTCCTCTCTTGGCCATCAAAGGCTCCCTACTGGGGCATCTGCCATAATCCCAGTGACAAAGTTAGGTTTTTGCAGAAATAAGATAGGCAGCAATCAACTGGCAGAAATTCCCAAACCAAGGAATTATAAAGGGCCTACTTACCCATCTGCAACCAAGAGTGAAAACAGAACAAAAGACAAGTTACCATTTCATTTCATCCCATCACATTTCAACTAATGCTCCAGGGGGTCTTTTCCCAGGAAAACTCTTATCAGAGCAAGTCCCAGCCCCAACTGGGGAACTGGTAAGCTGCTTCAGGAAAGTGGGATGCTGGAGAATATCCTGAGACTTTCCAAACCTCTCAGAAGACAGAGGATGAGAATAACAGGAAGTGATGTTCCACTTTAAGAAGATCGAATCTTACAGCAGTAAAGTTTCCCGAGAGTATTTCTTTTTTATCTAGGATGATACAGAGGAAAGTGGAGGCATTAAAGAAGTGATATTTCTGGATACCTACAGGGGTTGGCAAAAGTAGGTTTACAATTGTGAATACACGAAACACAGAAGTTATTCTTTTATTAGTATGTATTCTTGTGTTATATATTTTCCACACAAAGAACTAAAAACTTACTTTTTCTCACCTCTCTAGATATCTAAGCATACCTAGCTATGGTTATGAAATAAAGGTATTGGCCTCTATGGTGATCATAGAGAGAGGACACAGCTTTGGGGATATCTTACTAATGCCCAAGGGAAGATCTTCCATGTTTCTGGCTGAAATGGTGTTTCAGTGAGATTTTGACCATGGTTAGGCTAAGTGACAAATATTCATAGCTGCAGGCTCCCAGGATGGCCCAGGTTTTGCTCTGCAATGACCTAGGGAATCCTAATTTTTCAGCCAGCCCATCACCAACCTCTTCCTTGGCTTTGTTTTTCACATAAATCCACTTCCTCTTGATCTTCTCTTTCTAGGTACTTGTATTGCTCAGACAGACAGCCGACACTATACAAACCTCACCACTGGCATCTATAGGTTCAACCCCCTCTACGTGCAGCCTCGGGACTTCAGTAGGTGAGTGAGTAGAACAAGTTTGATACAACTGACCTGTCCCTTCCCCACTGCTTTCTCCTGAAAGTCCATAGAATGGGAGAGGGCCAGGGTTTGCACAAACTAAAATGGAGACATTGTAGAACCCAGCTGGCCAGCTTTCTTCATTGCCAGTCTTGCCACTCCCCAGAATGTGTGGGAATTGGTCACTGTTTTCCAGGGACCGAGATTTTTAAAAAGATGATTGAAGAGAACCTGGTGGAATTAGGACCCGTGAGTGCTATTTCCAGCTCTTCCTCCCTTTGGGAGCATGCTTTCCCTCTGAACCTCATTTTCTCCTCCAAAACGGGGAGATGGCAGAGTTCTTGATTACCACTCAATGAAATTGCAGACACATGAGATCAAAGATGTGTACCCGCTTTGAATTCTCAGAAGGAAACACACCATAAGAACTTAAGACAGGATCACCCATGTTAACTGCTGTGTGTGAATTACTGCTATGTGGGTTCTTCAGCGAATTTTACAACTGGGTGTGGGAGGATGATCTCCACGTATTTCTCTGCTTCTTGTCATATCCAACCCAATTTCCCCACAGTAAGTCAGTTGCCAACAGAATGAAGAACGGCTTTCATGGGTTTGTGTGGGTTTTTTTGGGGAGGGTGGGGTTTGATTTGTTTTTCATGAAGGGGCAAGTCATTATTCTTTATTCCCCTTCATCTTTGAAGTTATATGTGTGGTTTGTTTGTGAATTGTGTTGTTTTGTGTTGTGGAGAAGCAAGTTTCGGGCATGAGGCCTAAGAGTGATATTCCTAGGTAAAGAGCCCCATAAGTATGCTAGACAGTTACCCTCCCTAACCTCTTGTGCCCCTCGTAATGTGGGGGTGGGGATGGGAGTAGTGCTGGCTTCGAAAAAAACCTAGGTAGGGGCCCTGGCCTGAGAGAAAGAGAATGAGAAAGATCATTTCTCTTCAGAGGAAAAATTATCAAGTGAGTCCAGAGCTGGGGATGATGTTGAACTTCCCAAGGGTTTATTAGTTACCCCCACTGCGGTTTTCCATGGGCTCCTAGGAAACCTCACTTCCTGCAATGGCCTCTCCCACCTTGCCCACTTCCTACCCCAGAAGGTCAAATGCCACTGGTTTCAGGGAGTATGGGGTGGGGAGTGCTCCCCAATAATGTTTGTTTTTCAACTATGGACTCTCTCTTCCCCTGCAGCATACATGGAATCAACGAGAGAATCTCAGTCCAAGCCTATGAGACCCAGGTGAAATTCCTCTTTGAGTTTATCCAGAATGCTGACACGGAACAGAGGCCAGTTTCTCACCTGCACGAATTGTGAGGTCCCAGAGCAGCTGGATCAGGGGTGCCTGACCCTAGGCCAGGACTAACCCAAGGGAGAAAGCCAATGTGGATGAAACTTTGGTTCAAAATCACATTGTAGCCCTGGCTGGGTCACCCATTGGTTAGAGCATCACCCTGATACTCAAGACAATGGGTGTAATCCCTGGTCAGGAAACAACCAAGGAATGCATAAATAAGTCAAACAACAACTGAGTGTTTCTCTCTCTCCCACACCCCCGCTACTTCCTCCCTTTCTCTAAAATTAATCAATAACAAATAACTAAAATAAGTACAAGCATACACAGGCTCGCTCACACACTATAATACATCCCACCTGCCTTGCTCCCAAGAACAAGGTTGGGACAATCAGCAGGAATCTAGCTTCTCCCTTCCTCTTGCCATCGCCATCCCTCCACTGACCAGCACTTCCTGACTTTTTGTCCCTCTCTTAGAAGATGTCTGTCATATGTTGGTTACTTAACAGCTCCACACTCCAGGCCTGACTTACCAGATGCAGATTTGAAAAAGCGTAACCAGGTTTTATGTGCTGAGAGTGTTTAATTTAGGGCACTCTTGGAGACTGCGTTCTCTGTGGCTTATTTATTTCTTTTTGCTATAACTTCCTTTCCCATTCCTCCCTCCTCCATCCCCCCCAGCTCCCCTTCTTGGATTATTTTGCTGGCTCTTTGTCCTTTCTGGCCCCTGCATCTCTCCCTTTATCCTCCAATTTATTCTATATCTGGAGCAGAACTTAGGCAAATTATGATACCACCGTAATCACCACAACCACTGGTCAAATCAAGTGTTCTCCGCAGCATCAACAGAGGGAGGGGGCTTCGGAGGAACCCCAAACCTCCTGGTTCTGGAGCCTGGGGAAGAAAGTCTCTGTTCTTGGGTTTCTGCCAAGGGCTGCCTAGGCTTTGCTCCCTCCCCTGCCCTTTCCTGCCACCTGCTGCTGCTGCCCTACCTCAGGAAGCACGAGAGTGTGGAAACATTTCCCTGGCACATCCTATGGGCTGAGCTTCTCAGGAAGGGCACTCATAGTCCAACCTCTCAAGAGAAGTCCGGGACCAGCAGGGCGCTGGCCCCTGGCATCATGTCCTGGCTTAGACTTTTCAGGGGAAGTGGAGGACAGGGGGCAGGGGAAACTGGCTTGTGGGGGGCATGTGTGGTGCAAGCTGCCTTCCATTAGGGGATGGCAGAGCTGTCTTCTGGAATCCAACCCTGAGCACATTTAAATCTGCTCCGTAGCTGAGCTGCTGGGTGGGGGTTTTGGGGGCAGCATTTCTTGCCTCAAAGCTGGGAGCTGTGCTGTGCAGATCACACTGGCTGGGGTTGCAGAGCAAGACACAAAGGGAGCTGGGACTTGAGAGACACCCCCGCCCCCTCCTCTTTACCAGACAAGAACATTCCTGGGGTTTGACAGCAGTGGGCTCCTTTTTCCTCCTCACAACCCCTGATCCTCCTCCAGCCCCCAATTCCTCACCTCCCTCCTGTGGATGCAGCTGTTTCTTGGAGCTTAAGCTTAATGAAAAGTGTTAAAAACAGCGCTGGGATTATTAGAGCTTCTTTGCTACTCGCCCTGGTATTCACATTCCTTCCCTCACCCTCCCTTTTTCTGGCCAATTCAGTACTTATTCAGCCTTTGTTAGTGGGTGAGCTGAAGAACAAAAATAATCCTTCCCATTTGTCCAGAGCTGTACAGAGAGCTTTCATACACCTTATCTCATCCGAGCCTCACTAAAGCCCCGGGGAAAAGGTATCATTACGCCTTCATAGGAAGAAGGAATCGATTCTCAGAGAGGTTACATATCTGGCTGGGGGCTCCATATCTAACCCATGTCACCTGTCCCCAAACTCACTGTTACTCTGTGATCCTAAATTACTAATGGAACCTGCTTCCCCTCCATGATCTTGTTTAATCCTGACAACAACTCTAAGGTAGTATTACTCCTCTTTCACAAAGGAGACACCAGATGTTAAGTATTTGTCCAAGGTCATGCAGGTGTTAGGGGCGGAGTCTATCTGAATCCAAAGGCTATGCTGATAGCACTGAAAAGGAAACTGAGACTGAGAAGTCCTTTGCCCAAGATCACACCGTTCTTAAGAGGCAGCCCCAGAATTCAAATGCAGGTCCAAAATCCCCAAGTCCTTGTTTTTTGTTTGTTTTTTTTCCAGTTGCACCACAGTGTCTGCCCCAAGAACCTGTGGTGTGTGGCTCATTCATTTGGGTCCAGGGCATTCTCAAGGACAAAAGCTGTTCTGCTGTTGGATTTAATTATTAGCTCAAGCTGTCTGTGTTCCCCTGGCTGACTTTTCCCTCTGTCTGCCACCATTTCCTGCCACCCCTCCCCAACTTCTGGGTTCAGTTCCTCTCCCTTCTCTTGAGTTTGGGGACAGTCAGGTCTCTAATAATTTATGGGATAACTTGGAAAAGAATGAGCAGGGGACCCTATCCCCATCTGGTCTCATCACTCTCTTCCAGCATCAGAAAGGGTAGTCGTCTGAGCTCCTGGGTTGGGGAGGAAGGCCCCAGAGAGAAAACTGCTCCAATCCTGGGAGCACACAAACATTGTTGCCCTGTGGCCCCTGAAGGCTTTTCTGAAGAGAGTGGCTGAAAGTGCTGGTTGGGCCAGGATAACATGAGCCCTAAGACTCAGAGCGTGATGGCGAAAGGAACGTGGTCTTTCATCTGTCCCTGCCCCCATTCATCTGCTGCTCCCCAAATTCACCTTGGGTAGCTCTAGCAGATAATCACAGGTACACACTTCTTATACTTATTTCCTAAGGTTGGAAGGAAGATAAAATATAAGCAAAGAAAATGAGAAAGGAAAAGAGTAAAGTTTGGCTGGAGTCCTTTAATTTTGAACTTGGGTTGATAAAAACGTGGCCATTCTAGATATAGTATTGTTTTCTTCCAGAGCAGATAATAGAGACAGAGTCCCTAACAGAAGAGCTGAACCCTTCATCAATTTTTTGGAAAATTGAAATCTAATAAATATTTTATAAAACTATTTGCAATTTTACTGTTCAATGTCCATGTAGCTGTGAATAAAGAGGATAAGTATTATGTTTCATATATGTTATATCTAGACGCACAAATATAAAAATATAAGAATAATATAAATTATTTAGCACTACAAATGTCCCTCAGCTACCATGTACAACGTGAAAATACTGAACTAATTCATGAGTATCTCTAGAAATGGGAACTCAAAGAAGAGCAAGAAATGGGATGCCCAGCACTCCTGGGAAATATGGGTCATGCAGGACTCTATTGCAGTCATGGTGTCTGGGAGGAAAGATTTGACAAGTCAGTTTTCTTTTCTCTTAGCTAAGCACTTTGGTAACTCGGTTCCTCCCTCCACTCCAAGACCAGGTCTGTCTTCAAGGTCACAGCGACACAACCCACAAAACTTCAGAGTTCAGATGTTTTTTTTTTTTGTTGTTTGTTTTTTTCTGAAAACATAGGGCAAGATACATGGAGAAGTGAAATGTTTCTCTAGGGTAGTCTCAGGAGTATGTGTTTAAGATGACCAATTGTTCTGAGCCAGCACTGAGTGCTGAATCACAAGTAACAGAAACACCCCTGAGTTTTTAATAGGTTTAGTTCTTGTGTAAGACATGGTACTTTCTAACGCATGAAGCCCACGGCAGGGGATTCTCTTGCCCAGTTCTAAGAGAGAAGATCTTATTTTATATACCCCGTGGTGCCTGGTCCAGGAAGTCAGGAAGGCCTCAGAGATGTACACCTGAAACTAATATAATATTGAATGTCAACTGTAATTGAAAAACAAATTTTAAAATAAAATTTAAAAATAATATCTACCAAGTACAAGGCAGAAAAAAATTACAATAAAAAATATAGTGGAAAGAACATGAACTCTGAGTTCACATAGAATTGAGTACAATGCCAATCCCAGCAGAAATTTCATTTACCAAATGGGAATTATAACTTGAGTAGATGATAAGAATGGTTAAAATTTTATGTAATACCTGATATAAAGAAGGTTTTTAATAACTATTATTATCATTATTAAAATATAAAAGTCAAATATTTTCTTTGTATCTAACTTTTCCCTTAAAAGAACCTAAGTTTTTTCCTCTTACAAAGTTATGCCAAAATTAGCTGCCAATTACATAGTTCAAAACTGAGTCTTAAGTCCTATGTAGAAATACATTTGAATTGCTACTTTTAGCAGATTTCCCAAATATGACTTTTGTTATGCAGATTGCTTAGGATTCATTGTCTATGTTTTACCACATCCTATCACTTTTTTAAAAATATTCATGGAGGGAGGGTGAGGGAGAGAGAGATAGAAACATCAATGACGAGAGAATCATTGATTGGCTGCCTCCTGCAAGCCCCACACTGGGGATTGAACCCACAACCCAGGCATGTGCCCTGACTGGGAATCGAACGGCAACCTCCTGGTTCAGAGATCAACACTCCACCACTGAGCCACAGGCCGAGCTCCTATCACTTCTTTTTTTTTTTTTAAATATATTTTTATTGATTTTTTACAGAGAGGAAGGGAGAGGGATAGAAAGTCAGAAACATCGATGAGAGAAAGACATCGATCAGCCGCCTCCTGCACACCCCCTACTGGAGTTGTGCCTGCAAGCAAGGTACATGCCCACAACCAGAATCGAACCTGGGACCTTTCAGTCGGCAGGCCGACGCTCTATTCACTGAGCCAAACCAGTCTTGGCTCCTATCACTTCTTTATTATAAGTTCTCGGACAACTTCCCTGATAGGTCTATTCTCTTGGCACCAATATATTATATACACATTTTAAAATAAATAATTTTTTTTAAAGATTGAATAAGGCAAAGAATTGGGGAAGGGAGGCTGCCAGATGAAGGGAATAGAATGCTCAGAGACAATGAGCAAATGAGAGTGTGTTATCTTCAGGAAACTAGGAGACTTATTTGGGGCTTGGTCTTAAGGACAATTGGAAAGAATAGTTAAGAGGTTGTCTTTTCCTTCTTTTCTTCCATCTTTCTGTCTCATTCTTCCTTCTTTCTAACACTTATACAGTGATTACTATATGCCAGGCACTGTTCTAAATAATATATATAACTCATATAATAAACTCATTTAATTCTAATAATTACCCTACAAAGTAGGCTATTGCAATGAAACAGCTGAAAAATCAAGTCAGTGGATTTGGAGAAAGGTTGGCGGATTAAAACATTATTTAGGTTAGTAATGAGGGAAATACAAATCAAAACTATAAAATAACATCCACTAGGTTGGCCATGATTTTTTTTAAAAGGAAAATAACAAGTGTTGGAATGTAAAATAGTGCAGTTTCAGCAGAAATAGTTTTTCCCCTCAAAAAGCTGAACGTAGAATTATATCTCCTGGCAATTCATAGTAGAATTGAAACCAGTAAAGTTTGTAAACAAATGCTCATAGCAGCATTATTCACAGTTGACAAAAGGTGGAAACAAGGCAAATGTCCACGAGCAGATGAATGGATAAGCAAATGTGGTATATACATGCTATAGACTATTATTCAGCCATAAAAAGCAGTGACACCCTGATCCATGCTTCAACATGGATGAGCCTTGACACAAAAGAAGCCAGACACAAAAGGTCACATCTTGCATGGTTCCATTTGTATGAAATGTTTAGAATAGGACAATCCATAGAGACAGAAAGCAGACTAATGGTTGCCAGGAGCTAGGGAAAGGGAGGGACAGAGAATGACAGCCTAATGGTAAGAGGTTCCGAACCTTTGGGGGTGATGACAATGTCTTACAACAAAATAGAGGTGCTGGTTGTACAACACTGTGAATATACTAAATGCCAATAGATTGTATGCTTTTCAATGGTTAATTTCATGCTGTGTGAACTTTACTTCAATAAAAAAATTTAAGTTATTTAGGAGGTGGAGTCAATGGATCAGAATTGATGGCAATTGGTCACTAGTGATTGATGTTCAGTGGTCTGGTGGAGAAGTAGGGGAAGGAGTCAAATATGACTCCCAGGTGGCTGACTTGACTCCATTTGCTGAAATGGGGAAGACTAAAGAAGAAGCATATAGCTAGGAGATGATGACCTCCATTTCGCATATAACAAATTGGAAGTACTGAGATGGTTAAGTCTGGAGTCAGAAAAAAGTGTAAGACAAAGATATTTGGGTGTCATCAACCTAGCACCATAAGTTGACACTATGAGAGTGAATCAGACTCAATGTCTATGGGTCTGATCAAGGAAGAAGAACTACATTTGTAAGTTTAAATTAACAATGTTAAATAGATACATCTGGCCCAGCCTAAGTGGCTCAGTGGTTGAGCATTGACCTATAAACCAGGAGGTCATGGTTTGATTCCTGGTCAAGTCATGTGCCCGGGTTGTGGGCTTGATTCCCAGGAGGGTATGTGAAGGAGGCAGCTAATCAATAATTCTCTCTCATCATTGATGTTTCTGTCTCTTCCTCTCCCTTCCTCCCTGAAATCAATAAAAAATATATTTTTTAAAGATACATCTAATAAGGGTCTGTTATTCAAAACTTACAACCACTCTTAAACCTCAACAATAAGAAAATAATCCAATTTTGCCGAGACCGGTTTGGCTCAGTGGATAGAGCGTCGGACTGCAGACTGAGAGGTCCCGGGTTCGATTCCGGTCGGGGGCATGTACCTTGCTTGCGGGCACAACTCCAGTAGGGGGTGTGCAGGAGGCGACTGATCGATGTCTCTCTCTCATTGATGTTTCTGACTTTCTATACTTCTCCCTTCCTCTCTGTAAAAAATAAATAAAAATATATTAAGAAAATAATCCAATTTTAAAATGGGCCAAAGTCCTTAACAGACACCTTACCAAAAATATACAGATGACAAATAAGCATATGAAAAGATGTTCTACATCATATGCCATCAGGCAAATGCAAACTAAAACAATAATGTGATGCTCTTACAGACTTATTACAATGGCCAAAATCTGAAACACTGAAAACACCAAAATATAGAAAGGATGTAGAGCAACAGGAACATTTACACATTGCTGGTTGAAATGTAAAATAGTACAGCCACTACTAACAACTACACATACTTTAGAGCTCCTTGATATTTACCCAAAGGAATTGTAAACTGGCATCTACACATGAATAGCAGCCTTATTCAGAATTGCCAAAACTTGGAAGCAACAAAGATATCATTCAGTTGGTCAATAAAGTGGGAGACATCTAAGCAATGAATATTATTCAGCACTAAAAAGAAATGAGCTATCAAGTCATGAAAAGACACAAAGGAGTCTTAAATGTACATTGCTAAGTGAAAGAAGGAACTCTGAAAAGGCTACCATACTATATGATTCTAACTGTATGACAGCCCAGAAAAGACAAAACTATGGAGGCAATAAAAAGATCAGTGACTGTGGAGGAGAAGGATTATGAATAGGAGGACCTCAAAGGATTTTTAGGGCACTGAAAATACTTCTATGCCCTGACTGGTTTGGCTCAGTGTATAGAGCGTCAGCCTGAGGACTGAAGGGTCCCAGGTTCGATTCCGGTCAAGGGCATGTACCTTGGTTGCAGCACATTCCCGGTAGGCAGTGTGCAGAAGGCAACTGATGGATGTTTCTCTCTCATCGATGTTTCTAACTCTCTATCCCCCTCCCTTTCTCTCTGTAAAAAATTAATAAAATATATATAAAAAATACTTTTATGATCTTATAATGATAAATATGTATATCATTATACATTTGTCCAAACCTATACAAAGCACAATATCAAGAGTGAACCCTAAGGTAAATTATGGATGTTGGGTGATTACAATATGTCAATGTTGGTTCACCCTTGGTGAAAAATGTCACCACTCTGCTGAGTAATATTGACAATGGGGAGGCTATGCATGTATGGGGCAGGATAAATATGGGAAATCTCTGTATTATCCTTTCTGTATTATTCTCTTGATTTTTAAAAAGCATGTGTTTTTATTGATTTTTTTAGAGAGAGAGGAAAGGAGAGGGAGAGATTGAAACACTGATGACAGAGAAACATCACCATTGATCAGCTGCCTCCTGCACATCACTGCTGGGGATTGAGCCTGCAACCCCAGCATGTACCCTACCCAGAATTGAACTGGTGACCTCCTGGATCCTAGGTCGATGCTCAACCACTGAATCATACTGGCTGGGCCATCTTCTCAATTTTATTGTAAACCTGAAACTACACTAAAAAAATAGTCTTAAAAGTTAGTATGTGCCAACAAATATCACAGAAATATAAGATATTTTAAAAATTAATATACATTTAAAAATATGAAGTCTCTGTGCTCAAGGATCTTGTAATCTAATTGGGAAAACAAAACCAACACATAAAACAATAAGCGCATATACAATACATCTCAAGATGTGTAACATATTAGGTCAAAACTACCAATTCATCTTTCACCCTACACTTCTCTACATGCATCCAGCCACACGTTGAATCAGCTGCTGTTCCCTGAAGATGTCACATTCTCCCTTCCGTGCCTGCTATTTTGCTGTTTTATAGTCATTCCGCTGTTTTATGGCCACCCTAATGAGTGAGAAGTGGTACCCCATTGTGACTATGATTTGCACTTCTCTGATAACCAACCTAAATGACTTAATTTTGATCTGTTATATTACAACAGCATACTTTATAGGGTACAAATTGAGATAAAATGAGTTAATATATAAATCCACACAGAAAGATTGGGTTGGTCTAAGCATCCCTATGTCATTGAAGAGTTCCAGTGCCTTCCCAAAGTTGTGCTTCCTCCTATGACAAAAGGGATACATTGCCTAAGCGTCCCTAGAGGTTCCGACACACAGCCATGGTTGAGAACCACCAGGTTGAGATCCCGGAGTCATGCGGGGCACTAATTAAAACAGTAGGTTTTCTGGCCCAGCCCCAGATCTATGGAAACAGAATTTCCAGGAGAGAGGCCTGAAAATCTATATTCTAAAACAAGTACCCACAGGTGATTCCTATGACCAAGCCAGTTTAGGAAACCCTGAGCTATAGGGCATAATCAAAGGTCAGTAAACACAGGACAGTCTGAAACTCGATAATCTGGTTGCAAAACACAATTTTCTTGCAGCCTGGCTCAGGAAAGATAAGCTTACTCGTTTTTGGCTGACAACCCACTGCAGGGAGGCTACTTCTGAGACCAGCTCCCCACCAGAATCCAGGAATCCCTGGTGAGGTGTGGAGACTGTCCATCTGCCTCCCTTTGCCGTTAGAAGTGCCCTGACACTCTGTGAAATCTAGACTTCGGTATGGGTCCCAGAGATTCTGAGCTGCCCCTTCCATTAGTCGCTATTTGTGGCTCTTCCTTTGTGGTGAAATCATAATATTCCTACTAAGTGCAGGAAATGTTACAAACGCTATTTCACCACGAATTCTCACAGCATCTGTTGCTCAGAGACATAAGGAGCTTGTCCAGGGTCACACACCTTATACTGGAGATTCAAACTCAAATGATTGCAAAGCTGAGGAACCTTCCTTTCGGCCTCTCAAAAAGTTACTTCTCTACCTCCAGTTACAGTGCACCAGACTATTTTGCTTGCTGCTAAGCCTTCCTAGCCATACCCAGTAGTTTCAGAATTGGAGCTCCACAATACCTGGGACCATTCTGCCTAGAGCAGGAGTGGGAAACATCTGGCCTACAGGCAGTATAAGGCCTCTGAAATCATTTGATCTAGCTCTGCCCAGGCCTTAGGGGTGAGTTAATTAAGTATTTGACCATTTAAAGCAGGTTAATTTTTAAGTTGATAATTTTGTATGGCCCAAGAATGCTGTTATAAATATCCAAATGGTCCTTGGCAGAAAAAATGATTCCCCACCAGTGGCCTAGAGGGAGAGAATCCGGGGGCCTTTGGGAAAGGGGAGTCCCATTAGACAGAAGCAAAGGGGATGATGATAGCAACTAGCTCTGAGCACAGATGGCCACACTTTCCCATTCCACCCCCATCACTACATCCTCCTAGAACTGAATAAAACTGGAAGAGGATATCACCTCGGCACTGGGTAGCAGGAAAGAACTTGACCTCTGAGAGGGAGATAGCAGGGGAGGGGTTATAGCTAGGGGAAAAATGGGAGGGGGTACCCATCCCTAGCAGGAACAAAAGAAAAGTTTCCAGCCATATCAGGCTAGTCTCATGACTCTATCATGCTGGCTAAGAGAGCCAGAATTTACAGGGCTCTAGAAATTTATAATGTTTCAGGATGAATATCCAGTGTGTCCACAGGGAAGCCATTGGTGGACAGCAGCTGTCCCTGAAGGAAGGCCATGGGGCCTGGAAGACCTCAGGATGGAGGCTCATGAATTGTATGTTAGGAAAAGTGCCAAGCCAAGCGTGAAGAAGTCTGCCCCACGGAGGTGCTTCCCTCACAGGCTTCTCCACAGGCCCCTGGCAGCGATCAACACCTCTCCTTCCCCAAATCTCCCACCTCCACCAGTAATCTCACATTCTGATTGAAAACATTGTGCTCGTACACAAAATCCATTTTATGGCACGTCATCTAAACTGCTTCCCTCAGCTCATCCTAGATAGAAAAGTATGGAGCTACCACTAGCCTGGTTGTCTTCTGGAGGACCTGGATAGGGATTCTGTGAATTTCTTAACATGTTGCAAGTGAGAAATCTCTCTCCTACTGTAATGGGGGGTCAGCCAGAGACTTGTGACCTGACATGGTACCAGTTGTAGCTGAAGGAGGAAGAGAGGATAGTGACAGAAAAACACTGTAGAATGCAACAGGCCTGGGGAAAGACTTATTGGAAAAGAAGGGGCTGGCAGTGACTAATAGTCCTCCAGCTTCAGGATGGACATTACAGACCATGTGGAAGTTAAAATCAAATATGGTTAAAAAACAAAAATACTGGTTTTAGTAAAGTTTAAGTGTTAGTAAATCTACCAAATAATTTCCCAAAGTGCTCAATAATTCTGTTCCTAGGTATGTATCCTAACAGAATAACTCTGGAGAGTGGCGGATGGGGGGCAGGGGGTGGAGGCGCTCGGGGGGGCAGGTGTTTCTAAGGGGAAACGAGCTCTTTGGCTAACAAGCTTTAAGAGAAGGCATGTCTTAAGGTAGGAGAAGGGCCTACATGAACTTAGAAGTTATTGTCATACGAAGTTCCACTATGATGCTCACCCTCACTGTCTTCTTGACACCACAACCCCCGAAACCCCCACTGAGTCTCTCCTTCTGAAGCACCTGGCTGGCTTGCTACCTGCTATTTCTGCTTTTTCAGTAGGGAAGAGCTGGGTGTCTTTCCCTTCTCAAGGTCACAGCTGTCTGGGCTGAAAGGAAATCTACTCCCTCCACCCCCTTGGTGTTTGACCCTAGGGATCAGCACAACACATGGCAAACTACCTAGATTAGTCTCACCCATCTCATTCATTCCATGCATTTATTGAGGACTACTAAGTGTCAGAAGCTGGTAATACACTAGTGATAACAATAGACATAAAGCATAGTCTTGTCCCAGTGACCCTGAGGCTTCAGAAGACCCCAAAACTGAGGTATTCTATATTTATACACTTATAGAAATATTTGCAATACCTATAACCAACAAAGGACTCATATTTTAAATATATGAAGAACTCCTACAAAACAGTAAGACAGAAAACCTAAGAGAAAACTGACCACCAAAATGGATAAAGTACTTGAACAGATATCCAAGTATCAAATAAATATATAAAAAGATGTTTAACATCACTGGTTATTAGATAAATGGAATTTAAGCTACAATGAGATACCACTACACACCCACTGTAATGGCTACAATTTTTTTATTTTTTTTGCTTGACAATACAAAGTGTTGGTAAGGATGTGGAGCAATTGGAACTCTAAAATAGTACTGGCAGGAGTGTAAATTAACATGAGCACTTTGGAAAGTTTTTTGGTAGATTTACTAACACTTAAACATGTGCCTACTCTATTACCCAATAATTCTGTTCCTAGGTATGTATCATAACAGAAACATAAGCATACATAGACCAAGGGACACAAACAAAATTGTTATAGCAGCATCCTATATAATAAAAGCCTAGTATGCAAACTGTCCCCTCAGGCAGTCATTCAACCAGGAGACCCACTGGGAAACTGAGTTTGACTGCTTGCTATATCATGCACTGACCGCCATGGGGGGGAGGGTGCAGAACATGGTGGGCATCAGCAATGTGGCACTGGCAGAGGGTGGCAGTGGAGGTGCTGCTGGCCCTGATGGGCCCTAATGAGAGTGGGACCAGCAGGACTGCGTCGGGTGATGGAACAGGTGAAGGGGTGGCGCCAGGCCAAGGCAGGGTGCTTAGGTGGGGCTGCGGGGCTTCAAGGCTGGGAGTGCCATCTTGGGCCTGATCTTCGCAGGCCACCCCTAGGGAGCACTCCCCACCCCTTGCACGAATTCATGCACCAGGTCTCTTGTTATTCATAAGGATCCAAACTAGGGGCATCGCAAATGTCTGTCAATAGAATAACAGATGAATAAATTCTGGTATATTCACTTAATGACACAATATACAGCAATGAAAATTAATTAGCTAATGCTACCACAATGTTATGCATTAATTTTGCAAACATAATATCGAGTAAGAGAAGCCAGAAACAAAATAATACCAATTGAATGGTTTCATTTATATGAAGTTCAAAGGCACACAGAACTAATCTATGGTGTTAGATAGGGGTTGCCTTTGGGAAAGAGGGTGGAGTAGTGACTGGGAGGGGGTATGAGGAGGGCTTCTCGGGTGCCAATAAGATCTAATTCTTCATCTGGGAGGCGGTTATATGTGTACGTTCACTGTGTCATAATCTCTTGACCTGTATGTACACTAAGCTTTGTGCACTTTCCCATGTCTGGTGTACTTCAATTAATTCTTTTTAAAAAGAACCCTAACCAGTTTGGTTCAGTGGATAGAGCATCAGCACAAGGACTGATGAGTCTCAGGTTCGATTCTGGTCAAGGGCAAGTAGGCAACCAATCAATGTGTTTCTCTCACATCGACATTTCTTTTCTCTCTCTCTCTCTCTCTCTCTCTTTTTCTCAATACCAATGGTGAGGATTAACCAAAATAAATTTTAATTTTTTTTAATCCTTTAAAAAAAGAAAATGCAGGAGATGGAAACTGTTTTCAGTGGGAGGCGGGGAATGGAAGGTGGGAAAGGAATATGAGGGAAATCAAGATTACATAGAGGTGGCTGAGCTGTGGCACGATTTCAAGAGGGCATGTGGAGAGGACAGGAATGTTGCTAGCACCTGACTGAAAAATCTTCAGGTTCATCAGCCTTAATTCCGCACCAACCCTACACCCCCTATTCAAAAACAGATCCTTTGGGGTTAAAACCCAGTGTTTCCTACTTCTGTCTCCAGACTGAGAGACCCAGTGTTTGAAGTCAAAAGTGCGACCCTAAGACTAAGTCCTGTGAATACCGCACGCCACTGGTGCGAATGTCCCAGCAGCTAACCTGGAATAATCCCCAATACCGGAGTGGGAGGTTGTATGCGTTGTTATCCTTGTCCAAAGGAATTACCTGGTTGCTGTGTTCACTCTCGCGCTGGCTCTCCCACTTTCTTTCTGAAAGGGAAGCCAAAAGCGTCATAGCCAGCACTGTGCTCTCCTCCCCCAGGCACACCTCTACTCCAAACGCCATCCAGAGGTCTGAAGTCACGCCCCAGTGGCCCCTGAGCCACTTTCCGGGAGGAAAAGGGCAGGAAGGAACCGCTGGTCACAGGTTCCACTGACAAGAGGGGAAAACCCGAGGGTGGCGGTTCCTTTTCGGGGCAGGCCACACCCCCTGCACAAAAACATCCCAGAGAACTGGTACTGAATCTGCGTCCGAGAGGTGGAGGTGCCCCGGGGAGGAAGTGGCCAAAGGCTAGATGGAAACACCCCTCTTTGATCCCACAGGTGCGTCAGGGAAAGTTGGATTTCGTTCTGCCCGGGATGGAGACATCGTTCCCCACGCTGCCACCAGGACCAGAGGAAGCCGGCTCCACTCCGCCCGGATCCCAGGTGGTGCGTGTGTGACCCCAGCCGAGAGCCCGACCTCTTTGCCCGCCCATCCCCACCCCTTTCAAGGCCGGGACTTTATTAGGCCGGTGCCCTCCGGGCTGAGCCCTCGGCTTAGAAGGCGGGATCTGGCGGAAGCTCGCGGTGACCGGGCAGCCGGAGAGGAGCTGTGACCGAAAAGAAGGTAGGGACGGTCCTCTCCAAGGACGGAGCGCGCGAGCCCCACGGGAGTTTCCCTTCTTCCCGAAGGCCAAAGCCTCCGGGAAGCGCGCGGGTAGCAGAGCAGTCGCGCACTGGTGCGCACGCCTCTCGGGGGCGAGGGAGGCCCCGGGAGCGGTGGGCCGGCCGGAGGGCGATGGCACGGTGCGGCGATCGCCAGGCAGCGGGCACCCGGGCCCGTGGCCGAGGGGCGCAGGGACCCGCGCGAGCGCCGCGCGGCGGGGACCGCCCGCTCCGGGTTCCCGTCACCCGCGCCCGGGGTTCCCCGACGCCCCGCCTCCCCTCGCGCAGCGAAAGAAAGGGGCCGGGAGAGGCGGGGCCCGCCCCTCCTCCGTCCCTGATTGGTTGCCGTTGCTGTCCATCCAGGGTCTATTTTTGATGGAGTGGGGGGGCCACCCAGTCTGCCCCAGATCACGTTTGCCACTAGCAGCCAACCAGTCGGGCCCGAGTCCGCGGGCCAAAAGCGATTGGGGGCGAGTGAGCTCGGCCCCACAGTCCCCCGTACGGGTGCCCCCCGCCCGAGCCCGAGGAGGTATATCCTGCCCCACCGGCCACCTCCCCTCGTGGAAGCGGAGCAGCGGCCTCGCTGTAGCGCAGAGGCGAGATGTAGCGAGCCGGGGTTCGCGGCTGGACGCTCGCCTTGGCTGGGAGCGTGGGGGGAGCACGCCGGGGGCGAGGAGGGCTGCCGAGGAAGAGGAGTGATGAGAAGAGGGGGCACCCTGCACTCCCCGAGACCGCGGGCCCTTGCCACTCGCCAGGCGACCCTCTTCCCCCTAAGCGAGGACCAGGTCAGTCCCCTTGCGGGGTGGGGGCGGAGGGCGGGAGTCCTGGCTCGCAGCGCATTTGCTGAGTCTGAATCCGGGAGAGGAGAGGCGAGGGAGGACAGTCGTTTGCTTCTCCCCCTCCTTGGGTTTGGGGAGAGTAAAACGGGGCTTTTGTGTCCCCTTCTCAGGGCATCCAGGTTCCGTTTTGCTTCTTTCATCCCAGGGCCTTAGGCCTGTCGGAAGCCTCTTTACTGGAAGGAGTTTGGGACTGGCTTGCTTCTCTTCCTGCCAGTCTCCTTTCAGGTTAGGTGGCCTGCATGGAAGGCAGGACGAGGAAGGAGGGCCAAGTTTTAGCAGACTCAGAAAGTTTCCTGCCACAGGAGCAGTGGACTCCCTCCTGCTCAGAGGTTTTCTCTCCAGCGAGGGTCTTTGAAAGGACCACAGACTAGGTTACAGGAGCCTGGAAAAGGGAGTCCTGGCGACTTGAGTTGACAGAAAGAAAACAATAACCCCTGGACCAGTTATTGGAGTTGACCCACCCTTTCCCAAGCCGGAGTTGACTAATTGTGTGTGTGGAATACTTAAGGACCTATTCATCTTATCTCGGGAAATTCTCTTTAAAAATTATTTTTTACTTTGTAAAAGCGATTCTGGTGAAATGGAATAGGGTGGTATCAAAGCCTGGGGACTCCTTTAGGCAGAAAAAAAAAAAAAAAGTGGGATCATTACAGCCAGAGAAACATGGGAGCAAGTACGTTTTGGTTTATGCTGCTTTGTTTCTTGTTTTGCTTGGTTTTATTTCCTTTTCGTTGGTGCTTTTGTCTTTTTGTTTTTTAAGAACTCCACTATGTCCAGCTCTCAGCAACCCTGGGGAACAGGGCGAACCTAGAGAATTGAAATGTGTGCATAAAAACCAGTCACTTTACCCTCTTTCTCTTCAAACTGAGATAACTCCCTTGTCCCTATCTGACAAGCTAGGGGAGGGAAGCAGAGACAAGAGGCCTGGATCCAAGTCAGCGTCTGAGCTTTTTGTAACACTGTTGACTCTCAAGGGCAGGAGTGGGGAGGCCTCTGGCTCTTGGCCTCAGGCTGGCAGGCTTGCCTCATTGCCCAAAGTCCTCCTATTTTTTTTTCCTCAGGGGCTCGGGCGCTTGGGAGTCTGGGGACCTTCACTCAGTGGTCAGATTCTCCCTGTTTAGTAGCCCTGGGTGGCTGTCTTGTGATTGATTGTAAACAATCATGTTTTACAGTGGGGTGGCTGTGTGGCAGGGAGTCTGTGCCTGAATGTGTAAGTGACTCCGCTGGGAGACCACATGTAAATGATCCCGGGTTCTTCGTGAGCATTCAGGAAGGGACGTCCCACAGAACATCCCTGCCCACCCTGGTTACTGAGAAGGCCATGCAAGTTCTCCTGCACAGCGTCTTCCCGTCCCAGGCTGCTCACCACTGTGGGTGAGCCCCGAGGGGCGGTGGGTTGCTGACTGGGAGGATGGCGGGGATAGCGCCTGCTGGGCCTCCAGATGTGGCCGTGCAGGAATGGGTAACTTTAAAGGAAAGAACAAACTCTTTGACTTGTGCCTGCTTTTGTGCCTTCCAGGATGAGCTGCCCTTTGCTGTATCATAACATTCTCTTTTTCTTGTCTTCCTCTCACATAAGGTATTCCACACAGTTTCTCTTGACTTGAAGGACCGGAGATTCTGGGAGGTTCAAGGTCTTCCCAGGAAGGAAGGGAATCTCTGGAAGAAAGGGGAAAGACGACAGGCACTGCCCTGGGACCAGCAGAACCTGAGAAGCTGTGGGAAGCTTAAGGACACCAGCCAGAGGCGTGGGAAGAAGCCCCAGCCCCGGGCCCACGCTGCCTTCTGAAAGAACTGGACTCAAAACTACTTTTCATGAAAGAAGGGCCGCCTCAGAGGTTACCCCACATTCGGCTGGGCTCTTCCACTCTGGATGTCCCCGCTCGGAGGAACCTGCTGCTAAGAACCAAAGAAGATAAGAGGCCAGATTAATTTCCCCCCAGCCCAGCGCTGGACAACAGGAGTCAGGCATCTGCACCCCTAGTGGCTGGCTGTGGGGGCTGGTGAGGAGTTTCTGGTTCCCTCCAGCTCGCGGCTTCAGTGCTTGATGGGGCTGCCTGTTGGTCGATCAGTTTTTGCAGCACCTGGTAGGAGCGGAGAGCCGTGGGAAGAGGTCCTGCGGCACCCGAGCCTGGGTTCACCCCAAGACTAAGTTCTTTCCTGAGTTAGAGAGGGAGAGAGAAAGCGAAAAAGAAAAAGAGAAAAGTTTCCCCTTCCTGTTTTCCCTTCCCGTCATGTCCTCTAAGTTGGAGCTGAAGGACGTCCACCAGCTGAACGGGACTGGCCCTACTGCTTCACCCTGCTCTTCAGATGGCCCCGGGCGAGAGCCCTTGGCCGGGACCTCCGAGTTCCTGGGACCTGATGAGGCTGGGGTAGAGGTGGTGGTGATTGAGTCTCGGGCCAACGCCAAGGGGGTTCGGGAGGAGGACGCCCTGCTGGAGAACGGGAGCCAGAGCAATGAAAGTGACGACGTCAGCACAGACCGTGGCCCCGCACCCCCCTCCCCGCTCAAGGAGACCTCCTTTTCCATTGGGCTGCAAGTGCTCTTCCCCTTCCTCCTGGCAGGCTTCGGGACTGTGGCTGCGGGCATGGTGCTGGACATCGTACAGGTAGGACCTGGGAGGGCAGTTCTTGACCGTGAGTCCCGCAGTCACCTTTCCTCCTGAGAAACGGCCTCTTGGCGCTTTCTCTCCACCTCTCGTCAGTAGTAGCTGCTGCTTCCTAGAATACTGTTTCCCTTTGGATCATAGCCTCAGTTTCTTCTTGGTCTAGTTCCTATAGAAGCCTCGAGGAAGGCCAGTTGCCCCAGGGAAGTGGTCAGGGCAGTATTGCTTAACAGGAGCAGAATCGATTCCAGAGCTCAGACTTGGAAGAGGAGCCATAGAAATGGGCTGTTGCCTGGGCATTCCTGCTAAGCCCAGCTCAGTAGGAGACATTTCGATGTAGATTACGCTTTCTTTTTCCTTCCCTTGAGGCTTCAAGAATACCCATAGTAGAAACCTCAGTTTCTAGTCTTCTTTCCATCCCCCTGCTGGGCAGGAATTTGTCTGGCTGCCAAGAGGGTCTCAAATTAAAAGGGAAGGTTCTTAAAGGCATTTTGTGTTGCTTATCTGCCTGTAACCTTGGCAGGATCTTGGGGCATGGGGTTGGGCACATGCTGATTGTTGCATGGTTTGAGGGGGGTGGCATGATAAGACATAGAAGTGCTAATTCTGTGACATAAATGGGGTAAAATGTAACCAGGCTTGGGCAAATTGTATTTGCTCCTTACCTGTCTTCATGAACTTGCCTTGGACAAAGAACGCTCTTTTTGAGGCTATTGGGTAGAATTATGGGTAAGAATTGGTAGGTTCTGAAAGAGCCAGGGATATGCTATATTAGTGTATTGTGGGTTAGGACTTACCCCAAACCACCAGGGCCAAGTAAGTGATAGGTAATGTCTTCTTTCTAGATAAAAGTTTTTGAAGGGCACTAAGGCACACAGAGCTTTCTGAAGATGCCACATTTAATTAAGGCAATCATTAGAAAATATTGCTGCTGAGTACTGGGCTTTGTTCTACATATTCAGAGAAATACCAAATACTGAGGCCAAAGGAGATCTAGCCTTTGCTTTAAAAAAAATAATAATATATATATATATATATATGTGTGTGTGTGTGTGTGTGTGTGTGTGTGTGTGTGTGTGTGTTTTTATTTATTTCAGAGAGGAAGGGAGAGGGAGAGAGAGATAGAAACATCAATGATGAGAGAGAATCATCAATCAGCTGCCTCCTGCACACCCCCTACTAGGGATCAATCCCTTAACCTGAGCATGACTAAAATCAAACCCAGGACCCTTCAGTCCATAGGCCAACGCTCTATCCACTGAGCAAAACCAGCTAGGGCTGCTCTTTAGGCTCATCAGTGTCCATGACGGTGAAATCTCAGGAGGATATGGAGCTCAGCATCCCTCTCCCGTGCCAACCCAGCCCTACAAGTGCTGCCTGTGGTGACGCAGAGTCCTGCTGATGGGTCTCACCATGCTCTTGTCCAGGAAACGGAGGGTGATTGGTTCTGGGCGGTTCCTTCTTTGACTTGAGCCCTTCAGGAGAACCCTGCACCTTCGACGAGGATGTTGCTTATGTCATGCCGAAGTACCTTGTACTGCCTCCTCTCACCCCTAACCTGTTACCTTGAGAATTGTTCCTCATGCGGGTGAGGAAGCCAGCTTGGAGCTGGGCAGGTCAGCTTTGGATTCCCCCCTTCCCCTAGTGTAGTGAGAGTTGGGTAGCAGTTTCTCCACCTTTTCCATCCCTTTCCTGTGCCCTTGGTTCTCAATTTTTAGAGTTTTTGAGTTCCAATTTGGTATCTTCAAAAGGGTATAGAACCAGGGCCCAGCCCTAACTGATTTGACTCAGTGGAGAGAGTGTCAGCCTGGGAACTCAAAGGTCCCAGGTTCAGTTCCAGTCAAGGGCATCCCACATACCTTGGTTGCGGGCACATCCCCAGTAGAAGGTGTGCAGGAGGCAGCTGATCGATGTTTCTTTCTTATTGATGTTTCTAACTCTCCCTCTCCCTTCCTCTCTGTAAAAAAATCAATAAAACATATTTAAAAAAAAAAGAACCAGGGTTCGGTGATGAACTGGGAAAGGGTTGTCTTTATTTTCTGGATAATATTGATATGTGGAGAATTTGCTGGGCTCCTCCATAGGTGCCATAATCATCTCTGTTTTGTAGATAGGGACCTATGATTAGAGCAATTAGGTAACTTGTTCTTGATCATCTGACTCAGAGCCTGATCATTGACCTCTATGGCCTTCACCATGGTCATGATTCCCAGTTGATTTAAGAGTCTGGGAGGAGTCTGCTCTCTTTGTTTTCCCCTGAAAAACAGGGTGGACTGAAATTTGGAACAATTGGAGTTGTATTCAAAAATGAACGAGAACAAAAGTTCTTAGAGGGCCCCCCTGCCTTCCCATCCCACATACACTGAGAATTGTAGAGCTGGAAAAGGCATCTGACATCTTGCCCCACCCCCACCAACCCCCACAAGCCTGAGACATTGAGAGACCTAGGTAGGGAACCTCTGGAGCCTGCCCAACACACCCACAGAGGGCCGAATTTGTCCTTGGCGTGGCACCTAAGCTCGCTGCAGAATTAGGTCCAGTTGGTATGGATGACAATGGCTGGATTGTCCTAGTCGCCTTCCCCCAGCCTCCCTACCACAGCTGGGCTGGAGCAGGCCTGCAGAGAGCTGAAGATAACATGGGAGAGAGTGGGTGCAAAAAGAACAGGACATCAGACCACAGGGAGATTTTTAATCCGTATCCAGGGGAGCAGGAGGGGCAACTGACAGTTGCAGATTCCAGAAGAGCAGGGCGATGTCTAAGGATTCACACCTGCGTTTTCCTTTCACAAGCTAAGATAGCCGGCAGTGGGGCTGAGTCTGCGGGTTCCTAAAGACTGGGGCCATGTGGAGGAGGTGGCTGCAAAGTGTCCCCAGTGTCTCAGAGACCAAGTTGGTACAAATGTTTCCTGGGCCCAGAGCCCCCAACCCTTCCCCACTGCTGGAGAAGAACCAGTCTCTCCTGGAAGGCCCATTTCTGTCTCCTCTTATCTGCCCTCCTCTCTATTCACTGTGTACAGCCAGCTCTGCTGTGAGATGGGGGCTGGCACACTGGCTAAAAGTAGGAAAAGGATAAATGGAGTGCGATTTGCTCCAACTTCCCATCATGGCTGAATGTTCCTGCAGCATTTGGGAGGGAAACAGGACGGGGCCCAGTGTTGGAACTGAAGTGGATTGGGATGTAGGAACCTCCCTGCTGCACAGGCCTTGGGCCCCACCCCCTAGTTAGGTCCTGGCTGCTGCAGGGCACCTCACTCCCTTGTTCCGTTAGCCTTTTGAGGAATGGGGATGGCAGGAAGTGGTGTGCGCACCTTAACTGTGTTAAGACAGCTGGGACTCCTAGGTCCTTATTGTAACCTACTGCTCACTCACTGAGGATCCCAAGGAAAGTAGACCCCCTCCCCCAACCACCTCCTTCTCTGGATTCTCTACCGGCTGGGTATGTGGGATTCATCTACAAAGACGAAAGTGGATGGCAAGCATGGGCTTGGGTGAGTGGATTGGGAAAGAGGCATTCTCCTGTCTGGCCTGCTCCCATGGCGGTGAGCATTCCTGGGCATGACACTCAGTTCCATCTCTCTTGACCCACCTTTCTCACACTGTTTAGCTCTCTCCATCCTGGCATTGCCCTGAGGCCCTTCTTGGACAGCTAGAGGACACTTGTGGAGTTGTGTGTGTAGAGGAGAGGGTGGCTCAGACAGGTGAATACTGAGCTTAGTCCAAACTGATCAGCAAGGTCAACTCCAACCCTACTTCCTACAGCCCGGGCTTACAGCTTATATCTACCAATTTTAGTCTTAATGTCCTGATCCTGGGCTTCCTGGCTGTGACTTTCTTCTCCATTGCTACCTTCCAGCGGGGAAGAGGCTCAGGACAGAACACTCGAAGGCAGGCAGGGGGAGGTGAGGAGTGGTCCTTAAGGACAAAGAAAAAGTACTGGCAGGGCCACTGAGGTGATTGCTCTGAAGCAGGATTAGTTCTGAGTGTGAGGTAGGCAGTCTCATCCCTCACCCCCAGAATATCAGGGACAAGTGAGCCCATCTCTATAGGAAAGAACTGGAAAAGGAGCTGCATTTCTGAGAAGCAGTGAAATGTGTAGATGCCTCCACCACCCCCAATCCCACCCCCGCCGCAGTGGGGCCCAGCTTCCTGGAACACACCCTTCTCCATCCCCAGCAGAGCAGGAAGGCGTGGGTGAAGGTTTGGCTGAAGGCTGGGCCGTCAGGGCTGACGGGTTTGACTTCTCGGGCAGGCCCTCTCAGCCAGGATGAACAGGATGGGCCTGAAGTAGGTCCTGTCTGCCCTGCCACATACTATGGGCTCCTGACTACTTCCAGGCTGCCCCACATCCCCATCTCTTCCCAGAGCTCTGTGTGTGCGCGCCCTGAGCTGCGTCTTTGAGAGGGTTTTGTGGGTAAAGAAAGCAAGTGTGTAGGACTTGGGTGGTCTGACCAAAGGGCCAGCTTGGCTGCACCGGTCTGGACTCAGGTTGCGTGATGTACTGTATGCAGATTAGGGCACTTGTGTAGGGGCTGTTGTTATGGCTGCTTTCCTCCCTGCCTGCCTCTCTCTGTCTTAGCACTATTAAAACCCTACACCTTCGAGGTCCTTGTGTAATTTAAAGGAGAGAGGTAGAGAGAGGGGGAATGCTTATAATGGCTGCCAGTGGGGCTTAGCTGAGCTTCTTAAATGATTATAAAGACAAACAATATTTCTTTTTTTCTTAGACGATTATAAAGACAAAGACTATTCCTTAGGAATGGTTCAGAAACTATTACTTACATACATTCAGAGCATTCCTTTCCAGGCTCTCACTCGGCCTGTGTATATGCATTACATACGCCTCTTGGAGAACAGAGCTGGAGTGTGAAGCTGTGCTCAGAGAGGCCTTTTGAAAGCCCACAGTAGGCCACCCTCCTGAGGAGAGGGAAGCAGAGGGGAATTCTTCCCTTTCTGAATTGTTGTCCAGTTAGGTGAGGAAGGAGGAGGTGAGCAGAGCAAGGCTGGGCCTGCAGGGACCTGGAACCGCAGGTTATGCACAACATCCAAAAGTGACTGCCCCTGAGCTCATTCATCCCAGGCCCATGGGGCTCACTAGGGTTGCCCCTCTCTCAGGCCCTGGGGTGAGAAGGGATTCAAACCCTTCTGGGTGCAGGGAAGAGAGCTTCTGAGTGGGCTTCTTTAAAGAGAGTCCTAAGCCCTCAAGAGGCCAAGCTGAGAGCCCAGGTAAGGATAGACAAGCCCTAATGAGATGAGCCCTTCCCCAGGGTACTGGCAAAGCCATCCCTCCCCTGCCAACACACACACACACACACACACACTGGCGCACACGCGCGCCCAGCCAGCATGACTCAGTGGTTGAGTGTGAATCTATGAACCAAGAGATTGAAATTCAATTCCTCATCCGGGCATATACCTGGGTTGTGGGCTTGATCCCCAGTATGTGACATCAGGAGGCAGCCAATCGATGATTCTCTCTTATCATTGATGTTTCTCTCTCCCTTCCTGTAAAATCAATTAAAATATATGTTTTAGCCATAGCCTATTTGGCTCAGTGGATAGAACATCGGCCTGCAGACTGAAGGGTCCCAGTTTTGATTTCCGTCAAGGTTGCATATTCCAGGTTGCAGGCTTGATCCCCAGTAGGGAGGGTGCAGGAAGCAGCTGATCAATGATTCTCATCACTGATGTTTCTATCTCTCTCTCCCTCTCCATTCTTCTCTGAAATCAATAAAAATATTTTTTTAAAATATATATATATGTATGTGTGTGTGTGTGTGTGTGTGTGTGTGTGTGTGTGTGTTTTAAACACATACACACAATCTTGAGGAGAGTTTCTTGCCTTATAGGACCCCCAGAGTCCATCCTCACCTGGTCTCTAGTCTTGGCCCAGCCCTCTCTGATATCCTTGATCATTTTTTTGTTAATTGTGGCAAAAAACACATAGCATAAAGTTTATCATTTTAATCACTTTTGAATGCACAGGTCATTGGTATTAAGTCCATTCACATTGTTATGCTACCATCACCACCATCCATCTCCAGAACGTTTTCATCTTGCAAAACTCAAACTCTGGGCCCATAAACACCAGCTCCCCTTCTCTTCCTGCTCCCACCCACTGGTACCACCATCTTACTTTATATTTCTATGAATTTGACTTCTTTAGATACATACAGAAGGATTTGTCTTTTTGTGTCTGGTTTATTTTACTTAGTACAATGTCCTTAAGGTTCATCAATGTTGTAGCAGGTGACGTGATATATATCCTTTTTAAGGCCAGATAATATTCCATTGTATGTATATACCACATTTTATTTATCTACTCATCTACCAATGGCTTCCACTTTTTGGCTATTGTGACTAATGCTGCTACCAGCATGTGTGTACAGAAGTCTATTTGAGACCCTGCTTTCAACTCTTTGAGATATAAACCCAGCAGTGAGATTGCTGGATCATGTGATAAATTCTATTCTAATTGTTACGAGGAATCGCCATACTGTATTCCATAGTGATTGCACTATTTTACATTTCCACTAACAGATGTAAGTGTTCTAATTTCTCCACATCCTTGCTAACACTTGTTATTTTCTGAGGTTTTGGTGTTTTGTTTGTTTGTTTAATATATTTTTAAGGAAGAGGGAGAGAGAGATAGAAATATGAATGATGAGAATCATGGATTGGCTGCCTCCTGCAAGCCCCCCACTGGAGATCGAGCCCATAACCCAGACATGCGCCCTTGACTGGAATTGAACCTGGGACCTTTCAATTCTCTGGCCAACACTCTATCCACTGAGCCAAACCGGATAGGGCTGGTGTGTTTTTTAATAGTAACCATCCTAATCATTGTAGGTCCGATTTGCAATCTTGCTCATCCTTAACTGGCCCCTGAATTGTACATTTTATAGTCAGTAGCTTGAGGTCCTTGTAACTTGCCTAAAGTAACTTCCCCCTCTCCCCCTCCCCACCCCATCCCACAGGGCACCAGTCAATGTAGGGAGGATGTTGGAGAGACAGCGTGAGGCCCCTCCCCGGGGTGTCTCATAGAAGACCTAAGGCTGTTGGTCCAGGACATTACAGCACTTTGCCTCAACCTCTGTACTTCTGCCTGGTCACCTGCCTCCTTCTTCCTCCCCAAAGTTGAAGTCTTTCCATTCTCAAAACAAATAAAGGAACCCACATCGCTGCCAAGGCCAGGGAGGGAGCCGAAATCCCTGCCCTTTTCACAAGTCTTCAGTTTCAGTTGCCACTAAAGTAGCTTTCAGATAGCCAATCTTGACTCCTACTTTTTCCTCTCAGCACTAATGGGTGTAGTGCTCTCTGAACTTGTTTCCTCATTTAACCAAATGGGATTAAAAATAGCCCCTAGGTTGTTGATAGGATGAAATGGAAAATGCACGTAGGGCACTTGGCCTAGCATAGTCTGCGTGATAGATGTTCGCTGGAGGAACTGGGGGCAAGCCAGGGCTAACAGTGTCGGGCTAGAACCCTTGTCTCCTGACTCCCAGCTCAGTGTCTCCCTGCAGGGGTGCACTTGTGTCTCCTCGATGAGAGATTGGGGGAAATATGTAGGGTGAGAGAGTGCAGAGGCAAAATAAAAAGCTTCTTGCAGACCAGCATTTTGAGGTTTGGGGACCACAGTCTTTATTCAGACCCGGTCCAGAAGGAAAATTGCTATGGCTGAGGCCCAAAGCCCTTAGAGATAGAAACCAAACAAACCCTAATCTCCTCAGCCCCGTGAAGCCCAGCTCTCAACAGCTGAGACAACACTACCCAAGGCTGAGGCCACAGAGAAAACGGACTAAAGGCAGAGGGGTTGGGGATTGCGATTCGAGGGGGAATCTCAACGGAACTTGGGGTGTAAGCCACCTGGGGTGACTCAGCTGTGTGGCCCTTCGCCATTCTCTTCCCCCTGGCCCTGAAGAGAAGGCAGAGGAAGTAGAGCCAGGCTAGGGTCTCCTGACAGAGAAGCCTCTATATCTACATCCCCCCTGTCCTGGGGGGGGGGGGTTGGGGGGTTTGGGGGGGGGGCAACGCTGTGTTGTTTGGAGCACCATGGGCTTGGTTTGGTTCCAGGGTTCTTGGAGGAAAAGTGGCTGATGTGCTTATTCCCTGCTGATTCCACTTCCTCCTCAAGCCCCTGATTCCAGACTATCTGTTCAATCTTGAAGCCAGTCCCTTGGAGCACTGAAATTCCTGAGATCTGTTTTCACCTTGTAGCACTGGGAAGTCTTCCAGAAGGTGACAGAGGTCTTCATCCTGGTGCCTGCACTGCTGGGGCTGAAGGGGAACCTGGAAATGACCCTGGCATCGAGGCTGTCCACCGCAGTGAGTATCCTGGCCGGGAGGACTGGGGTATGCAGGACTCTGGGCAGCACAGAGCCAGACTGGGAGATCGCTACTGGACTCCTCAACAGCCCACGCCTGGAGTGTGGGGCTGGGGTGGGCAGGTGTAGGGAGATCCCAGGCTGGGTGTCCTGTTCCTGGCAGGGGCTCCCTGCTCGAGTGGTTCCCAGGCTCAGTTTCTGGATGTCTTAGCCATCCCTGGACTCTTGCCCCACCCCCTGTTTTGCAACCCGCCTTGTGACTGTTTGTGCAGCTTTGACAGGCAAGCATCATGCTGGTCCCTCCATCTGCACAGATGGGGGCCGCCTCTGATCTCCAGCCCTACTCTGCAGCTGGGCCGGAGCAGAGCCAGGCCTGCCCCGCCTCTCCCATCCCATTCCCTTTCCCCCTCAGCTTTGAAAGAATAGATGGGGAGGGGTGCTCATCACTCCCACCTCCCACAGCCCCTTAGATCAGCCATGACGGTTCAAAGGCTGAACCAGATATGGGGCCATAGGGTAGGAGGTGAGAGGCACTCAGACTCAGGAGGCAGGGAACCAGGTGGCAGAAATGTCCCTGCATGGCCACAAGTCTGGAGAAGGCAGCAGAGAGAAGTGGTAGCCAGCCTAGTCTGTCCCAACTTGCCCTCTTCCTGGCCTCCGGGCCTCCTGTGCCTCCTCACTCCTTCCCAAACACACTTGCGGCCACAGTCCTGCACCAGCAGCTAACCTTTTCTTTGTTAGGACAGCAAGCTGGCTCCAGAGCTGGGGGTCATCAGGCATTCTAACCTCTGTAGGAATGGGTTGTCCTGATGAGCAGGACAGAGGGTAGAATCTGGGGCGGGCAGGTGTAGGGAGCAGCTCTCCTGAGAGGAGGAGACGGCCTTAGAAGCCCCCTTCCGGCCACCGCCCAGCCACGGGAGCTCAAGGAGCTCCTTCCCTCTCACTCTAGCCCCCCGCTCCTGCTTCACTCTCCATGGGGTCATGTTCTAGTCCCAGAGTCCTAGGGCATATGCCTGCTTCCTGAGCCAGTTGGGTGCTAATGGTCTGAGCTGCAGGCCTTTTCCAGCCTGGAGTTCCAGCCCCCTGTCCTCCCTCTCCCAGGCCAACATCGGGCACATGGACACACCCAAGGAGCTCTGGCGGATGATCACTGGGAACATGGCCCTCATTCAGGTAAGACAGCAGGAACCAGAGGCGACTGGGCTGAGTGTCCTTCTTGGTCAGGGTTGAAAAGCTTCCTGAGTGAAGTTCCGGCATCCTGCCGAGCTGGCTTCTCCGAAAGCAGCTTTAGGAGGTAACCAGGTTTCCCAGGAAAGCAGCCAAGAAACTCAGTATCTCAGTGTCAGTTCTCGGCCCCCAGGGCTGCAGGGGCTCGTGTCCCCACAGATCAGACTCCGACACTGGAGTGCCGAAATGTCCTTGACCGCCCTTATTTCATGTCCCCTTGAGGCCCAAGCCTTGTCTCTGGGCTGAAGTCCTAGGCGCCATGGGACCTTTCCCCAATCCCCAGAGGAACACTCATTCCACCAGTAACATGCCCGGGCTCCTGCAGGGCGCTCTGCACAGTACTAGTGTCTGGTGTGAAACTAAATAAATAAAGACAGCATTCCCGCTTGGGAGGACTGGACAGTCCTGCCCCACCTACCTCCTGGGCTGCAGAGGACCAGGACAAGGTCTCAGCTAAGAAGCTCTCTGCTCCCAGTGCTCTCCAGTTACCTCTCCCCCCTCAGGTGCAGGCCACAGTGGTGGGCTTCCTGGCGTCCATTGCAGCTGTCGTCTTTGGCTGGATCCCTGACGGCCATTTCAGCATCCCGCATGCCTTTCTGCTGTGTGCCAGCAGTGTGGCCACAGCCTTCATTGCCTCCCTGGTACTAGGTAAGAAGGGAAGGGAAGGAGAGGAGGGTGCGAGGGGAAGGGATTAGGGAGAGCTCTAGGGGTATCAACTGGGTCTGGCACCTCCAGTCTCTTTTTTTGTTACTAGCACTTTACCTCTTCTTACCCTTCCTGTCTCCTCTCCTTCCTCCCCAGGTATGATCATGATTGGAGTCATCATTGGCTCTCGAAAGATTGGAATCAACCCAGACAATGTGGCTACTCCCATTGCTGCCAGTCTGGGCGACCTCATTACCTTAGCACTGCTTTCAGGCATCAGCTGGGGACTCTACCTGGAGCTGGGTGAGGCTGTGGCTTCCAAGGGTGTGAGCCTGGTGGAGTCCTGGGTGGGCTTGGGAGAGATGGTTAGTGTAGATGCAAATGTGTAAGCATTTCTTCTGTGTTTTTTATTTGATTGGAATACAGTTGTAATAACTCCCTACTTTAGAGAATTGAAGTTAAGTGTTTATCTCAGATTCGTGCAGACAGCAAGGGCAGGATAGGAAGTGTCAGAGAAATATGTATTTTCCTGCTGGATTATTGCTTCCCTTGGAGGAGGAGTAAGGTGTACAGGGTAAAGGAAGGGAACTGAAGGCTGGAATCTGCTTGCAACATGGAAAAGGAATGGAGGAGATAGTGATTTCTGGACATCAAAGCAAGAAGCCTAGAATCTGGTCTCTGCCCCTTATGAGTCCAGGGTTGGGGAAGCTTTCAACCTTGGTTTTCTCATCTACAAAAGGGAAAAGCTATCTCCTGGGCTTACAGTGAGAATCAAATGAGGAAATACATTTCCAGGCATTCAGTGTGGGGTTGCTGTTGATCTGTTGGGATATTTGCAGGTTCAGCCAGGAGGAGGCTGGGACAGTGCTCACCTCCTTCTGATCTCTGCTTCTCAGAAAACTGGAAATACATCTACCCCCTGGTGTGTGCCTTCTTCGTGGCCCTGCTTCCTGTCTGGGTGGTGCTGGCCCGGCGGAGCCCAGCCACAAGGGAGGTGCTGTACTCAGGCTGGGAGCCTGTCATCATTGCCATGGCCATCAGCAGGTACGCTCAGGCTGTGGGTGCGTACCCCCACCCTCTCAACCCTGCCACAGACTCCCGTTTAAGCCTGAAAAGAGGGAGCATGGCACAGACCCTGGAAATGCCTTCAATAGGGTGTCAGTCACATGTTCTTCAATTACAAATGACATAAACCATCTGAAAAGGGTTTCATTGAAAATTAGAATGCATTGGCTCAGGGAACTAAAAAGGCACAACTGGATTCAGAAGCAGAAATTATACCATCAGGGCCCCAGTATTCGCCATCTCTTAGCTCTGCTTTTCCCTGTGCTGGTCTGCAGTTCCGGGTTTATACTCATCTACTTGTACTAATTCGGTGGTAAGAGAGATTCTTTCTCTCAACAATTTCACAAAGTCCTGTTATAAAGTTTCATTGGGAAAAAAATAATAAATAAAATTTCATTGGCTCTCCTTCAGTCACATGATTATTCCTGAACCAATCACTATGGCCTTGGGAATGTGATGCTTTGATTGGATGAGTTTGGAGCCTAGGCATCATTGGAGTAATGTCATGTGAACCACAGCGACTAAGTTTGAGAGAGACCATCCCCTGAGGAAAGGGCAATAGATACTGAACAGGCAGAACAGCAGAGGTTCTCACAAGCAGATTGTCCTATGGATGGCGCCTCCAGCCAGCTTGGGAGGTGGGTGCCAGTTTGCTCAGGAAGCACTGTGACAGTCGAATGTTATGATCAGCAGCTGGTTCTGGCAAAAGAAGCAAGGACTGGGAGACCAGGGACTCCTGAGAGCCACCTTGCTTCCCTTTCTACCCACAGCCAGATGGGCCTGTCCCTCTTGTACCAGGCACTGGAACAGAACCCTTTAATGGCCTTTGTGTCATTTTGTTTTTGTGTCTTTGTAGTGTGGGAGGCCTCATCTTAGACAAGACTGTTTCAGACCCCAACTTTGCAGGGATGGCTGTCTTCACACCTGTGATTAACGGTGAGGTTTGGCCTCAGCTGCCAGGGGAAAGGAGAGGGCAGAAGAGGATTTTGGGGGGCTTTGCCTCAGTCAGGGTTGTAGAAGGCAAGAGAATCCAGCTCAGTTAGTTCAAGACTTGAATGAAGGGGCTTCTCCCAGAAGTGAGAACCGGGTAGGACCAACAAGAGATGTTGAGGCATCCAGAGATGAGCAGCAACAGGAAGCCCTAGTTTTCAAAGGACAAGAGGAGAAAATAGTGTGACAGAAGCCCTGTAGGGATAAGCCACAGCCATACAGCAGAGAGGGAGCAGGAAAGAAATACCTGGCCTCTGTTTCTCCTCCCTCCCTTTCTGATCACCTACTCGTGCCTCCTGTTGAACAAAACTAATTAGAAGCACCATCACGGAAGGTTGGGTGATTCAGTCTGTAGAGTCAGCTTCTCAAGGCTCGGAGCAAGGCCAAGGGGAGCAGGGAAAAGGTTGGGATGGGATGCCAAGGAGAGTGAGCATAGTCCCTGGCTACCAGATTCCAGAGCACAGAGCTCAGACCTGACACTTGACATTGGTTACTAGAACCATTGGGTGCCTGGGTCTGCTCGGAGCTTTAGAGAGGGCCTGAGGCAAGGGGGGCCTCGTCCCCTGGGCTGTGTGCGACAGCAGGTGCACACGCTGCGCTGCTGGAGAAGTCAGGCTCCCTGAGGCGACAGATCCGCCCCTATCCCTTCCTGCACACAGCCACATCTCCAGAGCGGGGGGATGGGAGGATTGGAAGACTCCTGGAATGGGGGTAGTGGGCTGTCTTCGTCTTTCTTCACAATGTCTCACTCTTCTCCTGGGGACTCGTCCCTCCCCCTTGTCTAAGGTCTTTTGTCTCTGCAGGTGTTGGGGGCAATCTGGTGGCCGTGCAGGCCAGCCGCATCTCCACCTTCCTCCACATGAACGGAATGCCAGGGGAGAACTCTGAGCAAGCCCCTCGCCGCTGCCCCAGTCCTTGTACCACCTTCTTCAGTCCTGGTAATGGCAGGCCCCCGCTTCCTGGGTCCACTCCAGCCCTGGAGGGAAGGGTCAGCAGTCAGTGAGCTTCACTTGGGAACCAGCTGGGCCCAGATACCAACTGTCATAGAGGGCACAGCCCGGGCAGGAAGCTCTCCTTTCCTGAGAACCCCTGGGGGCTGGGGACCACGGGGTGGAGAGGTAGAGGCAGTCAGCTGTCTGCTGCCCTGGAGTGTAGCATGGTACCTCCTGATTTTGAAAGACCTTCTGGGGCCAGGTTTTCTCCTCACCCCTTCTCTTCCTCGGTCCCAGATGTGAATTCTCGCTCCGCCCGGGTCCTCTTCCTTCTCGTGGTTCCAGGACACCTTGTCTTCCTCTACACCATCAGCTGTATGCAGGGAGGGCATACCACACTCACACTCATCTTCATCGTCTTCTACATGACAGCCGCACTGCTCCAGGTACCAACTGGCAGGGGCCCAGGGACCGGGCTACCCTGTAAGGGCGGGAGGGGAGGCGGAGGCTTGGCCCATCAGACACTCTGCACTTCTTTCTCTGGGACTGGACAGCAGATAGACACTGGACAGGGGCTTAGACGCACAGGCTGTAGTTCCAGCGGAGTCACGGACATGCTGTGTGACTTTGGACCAATGATAGAATGATCTCTGAGGCCAGTGATTGATGTGTTTGTAAATTGAGAGGAATGAACCAGGGGTGGTGGTTTTTGGCAGGTGGTTGTAGGGCGCTGAGCAGGTGCGCTCTGGCCACAGAGCTCCGTGTGGCTTTGCTTTGCATGCTGGGCTTCCTCAGGAGATTTCATATGAATAGAGGGCTTCCTGGCTTGAGAAACTGTTGAAACCACTGTGCTGGATCATCTGTAGGATCCTATCCAGCCTGGCCATTCTCTGACATTCTCCCTTGTTGTGTTGTTATGTTTTTCAATATTTTATTTAGAAATAATTATATATTCACAGGAAAGTGAAAAAAAATGTACAGAGAAATCCCATGTACTGTCCACCAGTCTCCCCCAGCGGGACCCTCTTACATAAGTATAGTACGATGTCAAAAGCAGGAAATCAAAACTGATACAATCCACAGAGCTTATTCAGGTTGCACTTGTTTTACATGCACTCATGTGTGTGGGAGGATGAAGGGTGCATGTGCACATGTGTGTATGTGCGTGTGTGTTTAATTTTATGCAGTGTTATCACATGTGTAGCTTCATGTAACCACCACCAAGTCAAGACACAGAACTGGTCCATCAGCACAGGGTTCCCTCATGCTGCCTCTTTGTAGCTACACTCACCCTAATTATTACATTTTAAACGTGTAGAGATTTGTTTTTGAATAGGTAATAACAGTCACATTACAGTTCAAACATTTTAAAGGTTCATAGTGAAATCTCTGTGAAGGGTCTTCTCTTCCTCCCAGGCCATCCAGGCTGTTTCAAATATATACAAGCAAACGTATCTATTTTTCTTACTTTCCTCTTCCTTTTACACACAGGTAACCCTGCTTTTTTCACATAACTATGTGTCTATCACAGAGATCATTCCACATCAACATGTAAAGAGAAGAGCACCCTGATATTTTACAGTTGCATTCTGTTCTTTTATAGAGATGCACCCTAATTTCATTTAACCACTCCCTATTGGCCGTCACTTATCCCTGTACCCCTGACCCCCACCTTGAGAAAGGCTTTGTGTGTGTTGGGACATCTTGGCATCAGATACAGTTTCCCCGAAGCAGCCACCCAGGTCACCACATTCCCTTGGGAATGTCTGAGGCTGGACTTTGGCCTGCATAAGCCTTAGCTCATTATCCATCTCTGCCCTGTTCTCCAGGCCTGTGGAGGGGCACAGACTGGCACTTATCCCCGAAAGGTTCTTCCTGATCCTTTGCTGCCTCCTGAGCCATGTGCCCCAGGGCCTGCTCGGGCTGGAATGTAGGGACAGCTGCTGCCATTCCCTTCTGGGCATGTCCTGAAGTCCTCCTGCCATGTTCTTTATTTGGGGCTCTGCTGAAAAGGGTGTGAAGTTATTGCTGGGGAGGAGCTGGCTCTTACCCAGGGTCAGGGCCAGGGCCACAGGAGTACAAGGCAGCTGTGCAGGGGAGGGGGACTGGGACAGATGCTAGAACTGTAAGCACTGGCCCCCTGGAGAGAAGACAGGAGAACAACCAAGTTTGCCTAAAAATAGGTATCAACTCTAGTTTCTTTATCCTGCAAGAGCCTCTGCTTCCCGCACCTGAGCCCCTTAGGGCAGAATTTACATACCACAGCATTTGCAAAGTACTGTCAAGAGTAAAACCTCCTACAAGACTCTGCTGGAGCCTTCCCGTTAGAGCCCATCTCATTCTCACCCGGGTGCAGTGATTTATGGGCCCCACATGTCGGGGAGGGTGCAGAGCACATAGAAGATGTGGGCCTGCCCATCACATCTAAATGCATTTCCAACTTAAACATGCGTGTGAATCTTGCTAAAATGCGGATTCTGATTTAGGAGATTTGGGGGTTGGGGGAAGGGGTGCTGAGACTGCATTCTAACAAGCTCCCAGCTGCTGTTGCTGCTGGTCCTGGGCCCACTAGCAAGGTTCTAATCTAGGTCCTTCTTCGTTGTGTGCAGTAATGGCAGGAATGTAAGGGCAGAGAAATTGGAGCAGCAGATAATCCAAAGTGTCTTTTGAATTGCTATGCACTCTCTGCTTTCTATTTAGCAGACTTGTTCGTGATTCTGTTTTGCTAAAAGTAACATTAAAACACATTTGCATTCTTTGAGCCCACAGCAGCAGAATGGGAAGGGTCAGGAGGAAGCCAGCCTGGGATAATCAGCTGTGACTCAGACGACTGTGCGGACAGCAGTCTCAGACACTGTTCTTATTCCACTCGGCTCCTGGGAGAAATCCCGCTATGAAAAGCCAGCTCCTGCGTTTGCCCCCTGCCAAGCTCCTCCTGGAGACGCCAGCATGGCGGGAATTAGAGTGACCCGAGAATAGGATGACCTAGAATTAGAGGCAAGAGGGCCGAATTCCTGGGGCAGGTAGGATTTCAGTCAGGGAGCAGAATTTAATGCTGATGTGGGTGACCCGGAGAGTAGAGCATCTTCCTTTGTAAAGGACTCACATTATGCCTGTCATTTATTCAAGGTGGTAACTGTGGGGTGGCGAACGAGAGGTCACCGTGTGGAGAGATAAACTGTCCCAGCGTAAGGACTGTGGAGAGCCTTGTGATGCAATGAATGGTCCAATCCAGTGGCCTTTGGCTCCCCCTGGAGAGAGGGAGGGCCCTAGACCGAATCCTTCTGTCTCCCCAGGTGCTGATTCTCCTGTACATCGCTGACTGGATGGTGCACTGGATGTGGGGCCGGGGCTTGGACCCCGACAACTTCTCCATCCCGTACTTGACAGCTCTGGGGGACCTGCTTGGCACTGGGCTCCTTGCACTCAGCTTCCATGTCCTCTGGCTCATTGGGGACCGAGACACGGACGTCGGGGACTAGCCTGGTCACTCAACCTTCTCCCCACCTCTGCACTTTCTTTGTGTTCCCCCACTCCACTCCACACTCCCACCTCTTTCTAGGACTTCACTTTGATACCGAATTCTCATTATTTTCAATGGGAATTTTTATACATTGAGCCAAGTTTGTACAGCAAAAATTCAGGCAGGACAGAGGGACCGAGGCAAGCAGTACAAGTAGATTTTTGAGACAATCACCAAGTGCAATTTCATGGTGGGAGCCTCCAGGTGAGCTGGATTGGGGCAGGGTTCTCGCCTGGGATCTGGGAGCATGTTTTGGCAAACTTAGCTTTGGCCCTAATAAGAAACCCTTTTGTGAGTTGGCTCTGGTGTTTTCCTTTTTCTTTTCTTTCTCTCCCCCCACCTCCCCTCTGTCTCTTTCTTTTTCTTCTGCTCTTTTTGGTTGAACAGAGGGATAAATATCCCTCCGTCCCTTCCCCTCACACACATATACACATTTTCTAGAAATGGACCAACTTCAAAGCAGGAGACACCTGCTCTTGGTTCCATATAATCCTAGCTCTATTCTCTGCCCTCTGGACCTGGGCCCTTCTCTCTCAGAGAAACTAAGGTGGACTGACTATTCAGATTGTGCACGTGCCCCTGGCCCAATGGCTGGTAAGCACCAGTGATCTTTTTGCAACCGATTGTCACATTCAGGAAGAAATGAGCAGTGGCCTGGTTTCCTTGTTGATTCATATTCACCCATAGGTTTGCCAAGATCTCTATCTTCTCTGGCCCAGAGGACCAATTCTTTCTGTTCAACCTCCATCTCTAATTGTCTCTAAACAATACCTTCCCCCAGAGTTGACCAGATTCGGTTCCAATATTAGGGACAGGGATGGGTACGTGGAGAATGGTTGGGAGGTGAAGGGTCTCGCTGCTGCTGTTTCTCCTGAGGACACATGGTCACGTGGCCATCTTAAGACTGTCATTTCATAAAATCCCTCATTCTGTCATGTTGTGGCAATCAGTTGTCCTCTCGCTTGGCTTCTGCCCACATTCACCATTCATTCATTTACTCGTTCAACAAGTACACAACCTCCCCACGAGGAGTGCTATTGCCGGCATGGTCTGAAACATCCATTGAGCAATATTGATTGAGTGCCTACTGTGTGTTAGGTGCTGTGCCAGGCACTGACTAGCCAGTGGGAAGGGAAATACAGCTTCAACCTAACCTCATTCCCCACCTAATTCCCCAGATAAAGGCCACAGGCTCTTTTGTTTCCAAGCTGTGTTTGCATCTGTATCACCACGCCAGGTTCTGCCTCTGGATCTCCCTCCCAGGTGCCACCTGTGTAAAATGCTGACCCCAGCTACAGCTCCCAGCCCCATGGCTCAACCAGTGTCTGTTTCTCTAAATGTCCCTTCCTCACCTTTCCTACCCTCCACCTGTCCTCACCAGCCACCCAAAAAAGGATTCAGAACTAGTAGACTAGACATCAACTAGCTGCTTCTACTTTTCTCTGCCTAAAACAAGGTTGGGAGGACACTGGAGTCTCTATCTTACCCATATGTTACTCTGAGCAGATCAGAACACACAAATCTGGGCGTTTTGGATGCAGGATTTTTCTAGCCTTCCTATCCACAGCCTTCCCAGAAACCCTTCCCTCTGTCACCTAAAGGACGGACCCACCTCCAGGGAAAGGCGAAGAAATGACCTTGTCTCTTACCAACATCATGCCTTATCCCGGAACTTGCCCTATACCTCCTGACTCTTCTCTCTCCCTCCATTCCCACCCTGGCCACCTAGTGGAGCTAGAACCTTAGAATTGGAAGGAATCATAGAGGTTGTCTCGTTGGAATTGCATCCAACAGAGTTCATTAACACCAGCCTGGGCTTGTCCCTGCTCCTCAGGCCTTGCATCTTGTCCCCCGTCTCCAAACACATTTGCACACACTCTTCTTGTACAGGCACCAAAACCAACTCCTCCGCCCCTGAAGCTGTGCCCTGTGCTCTCCAGGCACCGCTGCCCAGTCACTCACCCCTTCCTCATCTCGGCCAGGCTGCCCTGGAAGGCCCTGGAGCTTCTTCCTTTGTGCCCCCAGTCTTGAGTGTGTGAACAGAGGGAGGACTGTGGAGTGAGCCTGCACGAAAATGAAGTTGACTTTTATGGAAGATTCATTTATTTTCCCTGATTGCACAAACCGCATGTACTTTCGGCCTGGCTGCAAGGAGCGACATTGGTTTACTCTTGTATCCTTAAAAAGTTACAGAACTGTGTCTTAAGAGAATTATTTATAGTTACTATAACTGATTTGACAGATGTCAACATAACTGATAAATTATATTTGGTAAATAAAGAGGATGTTTATTTAGGTGGTTGGTTCCTGTGTGTCTCATCAAGAAGCAGCTTCAAAAGAAAAGACAAATAAAATAAGCTTCAGCTATTGTTTTGGGCCCCTCTGTTGTCCCACCTCCCTCAGATGTGGAAAGGGGCCAACGTGTGACAAGAAATGGAGCATCTTGCCCTGGCTGGTGTTGCTAAGGAGTTATAGCACCGGCCCACTCACCAAAGCTTCTATTGACCAGGCTTCTATTCCTGGTCTAGGGCTTGTATGTGAGTTGCAGATTCCATCCCCATCCCTAGATGGAGCACAGGCAGGAGGCAATGGATCGACATCGCTCACATGGATGTTTCTCCTCCTCCCTCTTCCACTCTTCCCAAAAATCAATTGAAAAATATCCTCGAGTGAGGATTTACAGAATAAGAAATATCTCTGAAATACAGAGATATGTGACAGAAAGCACACATCAGTCTTTGAGAAACAATCGGTGTGCAATGGCCTAGGGTTACAGTATTGTGCCAAGGGGTTCAGATTCCTTCCTGTAGAGGTACCACTTGGTTGGGTCAAAATAATAACTGTTACTTGTCGAATATTTACTATATGCCTTCATTGTAAGCCCTTAGAAAATTTACAATGGACTGCAAAGGGTTTGGAGTCAGGCCTTAGTTCAAATCCCAGTTCTCTTTGTGTTGTGTGCGCTTGGAAAGGTATTTGCCCTCTCTGAACTTTAGTATCCTCATCTGTACTAAAACCCATTTCCTCCGATTATTAGGAGACTTTATTGAAATAATAATACACATAAAATACTAAGAATGCCCAGCACAGTGCTAACCCGTTTGGCTCAGTGAATAGAGCATCGGCCTGCGGACTGAAGGGTCCCAGGTTTGATTCCAGTCAAGGACATGTACCTTGGTTGTGGGCACATTCCCAGTTGGGGGTGTGCAGGAGGCAGCTGATCAATGTTTCTCATTAATGTTTCTAACTATCCTTCCTTCCTCTATGTAAAAATATCGATAAAATATATATTTTTTAAAAGAATGCCCAGCACATAGTAAACCCAAAAATACTAGTCAATGGGAGGAGGCCAACGACTAGGCAATGTTGGCACAGTGGCCATCGGTGTAAATCAAAGGTGACTACGGGAGCCGGCAGGTGGAAGGACACTTAGCCAGATCTGGAGGATCAAGGAACTTGGAGGAAGCCTGGAAAACCAGGGGTTGGAAAGTGGGTAAAGGAAGAGCCATCTGTCGGGGAACAATAAGCAGGGAGTGAACCTGGTTTCTTGGGAAGCTACTGACAGTTCCACGTCACTGGAATTTGGAGGACAGAGGCGACGGCACCAGACCTTCTGAGCAGATACACATGTTTGTGACAGCAGAGTTGCCTTGAAGCTCCACCCAGGCTATTGGACTCCAAAGATTCTGCTGTAACCCTGGACCCAGGACGTGTCCCCACAGGATGTGGCACTATTATATATATATACTGAATGCTGAGCATTAGCCATCTCCATAATTAGCCTTTCCCCGCCAGCTTTATTGAAGAATAACTGACAAACAAAATTATAACATATTTAAAATGCATAAGGTGATGATTTGATATACATTGTGAAAGGATTCCCTCAATGAGTTTATTAACACATCCATTACTTCCCATATTTACTTCCTCTCCTTATTTTTGATGATAGCATGTAAGAAATTGGCATTTTATAACAAGTCTGAGCTCTAGTACTAACTCTTCAAAGCAGCAATATTAATAAGGCTATTAAGGATTAATGGAAAGAGGACAATTGCATGTTGGTTACTATTTGTATAATATTTTTATGTATATAATGTTTTAAGATACAGTATATTATACCGTATAGTATCTATAATAATAAAAGCAATAATATGCTAATTAAACCGGATGACCTTCCAGACGAAGCCATAGCAGCAGGGACCAAGTCCCTTGCATGAATTTTGTGCATCAGGCCTCTAGTACTTTTATGTGGTTTTGTGTGTTTGTTTGTTTATTTGTTTGTTTTTACAGAGAGAAAGAGACAGGGATAGAGAGTTAGAAACATCAATGAGAGAGAAACATAGATCAGCTGCCTCCTGCACACCTCCTACTAGGGATGTGCCCGCAACCAAGATACATGCCCTCTACCGGAATCGAACCTGGGACTTTTCAGTGTGCAGGAGGATTGTCTATCCACTGAGCCAAACCAGTTAGGGCAGGCCTCTAGTACTTTTAAATAATAGCCTCATTTACAACTTTAAAAGAAAAGTATCTCTAGTAATTGCAAAGTAGATATTATCACCATTTTATGAGGGAGATACTGAGGCTCAGAGGAGTTAAATGTCTTGCCCCAGGACCTATATTCACACTCAGGCTTCTCTCAGCCTGGGGCCTTCCCGCCATGCCTCAAGCCCAATAAACCAGCTGACCAAGTAGCCCTGTGTATGGAACACAAAAACACTCCTGGAATGATCAGAAATATGGTGCCTCTTACCTTAGTTTTGTTCATGAGACACCTTGAATTACGGCAAAGTGTTCATTGTCTACTAACATAGTATCTTCCAGGGGACATTTGAAAACATGCCTCCCCCATGCCTGCCGATCTCTCAGGATATTTTTGCAAAATAATTACAGGCAACACTGCCAGCCCTGCCATCAGCCGGCTGACAGTCTCCTCAAGTTTGCTGTCTTCTTCAGCTAAAATTCAGAAACTGAATAAAGCACAGGATAGTACTGTTTACTGCATGAAATTGTATTTTATTACATTGATTAAATATAAGCTCCCAGGCCCTAACCGGTTTGGCTCAGTGAATAGATCGTCAGCCTGCAGACTCAAGAGTCCCAGGTTCAATTTCAGTCAAGGGCATGTACCTTGGTTGAGGGCACATACCCAGTAAGGAGTGTGTAGGAGGCAGCTGATTGATGTTTCTCTCTCATCCATGTTTCTAACTCTCTATCTCTCTCCCTCTCTGCAAAAAAAAAATCAATAAAATATATTAAATAAATAAATAAATAAATAAATAAATAAATAAATAAAAGTTCCTAAGAAAATGTCTGCCTTGGATATTTTAAAAACTAAAAAACAAACAAACAAAACACACCTAAAACTAGGAAACAGAAATTCCAAAAAAAGTGAGGATAGTTTGGCCACCCGAAAAGAATTTTTAAACACCATTTCAAAGACTTTCTGGCTATATTCATGTTTAGTTCAATGTGAATAATTAATACTACCTAGCTATTGTTGATTTTTAAGCTAAATGAAAATAATCTATATTATAAAAACCCAGTGGCCCTAATGCTGTAACAACCAAAGGCCAGTCACCAGGAGGCTGAGTGTACGGCGAGGCATTTGTGGGTGGGGTCCCAGGTCTCATGCCATTTCCCATGGGTCTGGGTCTTGTGCAATTGCACACACTGGGTCACTAGTTCTAAAATAAGTTTAAATGTTATGTCATTCTCTGTGTGATATAAATTCCTTATTTTGAACATACTAGAACAAATTCCTTATTTTGACCATTATAGAAATTATTTTCTCTTTGTTCTTATCAAAGAAATGTTGAACAAGTAGATAGAGAACATTGCTTTAAAGGATCTCCAGATTGTGGCCTGCCTGGGACATCCACATATTCATCTGTCCTTGACTACCACAGACTGTCATATGCGAGACTTTCACATACATACCTAAGTTGTTGAGTACCTCAATTACTCAGAACCAAAGTATTTGGTATTTAGGTGTTACAAATCCATGAAAAGAGAAACTAAAGCTTTCAGAGAATAAATGACCTATCAGAATTGTCAAATATGGAATATTAACTAAGATCTCTCTATTGCCAGGCCAAAAAAAAAAAAATCATCCTTCCATACAGGTTCAGGAAGGTAGGGGAAGATGTTACCATTGCCTGAGGTATTTGGGGGAACCACTCCAGGGGATGCAGCTACTGATCCTTTTCCCTTATAACTGCCATGCTATGGAGGACAGACTATGTGTCACATTTGCCCCCCGCCTCCTCCCCCCAACCACCACCACCAACACACACACACACACACACACACACACACACACACTTCTATGTTCTCTCTTGCTTTGCTTAGCATCTAGGTTAGTTCCTTTCTGTATCAGAGTCAAAACTGTCAAACAAAGATAAAACCTCTGGGACCTCCCCAGGGCCTTGCTAGAATTCTCCTACTCCAACCAGACACAACTGCCAGGCTGCCTTCTCCAATCAAGACAGATTCTTTTTTTTAAGTTAATAAATAAAAATCCTGTTGTCCACTTTCAGAATGTGGAAACACAGAAAACACACTGAGGATGCTATACTCTTGTTCTTGGAAGTCTCCATAGTCTCTTCATGCAGCTTAATTTTTAAAATAACAATTAAGCACAAGCTTTAGAGGTAGACAGACATAGATTTGAATCCCAGCTCCCTCAGCTGGCGGCTGATTAGCCTCTTCTGATCCCCAATTGTCTCATCTGCAGAATGAGAGAACAATGCCTTCTCAGTGGGGCTGCTGGACTTGCAGAAGTTCAATACTTACTATTATTATTATTATTATTATTATTATTATTATTATTATTATTAATACTAGAGGCCCAGTGCACAGATTCATGCACTGGTGGGGTCCCTAGGCCTGGTCTGTGCCTTCTCACAATCTGGGAGCCCTCAGGGGTATCAGAGAGTCAGTTTCCGCCCAATCCCCACAGGCCAGGCTGAGGAAGCCAACAGGTGCATGAATCCGTGCACCAATCCTCCAGTATGCATATAAGATCTTTGGTTAAGCTTTTCTTGCCCTCCCCTCTTCTCCCTTCCCTCTGAGATTCATCAGTCTGTTCCATGTTTCCATGCCTGTACATTGAGCATCTGCCCCCTGATAGTCAGTGCACACCATAGCTACCAGTTGGGCAGTCACTTACACTTCTATATGTATAGATTATTAGTATTATATAATGTTGATTGAATTGGTAGGGGTGGCAAAATGAGAAGAGAAATACTCAGAATATACAGTTTTGTATGATGTGAAGGAGCTAGTGAATGAAGAACTGGCTAGACCTGGACCTACTTGGGTTTTACTCATTACTGACAAGGGTGCAGTTAAAGGCAGATAAAGCTGTGCAGAGAAAGACCAGCCAGCTTCACAGACAGGACTCCTTTGGGCGAGTGCACTGTGACCCAGAGCCTGGCCTCATCCTCAGAGCTCAGCAACTAAAATCACTTCAGGGAGCTGACCTGGACCCACGAACTCACAGAGGCCTGCAAGTCAGACCAGATGGCCCAACAGACATGCGTCCTGAGCTGTTCAGGAAGGCAGATGAGTAGATGGTACCTGAAGACTTGGGATCCTAACAGAGAAATTCATTTTATAACTTGAAAATAGGAGAGCATCAGTCGACTGCATGTGTCTCCATGATTCCCCATAAGACTCTGCTCTCTGCCAAACAGAACCCAAATGGATGGCTAGTAGTTTCATTCCTTCTTTAGATATGTTTCCACATCCAGTCCATCTAGATGTGGAACCTCTCATGACATGTCTATTAAGAGTTTAACTCTGAGAAGGTTAGGAAAACGTTGGCATTTCCAAGTTCTTGGGGGAGGAGAGTGTTATAACTAAGATGGCCTTTAGATACATCTTTGCATTCCTCACCTCTTACAAAGTTGAAAAGACATAGGAAATTGGAACAGACTCATCTGTGTTCAAAGGAGACACCTTCACTTTACAGATATGCCTTTCCCAGTGCCACATGAACTGTTGTTTTTGTGTGTGTGTGTTTTTTTGTGTGTGTGTGTTTTTAATATTTGTATTGATTTCAGAGAGGAAGGGAGAGAGATAGAAACATTAATGATGAGAGAGAATCATTGAAGGGCTGCCTCCTGCGTGCCTCACACTGGGGATCGGGTCACTCCCATCTCTCTCTCTCTCTCTCTCTCTCTCTCTCTCTCTCTCTCTCTCTTTCTCTCTCTCTCTTTCCTCTCCCACTCATACCTCCCTCCTGGGTATGTGCCCTGACCAGAAATCAAGCCATTACCTCCTGGTTCATAGGTCAACGCTTAACCACTGAGCCATACCAGCAAAGTTACACTCAATTTTTTAAATCAAAATTTTCCCTCTAGCTTCCACCCTTTTCCTGGTCCTTATTTAGGGTGGAAAGGAAGTTATCCATGAAAGGAGACAAATGTGGCAACAAAAGCAGTAAAAACTAGTTTGTTGCTTTCCCTATCAGGGGTGGGGAACCTTTTTTCTACCAAGGACCATTTGGATATTTATAACATCATTTGAGAGCCATACAAAATGAACAACTTAAAAATTAGCTGGCTATATTTGGTCAAACATGTAATTAATGCCTTGGCAGGGCCAACCAAATGATTTTGGGGTCCATACACAGTGGGCGGATGTTCCCCACCCCAAACTGTGGCTGCAGATGGCCCGAAGCTCAGAGCTAGTTTCTGACTCTTGGGCAGGAGCCTGCCAGCCTCTCTCTGTCTTTGGAGTGTTTCCTAGGGCACCTCGCTACTGAGTCTTCCAGCTGAACGCTTAGCTGGGTCACAAGCTTCTCACCAAATGGCTTCCTGTGCCCGAAACAATCACCAGAAAGTTGAGATTATTTAAATGAGCCCCATGGCCTCCCCCTTCTCTGGGTTCATCCTTCTCCATGCTGCCAAGACCACTTCCTGTGTCACTTCAGTCTCATTTCATGCTACAAAGCATTTTCTGCTCGGTTAGCAGACAGGGAGGACCCTCTGCAGATCATAGACGCTCTTTCTCTTCAATTTGAGGTCAAGCTCCCAAGTCCTTAGAAGATTGCTGGTGCTGGGTCACTCCTTTAGTAAATATTTATTGAATTCATACTGTAGGCATCACAAACAGCACATATACGGGTTGTGGGTTCAACCCCCAGCTCTGGTTAGGACATGTTAGGGAGGCAACCAATCGATGTGTCTCTCCCACATCTCTCTCTCTCTCTCTCTCTTTCTCTCTCTCTCCTTCCCCTCCTTCTCTCTCTCTCCCTCCCTCCCTACCCCACTCATCACTCCCCCCAACTCCCTCTAAAAATCAACGGGAAAAATATCCTCAGGTGAGGATTAAAAAAAAATTAATCCTACCCTCAAGGGCTACCCTCTGGTAACAGTCAGGTGCCTTTCTATTAGGGGTAAAAATAGAATATTGGGGACTAGGTATGGTTATGGAAAATATTAATCATGCTCTGTTAACCATGATTGCTTTGTGTTGGTTAAAGAAAGGATATTCTGACCTGGCTAGGAGTTGTATGCCCCAGAACATGGGAGTCAACGTTGGGACCATTCTCATTTAAGAACTGCCTATTATCATGGAAAGATGAACAACCTTGTTGCCCAAACAATGGAGTCCCACCTCAGCCTCCTACTTCCCCATGTAATCCTTGTCCTACTCTACATAAGCAGCTGGGTTATGGGGGGTGCTGCAGAGCAGATGTTTGTGGATGACCTGCTGCTCTCCCATGCTCCCAGCAATCCTATCTAATAAAAGAGCAATATGCAAATTGACTGTTACTCCAACACACAAGATGGCTGCCCCCATGTGGACACAAGATGGCAGCCACAAGATGAGCAGCTGTGGGTGATCAGGCCAGTAGGGGAAGATAGTTAAGGGTGACTGGGCCAGCAGAGGAGAGCAGTTGGGGGAACCCAGGCCTGCAGGGAAGGGCAGTTGGGGGTGACCAGGCCTGCAGGGGAGGGCAATTAGGGATAATCGGGTGGGCAGGGGAACAGGTAGGTGTCAATCAGGCTGGCAGGGGAGAAGTTAGGGGGTGATCAAGCTGGCAGGCAGAAGCAGTTAGAGGCAATCAAGCAGGCAGGCAGGTGAGCAATTGGATTGTGAGAGGGATGTCCGACTGACCATTAAATGGGCAGTTGAACATCCCTTGAGGGGTCCCAAATTGGAGAGGGTGCAGGCTGGGCTGAGGGACATGGCCCCCCACCATGCATGAATTTCATGCACTGGGCCTCTAGTATTGGAATAAACACTCATATATGATTCAACTCTGTCTCTGCTTAATTGGCTCAAGTAGTGACAGGCAGCAAAGGACCCATTGATTGTCCAGTTTCATTTCCCTCCCCTCTTTTATGTTCCCCAGGAGAATCACCTTTGCCTCTCTCCTAAGCTCCAAAGGCCTTTCTGTGTCTCCATAACTTGTTTCCTTGGCCCTGTGGTTGGCAAATTGAGGCTTGCGAGCCACATGTGGCTCTTTGGCCCCTTGAGTGTGGCTCTTCCATAAAATCCACTGCCTGGGTGAGACTATTTTGAAGAAGTGGCATTAGAAAAAGTTTAAGTTTAAAAAATTTGGCTCTCAAAAGAAATGTCAATTGTTGTACTGTTGATATTTGTTTGACCCTGTTGACTAATGAATTTACTGACCACTGCCTTAGCCCATTTTTTCTATGGCTCACTTTTACTACCTCTGGAACTTTCTAAATAAACTTTCTCTTATAATTTGTGTTAATGTAAAAACATTCAAACATGTAAAGAATTTTTGTGAGTTTACTTGAGCCAAACTGTGGACAATCGCCAGGAAGCAGAATCTCAACAGGTTGGGATACTGCTCCAGAAAATGGTGGTTTTTCACCTATTTTTATACATTGCAATCAAAGGAGGAGACATTGCCTGGCCATCATGGGTCAGTGGCTGAATGTCGACCTATGATCTAGGAGGTCACAGTTCAATTCCCAGTCAGGGCACATGCCCATGTTTTGGGCTGGATCCCCAGTGTGAGGCATGCAGGATGCAGCCAATCAATGATTCTCTCTCATCACTGATGTTTCTATCTCTCTTCCTCTCTGAAATAAATAAAAAAATATTTTTTTTAAAAAAAGGAAGGGACGCAGGTGGATTATATAGAATTCATTGATGATATATTAGAGAGGTGGGAGAAAGCAAAATGGGGAAACCTCTGGGATTGGATAAAGAGTAAAATGATAGACACATAACAGTCAACAATTAACATGATAACAAAAACAATGAAGGAATTTGTGGTCTCTGTCCTGGTGCCCAGGCATATTAGGTTTTGCCCCAAGTGGTTTGGAGAAAGGGAAGGTACAAGTTAATCAGACATTTCAAGGATATGTTATCATAGATGCAAAAAGACAAATAGGCTCAGTTAAGGTAGAGGCTGACCTTTTCAGTGAAGATACCAGCGTAGGAGGTAATTACCCACCATAACTGCTTTTAGTTAAGGTTTAATTTCAGACCATCCTTTGTGCTTACTTTAGGTCTCTGAGTTTGCAAGGCCGCCATGCAGGCCTCCCCTGAGCTTGTCAGGTTAGCATGTGGCCCCTTTCGTCTACATTTGAAACAAATAAAATAATAAAATGGTCAAACTTATAGAATCAGAGAGTGGAACAGTGGTTGCTAAGAGATGAGGGAGGGAGAAATAGGGAGTTCTTAATCAAGAGACATAAGTTTCAGTTAAGCAAGATGAATAAAGTAAGGAGAACTGTTGTATAACATTGTACTCTTATTGCACACTTTAAAATTTGCATCTTTCTGTATTATACCACACATTTTAAAGTTTATTAAGAATGTAGATCTTATGTTAAGTGTCTCCTACAATAAAATAATTTTGTAAAAATGCTTGAGGTCTGAAGTCTGAGTAGAGGAAAGAAATAATGAGAACAGAAATAGGGAAGCTGAGAAAAGCAGCTATTTTTTGTGGTGATATAGTTAGAGGCATTCCAAGTGGATGTTACCTTTATGGCAGTTGAACATAATTGATTGGCAATAAAGATATAAATAAAGTCAAGACTCCGAGAGATATTTGAGGCGAACTGCAACTTACTAAAAAAAGAGTTTAAAGGACAATCAGCTCAGGAACATAGAATTCAGCCTAAGGAAAACATACTTAGGGGGTGACGGGATGAGGAGAAACCATAGAGGAAAAAAGATAATCAGAAAAATAGAGGCAAATGAGAAAGAACTGTGTCACGAAGCCACATAAGAGACAAATTTAAAAGAATGGGCACCTAGCCAGTGTGGCTCAGTGGTTGAGCATCGACCATGAACCAGGAGTTCATGGCTCAATTCAGATCAGGCACATGCCCAGGTTTCAGGCTTTATCCCCAGGAGGTGTGCAAGAAGCAGCTGGTGGATGATTCTTTCTCATCATTGATGTTTCTGTCTCTCTCCCTCTTCCTTCTTCTCAACTATATGTTTCAATAAAAACATACTTTTAAAAAATATATTCAAATAAAAACATATTAAAAAAAGAAATTGGTCAACTATGTAAAAGCCAATGACAATTGAGAAAAGACCATTTATGAGGCCTGAGATATCCTGGAATATAAGTAGCCCAGCCTGACCTCCCCTACCTAGGTAACAAAATTTTGGGGCTAAATAAGTTGTGAACTATACTAATGTTCCTTCTTCATAGAACGTAAGTGGTGGCCTCTCTCTCAGGAAACCGGGGCAGGACTGTTTTCCCATGGCCCTGCTGCTTTCTCTAACACTCCTGAGAAAAGCATAGGAAAGGGGTTTATTTTGCTTTCCATGAAACTTGTTATCCCCTTAACTTAACTTACCAAAAAAGTTACAGGTTGAAAAACTAAAATTGTTTGCAAAACTATCATTTAATTATTATTTTTTAAAATATGTTTTTATTGATTTCAGAGAGGAAAGGAGAGAGAGATAGAAACATCAATGATGAGAGAGAATCATTGATCAGCTGCCTCCTGCACACCCTACACTGAGGATCAAGCCCACAACCCAGGCATGTACTTTTGGCTGGAATCAAACTCAGGATCCCTCCTTCTGCAGGCCAATCCTCTATCCACTGAGCCAAACCAGCTAGGGCTATAGTTTAATTATTATTATAATTAAAGCAACAGAGGCAACAAAAGGAGGACTCGAAGTGTACTCCAATTAGCTTCTAGCTCAAAGGATATACGATAGCGTAGGTAGACTAGGGATTGTGGAAGTGAGAATGATGAACTGCCTCTTGGTTTCTATCTTTTTTTAAAATACATTTTATTGATTTTTTTTTACAGAGAGGAAGGGAGAAGGATAGAGAGTTAGAAACATAAATGAGAAACATTGATCTGCCTCCTGCACACCCCCTCCTGGGGATATACCAGCAACCAAGGTACATGCCTTTGACCAGAATTGAACCAGGGACCCCTTCAGTCCGCAGGTTGACAGCTCTATCCACTGAGCCAAACCGGTTAAGGCGAGGTTTCTATCTATCTTTACTCTTCTGACTAATTAAATGTTCATAACTTACACTAACAGCATGGGTTTTTGTAAGGGTCAGTCTCTTGATCAAGTGTCCCTGAACTTGACCCATATGATATTGGGATCCTGAGGGAAATGTAGGAGTTGGCTTTCATCGTGTTCACAAGATCCTGGGTTTGTCTACCTAAGTGAAAGAACAGGAAATGGATTTCACTTGAGCTTTTATTAGTGGAAAATTTTATGAACTCTGTGGAATAATTTTTAATCTTTGCTGCGTAAAACCTCTGAAGATAATGAGAAACCTATCTGAGGACTGATTCAGGCAAATGAGATCACGTCAAACAAATCCCTCTTAAGAATCTTTTCTATTCCGGAATGATTTTTAAAATAACATTCCGAAAGTTGAAGAACTGAGTTCGCAAGCCTTGAAACGGTCTAAGTTTTAATAAACCAATACTGCGTAAACTACATTTCCCAGGAGGTCTCGCGGGTGTGTCTCCTCACTCCACTATTATTTTTAGGGCGAGATATGCTGGGAAATGTAGTTTTCCAAACAACCAGCACGTGACGCGTGCCGAGTAAACCAGGGGGACCGCGCCTGCTGAGTCCCGGGAGTAGAAGTGTGAGCCGCTCCTGCCTGAGAGTTTGGTTTGTTCAGTGGAGGGAGGGCTCCCATCTTCTGGCCCAACCCGGGAAGTGAGGTGGCCCGGCTTAGTCGCTCGCTGGAACCGCTCCGGGGAAGTCCCGGCGGGAGTGGCACCGCCTAGCTTCATTCCGTTTCTCGGCAGCGGGGCGGGCGGGGGAGAAGGTGCGATCGGCTGGGGGCTCGGAGGTCGCGCCCAGCGCCCGGCGCCCCGCGCTCCACCCGAGTTGCGGCCGCGCGGAGAGGAAGCGCGCAAAGGTTGAGTGTAGTTTCCCTTTTGGCTTTCTCGTCAGTGCAGCCCCAACAGGCGGCGGACGGAATGCCGAACCTCAGTATGAAGGGGGTCGGGAGCCTCAGAGGTTAAAACCAGCCATTTCCCCGGCTTCCCGCCTCCCCTAACACGTCCACCGCGCTCGCCATGGGCAGCCGCGATCACCTGTTCAAAGTGCTGGTGGTGGGGGACGCCGCGGTGGGCAAGACGTCCCTGGTGCAGAGATATTCCCAGGACAGCTTCAGCAAACACTACAAGTCCACGGTGGGAGGTAAGCCGTCGAGAGGGGCGGGGCGGGGCGGACCAGGGCCCGGACCGCGGACTCCAGCTGCGGCCTCCAGGGGGGTGGCAGCTGGGGATCTCGTGTCGTTGGGTCCTTCCTCGGGTCAAGAAGTAGGTGTCTGGGATCCTAGAGGGAATAACTGCTGGGTGTTTGCTTTGCATGCCTGTTGGGGTTTCCCCAGCCAGGTTTTCCTAACCTGAGCTGACTGCCTGGAAAGAAATGGGGCGAAGGTGTGAAGAGGAGACGTGGGGACGGGAAGGGGAGAAAAGGAGCAATTGCTGCGTCCGCCAGGGAGCTCTGCACTCAGGTCTCTTCCTGCCGGCAGCCGTCCGAGCGGTCATGGGCAGCAGAGGCAGCTGAGACCCCGTGGAGGGCCTGTGAGGGGTCAGCTGGGACTGCTGTCCTGTCTCTGATTCTGACGGGAGTTCCAGGCAGCTTTGAAGGAGCAGAAAGGATTTACCCTGGCCTAGCTGCATAAAACCTTTAGAGATAATGAAAAACCTATCTGAGGACTGATTCAGGCAAAAAGGGGGATGCCTGCGTGGGCGAGTCCGGAGGCCACACAATCACGTTTATCAGGGCAGATGAGATGTGCTTGTTGTCCATTGATGACTTAAAGAAGGCAACCTAGGAATTCTTCAAGGATCGGAAATATACCACTTCTTTGGCCTATTTTCCCACCCCTTTTTCTCTTACACTAGGTTAGTGAGGAAGAAAGAGAACACCTTAAGAGTTAATTCAGTTTTTTTTTTTTTCATTTCTTTCTAGGTGTGATCTTTGGACTGTTTTTTTCAGGAGTAGAAATGCCTTTTTGTTAAATAGAATGTGCTTAGCTGGGCGAGCTGGTGAAATGGGAGAGTAACAAACATTTATCTATCTCCATTAAAAATAATACACACGTTTTTGACACACACTTTTCCTCCTCCCCCTCCTCCACTGCTCCCGCTCCAGCCCTCATCCCCTCCCCTACACGCCGGATTCCACCTACCCGCACTCCCCTCCCCCTGCACATCTGGGGAGGAGGATGCGAAGGGACCCTGGGAAACACTGGCCCCTCCCCACTCACACACCCTCCCTCCCAGTGCCCCCTCTGGACGCCTGGGAAGGGGTTGAAGGGTGTGAATTTTCTCTCAAGTGGTTTGGGGACCTGGATCTTGGGCTGGAGAGGGTTCTGAGAAAGGAGGGAGAGTGGTGAGTGAGAGAGAAAAAAACGTTTTTTAAAGGAAAAAAAATGTATACCAATGTAAATTTTGCAGATGTGTGCTGGTATTCATTACGGAGTTTTAAAATGTTAACAAGCATTTACAATCATTTAAATATGTTTTTATTGATTTCAGAGAGAGGAGGAGAGGGATAGAAACATCACTGATGAGACAGAATTAGAAATTATCTTGGGCAGGAATGGGATACAGTGACAAAGTCCCAGAAGATTACTAGAAAGCATTTGGCTGCAATGAGAATCGTTGATCAGCTGCCTCCTGTGTGTCCCCTACTGGGGATCAAGCTAGACACCCAGACATGTGCCTTGACCTCCTGGCTAATGGGTGGACCCTTGACCAGTGATCCATACCTTCGGGGCTATGCGTTGTCTTCTTTCTAAGAATCCTCTGGGACTTTGTCACTCTATCCTGCCCACGATAATTCCTACAGCCTATGGAAGATGTAGAATTCCCCAGAGTGTTTTTATCATAATACAATTTGATTAGGAACCAAGAGTGAAATTGAATGTGAAAGGGGCAAAAGCCACCACACTAACTTAATTTCCCCTTTGCCCCCTATCATCCCTTCTCTGAGAAAACTCCCTATGTGTCCCAGAAACTGGTTAGCCTGAGATTAGTAATGGTCTTCATAATTATCCCCACCCTCCTAATTCCAGCATTGGAGACAAATAGTATCAAATAAATTGGTTTGACAAGACAGTAAAAGCTAAAGACTCCCTTCTGAGAGTCAGTATGAATGAGCTGTAATACCTGAGTGTGAGCTAATCTCAGTTTACCGAGGGCTTAAAAATTGAATGAATGAATGAATGAATGAATAGGAGTTGTGTATCCCTAGTGTTGAAACTACAGATTTGATCTGAGGTTTTCTGTGGATTGTTTAAAGGTAAATCTTATTCAACTACATTATACATATATTTGCAGTGGATTTCGCTCTGAAGGTTCTCCAATGGTCTGACTCCGAGATGGTGAGGCTGCAGCTGTGGGATATTGCAGGTAGGCTGGGAAGACTGAATAGGAACAAAGGGAGAAGTTTTCGGGTAACCAGCCAGCTGCCAGAGAAAAAGTGGGGCAGGAAAACGAGGAGTGTGTTCCCGAAGCTGGGATGATTGAGCTGCGCTGAGGATGTGTGAGCTGAATAGACACAGACCTTTTGTAGATGTTTCTGCAGATGTCTTGGCCTGTAAATGTAAAACAGTCTCTGTGTGGAGGGGCTGGCACGGTGGTGGATTGTCCAGGCCACAGCAGGGGGAGGGTGCTTTTTCCAGCTGATCTTGGTAAGAAACAAGATACTCGGGAAATAGAGACAATAATGATAGCTAACCCTTATTATGTGTCAAGCACTTTTCTAAACATTTTTTTTTTATCACTGATTCATTAATCCTGTCAATGGCCCTATGATAAAGCTACTGCTCTGCTTCTGTCTCCACTTTTCTGATGGGAAATATTTAGCCTCGAAAGCTTGACTTGTCCAAAGTCCCATAAATAGTAAATGACAGAGCAGACTTGGACGATCTGGGTACAGAATCTGGACTCAACCACCATGCATACAAAGGTAGAAAGGACAGGATGTAAGGCGGAGTGGGGAGGGCAGGGATTCTGGGACTGCTTCTCAGGATCACCCTCTAGGGACCTCTCCTCTCCTCCCAGGGCAGGAGCGCTTCACATCTATGACACGACTATACTATCGAGATGCCTCTGCGTGTGTTATTATGTTTGATGTTACCAATGCCACTACCTTCAGCAACAGCCAGAGATGGAAACAGGACCTGGACAGCAAGCTCACACTGCCCAATGGAGAGCCTGTTCCCTGCTTGCTCTTGGCCAATAAGGTACATGGTCAATCTAGGAAAATGGTTCCTGGCCTCGATGGGTGGTGAGAGGGCAAGCTATCTAAAATGCTCTTCCAGCACTAGTTGGTTTTGCTCAGTGAGTAGAGCATTGACCTGTAGACCAAAGGGTCCTGGGTTTGATTCCAGTCAAGGGCACATGTCAGGTTGTGAGCTCGGTCCCCAATGGGGGCGTGCAGGATGCAGCCAATCAATGATTCTTATCATTGATGTTTCTGTCTCTCCCTCTCTCTTCAACTCTGAAATCAATAAAAATATTTTAAAAAATAAAATAAAATGCTCTTCCATTCTTGTGATCCACTTTCCCTTCTCCAGTTGACAAAACTATCTCTACCTCCTTTCAAGGGATATTGAGGCTTGAATGTAGATTTTAGATGCTGCTGTTCTTCGCCATGGGTGGAAGGATTTTAAATCCACAGGTATCTGAGCTGTGTTCCTAATCCCAGGAAGTTTATGGTGTTGCCTTTTATTCATTCTCTTTGCCAGTGTGATCTGTCCCCTTGGGCAGTGAGCCGAGACCAGGTTGACCGTTTCAGTAAGGAGAACGGTTTCACGGGTTGGACAGAAACATCAGTCAAGGAGAACAAAAATGTTAATGAGGCCATGAGGTGAGTAGCTTATGGGCACACAGATGGACCCATCTTCTATTGTAGCTCGTTGTACCTTCTTTTTTTTTTAAATCAGGAGCATATTCTTTATTTATATTTATACTCTCAGGACCTTGAACAGTGCCTGACAAATAGCAAGTCTTAATAAATGTTTCTTGAACTGAATTCTATTTCTTGACAGCAAAGGTAATTCTGGGTTAATCTTCTGAAATACCAAACTGGAGATCTTACTCCATCTTTTGATCACTGAACCTCACAATGGTATTCTGCCAGGTATTTAGAAACGAAGTTTTATGTTCCAGAAACCTCAAGTACAAATCAACTAGACACTGAAATAACACAGATCAGGATTCAGCTTGCTTCTATGTTCCAAATAAAAGATAAGCTTTTCCTTTTCAGACAAATAAACCACATTAAATTGACTATGTTATGGTATCAATAACAAATGCCAGGTGGATGGCCAACAAGAAACATGTAGCTCTTGTTTAATCTACCCACTTTGCACAGATTTCTGATAAAATTAAATAGATTTAATAGATGTACCCTTATTCTGCTGCAGCCCATTGTACCTTTTTTCTTGTTTCTGAGCAAATAAGAACAGACTGGGCCACTTGAATGCCAGCTTCTGAAGGTCAGAGATGCTGTCCTCTCTCTTGAGATAACTGGGGACAAACCTGGCGGCTTTATTGAACACCATCTGGCATTAAGATAGACAGTGTCTGCTGTTTCTCCCTTTCTTCAATTCAGCTTTTCAGGCTTATTTTTTATTTGTTTTTTAGAGTCCTCATTGAAAAGATGATGAGCAATTCTAAAGAAGATATGTCTTTGTCCACCCAAGGGGACTACATCAACCTACAAGCCAAGCCTTCCTATAGTTGGGGCTGCTGCTAGTCATGTTATACCTGCTTTCTCTCCAGGTTCCAATTCCTTCCCTTTGGCTGCCCACCCAGCAGTTTTATTAAGTACATTTGAACTGTCTCCTGCTCACTGTCCAGTAAGGAGGGCCGTCATCACTAAGAAAAGACACCTGGAACCCATGTGCTTTTCTGCATTTCCTGAAACTTGGTCCTCACTTGCTGCTGACGCATGTGGTCCAGTTTAGTGCCTTCCCACTTGTCCCCTTTTTATTGAATTTATTGGGGTGACACTGGTTAACAAAATTATATAATATTATGTGCACAATTCTACAATACATATCTGTACCGTTAGTGCCTTTTTATAAGAAAGGTCATTTCATCACTCAATTTGTGATCTGGGATTTTGTGAGTAGGACTAGAAATCAGTGTCTGTGTTTTAAGGATCACAATTCTCAGCTGCTTTTGAGGTTATTTTTCCACCTGATGTATGTGAGATATCAATCTGGTATGACTTCCAATTGAGAAGAAAATGAGTCAAAGGTCATTTCCCTTATAGGTCATGACTTTCAGATACTTTCTTTCTTGGACTTTCAATTTAAAGATCTGATTCCGAGATGCAGTAAGAATGGGGCTCGATATCTTTGGGTTTGGGGCTACTGGAGGTGACCCAAAAGTCACTGTATTTTTTAAGTTTCTAAAGTCATAATTAGTTTTCTCTTGTCTTGGCTTCAAGAACAATCAAGCTTGCCCTGACTAGTGTAGCTCAGTTGGTTAGAGCATCATCTCCTGCATGGAAAGGTCGAAGGTTTGCCCTAATCAGTTTAGCTCAGTGGATAGAGCGTCGGTCTGCAGACTGAAGGGTCCAAGGTTCGATTTCCGGTCAAGGGCATGTACCTTGGTTGCAAGCACATCCCCAGTAAGGAGTATGCAGGAGGCAGCTGATCGATGTTTCTCTCTCATCGATGTTTCTAACTCTCTATCCCTCTCCCTTACTCTCTGTAGAATATCAATAAAATATATTTTAAAAAAAAAGAAAATGAAAGAAAGAAAGGTTGCGGGTTCAATTCCAGGTCAGGGCACATGCCTAGGTTTCAAATTCAGTTCCTGCTCAGGGTAGAAGCGGAGGCAACCAATTAATGTGATGTGTCCTTCCCATATAGATGTTTCTCTCTCTCTCTCCTCCTCCCCATCCTCCCTCTCCTTCTTCTTCTTAAAAAAAAAAAAGGTCAAGCTTTACAATTATCTATCTTGTGTGATGCCAGCATTTCTTTCTAAAAAGAAATTAGTGTGGTTTAGTTGTCTCCCTCCTTTCTGGGTTGATATTTTGATGCATAATGCTTTATGTGGTGCCCAGTTGTCTGATCCTCGAAGCTCTGGGAATCTGAATGGAAGAAGAGAGAGAGGTTAATAGAACAAAACCCTGTGAGCAACTTGCTTATGAGCAATCTGAGTGGCTAGCACTTAACAGCCACAGGAAACAAATATTATGTTCATAATGACAGAAAATCATTAGCTAATTTAAGTGCTAAATCAGGGAGAGTTTTTAGTATCAAATAGCTTCCTAAGCAGTATAATTTGTTAAATTCTCACAGAATAGTGATTTATAATCTACCCAGAATTATGACTATTCTTAGTGAACCCAGAGGCTTACAGTTCTTTGAGAGACACTTATTTAAATGTATCCTAAGTCAGTGGTTCCCAAGTCTGACTGGTCAGATCTAACTTATATGTGGAATTGAATGAACAAAATAAACTGACCAACAAGATAGATCCAGAGATATCGAACAGACTGCCAGATCCATTATAACTTTTGCACAATGTTTGGAGACCTTGGAGATCTCTTGTGTTACCCTTTTCAAGTAGGGTTTTTATTACAATGATTCTGAAGGTAATAGTGGATTAACAAATTCTTTTTATTTGAGAATAACATTGATTTGTATCTACTCGTTTCAACCCCAGCAATATCCAATAAGTGGGAAATAAGTCCTATATTCATGATAGTTATTGGCCTTTAATGTGAGTTTGTTAAAATGTTAGTCTATCCCACCCTAGCCCGTTTGGCTCAATGGATTCTGTCAGGTTCGATTCTGGTCAAGGGCATGTATGTGTGTGGGAGGCAACCAATCAATGTGTCTCTCTCACATGGATGTTTCTCTTTGTCTCTCCCTCTCCCTTCCACTCTAAAAATCAATAGAAAAATACCCTCTGATAATCCTCCAGTAAGGATTAACAAAACAAAACAAAAAGTTAAGTCTATGCTGATTAGTCAAGAATATTGTGGGCGTAGAGACTTTATTTTTTAAATACCTTCTTTAAAAATGAATGTAAATGTTTTTCCGTTTATCTGTTAATGGTACCAGTCACCTAATACCAATTCAGTAATTGATGTAACATCCCAAATACTGCTCAGAAATGGGATCATCTTAAAAAATAGAATATCCTTTCTTTTCTGACTCAGGATCTACCTGCCTTTTCAAGCATTGCTAGAAGCTGGTTTGCCAGCCCTATGGATTTTTCTCTCCTAATTGGTGAAAATTATAGGCCTGAAATTAAAGAAGAAGTTGAAATATAACTAATTTCTCTCTATGTCCCTATCCATAAAGAAAAGGGAAAAAGATTAAGGAAGAAGAAAATACTTACTTGACTTGAAATATGATTATACTAAAAATAATTAGATCTTATCATTTGGATGCCACCTCTCAGGTAAAATTGTTTGAAACATGGATACTACTGTAGCGCTTCCCTAGAGAAGTTTCTGAATTTGAGACAAGATGTCCCTCCAACCACAGCTGCTCTATGGCCCAAAAGAAAACAAGTATTCCCTGCAGTATGTCCTAGGAGACCCAAGGAAGGACTGAAAATTGCGCTGTGGGGTTGTGACTGCCATGGCTTTCAACTCTGGGCAAGAGAGCTAAATGACCAACTAAGCAGAGAATAAGAGACCACAGGTCAAGAAAGGCCCCTCAGCAGGAAGGGAGGTTTGCTCTTTTGTTACTACTAGTGAGCCAAAATTACTCCCAGAGATTTCCCTAGTTCTCTTGCCAAAATATGTTGGGGTTTCTCATTATTTCCAGATTTATCTCTTTCCTTCCTTCCTTCCTTCCTTCCTTCCTTCCTTCCTTCCTTCCTCTTTCCTTCCTTCCTTCTTAAACATTTTATTGATTTTTTACAGAGAGGAAGGGAGAGGGAGAGAGAGTCAAAAACATCAATGAGAGAAACATCAATCAGCTGCCTCCTGCACAAGCCCTACTGGGGATGTGCCCGCAACCAAGGTACATGCCCTTGACTAGGATCGAACCTGGGACTCTTGAGTCCGAAGGCCACGCTCTATCCACTGAGCCAAACCGGTTAGAGCTAACTCTTTTCTTTATGTGGTCTGTCTTCTGTCCTCAAGACAGTGCCCCATCTTACAGGAGGCTTTCCTACCCTTCTGTAGGCAGTGGCCTGCTTTTGACATGATCTAAGGCCATGGTTAAAAGATGTAAAAATCTCCATGGTATTCGGTAAACTCCATTCACCAGATTGCCCAAAGAAGTTTCCCCTCCACCCGTTTTGGTTTACTAGGTGTAGGAAGAATCCTCAGCTGTATAAGTGACTCATTTATTACAGCCAAACAATCCCCAAAGCTGCAAGTTGGATTAGGTAGGAAACCAGTAGGAAGAGATGTGTTCTGAAGAACTATACATATATTTTCAATTCCACCATAAATACCAAAGATTTAAAAATATATCCACCTTATGACTTTCATTGTTATTAGAAAAACCCTACCTTCCCTTTGGCTTTCAAGCATAATCTGAATTCTCTCAAATTATATCTGCAGAGTTTCAGTGAAATTATAGTATTGCTCTATATCAGAGAAAGAGACTATTAGGAGAATGTACACTGAGTGGACAGATTATTATGGGTTCAGCGATCATAACACATTGAGTAGCCAGATTATTATGATCTCTGAACCCATAATAATCTGCCCAGTGTACTTACGTATAAGGGAAAGCTTGCAAATCTTGATATGTCAAGGGACCAGGAGATAGTGGCCCCCAACCTCTGGCTAATAAGTCCTCTGCTTTCTAACTACCCACAATGCAGTGGAAAAACCTTATTTTAAAATCCCAACTCTGTGGTCAGTCTACACTGAGTGGCCAGATTATTATGCGTTCAGAGATCATAATAATCTGGCCACTCAGTGTATATTTAAAGTAATTTCCTATTTCATTGGCTTATGCAATTATGGAGGCTAACAGATCCAAAAATCTGCAAGTCCTGACATCCCAGTTAAAGTCCCACAGCTGGCAGGCTGATACTTCAGTTAGAAAGCCATGACTCAGCAGAAAGTCAACCTTTTTTTTCTATTTAGGCCTTCAGCTGATTGGATGAGACCCACCCACACTGGGGAGAGCAATCTGCTTTACTCAGACTACTGATTTAAGTGTTAATTTAATCCAAAAACACTGTCACTGAAACACTCAGAATAACATTTGATCAAATATCTGGGTACCCCAGGGTCTAGTCAAGTTGATACATAAAATTAACCATCACATGCACTTAGTAGTACTTTACTGTATAATGGTGCTTTTGGTACCTTTCCTTTCCATTCTAACTTGACTCATACTCAAAGTCCATCTGATTAGGAACTCAGTGGGAATAAAGAGGAGAAAGCAAATAGGAAGACGAAGGAGGCAAGGAAGGCTTTTATGACTTATGATATCAGAAGGGTAGCACTGGATACCAATGTCTGGTTTAGTATTAAACTCTTTCCTCAGATATGTAAGTTGTATGTACTTATTACACTATGTTGGAAATACAGCAAATAGTTCTTCCCATTTTATGGTTGAGGGAACAAATGCCTCTAAATTTGACTGCCTGAAAAGCAACTAGTTGAATTTTTAATGAAGTCAAGACATCACTGCAAGTCCTCTAATTCCCCATCTTCATTCTGCCCTTCAGGTTTTAGGGAACATCTAACCTGAAAAACCTATCTTAGAAAACAAGCTCAGGCAGTTAGAGGAACTGACCCCTTTTGTGTTTGAAACTCTTGGTTTGTGTTAGATTTTGAGACCATGTTCATGTGTGGAACAGAGAATGAATAATTAAATTTGGAGCCAAATTAGTGCAGTTTGAATAGCATGCACAGATGTAAGATGCTTAAGTGACAAGTTCCACTTGTTAACATGTCACCGAACTGCAGTGACTATCATTTAAGTTTGAATATTAGCTCTCTTGTTAGAAAGTACAGGGGTTTTAGCAACCATTCCATTTTCAAGTGTTGCTACCAGCAGCTAACATCTGAATGTTGCCACAAACCAAGTAGTCTGAGGACTTCACATAGATCATTTTTACAAAGACCCTATGATATATATAAATAAGGAAACTGAGGCACAAAAAACCAAGACTGCTCAATGTTAGAGAACTAGCAAGTGGCAAAACTGATTTTTAAGCTTAAGTAGTGTGACTTCAGAAACTGGGCCCTTTACACTGCCTCTCCTTTTATATGTGTGTGTTTTGGTGGTGGCATCCTTGAAGTTTTTCCATACAATGATTTTTCAGTATGAGGGAAACAAAAAAGTAATTTATCAAATGGGCATACAGGTATGCTAATATCTTTATAATGAATACTTAAATCTACTGATTAAGGGAAATGGAGGAAAAAAGAAAAGTCCAAACCACCATTAATTTACATTTTGATAAGTTTGTTTCCCATCAATTTGTTAAAACAAATATTTTTTCTCACATAATTGTATAATCATTTTCAATTACATACATTTTATGAGTCTAGTATTATCATAGGAATTATGGGGGATATAAAGATATGTGCCATAGATGTTCAAAGAAGAAAGAGATCAAGAAAGACTTCTTAAAGGAAAGTAGGACTTGGATACAAATTGAGAAAGAGGTGGGGAGAAAGGGAGTTTAGCATTTCAGGCTGGGAAGAAGCAGAGTTTAGAATTCTTATACAAGTTTGAGAAGTAGTCAGTAGACCAGAAGGTATGCTAGCTAGTGGGTACCAGGGGCTGGGAAAAGAGGGAATGGGGAATTAGTGTTTCCCGTGGGTTTTCTGAAAAAGTTCTGGTTGGTGGTAATGATTGCACCACAATGTGAATGTACTTACGAACAATGCCACTGAACTATGCATTTGAAATGCTGAATTTTGTGCTATGAATCTTTTTACAACAACAACAAAAGAAACATTCAAGGGAGTAAGAGTGGAGTGGTGTGGAAAAGGCAGAAGTTAACTTCAGTGCTTCACTAGGTCACTATGCTGGTCTTTCCCTTAGAATACTGGACCAGAGTTGACGAAGGACACTTTAGGGGGCAGATGTGGTGGGTTTGTTTGATATACAATGGTGGGGTAAACCTTGCTGTTCCCATAGGGATCCTGAGCTCTGTCTCTACAAATGTTCATGGATTTTCATGGGGTGATCGGAGTTACCTTAAGTTACCAGTCCCACCTATCTCTACCTAAGAATCAGGTCACCTTTTAAAAATTGAACTTAACGATTTTAAACACTTATATACACTTACATAGTGTTTATTAGTGTTCCAGAGACTGTCCTAAACGTTTTCCATATATCAAGTTACTTAATCCGAATAACCCTATAAGGTATTGTTTCCCATTTTACACATAAGAAAATTGAGGCACAGAGTTATATAGCTATTAAGCTCTGGACCTTCAAACCAAAACACCTTTGGCCTCCGAGTTCTTACTTCCAGTCATTAGGCACCCGAAGTAATGTGACCCTGAAGTGAATCTCAAGGTCCAGATGAAAATTGGGGGTAAAGTTTTTCCTTCATTATGATCCTGCCTTTCTGCTCCAGTAGCGAGATCGGACCCCGCAGGGCTAACTGCTAAAACCTCGGGAAGGGGCTTACGGGTTTAAGATAAAATTTTTTGAACATACGGAATTTCCCTCCAATTCTGAAACAGCGCTTTAGTGACGAATCAGCAGCCTATCCCCATAGGTTTTGCTATTAGTGTGGTTTCAGATGATCAAGCAGGCGAAATAAAAGATAGTTAAACTAACACTAAATGACATTATCTTCTATATAAATCTTTTTTTCTAGTCCTTCCAAGATGCGACCCAAGACGAATCTGCAACTCTGGAGTGGAAACCAGGGGGCGGGCTGCGCCGCGACCATTTTTGTTTTGCAGCCTTGCGCTCTCAGAGCATCTTGACTAACAGGACCCAGTGGGGGAGGCGGAGCCTATGAAAACGTGGGGCGGGGCCTAGGGGGACGTGATGATTCAAATGGACTAATGAGCTCGGCGCAGCTGGCAAAAGCCGCCAATGACGGGGCGTTTGGGGGCGGAGTCCACAAGCCCTAGTGTGTTTGGTTGCACGGCGGCTTTGGCGCATTTTCGGCTGGTTTGATTCATCCATTTTGAAGAGACGGGGGAACGGGGGCTTCGTCTGATTACGAGCCTCTGAACCGAGGAGCGGCGTTGTTTGAGAAGCCAGCAGCTCGGGGTTCTGCGGTATCGGCCCCCTCGGCCAAAGTTGGGGGGGGTGGGGCGCCGAGCGCGCGGGGTGGGGGGGGTCCTGGTCTTTGGCTTCTCAACTCGGTCCTGATTCGACAGCGAACATGTCTCGGCCTGTCAGGTCAGTGCGGAGTCTGAGGCCTGGAGCGGGTTGGAGAGGTGGGGGGAGGTGGTGAACGGTGTAGGAGTGGGGGACACAGACCTGGAGTCTGCTCTCTGCCCTGCCACCCGCGGCCTCCTCCCTTTGGGGCCCGCGCGCGCCCTTGAGCGTGGGGGGCCTCGCTGGCGCGCAGTGCTGCGTGGGGGTGGCGGCCGCGCGCCCATGCGCGCTCCTCCCCTCCCCGCTCCGCTGCAGGGCTCCGGGCTGTTCGGCTGCCTCCCCCACCCGCTGCACTGGAGCGGGCGGGGTGTTCCCTGAACCGCCAGCGGCCCGAGGGGGAGGGGTGTGAAATCGGTGCCCCCACCCAGGCCCCACCTCCTCGGGCCGGCGCCCTGGAGCCCGCCGGGGGGCCTGCGGCGGACCCGGCCTTGGCCTCCCCCACCTTGAGCGAGGAGGAGCGCTGACACCCGTCTTGCCCCTTCCCCGCCTCTGCTTGCGTTGGGGGCTGGGGAACACAGCACTTTTTCCAGCGGCCGGGGTGTTCCACACCGAGGAGGAGGGCACCCTGCCACGGGCCCCGCCTCCGGGATCGGGCGTGGGCGGGGCCGTCCTGTCCCCCTCTGGCCCGTGTGAGTCCCGAGCCGGTCGCTGAGAAATGACTGCTTCTCCCCCAGTCGGAGCTCTGAGCGGTGGAAGCCCCCGAGGTCACCCTCTCCCTCTGACTGGCGACGTCCTTCCCCGGGAGATGCCCTTCCTCCGGGGGGTGCGCGTTAACAGCACGACCCAAATCCCGTGTGGTTCTCGTTCCCGCTCGCTCTCGACTCTCGCCGGCGTACACGTCGGGAGGTTTTTGTAACCCCCTCTTTACCCAATAACTTTAATAATAAAAGGCTTACATTCAGTTCACCGTTAGACTTTATTCTGAAAATTTCAACAAGTTTGCTGTTCCCCCGCGGACGGTGGAATCGCCCTCAGCCGTCCTCCTGGCTATTGTATGGAATGTGCCACTTGTGGGGGGGGGGGTGTGTGTGGCCAAATTCAATCCGTTGAGGCCGTGAGAAGGGGAGCTATTGCAAACACTACTTTTCATGTGATGTCCATGACGTTTGCGATGTAAGGAATTGGCTACTTTGCATAGTCTTTTCTGGGTAATACGTAAAGGTATGGTTTTAAAATGTTGAAGAGTTGCTTCCCCCCCTTCCAAGTTTGTTGAGAAACGGAAGTACTTTGACCTGGAGCTGTAAAGAGGTTGGGCACCCCCGGAAAGGGTTTTGTGCTGCTCAGTTCTGTTTCCTGACGACACTGCCCGTGTCCAGCTGGCGGTGGTATAGCACTGCGCACCCTGCGCTCGGGATGGGCGTGAGGCGAGCTCTCACTGCCTGACTTGCCTTTCTGCCTTCTAATTTCACCCCACGTCTCTGATAACTCCCCACCACCACCGGGAAGAGTTTAGCCAACTTTTTGCAAGGCGTCTGAATAGGTATTCCGGGTTACAGTATGCATACTTTTTTGGCATAAAATTTACGTGTGTATCCCATCCATTTATGTAAGAATATTTTCTTTGGGATCAGGTCAAATAGACGATCACATATTTGTTTCATATGGATTGGACTTTCTGTCTTCCTCGAAGTAAATTACTATGTGGTGAAATTGTACTGTTATTTTTTTCTCTGCTTTTTAATTTAAGTTAACTAGGCTTTGATGATAGCTTTAATGTGACTTTCTTATATGCCTGATTTTGTGTTTCCAGATTTAAATACTGGAACACAAACAGAACTTTATTTTACTTGAAAACTGACTTTTTAATATCACCAGGTGGAGACAAATATATTAAGCGTGCTCCATAAATTTTTTGGAGGCATTGGGATTTCTGCACAACCTTTTTTCTTGCTCAGTATGTTGTTAAAAATTTTAACTCTGTATTTGCTCCTAACTGACAAATGAAGTTAATATATTGTGGGCTTTTGGGGGATCACTTTCAAATTATTTCAAAGCAACGTGGTTTTTTATTATATATTTTAGTGATAAAGTCTGTTTGTAACTATTTTTTGAAGTCTTTAATATACTCATGACCAATAATAAAGCAGAAATAATTAAACTTGAGTTTGGTGGTTTGTTAAATTTTCAATATAAAACATCCTCTTAGGGAAGTGCTTTAACTTCAAGGTGTAATTTAAGATCTATGTACCTGAGGGCATTTAATAAAAAAATAATAGTCGACATTGATTCAGAATAATCAGCCTTGTTTTAAAAAAATCATTTTGGAAAATAATAGTATCAGCACATCTCCTTTTGGAGTATGTTTCTTCCCTTAAGCCTCTATGTAATTTTGAGGTTTTTCTGAATACTATAAATATTCGTTTTCATTTTAATATTAACATAAGCATTTAAAGGAGATTTATTAATAGCTGTGTTCACTAATTTTCAAATGGGAATAACCTACAACAGGGTTCTCCACAGATGTGTGTAACATACAGTATTACTATCCTTACCTTTTACAGTATCAGACTCTATATAAATGAGAGTGCAAGTGTTTTAGGCCTTGGATTCAAATTTATAGCATAAAATTACATCTTGGAGTTAGAAAAAAATTTAGGCAAGTTTATCTTTCAAGGGACTTAATGGGAACCTGAACAAATAAAGTGCTTTGTATCACACTAGAGAGTGCTAGATTGGGTCTAGAACCTAGGTTTCTCATTAAGTCTTGCTTATCCTTCCCTCTCCCTTTCTGTACAGTAATCACTACCTACATGTCATTTTCCTCTAAGATGTAAACTCTTCTGTAGACTTTACCTTTAAAAATATCTCACATAATTGACAAAGCCTGAATAATATGGGGAATTAATTTTATAACAACACTTTAAGTGTTCAACATTTTAGAGTAGTTTACTGAAATAGTCACTTTGCTAGAGGCTTTCACTTTAACTTGTTTTATCGTCATTACAGCCCTAAAAGGTAGGATTTATTTATTTTTAATTCCTACATAACAGATGCTGACATAAGTTTAAAGAATGTTACTTGAGGTCATATAACTATTAAAAGCATGGCCAAGATTTGAACTCCAGCTTTCTGAATGCAGACCTGGCGTTCTTTCCATGGTACCAGTTTTTCCTTCCTAGAATTTGACATGAAGATGGTCAGATTTTTTAAGTTTAGTAATCTCTTCGGTGGCAAGTATATTCTGCATGAATAGGTATTTTTATTCTTTATAGAGAATATTTTACGGAAAATGTGCCCATGTTCTGTTTTTGTTTTTGTTTTGTGTTTTTTTTTAAATATATTTTATTGATTTTTTACAGAGAGGAATGGAGAAAGATAGAAACATTAATGAGAGAGGAACATTGATCAGCTGCCTCTTGCATGTCCCCCACGGGGGATGTGCCCACAACCAAGGTATATGCCCTTGACTGGAATCGAACCCGGGAACTTTCAGGCCACAGGCCGATGCTCTATCCACTGAGCCAAACCGGTTTTGGCGTGTTTTTGTTTTTCATATTTAGAGAGAGAGAGGGAGAAACATTAATGTGAGAGTGAAATATCAATTGGCCACTTCCTGCATGCCCCCTACTGGGGATCAAGCCTGCATCCAGGCATGTGCCCTGACCAGAATCAAACGTGATTTTTTAGTGCACAGAATAACCAACCTCCTGAGCCACACTGACCAAGGCCCAAAAGTTTTAAATAGGAATTTGTTCAACTAATTTCAAGTATTTTCATGCAGAATATACTTGCCACTGAAGAGATGGCAAGTTACTTTTTAATTAAAATTGTTTTTAAACTATAAAACTTGAGAAATCTAATTTCTTCAGTTTACTATTGATGACTTTGAAGCCAAAGGAATGAAACTGCCGACATAATAGCAAAGCTGGATTTAGACTGCATGAGTTTTAGTTATTCTCCTTTCTACTAGATTTACATTTACTGATGATTGATTTCACACAGAATGTATTATAGGTAAACAATCTCATTGGAAACCACTTAGGCTGTATATATTTGAAAGTTTAAATTTATGCAAAAATTTAAAAAAGGTGACAGGGTATCTATATTGTATTAAAGTAACATCACCAGTAAGTCTGGGGTACTGCTCCTATATAAAGCATTAATTTCATAAAACTTGGAAATTTTCACACACATGTGCATAAAACTTAAGAAACCCTCATTGTTTAAGTCAAATCAGGTTTACCACCACATAAGTTATGAAAAAAGTAGGTTTTGAAAACGACTGAATTTCTAAATTGAGCAGTAGAGATTTTGGACCTTTAGCAGAAGTCCCTTTCTCAACCTTCAGTTTTAGAAAAAAATAAAATGTTGCCCTAGCTGGTTTGGCTCAGTAGATAGTGTCCACCTACGGACTGAAGGATCCCGGGTCCGATTCCAGTCAAGGGCACATTCCTAGTTGCTGGCTCAATTCCCAGTAGAGGGCGTGTAGGAGGCAGCCAATCAATGATTTTCATCATTGATGTTTCTATCTCCCTCCCTTCTCCCTGAAATCAGTAAAAATATATTAAAAGCCAAATGTTGAAACTCAGTAGAGCTATCACTTACTAAGCAATTCTTTGTACAAAAATATTCTGCCAGGTATGTTTAACATATTTCAAAATCTTGAAATAACTCTTAAGGCAAGATATATATGATCTCCATTTCATATGTGAGGTAGCTGAGGCTTGACAAAATTAAATGACAGGTTCAGTTTACCTAGCTATTAAGACATGAAGGAGGAATTCAAATCCAAGTGTGGCCAACCCAAAGCCAATAATGGTCTTTCCTAAGAGATACTGTCATGAAGCATTACTCTTTTCTTGATAGTGTGCACTTTGCTGTCTCTGGAGGAGGTTACAATTCATAATAGGACTTTTGTAGGGAAGACCAATTTTAAAGTGAGCTGGGGAGTGGGAAGGATAGCCTGTGTGCTCTGGTTTGATTCTGGGACAGGGCACATGTCTAGGTTGTGGGCTTAATCCCATTGGGAGGTGTGCAGGAGGCAGCCAATCAATGTTTCTCACCCATGTTTCTTTCTCTTTAGAAATCAGTAACAATATATTTTAAAAATATAAAGTGAGTTTGGGAGAAGGGTAGAGGAAAAAAATGGTTTTGGAAGGAGTGGAAGAATATGTGAAGGGATTAAAGAAAGATACCTGAATGTAGAGGGAAATGTGAAGTGTAGTGTGAAGCTTTTATAGGAAGAAATGTGAATGTTAAGTAAGTGGTATTGCTGTAGTAAGTTGATACATTTCATAATACAAGGACATTTGCTCTTGACTAAAATAAGGGAATAGATTCCAAACCCACCTAAAGAATATGCTAAGAAAATTAATGGGTTCATTTTATGTATAAGTATAGATGCAAAAATGCCAAACAGGATATTAGCTGAATACAATGCGTATTAAAATATATATGATTAATTAGTATTTGTCCCAGGAATAAAATTTAAAATCATAAAAAAAGGCTAACAGAGAAAAAACATGGCATTTGAAAAGATTCATGTGAATGGTGTCCCTCCGGAGTTAGTAAGATTTAGAGTCTGCATGTCCAGATGGGTTGCATTACAAAATTGGTTACTTGAACTTTTTTATTTTTATTTTTAATATTTTATTGATTTTTTACAGAGAGGAAGGGAGGATAGAGAGTTAAAAACATTGATGAGAGAGAGACATCGATCAGCCACCTCCTGCACGCCCCCCACTGGGAATGTGCCCGAAACCAGGATACGTACATGCTCTTGACCGGAATCGAACCCAGGACCTTTTGGTCTGCAGGCTGACGCTCTATCCACTGAGCCAAACCGGTCTCAGCTGGTTACTTGAACTTAATAACAAAGAAGTTACTGAGCATGCTATGAAGTGTTTTATTTGTTTTTTAAAGTCTTAACAATAAATAAATAAATAAATATAACTCATTACTCTAGATCAGCGGTTCTCAACCTGTGGGTCGCGACCCCTTTGGGGTCGAATGACCCTTTCACAGGGGTCGCCTAAGACTATTGGAAAACACCTATTTCCCATGGTCTTAGGAACCAACACACCGCTCCTTGGTGTAGCAAAATGTAGCAATGTAGTTTACTGTTGTCATATTAAGACTTACCCATGCTACACCACGATTCAAGACAAAATTTCATTTATTTGTAATTAGAAATAAATATTTCACAATATGTAATTACATATTGTTTTTGTGATTAATCACTATGCTTTAATTATGTTCAGTTTGTAACAATGAAAATACATCCTGCATATCAGATATTTACATTACAGTTCATAACAGTAGCAAAATTACAGTTATGAAGTAGCAACGGAAATCATTTTATGGTTGGCGGTCAGCACCACATGAGGAGCTGTTTTAAAGGGTCACGGCATTAGGAAGGTTGAGAACCACTGCTCTAGATGAAGAAGTATCTTCTTGGATTCTTGAGACTAGAGATAGAATCTTAATTTAGATTACTGCTATGTTGTACACAGTAGAAGGAAACATTTACCACAGGACTACTTTGGTGAAACAGGAGCATCCCTTTATTTTGAATTTAAAAATGTATTAATATCTAGATTCTAGCAAGTGTAACTGATTGTTTAAAGAATTGCATTGCCATGCTTTTATTTTATTTTTTTCGTTTGTTTGTTTATTTATTTATTTATTTAATGCATTGCCATGCTTTTAAATAATAGCTACATAAGTAGCTATAATCATAGGCCTTTGGGATACTTAGGTGAAGAGACCACAGGTTGCCAGAAGTGTTTCAACTGGGTATTTAACATTTGCAGATGCTTTTTAGTGCATATCTATTTTTCCAATTGTGCACCTGTTCAGTTACCTGCTAAACAGGGTTTCACCTCTCAAGACAAAATCACCCAGAAGATGAACTGCTTGAGAAACTAAAAATTAGCTTGACTGAGAAGTAAAAATCCACCTGCTTTTCATTGGGTCAGGATAATTAATAGACACAGCTCTCTGAATTCCAGACATGCTGCATCTATAGTGATTTATAATGATTCTCTAAAATCAGAGACTATCAGTAACTTGTCTGATTGAAATTAGATAAATAAGAATGAAACATCACACATTTGTCAGAAAGAGCAAAGTCCTTTTGACATGGAGAACCAGCCACAATTTACAACTTCAGAGCTTCAGAGGAGGGGTTGCTGGGCATAAATACCACATCTGCCTTAACTTTGCTAACAAATACGATGAGTGGTACACTTTGCAGTCCAGACTTAATGTTAACCCCTTTACACACGGCCCAATTTTCTTAGTGCCTCTCAAGACACTACTTCATTTAAATTTCACCTAAATTCTACCTTTCCCCAATTCCTGTTATTTTTCCTGTTTGATGAGATGCTCCACACTTCTGATTCTGATGTCTTTGCTTTCGTTGTCTAAGTCAATAAACCTGACTTTGTAGAGCTACAGATTTGTCCCTGGGGATAGGGTTAATAGAATAGGGGGAATATTCCACTGCGGTTTCAAATACCCTCTCTACTAGAGACAGGACTCTGCTTGGTAATGTGCACATCTGATACTCCTTCTGTTTCATTTGCTTGAGGTTTCTCTGTTCCTAATTGTATATGGTTTGCACTAGACATATATATATATATATAATCTTGATTTCAGAAAGGACGAGAGAGGGAGAGGGAGATAGAAACATCATTGCTGAGAGAGAATCATCAATTGGCTGCTTCATGCATGCCCCACACTGGGGATGGAGCCCATGACCCAGGCATGTGCCCTTGACTAGAATCAAACCCAGGACCCTTGAGTCTGCAAGCTGACCACTGAGCCAAACCGGGTAGGACCGCACTAAACTTCCATCAATAAAAATCTAGCCCACTTTACTTATATAATACTTGATCTTAAACTCACTGAAATTTGTATGCCTTAAGACATTTTCCTGCCAGGCCCATGTGGGTTTAGCGGTTGAGTGTGGACCTATGAAACAGTAGGTTTGATTTCCTGTTAGGGCACATGCCCAGGTTTTAAGCACAGTTCCCAGTGGGAGGCAGCCAATCAGTGATTCTCACATCACTGATGTTTCTATCTTTCCCTCTCCCTTTCTCTCTGAAATAAAAAATATATATATTTTCTTATATGGAGAGAATTTGGTTATTTTGGGAATAAGGTATACATTACAAGAGTTAATATTTATTCATCTGGACTAAGACATTATGTTGATGAAAAAAAAAGGTTTAGTAAGGGATTTGGACAATTACTATCTAATAAGCAGATGTGCCTAGTTCATCATTCACAACTTCATTCTGTTCCCTTTTCTGAAGAAAATAGAAACTTGCTTTTTCCATTTGAAAAATTTTAGGAGCTCTTTGATATATATTATATATATATATATATATAATGTTTTTTTTACTTTTTGCTTTATATCTTATTACTTTAATTTTATGTTTAATAATAAATAACATAAGTGATATGCAGTGAGAACAACATATCATTTTTAAAATATATATTTCTTTTGATTTCAGAGAAGAAGGAAGAGGGAGAGAAATAGAAACATCTATGATGAGAGAGAACCATGGATCAGCTGTCTCCTCCAAGTCTCTACCTGAAGATCAATCCCACAACCCGGGCATATGCCCCTGACTGGAATCAGACCTAGGACCTTTCAGTTTGCAGGCTGATGCTCCATCCATCGAGCCAACCAGCCAGGGCAAGAACAATATATCTTAGCCAAAAGGAACTTAAAGCTCAAAATAAATGAAGCATTTGTAAAAAAAACACACACACACACACACACACACACACACACACACAAACCTATTCTGAATTCAAGTATCTTTGCTTCTATTAACTAATATTCTTATATTCTGAGAATATTTGGCATATGAAAAATCTTTGAGGGGTAGAAGAATGGAGAAGGGTAAATGTCCTAAGTTTTAAAGGGGGGAAATCTTTGACTGTTCAGTAGCTATGATGCACACTGACTACCAGGGGGCAGATGCTCAACACATAGGCCTGGAAACATGGAACAGACTGATGAATCATAAAGGTGGGGAAAAGTGGGAAGAGATTAATCAACTATCTTATATGCATACTAGAGGCCCGGAGCATGGATTTGTGCACCCATTGGGGGTCCCTAAGCCTGGCCTGTGGGGATTGGGCTGAAACTGGCAGTCTGACATCCCCCAAGGGGTCCCAGATTGCAAGATGGCACAGGCCAGGCCAAGGGACCCCACCACTGCACGAATTCATACACCGGGCCTCTAGCAGTTAATATGCAGAAACTTCAATGACATCAGTTCTATAGGATAGTTAATTTGTATGAATATATAGGAAGTTTTGAGAGGCAGCAAGTGTCAATAGTACCCTGTGGGGTTGGGAAAATTGACTACCATTTTGAGGCTTGTGCTGTAGTCATGTTACTTAGCCTCTCTGAGCTTTAGATTCTTCAGATAAAATTAAATTGATATTAATTAGCTCCTTGGGAGATTATTGTGAGAATTAAATTAGGATTTTAAGTTTATTTAAGAAGTTACAGAGCCGAAACTGGTTTGGCTTAGTGGATAGAGCGTCACCTGTGGACTGAAAGGTCCCAGGTTTGATTCCGGTCAAGGGCATGTACCTTGGTTGTGGGCACATCTCCAGTAGGGGGCGTGCAGGAGGCAGCTGATTGATATCTCTCTTAGTTTCTTACTTTCTCCCTTCCTCTCTGTAAAAAAATCAATAAAATATATTTTTAAAAACTTAAAAAAAAAAGTTACAGAGGTAGTAGAAGTGAGCCAGATGGGCAGTGTAAGCTCAGGAAACAAGTTATAGAGGCAGAATAAGAGCCCTTGGAGCTTAGAAGAGAGAAAGGCAAAGTTAACAAACCTGGGGGCAAGAAAAGGTAGAAAGGACTGGTGGGTGTGCTCCAGGAGGAAAGCATTCTTAAATGAGAATTTAGGTGAAATATCTGGCACATAGTAACTGCTGTTGTAATGATTGATAAAAGTCAGCAGTGGTTCACAAACCAATCTCATAGATCAGTATTTTTCGTGATTTTCCCTTTCAGGGATATCTCAGGCATTTGATTTCAAGTTTTGTTTTTACAATAAAGGTAATTTAGTATGTTTCTTTAATGCAAGTGTTTCAAAGCTTGAACATATTTAAGAAGGTTATATCTAAATTTTTTATTTGATCAGGAAACCTTTAGAAAACCTATCTTTACAGAACCCAAGTTGGAAAATTTAAGATAAATTTATGTTCTCAAAATTATTATTTTAATTAGCTGTGTTTAATTTTTATGGTTCCTGGAAATATTTTGTTTGAACAAAAAAGATTTATTTCTAAAACATTTTAACTATCATTAAACAACCTCGTTTGCTTTTGTAAAATTTTATTAGATGCCCTAGCCGGTTTGGTTCAATGAATAGAGCATGGGCCTGTGGATAGAAGGGTCGCGGGTTTGATTCAGTTCAAGGGCACATGCCTAGGTTGCCAGCTTGATCCCCAGTAAGGGCTGTGCAGGAAGCAACTGATCAATGACTTTCATCATTGATGTTTCTCTCTCTCCCTATTCCTTCCTCTCTGAAATCAACAAAAATATACTTAAAAAAAATTTTTTTAATTGTATTAGAGTAAAAGAATGGGTTTCTCGCCGAGACTGGTTTGGCTCAGTGGATAGAGCGTCGGCCTGCGGACTGAAAGGTCCCAGGTTCGATTCCGGTCGGGGGCATGTACCTTGGTTGCAGGCACAACTCCAATAGGGGGCGTGCACGAGGCAGCTGATCGATGTCTCTCTCTCATCGATGTTTCTGACTTTCTATCCCTCTCCCTTCCTCTCTGTAAAAAATTAATAAAATACATTTTTTAAAAAATGGTTTCTCTTTCAACAGAAATTTTGACAGAGCTTCACATGAGGTCCTTGTGGGGAAAATGAAAAAATGTGGGCAGAATGATAGTTTTTGTGATGGACTTGGGCTTCAGAAGCCATACCCAGAGAAGGGTGATAAACATTGATATCAATCATCCTGGAAGAATATTTCCACTGATGCCTTAAAAGGCCTGTGCTGATTAAGTTTGCAGATAATAGGAATTTGAGAAAAAAAAATATGTTGAAGTATCGCTATACAAAAAAGTTTTAGATTTTGGGGAAAGCAGGTTTTAGTCATTTTAATTGCAATATCCAGTCCATTGTGTAATATAACAGCCCAAAAAGGCAACTGAGATCTTGGATTGTATTCATAAAAATGTAGAGTAGAATGGGAAGAGTAAGGTCATAATACTGATCTGCTCCCCCTCCTCCACACATCTTTTTAAAACCATATTATTTATTATGTTTAGATTAGGGCACTAGTTCATAGACTTTAATCTGAAGTGGTGTGGAGGAAAGCAACTAGGTCGTGAAGATATTTGAGATATGTTGTAAGGAAGAGTTAAAAGGAACTCTTATTATTTAGCCTTGAAGGAAAAAGTGGAAACTGTCATATATATTTTTTAAGGGAGGAGGGGTTAAATTTAGACTATGGTAAATCTCAGAAGGTAGATAAGATAGAATCAGTGAGTGTGCTTCAGAGGCAGATTCCAACTCCTTGAGAATTGTTTCATTATTGGAGTTTTCTTAGAACCGGCAGCCTTGGGAGATCAAAGGAGGTTCTGTTATTCCCTTGGTAGGATAAATTATGGATAAGGTTGGATTAAATTGTCTCAAGTCCAATAGCCTAGTACAGCAATTGCCAACCGGTGGTCTGCAGACCACTGGTGGTCCATGAGGTCCGAAAGATTGGAGACTGCTGGCTTAGTATATATATAATACACATGGCAGCAGCATCATATCACCCTACCACCACCATCTCCTCACACACATTGGCCACCAAACTTTGATAGATTTTTTCTCTGAGTGCTTAAGCTTGAAAAAGTGATCTTTTATTTTTGAATTTTTAAACATTTATTGCTGAGACCAGTTTTGCTCAGTGGATAGAGTGTTGGCCTGCGGACTGAAAGGTCCCAGGTTCGATTCTGGTCGGGGGCATGTACCTTGCTTGCGGGCACATCTCCAGTGTGGGATGTGCAGAAAGCGGCTGATTAATGTCTCTCTCTCATCGATGTTTCTGACTTTCTATCCCTCTCCCTTCCTCTCTGAAAAATCAATAAAATATATTTAAAAATATATATATTTATTGTTGAAAGTATTACAGATGTCCTCTTCCCTTCCCCCCACCTCCATTGATCCCTTCTATCTGTGTCCATGGGTTATGCACATATGCATACAGGTTCTTTGGTTGATCACTGCTACCCCCCTCCCAGCCTTCCCTCTGAAATTCCACAGTCTATTCTATGTTTCTATGTCTCTGGATATATTTTTATTTTGTTCATTAGATTCCACACTATGAGTGAGATCATGTTATCTTTCTCTGACTGGCTTGTTTTACTTAGCATAATATTCTCCAGGTCTTTCTCCATGCTGTCCCAAAGGGAAAGAGATCCTTCTTATTTATTGCTGCATAGTATTCCATGGTATAAATGTACCACTGCTTTAAAAATAAAACAAAAAACATAGCTTCTTTATCTGTTCACCTACTGATGGGCACTTGGTCTGTTTCCAGATCTTAGCTATTATAAATTGTGCTGCTATGAACATAGGGATGCATACATTCTTTCTGATGTTTTAGGTTTCTTATACTAGAGGCCTGGTGCATGGAATTTGTGCAGGGAGGTGGGGGGATGTCCTTAAGCCCAGACTGCTCCCTTTCCAGTCTGGGACCCCTTGAGGGATGTCTGACTGCCCGTTTAGGCCCGATCCAACCTGGACTGCTGGCTCCCAACTGCTAATCTGCCTGCCTTCCTGGTTGCCCCTAACCGCTTCTGCCTGTCAGCCTGATCACCCCCTAACCACTCCCTTGCCAGCCTGTTTGCCCCTAACTGCCCTCCCCTGTGGGTCTGGTCACCCCTAACTGTCCTCCCCTGCAGGCCTAGGTCCCCCCCCAACTACCCTTTCCTGCAGGCCCAGTCACCCCCAACTTCCCTCCTCTGCTGGCCTGGTCACCCCTAACTGCCCTCCCCTGCAGGCTTGATCACCCCTAACTGCCCTCCCTTGCAGGCCTGATCCCTGCCAACTGCCGTCCCCTGCTGGTCTTCTTGTGGTGGCCCTCTTGTTTCCACATGGGGGCAGTCATCTTGTGTGTTGTGTTGGAGTGACGGTCAATCTGCATATTACTCTTTTTAAAAATATATATTTTATTGATTCTTTACAGAGAGGAAGGGAGAGAGGGACAGAGAGACAGAAACATCGAAGAGAGAGAAACATAGATCAGCTGCCTCCTACACACCTCCCACTGGAGATGTGCCGCAACCAAGGCATGTGCACCTGACCAGAATTGAACCTGGGACCCCTGAGTCCGCAGGCTGATGCTCTATCCACTGAGCCAGACCAGTTTTGGCTGCATATTACTCTTTTATTAGATAAGATAGAGGCCTGGTGCACAGGTGAGGGCCAACTGGTTTGTCCTGAAGGGTGTCCTGGATCAGGGTGGGTGTTCCCTTGGGGCCTGTGGTGGTTTGCAGGCTGGCCACGCCCCCTGGCCACCCAAGTGGAGGCCCTGGTATCTGGGATTTATTTATCTTCTACAATTAAAACTTTGTAGCCTGGAGTGGAGCCAAGCCTTCTGCTCCCACAGCCATCGAAACTTTGTTGCCTGGAATTTTGTTGCCTTAAGCACCAGCCTGCCAGGGTTGGTGGAAAACTTGGCTTCCTCCATTGCTAGGGGCAACTCAAGCCTCCCTCCTCTCTCTGTGGCATAGCCATCTTGGTTGAGTTAATTTGCATACTTGCTCTGATTGGCTGGTGGGTGTAGCAGAGGTATGATAATTTGTATATTGCTCTTTTATTAGGGTAGGATTCCTAGAAGTGCAGTCACTGAATCAAATGGCAGTTCCATATTTAATCTTTTGAGGAAACTCCATACTGTTTTCCATAATGGTTGTACCAGTCTGCATTCCCACTAGCAGGGTTCCCTTTTCTCCACATCTTCACCAGCATTTGTCATTTGTTGATGGTAGCCATTCTGACAGATGTGAGGTGATATCTCATTGTTGTTTTAATTTGCATCTTTCTGATGACTACTTTGGAGAAGTGTCTATTTAGATCCTTTCCTTTTGTTAAGTTTTATGAGTTCCTTATATGTTTTGGATAATGAACCTTTATCTTATCAGATGTATCATCGCCAAATATGTTCTATCATTTTTGTTTTTCAATTAAGCATTTCTTTTTTTTAAATTGATTTCATAGAGAGGGGAAATAGAAAGATAGAAATAGCAATGACAAGAGACAATCATTGATCAGCTGCCTCTGCACGCCCCCTACTGGGGATCAAGCCTGCAACCCCTGGCATGTGTCTTGACTAGATTTGAACCTGGGACCCTTCAGTCTGCAGGTAGATGTTCTATCCACTGAGCCAAACAGTTTTGTTTTGTTGTGCAGAAATTTTATTTTGATGTAGTCCCAGTATGTATCTGTAAACAGTTCTGTGAGAGATGTCTGAGATTTTGCTGCCTATAGTTTCTTCTAGGATTTTTATGGTTTCACAACTTACATTTAAGTCTTTTTGAGTGTATGATCTAAGTTAGTATTTTAGCTGCTTCTTTTTTTTTTTTTTTTTTTTACCCAATTTTCCCAACACCATTTATTGAAGACTGTCTTGACTCCACTGTATGCTTTTGCTTCCTTTGTCAAATATTAACTGAGCATAATGGCTTGCGTCTATTTCTGGGATCTCTTGTTTGTTCTGGTGATCTATATGCCTGTTCTTGTGCAGGTACCAGGCTGTTTAGATTATGGGGCTTTGTAGTATAACTTGATATATCTGGTATTGTGATCCCTCCAACTTAGTTCTTCTTTCTCAAGATTATTGCAGCTATTCAGGGTCTTTTTGGTTCCATATTAATTTTTGGAGTATTTGTTCTAGATCTGTGAAATATGGTATTGGTATTTTATTAGGGATTTCATTGAATCTACAGATTGTTTTGGGTGGTATGGAAATTTTAATAATGCTAATTCTCTCCATGAACATGGTATATTCGTGCACTTGTTTATATCTTTATCTCTTTTTCCATTGTCCTGTATTGTAATTTTCCGAGTACAAGTCTTTTACCTCCTCGGTTAAGTTTACTCCTAAGTATTTTAATTTTTTTTGTTGCAATGGTAAATGGGATTGCTTGTTTAGTTTCTTTTTGAGAATTCATTATTGGTGTATTAAAAAGCTATCAACTTTTGGGTGTTGATTTTGTATCCTTCTATATTGCCAAATTCATTTATTCAATCTAGTAGTTTTTTTTTTTATGAAATCTTTAAGGTTTTCTATATACAATATTATGTCATTGCAAATAATGAAAGTTTTTCTTCCTCCTTTTCTATTTGGATGCCTTTTATTTCTTGTCTGATCTCTGTGGCTAGGACTTCCGGTACTATGTTGAATAAGAGTAGTGAAAGTGCACATCCCTGTCTTGTTCCAGTTCTTAGGGGAAATGATTTTAGTTTTGCCCATTGAATATGATTGTTGGCTGTAGGCTTGTCATATATGGCCTTTATTATGTTGATGTATGCTCCCTGTATTCCCACTTTGCTGAGAATTTTTATCAAAAATGGGTGTTGGATTTTGTCAAATGCTTATTCTGCATCTATTGCTATAATCGTGATTTTTGTAAGCTAGAGAAAGATGTTATTAAGAAAATAGGAAGAGAAAATACATTTACAGCACTACTATTAATACTGTAAGTTTGTCATTTACAAAATAAAAAATTATAAGTGGACTCATGCACTTCAAAATCATGTTATTCAATGCTTAACTGTAATTGGAACACATTTTTAAATTTTGCATCTTGACTCATTGAGGTAGTAAATTGAGAAGGTAATTCATTGTTGATAGAATAAAGAAAAACAGAAGGCATCATTCCTTAAGAGCCTTTCTTTTTTCTCTAAAGCACAGGGTGTGTCTATACCATTCAACATCACTCCATACATGTTCTCAGAATTCATTCCTTTGCTATCATTTTTGCATTTTGTAATATAGTAGTTCTACCAATTCTTGGATTCTGAAATCCTGCCTGAATTTATGTGGTGTCTTAATCTTTATTATAAAACCCTCTTCTCAGTGTTCGGTGGTTTGTTTCTCTTAATCTTTTCAGTTCACTTGTTCAGGATCATTTAGTTACAGTGCATCTGAAGCTCTTTGAAAGCCAGGCTATCTGGATGCTTATATGGACACTTTTATACAGAGTGGGACGAAAGTTGGTTTACAGTTGTTTGTATGGAAAATAATAATAATACACAAACAAACTGTATTGAGTATTCACAACTTTAAATCTACTTTTGCCCCCACTCTGTATAATAAAGTAGGGAAATTCAAATTAAGGTTTGAGAATGTAAGAATCTTGAATGGGTCGGTTTTTTTCTTATCCTTTGTAAGGCTTAACTTACTTTCACTATGATTTATATCTTATAATGTAATTTGTATTATAGCAGTGGTCGGCAAACTCATTAGTCAACAGAGCCAAATATCAACAGTACAACGATTGACATTTCTTTGGAGAGCCGAATTTTTTAAACTTAAACTTATTCTAATGCTACTTCTTCAAAATAGACTTGCCCAGGCCGTGGTATTTTGTGGAAGAGCCGCACACAAGGGGCCAAAGAACTGCATGTGGCTCGTGAGCCGCAGTTTGCCGACCACTGTATTATAGTATTTAAAAATCACTTCATCTTGAAACAACTCATTAATAATCTTGTTTATCAAGTATATATGCATATGTGTATATAGCAATAAGAAAAACATATATTGTATGCCCTGGCCAGGTAGCTCAGTTGGTTAGAGTGTCCTAATGTGTCAAAGTTTGGGGTTTAACCCTTGGTCAGGACAAGTTAAAAATCAACCAATGAATATATAAATAAATGGAACAATAAATTCATGTTTCTCTCCTCCACCCCTTTTCTCTCTCTCAAATCAATTAATAAAAACAAAACAAAAAAATATGTGAAGTTTTTTTGTCTCAGATGGGAATTTGTTGACAAATTTTTTTCAGAGAGATAGTTCTAATTCTGTTTTAGGAAAAAGAAATGTGTATACTAATATCTTAGAAAGTCCTACATTTTTATTATCTTAATTAGAATTTTTCTTTCTACAGAAATAGGAAGGTCGTTGATTATTCACAGTTTCAGGAATCTGATGATGCTGGTAAGTTTTATGATTTCAATAAATTATGAGTTGGACCCTACTAGTGGAAGAATCACTAGTTTATGTACTTTTTATAAGGCTTTTGGAATAAGTTTTTAATTTTTTATATTTAGATTGTTTATGTATCTAAATTACATCAAGATCTGTGTCACCCAAAATAAAGCTTGAACTTGCATGGATTTTAAGTTTTCCTTAGTAAATTACTCATGTAGACACTGAATAATTTTTTCTTGGTTTTGCAGTCCAAAGTTTCAAGTGTGCAGTTATTCTGATGCGGTGCTTATTAGTTAATGTATCCTGCTATCAACACATTTTAAACTTGTACCTTTTAATAGGGAATATTTTTGTTTTTGTGTAGTAAAGTAACTAAGAGGAGTATTTTGTGAAACAACTTTGATTTGTGAACTGACTCATTATAGAATGAATAGTGTATCTTAAAACTTAGCCATAACAAGTTTTTATAGAATATATTTCTAATCTTACTATTTTCGAGATGCATTTACTACTTTTTTCTTTTTTTAATTTTAATTTTACTTTATAAAGATAATATGTGCACTTTGAGAAAACTTAGAAAATGCATAAGGAAGAGTTTTTTGTTTTTTTTTAAACCCACAAATCCAACCTCTCAGAGGGAATGCTAACATTTACTCCTTTGTACGCCATAGTGTCTATAGACGCAAGCGAGATAAAAGTGTCTTTGGATGCGTGGCAATTAACTGGTTATTAAATGTTTGCATTTACAAATTTAATCCTCAGAACAATGTTATTAAAGGAGGATATATATTATTATTTCCATTTTTCAGATAATGAAACTGAAGCAAAGATATTATTCAAGACCTATTAGCCAGCAAATGGCCATTTTAACCATTTTGTTGAAAAAGCTTTTGACTTTTTTTCCCTTAAAAATGTTTGTATTAATATTTGAGAGGGAGAGATAGAGGCATGGATGAGAGAGAAAAATCATCGATCGGCTGCCTTCTGCCACTGAACCATGCTTGCCGGGGGTCTACCCAGCAACCCCGGCATTGTACCCTGACCAGGAATTGAACCAGAGACCTCCTATTGCATGCGTCGATGCTCAACCACTGAGCCACACTGACCTCTTTAAAAATCTAGTTGAGATCTTGCTGTGGGATTTTTGGGTTTTCTCCCTCTACCATATTGTGAGCCGCAGTTTTACTGTACCCTCCCTGCTTAGTATCTGCCTCCTGTTACTAGAAGTTACTTGAAAAATTCCTATTAATGGTTATATGATATTCCATAATGGAATTTATAATATATCCAACCTTTTAATAATTGCTGAAGCTCTGTGTATAATGGTGTGGTAAACACTTTTGGAAATAATCATCTTTTAAGGTGGGGTAGTTTTCTTTAGTTTAATAGGGTTTTTGAAATTGAAGTTATTTTGTGTATGTAAGTGGAACAACAAACCGATGATTCTCTCTCCCTCTCTTCTACTCTAAGATCAAATTTTTAAATATATTTTTATTGATTTCAGAGAGGAAATGAAGGAGGGATGGAAACATCAGTGATGAAAGAGAATCATTGATTGGCTGCCTCTTGCACTCCCCCTACTGGGGGATACCCTGGCATGTACCCTGATTGGGAATAGAACTGTGACCTCCTGATTCATAGGTCAACATTCCATCACTGAGCTATGCCATTAAAATCAAATTTTTTTAAAAAAAGAACGAAATTGGAGGTATTTTTCTTAAGTGCCAGAGTGTACTATACTTACTACTTTAAAAGTAACTTACTTGATAACAGGAATTGTATTAGCATTGTAGAATCAAGGGTTCTTTACATTCTAAAATGCTTATATCTTATTACTATAATAGTTTTCAAATAAATAGAAAGATGTGGAAACATGGGAAAATCTTTTAATTAAAAGGGTAGGGTACACAAATGATGAAATATTTGGCTAAGGATATATTAAAACATACACATGAAGACTAAAGGATAATATACAGAAATGGAAATGATAAGGTGGTGAGATAGAGAAAGAAAAACTATTTTTAAAGTGTGTGTGTGTGTGTGTGTGTTTTAAATTGATTTCATAGAGGAAGGGGGAGAGAGAGAGAGAGAGAGAGAGAGAGAGAGAGAGAGAGACATTAATGATGAGAGAGAATCATTTGTCAACTACCTTCTTCATGCCCCACACCAGGGTTTGGACCCGAAATCTGGGCATGTGTCCTTACCGTGAACTGTGAACTTCTGGCTCATTGATCTATGCTCAACAACTGAGCCATGCTGGCCAGGCTATTTTATTTTTTAATGGAAAAATTTTATTTGAAAAATCTTGCCCCTCAATTATTTAAAGAGCATGAGAGATAATTATCTCAGAAAATGCATTGCTAATTTCTACATGTACAAATCATAATATAGTTTATTGATTTTTGAAAAATCTTGTGTAGATGAAGATTACGGAAGAGATTCGGGTCCTCCAGCTAAGAAAATTCGATCATCTCCACGAGAAGCTAAAAATAAAAGGCGATCTGGAAAGAATTCACAGGAAGATAGGTAAAAAGCATTGTTTTTGTTTTGGGGAAGAAGCATTGTTAATTGGTTCCTGATTACTCTGTCAACCACTCTGATAGGGTAATTTCTGATCTCTAAATTGGGAGAATCTTCATTTCTTTTGGGAAGGCACTTATATGTTCGCTTAATATTGTTTTTGCATATTTTATCTTAACTTAAGCAGGGCTTCTGAGTCTAGACATTGACCTCTCTAAAGTCATGTGGCTTGTTTGAACTCAACCTGGAATCCAAAGTGATCTCTGGGAATACCTTTGTTGCTACCTCAGATCTCTGAACATAGCAGAAAGATGGTTTTAAATATGTAATTTGTTACCTAAGATTAGTATTGACATTTTCATTGTAGTAATAGCAAAGAATGAGTGACCTTTCACATTCAGTCACAGGTCACTGGTAGAATCATAACTAAAGCTTATAGAATTTAAAAATACAGTCTGCTGAGTTTTACTGTCTATAATCAATTCTCCTTTGTTTAGATACTTTAATAATTTGGGACAGTTTCCCTTCCCTTAGTTTTTTAAATGAGTTCAGATGAGTTGTAATTTTAACTAAAATTGCCTCAAGAGACCAGGATGCTGTGGCTTTTTCCTCTGTTCTTATAAGTATACACAAACATTCTTATACTCCACTGTGACAAAAATTCCTTGATGATGGTGATGATGACAGCTACCATTTATGATGGTCATGTGTTAGTCTCTCTTATGTGCTAATTTATAACCATTTAACTTTCACAACACCTCTATTAGACAAAGTAATATTAACTTAAACGGAGTTCAGTGATTTGTCCAAGGTTACCCAGTAAATGGACCAACAGAGAGTTTTGTTTGTTTAGTTTTTGTTTTTGGATCAACAGATTTTAAAACCATGTCTATTGGACTCTGGGGTCTACTTTTTTTTTTTAATATATTTTATTGATTTTTTACAGAGAGGAAGGGAGAGAGATAGAGAATCAGAAATATCTATGAGAGAGAAACATCAACCAGTCTCCTCCTGCACACCCCCCACTGGGGATGTGCCCACAAGCAAGGTACATGCCTTTGACCGGAATCGAACCTGGGACCTTTCAGTCCGCAGGCCAACGCTTTGTCCGCTGAGCCAAACCGGTTTCGGCTGGAGTCTACTTTTTAACCTAATTATTCAAAGATATTTACTGTCAAGCATAAAATCACTATAATAAAGCCCGAGGCAGAAGTCTTCCCATTCTGAATTTACAGGACGCTAAATTTGCAGAAATAACGATACTGAATACATACATTTACCTAGTACTTTATGTTTGCTTATATTGCTAACATCTAATATTTTCTTTTCTGGAGAATTTCAGAAATGTGATTTTGAGGAAAAATAAGACAGTTGTACTGTGGGGAAACAAGTCGTTTATAGTTTCATAGTATATCTCTCTAATCCTGTCTTATATGGCAGCCTAATTTAGAACTATCTTTTATTATATTGATTATATTTCTCCAAAGGAATGAGCTTTTTAAAAAATATCTATATTTTTTTTTATTGATTTCAAAGAGGAAGGGAAAGAGAGAGATAGAAACATCAATAATGAGAGAGAATCATTGATTGGCTGCCTCCTGCACACCACTATTGGGGATCGAGCCCATAACCCCAAATGTGCCTTTGACCGGAATTGAACCTGGGACACTTCACTCCGCAGGCCAGTGCTCTATCCACTCAGCCAAATCAGCTAGGGCTGAGCTTTTTTGTAGTCTGTTACAATGTCCCCTCGATGTAATTAATATCTAGCCTAAATTTTTTGTTGTTGTAGTCATTTAGTATTCTCCCAATGTTAGGAGTATTTGAAATAAATACAGGTTTGATTGCTGTTTGTATTAAGTGACATAGATAGATAGATAGATAGATAGATAGATAGATAGATAGATAGATGTATATGTATTTTTATTGATTTGAGAGAGGAAGGGAGAAGGAGAGAGAGAAAAATAAATACATCAATAATGAGAGGGAATCATTGATTGGCTGCCTCCTGCATGCCCCACACTGGGGATTGAGCCCACAACTTGGGCATGTGCTCTTGATTGGAATTGAACCTGGGATCCTTCAGTCCACAGGTCAACACTCTATCCACTGAGCCCAACTGGGTAGGGCCCCTCAGACCATATTGTGTTGATTTTTCCATTGGTCTCTACGTAAAAGTTTAGCTTTTACTTGGCTTTGCTGTAATGTGACTCAAGGATCAATGGTTTCTATAAACTCAATAATAAAAGAACTAGAAAAAAATGATATAATTATTCATCATTGTCATAGGCTTGGATAGATTAAATGCTTATTTTGCATGAAAACATTTATATAGAACAGTCACAGGTTTCAGAATTACAGTGTTTTTTGGGTTAGATTGCTTTAGGAAAGAAATATGTTTTTTCTCTTTGTTTAGGAATCTTGGGTTCTTTAGCTTGTCTTTTGAATGAGGTCTAGATTATGGGAAATATCAAGAGATTTATAAGACTGGCTGTTTAAGAAAGAAAAGCTTATGTATGACTTTTTTTGTCAGAATTTCTCATAGAATCATAAAATTTTAGCACTGAAGAGTACCAAGTGATTTGCCTGAGATCATAAAACTAATACAAAGACAGGACACTAAAACCCAGATTCCTGAGCTAAAATTTGTGAGAACATAAAATGGGCATTTATTTTTAAAAATATAAATTTTATTGCTTTTTTACAGAGAGGAAGGGAGAGGGATAGAGAGCTAGAAACATTGTTGGGAGAGAAACATTGATCAGCTGCCTCTTGCACACCTCCTATTGGGGATATGCCCACATCCAAGGTACATGCCCTTGACCAGAATTAAATCTGGGACCTTTCAGTCCACAGGCAGACACTCTATCCACTGAACAAAACCAGTTAAGGCAAAATGTGCATTTTTGTGACTTTAAAATTGTTTTATAGGATTTTTCACTGAGTTTTTTTTTTTTTTTTAATCCTCACCAGATGATATCTTTTTATTGGTTTTTAGAGAGGGACAGAGAAAGAGAGTGAAACATCGAGATATATCAGTCATACTCTCTATCTCCCAATTTTTGGGGGGAGACAACCTAATTTTTAGAGGCCTTTCGCAAGGCTAGAAGAAAAAAAAAGAGAGAGAGATACATCAGTCAGTTGCCTCCCATATGTGCCCCGACCAGTAATCGAACCCACAACCTCTTGGTATACGAGTCACCTGGCCAGGGCTCATTAAACTTTGCAATTACTTATTTTATTTTGCAGTGATCTTGAGTTCACTTTTATTTTCTCCCATGTGCTCATGTTTTTGATGGGTAGAAATATTAGAGGCAAAAAATATATAGTTAATATTTTGTTTTAGATAAATATTTAGGCATATTTATATAAAATTGTAATATTTTTATATTCTTCCTCTAATAACAGAATTTTTGTTTTTCTGTTAATTGTCATTAAGGATATTTTTCCATTGATTTTTTAATGAGAGTAAAAGAGAGCGGAAAAGACAGAGAGAAACATTAATGTGAGAGAAACACATCAATTGGTTGCTTCCTGTATGAACCCCAACCAGGGCCTAGGCCAGGGAGCAGCCTGCAACCAAGGTAAATGCCCTTGAACGGAATTGAACCCAGGACCATTTGATTATTCACTAAGCCAAACCAGCTAAGGCACAACAATTTTTTTTATTAAATATTTTTTTAGCTAAGCATATCTACAGGTGAGAGATTTTCAGCCTGTGTTGAGATGCCTTCCTTTTTCCCTTTGAGTTTTTGGAAACAGTATTTTCCAAAAGTAGATAAAAATTGTATTTACTTACCAGCATCCCTGTAAAGTAGGGTAATAATGGAAACTCTTTAACATCATTTTAATTTTATATCTAAAGGAGGTTTTCTTCAGTGTTCCTCAGTCAGATGCCAGAGATCTATATTCACTTAGGTTTTGATCTAATAACTTAAATGTCTTACTCCTTCCCCTTATAGTGAAGACTCAGAAGAAAAAGATGTGAAGACTAAGAAGGATGATTCTCACTCAGCAGGTAATAAACAGTATTTCTTTTTATGTACTTATTTAGTGGACATTTTAGTAAGTGGTTTTATAGTAATGCCTGGCATTGTAAATATTGGCATTACAAAGATGCTTTTGTCTTTGAAGAGCTCATAGTGATTTTCAATCTGGGTAGCATATTACAGTCACCTGTGAAGGTTTTGGCGGAGGGAGAAGGGAAGTTTGATCCTTACAGCATCCTCTGCTCGCAGAATAAAACCACATTTGACCACATGCATTTATTTTCTTTTAGGCTTTGTGGTTTCTGGCAGATATTCTCCTAATCAGAACTAGTTTGCATTGGCTTTTCTAGGTAGTTGTCAAACATAACTCTTAGATCAGTGCATCATAATTTTGATATTGCAGAGGACAGTGAGGATGAAAAGGAAGATCATAAAAATGTGCGCCAGCAACGGCAGGCAGCCTCTAAAGCAGCTTCTAAACAGAGAGAGATGCTCTTGGAAGATGTGGGCAGTGAAGAAGAACAGGAAGAAGAGGACGAGGCACAGTTCCAGGAGAGTGCGTATCATTGGCTTGTTGCTTTGGTCATGATTGCAGTATGTGATCTTGATTATTTTGGTGTTTTTTGGGGGGAAGTGGGGATGCTAGATGTTACAAACAGTCCCTTAAATTACTCACATTAGAAGAGATGATGGTCTTGACATCTGTTGATTTTGTAAAGGTTCAAAGATTCTCATGACTGCTGTCCATCGTTTGTATTCAAATATTTAATAAACAGTTGTTAGAATAATAGTTCCATGGCAGGTGTTGTGATTAAGATTTGCATTTGGCCTGGTGGAGAAGGGTGTAGACCTCCTCCCCTGCCAAAGAGTGTTAATAACAGAATTGAGATGTTTCACAGGTCACTCAGGTGAATAGTTTTCTTGTTTCATTTGTTCATAATTGGACCAAACACACTTAAGTTGATTTCGTTTCATTTCTCTGGTCTCACCAATCTATATAGGAATGATATAATTGCCGAAAGTTTTTGATGGCTTCAGTTTTCATTCAGGTTAAGTTTTATCCCTTCCTGTTTTCCACCTATTCTTCAAGTCAGTCATGTAACCCTCATGTGTGTACTAACCCCATTTTATAGGTGGGGCCAGTGACAACTCCAACCAAGCTGGTAGTATAGCTGTAAATAGAATCCAAGAGTGTTTGACTCCCAGATCCCATCCTCCAGTCATTCTTAGCGTTCTCTCCCTTTGTTCACTTGGAAGGATATATACATTAAGTTGGACGTTGAAATTCTTCTTTCCTCTCAGAAGATTCCGGCAGCGATGAAGATTTTCTAATGGAAGACGATGATGATAGTGACTATGGCAGTTCAAAAAAGAAAAACAAAAAGATGGTTAAGAAGTCCAAACCTGAGAGAAAAGAAAAGAAAATGCCAAAACCCAGGCTAAAGGCTACAGGTGAGGTCTGCAGAATTAAATTATTGCTTTGAGAAATTCCATGAACTAATAAACTTTCTCTACAGAAATTCTTCATTAGGGCTTGATATTGGCCACACAGTTAAATTAAGAATAAATGAATTCTGAAAGTATTCTGTTTTCTACACCTAGAAGTGTCACTTATTTATTAATAAGGACTCCAGACTATCCAAGAGTTTGGTGGCTTAGCTCTGTTCCATATATATATATATTTTTTTCCTTTTTTAATTGATTTCAGAGAGTAAGGAAGAGAGAGAGAAACATCAATGATGAGAGAGAATCATTGATCAGCTGTTTCCTGCATGCCTGCCACTGGGGACTGAGCCTACAACCTGGGCATGTGCCCTGACCGGGAATTGAACCATGACTTCCTGGTTCATGGGTCGATGCCTAATCACTAAGGCATGCCGGCTGGACTTAGTCCTGTTCTTTAACAATGGCTGAATATAAGCAAGATTTGGGAATGACCTATATGTGTCAGGCACAGTGTTGGAAATACTGCATCAACATATCTATCACCCTTTTCTTCACCAGTATTCCAAATCCAGCAGTTAGTAAAGACTTGAAATTGTGGAAATGTGCATCTATAGTAATTCATTTAAGTTTTGTGTTTTGATCCTACACCATCCTCTATGCTCGAAGAATAAAACCACACTTGACCACATATTTTCCTTGAGGCCTTGCAGTTTCTGGTAAATGGTCTAATCAGAGCTAGTTTGTCATTAAATCAGAAAGCTAAACTTGCTTTTTTTTTTTAAACTTATATTTTGTTGAATATGAAGATGAGCTTTTGTTTTGCTTTGCCATTTATTTATTTATAATTTTTTTGTTTTCTTTTTTAATTTATTAATTTTTTACAGAGAGGAAGGGAGAGGGATAGAGAGTTAGAAACATCGATGAGAGAGAGACATCAATCAGTTGCCTCCTGCACACCCCTCACTGGGGATATGCCTGCAACCAAGGTACATGCCCTTGACTGGAATCGAACCTGGGACCTTTCAGTCCACAGGCCAATGCTCTATCCACTGAGCCAAACCGGTTTTGGCAATAATGTTTTATTTTCTAATGTTACTATTTTTTAATCCTCATCTGAGGACATGCTTAGAGAAAGGTGGGGAATATTGAGAGAGAAACCCTGATCAGTTGCCTTCTACCTGCTTCCTGACCAGGAATCGAACTAGCAATCCTTCAATGCATGGTACAACATTGAACCAACTGAGCCACTCCAGCCAGGCTAGATTTACTTTTTTATTTTTATTCTGGCTAATGGAACTGGTGATTTTTTTAAGCCTTTTACTGATCACTTCTTAGGGTTGGGATTCCTGGAAGTGTCAAAAGTTATTTGATAGCTTCATTTTCTATTCAGGTTATCGTCTTTCTTCTTAGCCCACTTTTTAAACATAAACACCATTTAGTTCACAAGCCACTAAGGATGATCTACAGCAACCATGTCAAACTCAAAGGCTAACGCAGGGCAAATAAACAAGGTTTAAGTTCATGTGGGCTGCAAAAAAACAAAAAGCTTCAATTTTCTTAGAAATGTAGGTTTATTTTGATAGAGACATGCTGAATGCAAAGGGCTGAAATAAATGAATAATCGTTAACATAAAATAATAGAACATTTTAATAAAAATTAATATTTTTTCTTGAACATTAACTTTTCAGACACTGAATAACTGCACAAATTAATAAGTGTTGCGCAAATCTATTTTTCTTGTTCTCCGAAAGCGAAATATTTCCTATTGTGCACACCAAATAAGTCAGTTGAAGATTAATGACGTGGCAGTCGGCTGCTAAAATATTTGCTGCTAGTATTAGTGGAGAAAAATGGTACACCTGCGCGTAAAACACGTAAGGGAAATCAATGTGACACAATTATAGTAATCAATCATTAGCAAACGTGGTAGTTCATTATTAATAATGATGTGTAACAGGATATTGTAAAAATTAAGTTACAGAACTTTTATTAAAACATTTCTTACATACCATTATATTGGCTAGGTCACAAAAATATTTGTTGTGAGCCCCGTGAGTTTGACATGCTTGATGTATAATATCTTGTCTATTATAAGCATTACTGCTAACATAATATTACAGTGCAGGTGAAAGTGTTGCAAACCAGTAAGTTGGGAGTGTTGTCTTTATAGATTTTATTCTTGTAGATTGTCTTATTTCTAACTAGTTTTTATTAAAGATGTTTTCTTCCCTTCCCCAAATTGGTGTTTTTCTTCTCTCAGTGACGCCAAGTCCTGTGAAAGGCAAAGGGAAAGTGGGTCGCCCCACAGCTTCAAAGGTATCAAAGGAAAAGACTCCTTCTCCCAAAGAAGAAGACGAGGAGCCGGAAAGCCCTCCAGAGAAGAAAGCCTCTGCCAGCCCTCCACCCGAGAAGTCTGGGGATGAAGGGTCTGAAGATGAAGCCCAATCTGGGGAGGATTAAAAGTGATGCTGGTTTGGGAGAGATTTTATTTAAAAAAAGAAAAGGAAAAAAAAAAGGAAAAATGGGGGGCAAAAAAAGAAAACATAAGATAGAACATGGTTTTGGCTATGGCTTTGACTCATGGGCTTTCAGTGCTATTTTCCCTTTTGTTGAAAATAACTTTTTTTTTAACCTTTTTTTTTTTTTTTTAAGAAAATCTTTGTATGTTTAATTTACCTTTTTGTCTATTGGTCTTTGCTATCACCCTCTTCTCCCTCCCTTTTTCAATGAAAGCCATGTCAAATTAATCACTGGATTGACTGCTTCATCTTTTTATTTTTAAAGGATGGTATACCACAGTTGAAAAGCAATAAGATTTGAGATGAACACTATGGAAATGTTGCTTTTTGCTAAACAGTAGCAGGCTGAATAGTAATCAAAAAACATAGAAGGATTTTAGTTAAAAATGATTGCTTCTTTCTCTACTTGGACTTAAAAAAAAAAATCAATTGTCATCTAATACAAGTTTATTTTTTACCTTGCGAGGCAGGCCAGGGAGTGGGTACCCTGACCTTGTTTGAGAGAGTGGGGTTTTTTAAATTTCATCACTTGTTATCTCAAAGAGATTCAGAGCCAGTGATCCTTTTAATTCTACTACGTCTTTAAGGAATTAAAAAAAGAAAAGGAAAAAACAAGGAGCGCCAAAACTTAAATCACGCTTAATTTCCTAGTTTACTCTCTTAATGGTTCATGTTTTAAAATGTATATGTATCCTGTTTCTTGGATAAATTTTTACCAAGGGTAAAAAAAAAAAAAAAGAAACCTAGAATTTAAATGGCAAGATCTATATATCATAGTGGATTTCTTCTCAAACTGACAATGTTTAGGTTATAAGCAAATAAACTACCAGTTAATGTGAAACTTGTTCACAAAAGACTTGAGATTTTTTTTTTCCTTTATGAAAACAGAATTGAAATTCTTTTATGCCATAAATGTGTGTGCATCAGATTCCATGAACTGTGTTGTTCTTATTTGGGGATAGAACTTTTCTTTTTCATATACCTATCTTCCCATTTCTTCATAGAACCATGGTATGAAGTGCATCTCAGCTTCCTGCTACCATGTAGGATGCCACTGCAGACCCATCCCCAGAGCCTACCAGTCCTGCTGGAGGACATGATTTCTCCTGGCTCTGTCTTCACCTACTTCACGTCCTGTGTTTGATGGGAATGTGTTAAATGGTGCTCCCACATGTTTAATTTGCTGTTTTTCTTTTTACTGGTGTGTCTGCTTACTGCTCATGTTGCTTGTTTTGGAGTGTAAGGGGTTCCGCAGGGCTAGAGAAAGCATGCATTCAGGAGACCTACGTGCGGTTCACAGACTTGACATGCCTTATGAAAGCAGTCAGGAGATAAACCTGTGGGTTCCATCCTCCACATCCTGATACCATGAGCTTCTGGAAGCAAGGGTTAGGGGCCTTAGTGTGCTAAGAAGTTGAAAAATTAGTGAAATTTAACCTCTGCCTTTTTATCTAGATTTGCTTCCTCAATATTTTACTTAATGCCATTTTCTTTTAATTACAGCATATTTTACGCTCGGACACCATAGCTTTCTTACAGATATTCCTAGAACAAAAGGTTATTTAAGGAATAGTTTTACTCTGGATTATTAAGACACTTTAAAAAGTATTCTTTGTGATTTAAAAAAACAACACCTAGTGACAGTCGCTTTGCTGTTGCATTGTGTGTTAATGAATTTGAAGATTTTAGTACTTGGCCAAAAATGCAAAGCTTGACTATAAATAGCAGTTGGATTGTTATCTAAAGGTTATTCTGTTTGCTTTAGTGAGTTTGTTTAGGTACCCAATTTTAACAAGGTGTATATTCTTCTAGCAAGAGACCTCTCAGTGTTTCCACCATGCACTTCTACATATAGGGGTTTATAACTTTGTCTTACATTCCTAGTAACATTTGGGCTTCTTAGATTATGTTTTGTGAAAATCAGTGGTGGGAAAGGGGGTCTTTTAAAACTTTAGCCTCAGTTTTTATATAACACAGTCTCTTTAATATATTAATCTGCACTAACATCTATGTTGATACAGGCACATATTTTAGAGGTAATTTGTCTTCTAAGTTCCTTGTGTGCATTTGGTTGGGCTTTTTGTTTGCAAATCCCCTTTTTAAAAATTCATGAGATTGGAAAACATATTTCTAATAGACTAGACAAAAGGATCTGTGTCCCCAAGTGAGAGACAGGCTCTGAATGACCTTTGTTTTCTCCACTTTTTATTGATTTAAAACACTCTAGTCTTCCCTTCAAATCATGCATGCAAATAGGAGGGTAGCTTTGGTGTCTGAACTGGAAACTGGTGCTCAATAGTCAGGCTTGATGTGATGTCAGGCTGGGTTACAAGCTATAAGCTGAAATGGCTGGCTGTTGGTACCACCCTTGACTGATCTCCCTCTTTTTCCCTGGCATGCCTATGGTGAGATGGCAGTAGCTTCCATGGCCTTGTTTGCAGTGCTCAGGAAGTGGGACATTAACCTCGAAGGTGCTTGTTTGTGCTAACGGAATTCTCTGTGTTAGCTCTGTTAGGTTTACCTCCGAAACATGGATTTCGGCAGCTATGCTGACTGACACTACATTCTAGCTCTTAAGATTTTTTTTCTAGACTTCTCACCCCACACACACCTTGACATAGGTAGTTTACATAGTAAAGTCTATCTGTAATTTGCTGCTGCTTTTAGCCCTCCTCACCTTAGATTGGAATCAATGGAGTAGACCCAAAGGATACATTTTAATTTTAGTAATGGTAGATTTGTCCTGCTTTCCACAAACCTGTCTTTAATATCTCTACTCCCTATTGAGTCCAATGGGTGTGTCCTCCTTGAGGGAGATAATGAGTGGAAGTCTTTTTATCTCGAATAGTAGTTGACTTCCCATAAAGAAGGTTTAATGTCTTTTCTTTTCCACAGTAACTGTTTGCCCCAGGTGGAATCCTCATTTCAATAATTATTCTTGGTACTGGTTCTAATGGCATTTTCTTATAGGTAACTAATCAAGAGGAATTGGAAGTTATAATCCAGTAAGGTTTTTGACACTTGTGAATATATGGGGTCAGCTAAACTGAACTTGACACTTTTTTTCCCCCAAACATTTATTTTCTTAACCTGACCATTCAGGTTACAAGTGAATTTTAGAGTACTGGTTGGAGAAAGGGAATAGTTCTGTAAAGAAACCAGTTTAGAAGATGCTTTGAGAGAGTGTTAGGCAAGGGCAGACGTTAAACCTGGAGCGATGGAGAAAGTTTTATCAAAGGCCATGTGGCCGTTGTCACTGTTGTGAAGAAGGGGAGGTTGAATGGTTCTGTGCCCGCTTTACCTGTGGCTACACTAAGAAGCAAAAACATCATCTCGGGAGTTTGCAAAAAGAGAGTCAGCTTGGCTCCATGGCCCTCAGGTGTCGATACTGAAGCAGACGAGTAACATGCTTCATGCCAAGGGATAGAGAAAAGTTAAAAATCTGGTTGCTGTTGAGGTTACAAAATTGTCCTTTTCTCTGTGCTTGGCGCTGGGTTTATTTGGAAAGGAGTTAGTTTATTTGAATATTGGGACATCAAGCTATCTACAGCCAAATTTCAATCTGCAAACCATTTTCCCTTGGACTTGGGATAAACTTGGTATAAAATGACTCTTTTTGAATCCCAAATCCCTAAGTCACACTTTTTTTTTTCCAAAGCCTAGGTCACAAAATTCACGGTGGTGCTGTGTATTAACCACTATTGACAAAAGTCCCCTAAACTTGCCTGTTGCCATGCCAACAGAGTGACTGAACTGGTGACATCTGTTGGAGCATGCTTTGTGTGGATGATGAAATGCCACCATTGTGCATACACTTTGTACATCAGGGTTGAAGGGGGGGTTTTCTAAACTTAATGGGGGGGAGGGTAAAATTGTTTTTGTTTTTGTTTTTTGATGGGGAGTGGTGGGTATAGTACTTAGCTTTCCCCTAAATAACATGTATAAAACCCCCTGAAGTATTGTGTGGGTGTGTGTGAGAGTGTGTGTATATGTCTGGCAATTAAACCTTTGTCTTCTGGAAATTAGTGAATTCTTTTTTTCCTCCAGAAGTATTTGTTACAAGATTTGTAAATAAGAGCTCTACTTAGTTTGTTTACCATGACCATGTTGCAGCAAACCTTAAATACCTAATTCCTGAAGATTTAAGGAAAGACTTGAAGACTTTTGTCAGGTTAGCAGCAGCCACGTTCTCAATAATTGTTTGCCTTGATTCATCTTTCAGATTTCATTTTGCCAGCTCTAAAATTCCGTCTTCCTTAATTTTAGTCCTTAATCTTTTATATTCTGAGCAGGAAGGGTAAAAGAGGAACCTGCGTAAATGTGTTTAATTTTAAGTCCATGGGCTGAGACCAGGGCATCCCTTTCTTAATAACTGCAATGTTGCTAGATATGTGATCAGACACCAGAGGGTTGGGCGTTCTTGCAATACCTTAACAGTGCTGAAATCTGCAGCATGGTACTAAGGAAATTCAAGTTTGAATGTAACCACTTTATTTAAAAGGGTTTTTTTTTTATTTAAATGAAATGGGGTTGAAATGGACATGATTTTGTTCGTGAATTATAGATGCAACATAACATTGGTAGACGTGTGATGGTCTTTTGTGATACTTAATTTTTACATATCCCCGTCTCTGTATGTACCTGCATAGATAAAGAAAAAACAAACTCCTGCTTTCTTTATGGAAGGGTTTCCAGGACTGCGTGTCTGCTCCTGAGCTCTGTTTTAAGTATGTGTATCCTTCGCTTGTATTTTGTATTAAAAAATAAGAAAAAGAACCCTTTATTGTTGAGCATGTTGGCATTGTCCCTTTTACTTTTTTTTTTTCTTTTGGGGACATGAAGCAAGTTATTCTTTTTCTGTACCTTTTTTTCTTTTGTAAACTTTGTTTTGTTTAAAAATGGCTTTATAAAAGGGCTTTTATAACCCAGATATGTGCTCTGTGTACTTCTTGGAATACGCACACAAACACACTGACAGCTGATCGCCTGGGCCTGTCAGCTCCCAGTCCAGCCTGTTGGGGAAAACCTGTTTCCCAGAATGAATTCTTGTAGGCTCTAACAGTGGCCATCACTCTTATGGGGTAAGGAGAAAAGCATATCTTGTCTCAAGTCAAAAAGTTACAAAGAGTGGAGGGCAACATTCTTAATTTAGGATAATTATACTCAACAAAACAAACATTTGCATTCAATTTTAAGTACCCATAGGAACTTCATTATATTGCAATTTTAGAATAAAATAGTACTTAGGTGGTGAATATGGTAGAGGTTCCTATTTAGGATTGGGCTGATAGTGTAGCTTTTCAGTTTTTATTCTTTTCAGCCTTGCCCCTTAGTTACATTCTTGCCTTGTCATGCAAATATTTAATTAACATATAAACTAAGCTGAAATTTGAAATTTAATGTTTTTTTTGCATGTTCTTATCTCTGGCTAATTTCTTATAGAGTTATTTGTCCCAGGTGAAAGTTGACTTGGGAAGAATGTAACCAGACACTTACTCATGAATATGTGGGTGTTTTATGATTAACATACTAGATTTCTGTGTCGGCACAATGCTGAAGAAATGCAATCTGATGTAAAGGATTTCAGAACCCAGGGGACAAACAGGTTTGGTAAAACAGGTTGAAGCTCCCTCAACCCATTCGTGAGCATTACTCTACAATAATTTAAAACTGGCTGCACAGTGCTTTATAATTCATAAAGTGCAACTTACATTATTACCTCTGTTTTCCTAACAACTGTGAGACTGGCCAGATGTTCCTCCAATTTTGTTGGTTGGGGGGAAAAAACTGGTTCAGGTAGGATGTGCTTTGATGTGGCAGGTGTGGCCCAAGGGTTTGAATCAGGCCGTTAGTTCTGTGTGCTTGAAGTTGTCACAACTCCCATTATCTTGTATAAATGGGTCCCTTGAACTTTCTTTTTAATAACCTTTTGAGCAATTTGCTGTCCTTCAGCCTTTGAGTAACATGTTTGAACCAGCCTAATGACTTACATCAAAGACAATGGGAAAAATTCTTTTTAGTGAGATAAAAATTCTCATTAAATACTTAAATTTACTTGGAAATTCCTGTGGTCCTTAGATAGGAAGCTTCAATTTGTTTAAAGCTTTTATTTTCAGATGTCTTCATATAGAGACTATACAGGAAAATCTTATTTATGCAGCCCTTATCCTCTGCCAGTAGAGGGCAGTGTTTGTCCTCCATATACTTCACCCCATCTCATTTTTAGATACCTTCCCCTGGGCTCAGTGTCCACTGGATCCTACTTGGGTGATGTTCTGTGCTCAGTGTGCCCACTCAACATCCTAATGTATGCAGCAGCAATATTTTTTTAAAATATGTTTTATTGATTTTTTACAGAGAGGAAGGGAGAGGGATAGAGAGGTAGAAACATCGATTAGCTGCCTCCTGCACACCCTCTACTGGGGATGGGCCCTTGACCGGAATTGAACCTGAGACCTTTCAGTCCGCAGGCTGATGCTCTGTCCACTGAGCCAAACCGGTTTTGGTGCAGCAGCAATATTTTAAGTGCAAAATAGGATCTTGTGGTTCATGCACATCTGTCTGCTTATGTTCTCTTTATGCTCCCAAATCCTACATGGATAGCATCCCAAAACTAAAGTACACATATGTTGATATTTCAAAATGCAGCTGTAAATTCTTGGCCTTGGTTTGAAACAGGTGTTGCCTTTTGAAATTGCCTTCCAGCTCAAAAAGCCTTGTCTCTTGCACAAGCAGCACTGATACATGTTCACATACAGTGAATACCAAGACTTGTTTTCAAGGTAACGTGATAGCTTGTATTTTTTATCTTGATGGCATGCTTCCCTTTCCCTCGATACCTTGACAGAATGGACAGGTACCCATTTGACAAGTTTTGGCTGGGCCACCACCAGGAGAAATAATTATTTGCAGGTGTGCCCCCTGTTTCAGTATTAAAGTCCTGGACAAATATTGTGAAATAAATGCTGTGTTAATTCTGGGGTCAGAGAGTGAGAGGGTGCAGCCAGAATTTCCATCTTAGTAAAGCAAATAATTACTTAAAAACATGATAACAAAATGTTGGAAATAATAGTTTGCTTTGATTTAGATCTAAGCTGGCATCCAGAAATGAGTAGTTTAAAAATGAACAGGATGAGTAGACCAAGGAAGGTTACACACACTTAAACCTAAACTACTATTGGTAATGTTTTAACTATTAAGTGGAATATAGAACGTATGGAACCACATCCTTGGCTAACATGGAATGTAACATATCTAATAGATAACACTTTTCCACTTTGGGTACGAATAAGAATATGTACTCTGTCTGACTACAAGAGATTAGGGTGGATGGGCTAGGTAAGACTGAAGGAGGAAGAAAGTCATTTGGAACACGAATGGCCTAAATTTAAGGATAACTACCAGTTTCGTAACTCTGATTTGTTATGTACTAAGAAATGATTCTCACTGCCCCACCAGTGTAACTCATTGGTTCAGTGTCGACTTATGAATCAAGAAGTTACCAGATTCCCAGTCAGGGCACATACCCAGGTTGTGGGCTCAATCCCCAGTATGGGGCGTGCAGGAAGCAGCTAATCGATATTTCTTTTTCATGAATGTTCCTATCCTTCTCTCTAAAAAAAGTCAATAAAAACCCTAACCGGATTGGCTCAGTGAATAGAGAGCATCTGCCTGTGGACTGAAGGGTCCCAGGTTCTATTCCATGTACCTTGGTTGTGAGCACATCCCCACTGGGGAGTGTACAAGAGGCAGATGATCAATATTTCTCTCTCACCGATGTTTCTAACTCTATTCCTCTCGCTTCCTCTCTGTAAAAAATCAATAAAATATATTTAAAAAACAAAAAAAACATTTTTAAAAGATGTAAAACATTTAACAAAATGATTCTCACCAACAATAAACTGAATATATTGTCATAATTAATATAAAATAGATTGTGAAACACTTGACTTTACCCAAAAAGTGTGGAGGGACAGCGACATACACTGGATCTTCACTTGTGACTATAAATTGGTTCTCTTGTACACTAATTTAGCCTATGGATTAAAATACTAAACATTTTTAAAATATGGTTTCACTGCCTGGCTGGTGGTTCAGTGGTTGAGCATCGACCATGAACCAGGAGGTTGAGGTTCAGTTCCCAGTTAGGTCGTATATCCAACTTGTGGGCTTGATCCCCAGTATGGGTTGCAGGAGACAGCCAACTGATGATCTATCTCATCACTGATGTTCCTATCTCCCTCTCTAAAATCAATAAAAGTAAGTATAAAAATATATGGCTTCTAAAGTATAATGTTATAACAAAGCTCTTTTATAAGATACTAAGTGTCTTTAGGAGTCACAAGAACTCACTGATACTCTATTTAGATCTTGGAACATAATCTGGGGCTTCAGTATCCTAACTTCATATCTAATGCATGCCACATCTCAGTTACTCCCCGCTCCCCGCTGAGTCTTTTCCTCCTGCCTCTGACCTAATTTAACACTATCTCTCTTTTCCTCCTCCTCCTCCTCTCTCTCCCTTTGTGAACAAACAGTTTCCATGAGGTTAGTGTTTTTGAGGCAAATATATTGTTCATACATGAACTAGGTAGTCCTAGAAGTGGTTAGGGGACCAGCTGTCCTACAGAGAGCCACACCGTTGGCCCAAGTACAAGGTAAATAGCATTTCTTGGTAAAGTGGGAACAATGCAGGGCTTATTCCAACGCTCCATTGTAGGGAAGGGCTGGTGTGACTTCAGGTAGACAGGATGTACACAGCAGCAGTGAAAGAGAGTGGTTGTCCTGGACCTGGCACAATGGGCCAGTCTTGGCTATCAGCAAAGCATTCTTCCCTTCTCTCCTGCATTTCTCTCATTCCCTTTCCACACCCTTCAGTGAAGCAATAAGACCTAGTGTTTGTCTCCTGGGTCACTAAACTGTTCTTTAGAAGTCCACACCAGTGAGCAGCCACTGGGAGCCGGATGCCCGCTCGGGGAGGTTAAGTGTAAGTGGGGTCACACTACTCATGCCAGACAGCGGGAATGGGAATGCCTAACACATGTATTGCTTCTAGAGTTCAACTCGGAATCTGCCAAGCTGTATTTATTGACAGTGAAAATCATGGAGCCCGTGTAGCCAAAGAGTTTTGTCCTACTCCCCAACAGGAAAAACAATGTAAATAAAGTGTGGATCTGGGAATATTGCCATTTCTGGGATACTATATGGCTTAAGGAACTAAAGCAGGAAATACTTAAAACTGGATTATCCCAGGGAATGTATATGACAAATATAAGGCGTTCAGCAGGTGTTTAGCAGCAGCGTTGCTCACTACAGCCGCCGCCGATTATTCCATTGAAACCCCACTCGCCTCTCCTCATCGCATGACCTGCTTTAGCCGAGCTCTGGTGGATGAAGCAGATTCGTTTACAGGGTGGTCTTGGGCTCTGGCACCCGCCTCGCCATCTCCCCCTTCATCTTGCCGAGTTCTCCTTTTTATATTCTGAGAATAGTAAGCAGCTGGTTATTCCCCGCATCAAAGCGGCAGAGTGAGTGAGGCTGTGTGCACCTAACGCCCAGGAGAGAAGCTCTGCACTAAGGTGCTGCTGGCACTGCAGGCCCACTGGCCTCAACCACGGCGCAGTGTCCCCCGGGCAGGGTCCATGCCTGCACAAGCACCGTTCCCGCTGAACTGAAATCTCTTTCAGTTGGTCTCTGAAGCACAAATGAGTTAGTTATTAGTAAGAGGGGTAGGCAAAGGGGTAAACTTTAACCAGCCACGATTTAGGGTGGCTTTCTAGGAGAGAGGAGAATAGCAGCAACTCCCAGGTCACCTGCTCTAGTAAAGGGGTCTTTGAATAGTGGAACTGCACAGGACTGATGGGGGTTTGACTATTCAGCTTCTCCTGGGGAAATACGTTTTTATCCAATGGTCACAAACAGCATTCCTAGTTATGGGACATACATTTTAAATGAAGGAACTCTCATTTGGACAACAAAACTGATTGGAAGTACTTGTCAGGGGCACATTTCTTAGTATATGAATCATTATATTTGTGTATCTTGAGTCTTTTAAATTTAATAGCAGGAAGGAAGCCAGGAGACTATCAATTGGAGCCCTCATCAGGGACAGAACCCAGGGGCTCAACTGAAATGTCTGGCTGGTGCCAGGCCACTGCCCATGTTCTCTGGGCTGGAGCTTCCCTGGACACTTGTAGGGGCTCCTGTCAGGAGACTCTGTTACAGACAAACAGCATCGTGGCAACTGCACCCCCAGGGACGAGCTACAGAGGGATGCCTCCTCCCCCACAAATTCTCTTCAGTCTTTAGGGAAGAAAGATCCAATTTCAGCAGATAGTGAGGAGGCCTTTTTTAAAAATGTTTGATTTATGTAAGTTGAGTAACGGCCAGACTATCTAAATAGGGAAATTCTAGTCAGGAGACTGTTATCTTGTAATCACTCTTCCATCTAATCTTAAGAACATCCTTGTGCTTCTTGTGAGATAAGTTAACTCCCAGGAGGCGAAAGTCCCTCTTGTCATGTAATCTCCCTTAAGGAGATAAAACTGGTCCTGTGTCTGTAGTAAAATTTTCACTTTCTCAACCCAATTACCATCAGTTCTGTTAATGTGCATGACACATGCTTCCCCTTAATTAAACATTTCAGATAAGTGTCTGCATTTGAGGTCGTGAGAACTGTTTTTTCGTTCCCTCTTAAGAGTGTGGTATTAAAAGGAAACAGCTTAAAAAAATAAAAAGAGCCGAGACCGGTTTGGCTCAGTGGATAGAGCGTTGGCTTTCGTACTGAAAGGTCCCGGGTTCGATTCCGGTCGGGGACATGTGCCTTGCTTGCGGGCACATCTCCACTGTGGGGCATGCAGGAGGTGGTTGATCAATGTCTCTCTCTCATCAATGTTTCTGACTTTCTATCTCTCTCCCTTCCTCTCTGTAAAAAATCAATAAAATATATTTTAAAAAATAAAAAAATAAAAAATAAATAAAAAGAAAACAGCTTAAAAACTAGGATAGTCAGAATGCTAGCTGGTTTGCACACAGGCAGGTTCTCATGTGAAAGCATCCAATGTTGAAGGACCAACAGGAGGAATAGGATAAGGGAGGCACTTTCTCCGCTCATTTGACAGGCTATCAGTTCTGTCATGTGTCCATCACACTTTCAAAAGAGATAGATTTGGGGTGTTTTTTGTTTTGTTTTTCTGTTTTCTTTTTTTTTTTAATTGGAAGAATATTCCTTTAATAATATCTGTTCAAACACAGTTGTTATGGAACATATATATTGCACAAATCATAGTTCCCCCCAAATTTTTCCTACACAAAATTTTCTTAAATTAATTTCCATCAAATATTTCATATATTTCTCTAGTAGAATGGATATAATAATATACACATTATTATACCAATATAAAATTTTAAATTAAACTTTAAAATAACATACATTAAATATTTTCTCATCTTTACTATTTTCCTTAAAAAAAAAAATAAAGCAAAACACACACACACACACACACACACAAATCGCAAAACCCCAAAGGCAAAAATTACTTATGATAAGAATATTCTTTTCAGCATACCACTTAAATAATTTTGAACTTTGTTAGATTTTTTTTTTTGGGCCCCTGCCTCTGTAAGTTTATCTACATAGACATAAAATGACCAATGTAATAACTTTTACTTACATAGTTGGCACTCTGTAAATGGCTATAACAATTGTATATACAAATTAAAAGTAGTTATGCCCTGGCCTTGCAAAAAATAAGAGTATGTGAGGTTTATTTCAGAAATAGAAGTCTAATTTACATAAATCAGTAGAAAGCATATTTCCCAAAATTTATTTCCTTGAACATTAACCTCATAGCATATACAAAAATTAACTCAAAATGGATCAAAGATCTAACCGGAAGTTCTAAAATCCTTTTTTTTTTTTTAATTTTTTTTTGTTTGTTTAAAGTATTACATGTAGTAGTACATATATTTTCTTTTTTTTCCCCATTGACCTTCCCCCAGCCTCCCCTTCCCTCTGTCACGTGCCCTCATCTTCCCCCGCCCCCAGTGTCTTGTGTCCATTGCTGTGCTTATATGCATGCATTCAAGTCCTTTGGTTGATCTCTTTCCCCTATCCAACACTCCTCAGTCTTCCCGCATGTACATATATATAATTTGACAGTCTGTTCAGTGTTTTACTGCCTCTGTACCTATCTTTTGGTTCATCAGGTTATAATGTTCTTTATTATCCGTAAATGAGTGAGATATGTGGTATTTTTCTTTCATTGCCTGGCTTATTTCTTTTTTTTTAATTTCTTTATTGATTAAGCTGTTACATATGTGTTCTTATTCCCCTGTTACCCTCCCACTCATGACCTCACCCCCCTGTTGTCTGTGTCCATTGGTTAGGCCCATATGCATGCATACAAGTCCTTTGGTTGATCTCTCCTCCTTACCCCCACCCTCCCCTACCTTCCCTCCAAGATTTGATGGTCTAATTGATGTTTCTCTGTCTCTTGAACTGTTTTTGTTCATCAGTTTATGTTGTTCATTATATTCCACAAATGAGATCATGTGATACTTATCTTTCTCTGAATGGCTTATTTCACTAACATAATGCTCTCCAGATCTATCCATGCTGCTGCAAATGGTAAGAATTCCTCCTTTTTTTTTTTAGCAGCATAGTGTTCCATTGTGTAGATGTACCATAGTTTTCTAATCCACTCATCTGCTGATGGGCATTTGGGCTATTTCCAAATCTTAGCTATGGTGAATTGTGCTGCTATGAACATAGGGGTGCATATATCCTTTCTGATTGGTGTTTCTAGTTTCTTGGGATATATTCCTAGAAGTGGGATTACTGGGTCTGTTTTTTTCTGTTTTCATTATAAAATTCTTAATTGAGAATACACGTCAATTTCCAATCAATGTGATAAAAGAGAGGAAAAGGCTAATAATTCAATGCAACTGTTTTATGTATTGGAAAGCAAGGACCTGTATTAAGGGTGCTTTCAACCAGTGGTTCTCAAAATGTGATCCCTGGTCCAACAGCTGGGAACTTGTTCAAAACATGCACCATGGAATGCATTCTCTTCGGCCCCATCCCAATGGTTCAGAAACTCTGAGGGTGGGGCCCAACAGTTTGGGTATAAGCAGCCTCCTGTTTGGTTCTGATGTACGCTAAAGCTGGAGAACCACTGCTCGTTTATCTCAGGCCAAAGGATCCGCTGGACCCAACCCTCACCCTTTTTTTCATATTGGAGAAGTGATTGCTCAGTGATGTTGAGACAGACCTGTATAGCACCTGTCTGTCTGGCATGACAGCACCAATTAAATCCTGGAAATCATTTCCTTTGCGCTTGGATGCCTCGTCCCCGTGCAGGAGTCCCCGGGGATAACACGGACCCTTTTCTCCTCGATGAATCCCACTGTCCTTTACCTCCTCTGATGCATCCGCTTTTTATCCTGTGACTTTGGATAAGAATCCTGCCTGCTATTGAACCTCTCACAGATTCAGATCTTGGTTCTGAGTTTTGTTTTTCTTTTCATTCCCTTTCTGTTAAAAACAACTGGGCCCTGAAAATGTCTTTGACAAACCCCAGATGTTCGTGTTAAGACTGGAGCAAAGAGGTCCAGCTGGTGTGGTTCAGAGCATCGACCTAGGAACCAGAAGGTCATGGTTAGATTCCCGGTCAGGGCCCAGGCCCAGGTTTTGGGTTTGATCTCCAGTGTTGGGTGTGCAGGAGGCAGCCAATTGATAATTCTCTGTCATCATTGATGTTTCTATCTCTCTCTCCCTTCCCTTTCCTTTATGAAATAAATCAATCAACATATATATTTATTTTTTATTTTTTTAATATCTTTTATTGATTTTTTTACAGAGAGGAAGGGAGTAGGATAGAGAGTTAGAAACATGAATTTTTAGAGAAACATCGATCAGCTGCCTCCTGCACACCTCCTACTGGGGATGTGTCCACAACCAAGGTACATGCCCTTGACTGGAATTGAACCTGGGACCTTTCAGTCCGCAGGCCTACGCTCTATCCACTGAGCCAAAACGGTTTCGGCTATTTTTATTTTTTAAAGACTGGAGCAAAGAGAACATGCATATTGCTCATTTAATGGCCTGCATCTCACCCTGGATAACTTGTACTCTTCCAATGTCTTGCTTATAACAGTAGCTTCTCTTTTTGAGTGCTCATGTTTGAGGAATCCAGGAACCCGCTTGAACATTTCCCATGCCTTCTACTATTGAATCCTCCCAGTAGTTCCATGAGGTACAGGCAATATCATGATTCCCAATCACAGAAGAAGAAAGTGAAGTGGAGACAGTCCAACAGCGTGCTCCAATCCCAGAGCCTGACACCGCCACCCTCGGCAACCTTTTGATTGACACTGACCAGTTGCCTTTTGGCTCCCTTCACTTGCTTCCCAGAATATCCAGCCACTAGCAGGAGCTTGGGGAGCAGTGAATTGACCAAAAATAGATGAAAAGAGAGATGTGATGAAACAACAAAAAATACAAACCTCTCCACAGAAAGTCATGGACCTGGTTTTGAGCTCTGGTTCTCACTAACCAGCGAGACCCTTGGCAAGACACTTACCTCCCCCGGTTTAGCTTCTCAGATTGTTCACGATGTTCATAACACACGCTGCTCAGAGCTGTGAGGATCAGAAGTGGCACTGCCTGGCAAAAGGCCTCCCAGCAGTCATTCCCCACGGGGGCGAGAAGTAATAAGGCCTCCACAGCCGAGGGAGGAGCAGCCTCAGCTGCAGAACCATAGGGCCTGTCATGCCCGTTGCTGAGGGAAACTGCACTTCTGACTGTTTTGTCTTGAGGTGCAATGTAGGTAAATAAGGGGATGGGAAGAAGGCCTGGGAACCAACCGGCCACCTGAGCCCCATGCTTCTGGGCTACCTCTTCTCTGCCCCTCTCCATGTGCCTTGCTTCAGGCACTATCTGTTCATTTACACTGAGCGGCCAGATTATGATATCCCTGAATGCATAATAATCTGGCCACTCAGTACGTGTGTGTGTGTGTGTGTGTTTTAGAGACCCGGAGCATGAATTCATGCATGGGTGGGGTCTGGCCAGCCTGGCCAAGGGCAGGGAACATGGGCGGTTGGCAGGCCTGCCTGCTGGTCGAACTCCTGGTCGAGGGGACAATTTGCATATTAGCCTTTTATTATATAGGATGTACACTGTGTGGCCAGATTATTATGTGTTCAGAGATCATCATAATCTGGCCACTCAGTGTATACTTTACTGTGAAATAGCAGCCACCAACAGGCTTCTGATGCACAGTAGGGTGCTTGTGGATGGAGCAGACATCAGGAAGGGCACAGACCCAGCCTGCCTCGGAGCAACACTCTCCTGGCTGGTTACATCTCCCTGGGCAGGTGGCGGGGTAGCTAGCAAGCATCCCTCAGGAAGCATTTAATATGGGAATGTTGCCTAGGAAATAAAACGATACCAATGTGGACTGGGGAGGAGAGGGGTCGAACTCCCTCTTAAGGCTGCAGTGGATTCCTATAGAGGAGGGAGTGGGGTGAGGAGAGGCCTGGAATTTACACCCCACCTGGGTGGATAGACTCCAGCGGCCAGCCTAGGACAGGTCTCTGGTGGCTCAGTCTTGGGGAGGGGAGACAGCTGATGGTGAATGGTGAAAGTGAGTGTGAACTGAAACCGATTTGCATCAGTGGATAGAGCGTCAGCCTGCGGACTGAAAGGTCCGAGGTTTGATTCTGGTCAAGGGCATGTGCTTGTGGATGGAGCCTGAATGTGGCTGTGCTCGTCAGTGAGAGAAACGGGCAGTGCCTCCAGTGTTTGTGTGCCTTGGAGGCTGGGAAGCCGGCAGGGGCTTCTCTCCGAGCTCTGCTCATCAACGCAGCCAAAGGCCGTGTTCCCCTCTGGGTCCCCTCTTTATCTCCCCAGCTAACGACATGCTCTTTAGGAAAGGAAATCCTTTCTCAGCTGAGCTGGGATGCCCAATGCCTGATACCTGGTCGGTCGTGGGTATCACGGGAAGGACAAGAAAGGAGGCAGCTGCTCAGACTCCTGGCCTCCCCTGCCCTTCCCAGGAGTGCCTGGCCCACTCTGGAGGGAAAGTGCCCTCTCCCCAGCAGGAGCCTGCCGGGCATGGCTGTGGCACGGTTGCTGTGAGGAAACCGAGGCCAGGCTGAGATTAGGTGGTGGAAAGAGGCCCGTGTCACGAGGGCCCTGGGGAAGCTGAGTTGTTTATTCACTGCCCCTCAGCTGCTGCCTGGGAGTGAGAGGGAGTGTGGCCGTCCCACCCCTGCTGTGTACAGCTGCTGGGGACAGAGCCGGCTGCTCCGAGCTTGGCTGGAGGGGGCTGGGACACAGTGGGGAGGCGGCGGGGGCGGGGGGAGGCGTTGGCTGAGCTCCTGGGACAGGGCTGCCAAGCCTTCCTCTCCCCCAGGGTCCCCCTCCGTCAGCAGAACCCGTGGGAGGTGGCTTTAGAAAACAGTCCCAAGGGGGGCTATAGGTGAGGGGGGCGAGGAGGGAGCGTTTATGGGGCAGGAAACAGCTGGGCTGCTGCTTCCCCAGAAAAGTTACTCATGAAGCAGATTTCAGGATGATGTGAGGGTTAGGGGCACCTTTCCTCTTTCTACTATTGGGGGGAAGGAGCGGGAGAGACAGAGAGAGGAAGAGAGAGGACACACCCCACCGTGGTTCAGCAGTCTCTCTGTTCCCACAGGGACTCCATGCTGGGCAGCCGGGAGGGAGCGGCCTCTCTGTTGCTTTCTCGGACCCCATGACCTCGGCTACTCCAAGGTTCTAAGTGCCCTCTCCCGATTCTCCTCTACAAAACGCCAGGGCAATGAGGGGACACGGACACATATGTAATACCTTAACCAATAAAGTGAAAAAAGCCAAAACCGGTTTGGCTCAGTGGATAGAGCGCCGATCTGCAGACTGAAAGGTCCCAGGTTCGATTCCGATCAAGGGCATGTACCTTGGTTGCAGGCACATCCCCAGCAGGGGGCGTGCAAGAGGCAGCAGATCGATGTCCCTTTCTCTCTGTACAAAATCAATAAAATATATTATAAAAATAAAATAAAATAAAGTGAAAAAAGTGCCCAAGTTTGGGAGGAGATTAGGATTGGAAACACAGGCAGAGCTTCTGGTCCTTCACTGCCCTCTCGGCAATTTCTTCCCCGGAGAGCCACTTCCTCTGCTTCAGCTACATCCAGCCTGCAGCGAGAGGAGCCGAGAAAAGAAACGGGGCACGTGGAGACTCTAAGCCTCTTGAGCACAGGGGATCTCTTAAGTCTTTCTTTTATAATTGGATTTTTTTATTGAGATCATCATAAATTCACAGGCAGTTAAAATAATAATAACACAGAGAGATAGATCCCTTGTGTGCTTCTCCCAGTTTCCCCCTGTTATAAAGTTTTGCAAAACTGCTGGTATAGTACAACATCACAGCCAGGGTGTGACTCCAATACAATCCCCAGATCTTATTCCGAATCCCCACAGTACTTTGCATGCGTGCAATGCATGTGTGTCATTAGGTCTGTGCGATGCTATCTGTACCTGTGTGTGCCTGCCCTGTCACGTTCCGATTCTAACAGTTACAACACGGCAGCGAACAAGGACCCCTCCGGTTGCCCTGTAAAACCACAGTCTCCTCACACATCCCTAGCCCTTGGCAACCACTGTTCTGTGCTTCCTTTCTGAAGCTTTTTTTAAAAAAATGCTCTGTGGAAGGAACCCCATAGCACCAGGTTCTCTGGGTCTGGCTGTTCTCCGCCCCTGGCGCCCTGGGCCGAGGCAGCTCTCCCTCTGTGTTGGCGCGTTGGCACTCGTGGTGTGCTAGGACCAGAGCGTGTTAACTGTCCACCTGTCCAAGACACTAAGGTTGCTTCCACTTCGGGGCGTTTACACATTCTCAGCTAGGTTTTATGTGAGCGTCAGGTGGTCCCTTTACCCGGTGACAGCTTCGCGCGGGCCCCCGGTGGACCCTCAGCCCCTGTTCCTCGGTAGTGACAGAGGACAGTCTGCTCTGGCACTTCTGTCAGCTCGGGGTGAAGGAAGAGGAGAGAATGAATGAAGGCGGTTACCTTCAACCAGCAGCCAAGCATCAGGGCACCATCTGAAGAAAGGATTGACCAAAACGGATTGATCAACAGACACACGGTCATCATCGGCACTAAGCAGTCGGGATGACAGGACAGCAGATTGTAGTGGAAACCAAAGGCAGGTAAGGGTTCCAAACCCAGGTGAGAGGGGAGCAGGGACACAGCCTGGTAGTGTGAAATGACTCACCGGGGCCTGGGGGGAGAGCCGAGGGCTCTGGAAGCCGGCCTGATCCGTATCTCGCCTCCACCACTTCTTAGCTGTGTGTTCCTGGCAAGGCACTCACATCTCTGAAACCACTTCCTGGTCTGTCAGTGAAGATAAATCTCTTTCTCAGAAAAGTCATAGGGAATCAAGAAAACAGAATATATAAAGTTCTTCCCGCGAAGAAGCCCCTGAATAAACGCGTTTCCCTCCTTCCTTCCCTCCCCATGGGAGCGAGGCTGACCAGGAGAGGCCTTGGGTGGGAGTTGGTCCGAAGGAAGCCTCAGAGTTCTGGGTGGGTGGGTGAAGGCAGGGGGGTGGGCCTCCACTGCGGCTGGGTGAGATGCAGGCTGCCTCTCTGCAGCATTGGTGTCAGTTCAAAGCATGGCAGGACCAGGCAAAGGGGCCTAGGAGACACCAGCCCCCACCCACTCGGCTTTCCTGCATTCAAGGGGAGCAGGAAAGTCTGCTGGCTTTCTTAGAGGCCTGAGATGGACAGTGAGCATCCCTCTTGGAATGGTTATTGGGGTGTGCTGGGCAGGATGCCTTCCCCTCCAAACACATGCAAACTGTCCACAAACCAGCCCTCCCTTCGAATTCTAAACCCAAGTAGCCAAAGCCCTGGGTGCCTCCAACGCCTTCCAGAAACTGCCTGGCCCCAGCACTGCCCTCTTCCCAGCCTGACCAAGATGTTTAACCTTCTGATCCTAGCATGAAACTTTCTCCAGCTGTAGCCACTGGAAAGGAGAAACAGAATCCCCCTCTCTTTGTTCCCACTCTTGTTTCTTTTGAATAAGAATTGCCTCCCTTTGGGTCTCTCCTCTGGAAGAGAGAGAGATGCAGGCTCTTGACACCCTGCTCCCTGTTCTCATCTGCTCATCCGGCCTCTGGCGCCTCCCAGGTCCAGGCTGGGGCCAGAGCTGTGGCTGAGAAGAGCCCTGGCCTTTGAAGCCAGTCGTGGGGAGGACAGGGGGCAGCAGGCCACCACCCTCCCAAATGCCTTGGCCGCCTCACTCTGCCGGTTCTCTCTCCCATGGCTCTTTGGGTGTCAGAGGGCTTGTTTCCTCTAGTGTGGGGGTGGCTGTAGGGGAGATAAGAGAAGGAAGATGGAGACAGAGTTCCCCTTGCATGTGACCAATCAGAAGGAGCCTCCCTGTTCAGGGCCCTCCATGCCATAATAGTGGTCACAGAAAAAGTCCTGTTCTACTCTGTTCCAAACGTCTTTGTGCCCATCATCACTTTTTTCACTGAATTTATTGATTCTCCCCTCTGCCAGACTTATACCTCCCCAGTGATCTTTAGTTTCTTTTATTAGCATTTGTTTTTATTGATTTAGAGATAAGAGAAATCCATTTGTTGTTCCAAACAACAAAGTGACGCATTCTTTGAATGGTTCATGCATGTGCCCTGACCAAGGATCGGACTCACCACCTTGGCATATGGGGACGATGCTCCAAACAGCTGAGCTACCTGGCCAGGGCCCACAATGGTCTTTAAAAACATAAATTAGGTCATGTCACTCCTCTGCTTGACTCCTATGTCTTCCTGTTGCACAAGAATAAAATTCTCACAGTCCAGTTTCTGCTTACTTACCCAACCCTGTCTCTGCCTCCTCCTCTTGCTCTGGCTTTCTTTCCATTCCTGGCACTCATCTTTCTTACTAGCTGGTCCTGCCTCAGGACCTTTGCATCTGCTGTTCTGGCTTCCTGTGCCTTCCTCTCAGATCTTCCTGGGGTGGACTTCTTACTTTTCACAATCCAGCTCAAGTGTCATCTCCTCAGAGGGTCCTTTCTTTCTTGACTCTCTCCCTAGCCACCCCCCCACAGGCCCTCTAACCCTCTAACTCATCCTCTGGTCTTTCTTCTTTCACAGCTATTGAAGTTATTTAGTTATGAGTGTGGTCTCTCCCTACTGAAATGTATACTTCAGGATGTAGGATCTTATATGTCCCACTTACCAGAGTATCCCCAGCATCTGGAAGGGGCTTACCTAATAATGTGTTGAATGTTAATGAATCGCCTGAAGTTGCAGTGGAGCAGGTCAGATCCACAACAAAGGCAGAATGCCGGCCATAGAGACTAGAAAACCAAGTATAGGTTTGGACGTCGGCTTAACCAGATGGTAATTGTGCAGCCCCAGAGACATGGTGTTACCTCTTTGCATTATTTTCATCAGATGACAAGGAGAAGTGCTTCCGTTGGCTTCATGAGATTGTGGGGAGAATGAGAGAATTGTGTGAAAGCATAAAAATAGATATGGAATAAGCACTGGTTTGAAAAGTAAATCCAGCCTGGATGGTGAGGCTCAATGGTTGAGCATTGATCTCTGAACCAAGAGGTCACGATTCAGTTCTTGGTCAGGCCATATGCCTGGGTTGCGGGCTTGATCCCCTGTGTGGGGTGTTCAGGAGGCAGCTGACCAATGATTCTCTCTCATAGTTGATGTTTCTATTTCTCTCTCCCTCTCCCTTCCTCTCTGAAATCAATACAAATACATTAAAAAAAAAAAAAGTAAATCCACAGGATTATTCAAAGATAGCAAAATAGAGCCTGGGTACTGTTACACTCCTTTAATCAACTTCATTGTTCTTTTTATTTAAGGAGGCCGATAACCAAGAGTACACAGAAAACGGCCTCCCAAAGGCCAAATCCAGGCTTTCACATGGCCTATGAGTAATAAAGGTTTTCACATTAAAATATATATATATATATTGATTTCAAAGAGGAAGGAAGAGGGAGAGAGAAATAGAAACATCAATGATGAGAGAAAATTATTGATCAGTTGCCCCCTACACGCCCCCTACTGGAGATCAAAGCTGCAACCCAGGCATATGGCTTGACTGGGAATTGAACCGTGACCTCCTGGTTCATAGGTCAATGCTCAATCCCTGAGCCACACAGGCCAGGCAGATTTTTCATATTTTTTTAAATTCATTTTTACTGATTTCAGAGAGGAAGGGAGAGAGAAAGAGAGATAGAAACATCAGTGATGAGAGGAAATCATTGATCGGCTGTTTCCTGTACACTCCATACTGGAGATCAAGCCTGCAACCCAGGCATGTGTCCTTGACTAGAATCGAACCTGGGACCCTTCAGTCTGCAGGCCGACACTCTATCCACTGAGCCAAACCATCTCGGGCAAAAGTTTTCACATTTTTAAGTGATTGAAAAAAAATCAAAAGAAGACTATTTTATGACATGTGAAAATTGTATGAAATTCAAATTTCAGGGTCCATCCATAAGTTTTATTGGAACACAGCCATGTCCCATGTCCATTTGCATCACGTGTGCACTGTGTCCGTGCCTGCTTTTGTGTTACAAGGGCAGAATTGAGTGTTGTGACAGAGGCCACGTGGCCTCTAAAGTATTTATATTTGGTCCTTTACAGAAGACGTGTGCAGACTCCTGGCTGGTTCTACAGTGGGGAAGGGATTGTCTAAGAGGCTGGGTGGCAGGTGGTGGATGCAGGACCTCGGGGGCCCGTGCCCTGGGCTTTCTGCTGCCTGCGGTGGGAGGCCCTGTCTCACCCTCGCCGCAGATGCAGTGTCAGCCTCCTGGACTCCAGAGAGACTTAGGGGAGCTGCATCTCCATGAAGCCTTTGGGGGGAAGGAGTCCCATGACCTGTTGTAGTTCATCCAACCTCCCTTTCCCCTTAGTGTTTTCTAGACAAAGACAAAGTCAACCCACCCAACAGAGGAACCCTAGGACCCCTCTCCTCCCAGCGGCTGCCCTGCTTCTCCCCGCAGGCCCCTACAGGAGGAAAGCCTGGGTAGAGAGTTGTTAGAAGCAGACAGTGACAGGGAGCTCACTGCTTCGGGAAGTGGAATGTCTGCTCCTAATGACAGGCCTGTCTCTCTGGGGAGCTTGTAATCACCTTGTCAGGCTCCTGCTTCCTGTGGCAGAGATGCCGGCCAATGGAGCCAGGAGATCCCTGGAGGCGGCTGTGTGGCCTTGGGGGTGGGGATGTGTGTGCAACAGTCTCTGGGGTGTGGAGGGGAGGAATAAGAATCGAAATGCGAATACAAAGCCAGGTGCCCGGGAGGAACGGGAAGCCGGGAGCAGGAGGGGCCACGGCTGCCGTCCCCAGCTCAGGGGGCACAGTGCACAGATGTGCCATTGCGATGCCACCTTCCTTCCCCCTGTCCTTCCTCCACCCACTCGGGGAGGTCCGCAGGACTGGGGCCAACCCATCCCACCCCATCCCCGCCACACACACACACACACACACACACACACACACACACAAAACACACACACACACACACACACACACACACACACACACACATTCTCTCTCTCTCTCTCTCTCCTGCTCCCTCGAAGGAAGAAAAGGCCCTTTTCACCACAGACTTCTCAGAGAGCAGACGCTGTCTGCCTGCCTCCTGCTCAGCCTTCACCCAGCAGCCTCATCCCCTGAGGCCGCCTCCCTGGGAAGTAGCCGTGGTCAGAGGACTGACGGTCAAGGCCAGGCTCCAACACTTAGGGCCGTGCGGTCCCAGTCAGTCACCGTCTCCTTCTCTAAGTTCCCATTCCCCTCCTTTAATGATACCTGTCTCCCCAGGTCATTGGGAGGTCGGAATGACACCCTGTACACGAAACCACATTGAAACCATAAAGGCCAGAAAGGGATGTTTGTGGGAATGAGCTACGATCTTTGTTTCCACGCTGTCCCTATGGGCAGGGAGCCTGCCCTTTGTACTAACGGTGAACCCAGCCCAAGGTGAGTGAGTCTGGGATAAACTAAGCAGAGCATGGCCCACGCAGAGCGAGAGGGCAGGAGGCTTCTATCGCTAAGATGTTATGTAAAATCTAGGGATGTGAGTGAGGGGAGGAAGGCCCTGTAGGTGCCATGGCAGGCTCCCTGCACAGGCTCCCTGTGCCCTGCTTGAGGTCTGACCTCAGCATCTCTCTGGTGGGGCCCACCCTCCTGTGTCAGCTGGCAGTCAGAGGGACAGTGGTCTGCCTCCCACCAAGGCCAGTGCCACGGCCTCTCCTGGACCCTGGCTCTCCTCTCTGCTGCTCATCTGCTCGGGGCTGGACTGGGCGGGTTTTGGCTTTCACCTGCCTCTCCCCTCCATTATTCTTGGAAGGTGTCAGTAAAGTTCTAGAAAGCCCCATATGACACCGGGGGAGTTCAGCACAAAGAGAATGGGCTTGGGTTCTAATCCAGCCGAGCCACAAAACCCTTGGTAAGTCTGACACCTTTCCTGTCTGCCCCTCAGAGTGGCAAAGGGCAAATGGGAGGTGTCTGAGCAAGTGCTTTGCAAACGATGCTATCTACCTATAAGGGACTAGTGTTTTCATAGAATGGGTACCCAGACATAGACTCAGGGTGATGGGACAGAACCGGTAATGGCCCTGAGCGGCCGGTGGGAGGCAGGGGATGGGAGGGAAGGAAGGAGGACAGTAATTATTTACTGCTCTGTCAGGCATGAAACGAAGCCCTCTCCGATTCTCACACAGCCCTGTAGGGTGGGAACTATAATCCCCACTTCACAGAGGGCAGTCTGGGCTCAGCAACGGTAGGTCATTTGCCCCAAGTTTACCGCTAGTAAGGGCAGCGCAGGTCAGCAAGCCGGGTCTGTGTAACCTCAGCGCCCATAATCTTTGCACACTACCAAGTCCTAAGAGTCCATTCCTGGTGAGGGCATGGGACCAAAGTCGGGGGAGGGGAGGAGGAGAGTGAACCCAGTGGAGGACGGGACAGGAAGTATGTCTCAGTGCCGGGCACAGTGCCTGGTCCACCGAAGGTGCCAGGGTGACTCCCAGCCCATAGAGCACTTTTATGCAAATTAGAAAAGGTAGGTACAGCCAAGAGCCTTGCCTACTTGTGCTTGCAAAGTGAATAATAACATGTACAACTGTGTTAGCACATGGCAGCCCTGGGAGGCACTCTGAAATCAATTAAGAAAAGAAAAAAACAAAGTCTAGAAAACAATGGAGTTGAACAATAAAGAGTAACTGGGGATGGAGAAGAAGAAAAAATGTGGGGAACAATATGCAAATGGGGAGGAATATCAAAGGGGCTGTCATTGCTGAGAGGGAGGGGAAGGGGGAAGTGGCCTGCCCACTCCAAATGCAGACCCCATGCGCTGTGTGGCATCTCCAAACAGCTGCTACTAGTAACACACCTTGCTCACAGCTTCCTCTCCTGCTGGGTGGTCAGCTCTGGACGGGCAGGGGATACATGTTGTAGCGAACTTTGTCTTCAGTTCTCATTGAACAGAGGCGGCCTCTTTTGGCCAACATGGCTAGATGGTGCTCAGTCACTACCGTGTAATTGTACACAGCAGCCCTGAGAAGGACTTTGAAATGAATTAAGAAAATCAAGCCGGTATAGCTCAGTGGGTGAGCGTGGACCTAGGAACCGGGAGATCATAGTTCAATTCCTGGTCACAGCACCTGCCCAGTGTGGGGCATGCAGGAGGCAGCTGATCGACAATTCTTTCTTATCATTGATATTTCTGTCTCTCTCTCTCTTCCTCCCTTCCTCTCTGAAATCAATAGAAATATGTTAAATTTTTTTAAAAAAAGATACAAAACAAAACAAGGTCTAGGCTATAGATTTTGTGGCTTGTTCCTCCTCCCTTTCTCGGCCTTGGCGCCCAGCAGGAGGTGGGATGGGGGTCCCCACCAAATCCTTCTGCTCCCCTGGAGATTCAGAGTCTGGGGCTGGTGGCCCTGCCCCGGTACCTGGATTCAGACCTGTCCTCTCTTTCCTGCAGGCCTGAGGATGGATCGTGCAAGACTTTAGTTCACAACCTAATTACTAATTACTCAGTTGCTTATTACCTTGAGCATTTCATCAGGACCGTGAGAATGGCTTTATAGCCACTTAAATTAGTATCAGCTCCCCTCACCCCTAGACACACACACAGGTTCAGTAGTAAATCCTGCCAAAAGTCACTCCAGCCTCAGCCTATCCCCCACCACTCCTGGCACATTCAGGCCATCCCTTCCAGAATGGGAAAAGTTACCCAGCCTGCAGGATCCCCAATATTAGATCTCCAAGATGAGGCCTGCCACATCCCTTATCCCTGGGCTGTATTGCACTGGACTCTGAGAGCTCGGAGTCGGGGGAAACTTCGGGAAGGGGGTTAGAGATGTTACATCTTATCTCAGATGCCCAGGATAGTCCCTCCTCTAGTCTGACTCCCATTCCTTCTTGCTGCAGTTGTAGTGTTTCCCCCTTTGTTTGGCCCTCCTTGCCTCTGGGCACGTCAATAGTGTGAGAGCATTTGATGGCGGGCATAGCAGACTCATCCTCCTTGTCTTCCTGCCTCACAGCCTAGAGTCAGCCAAACAGGAAAATGGGAGTGAGATTTTGTACCCTCCTGCCCTCACTTGACCCCTCTACTCCCGCACTCTGAGCTCCTCTGCCTGCTGATCTGGGCCCTGTCTGGGCCTGCTGCTGCTGTGGCAACACCACCAAGGTGCAGCACTGAGGCAGCGAGAGCTGAGCCTGGCTTCTGCTGCCACGCAGGGACCGCGGGGCTCTGAGCGCATGCAGATGCAAGGGTGAGGACCAGGGCGAGGGCTTTAGCTCTGCGACCCTGGGCAAGTTACTTGACGCCAATTTCCCCAACTGTAAAACCAGGTGGCACCTGCCTATCTTACAGGTACTGTGAGAACTGAACCTGACGATGTCTGTGAAAGTGCTTCGTAAGCCATTAAGCACAGACCAGAAACAAGTAATTATCATTCACTGGCACCGGCTCGCTGACTTAAACACTCAGTTCAAAATTTCCCCGCGCTGCCCACCTTCCCTGGGTTTATCCCACTGGGCTCTGATTGCTTAACCTCTGGAGCTGGTTCAGGGCCTGGAGATTTGGCCGACATGCTGCTGAGTAATCTTTTTGCGCCACTCTCATTTCCCAGAGAAGACAGAAACCTCCATGAGGGCAGAGGATGTTCCTTGTATGTCCTACATCTCATTTAGGATTCTGTACACAAGACAGAATGAACTAACGGCATTGAGATTCTCCTCCAAGGACATTGCTTACACAATATCCCTCAGTATTCCCAACGAGCTTTCTGCAAACATTTATTTTATTTATTGATTTGAGAGAGAGAGAGAGAGAGAGAGAGAGAGAGAGAGAGAGACATTGATTGTTCCATTTATTTATAGATTCATTCATTGGTTGCTTCTTATATGTGCCCTGAGCAGGGATTGAGCCCAAAACCTTGGCGCTAACCAACCAAGCTTCCTGGCCGGCCAGAGCTCTGATTAGAAATTGAGACTCAGAAGTTAAGTGATTCACTTGCAGGCGTAAGGTTACTATATTGTAGCATCAAGCCTGATTCATAATTATTACTTAATAAATGCTTATTGAATGAGAACGGAATGTCTAGATGCATAGTAAGTGGCCTTGGATCTATCTGGTCCCTGAGTCACATTTTTAATACGGAAGCACATGGCATCTCCTTGACTCCTGTGCAGGACCTGTGTGGGGGTGTGGAGCTGGCAGCTCTGTCGCCTCCGGCTGTCCCTCCCCATTCCCAACCCACCCGTAGTTAGCCCCTCAGGCACCCAGCTCAGAGCAGAATTCTGGGTATTCACCGTGAAGTAATCACCTCCTTGCTCCAGGCATTTCACAGCCCAGCCCAGTTAACGAAGTGTCTTTCCCATTTAGAGACTGGCTTAGGAAGACTGTCTGGTGCACGCCTGAAACCTGAAAGGGAAGGGACAGCATTACCATTTTTGCCTCTGCTTAATGCCCTGAACGAGTCCCATCAAGCATCGAACCCCAGTCCCAATCTGTCCTGTTACTTCAGTTTCTAACATTGAGCAGTTTCAGTTCTAGGCTTCCTTGACGGAGCATTCTGCTGGTGCCTCCTCCCCCCCAGCCCCTCTCTGCCAGACAGAGTTCCTGCCTTTGAGAGGAGAGTGGATGGGTTTCATTGACTCTCAGAGCTGGAAAGGACTATTGTGCTCATCTAGGCTCACCCCTTACCCGGTGCCTGAGAGCCCTGCAGAGCCCCTCACTGCCCACACTTCATCTGTTTAAAGCTGCTTCGGACCTGCCCCTTAGTGAACTCACCTATGATCTGGCTTCTCATAACTCTCTCCTCTAGTCTAGGTTGGCCCATTCCCTTTTGTAAAAAATATTTTTTTAATTGATTTTAGAGAGGAAGGTAGAGGGAGAGAAAAATAGAAACATCAGTGATAGCCCCCTACTGGGGATCAAACCCACAACCTTCCCCTGGTATGAACATAACCATAGAACAGTGATCAAAACCAAGGAATTAATACTGCAGTACCACTTACTAAACTGCAGATCTTATTCAGTTCCCACCAGCTTTCCACTAATACCCCATTTCTATTCCAAGATCCAGTTCAGGAGATCGCATTGCATTAGTGTTCACCTACTTTTAATTGATATTTTTTTTTAGAGAGGGGAGAAGAGAGAGAGAAACACCGAAGTGAAAGAGATACATTGATTGTTTGCCTTCCATACATGCCCTGACCAGGAATGGAACAGGCAACCCCAGGTATGTCCTCTGACTGGGAATCAAACCCACAAACTTCTGGTGCACAGGATGACACTCCAACCAACTGAGCTCCAGTATTGTAATTACTATTTTGTAGCTGGCTGTTTTCATTGGTAAGTCTATATAACAAAACCCTAATATGCAAATCGACCAAATGGCAGAACAACCAGTTGCTATGACACGCACTGACCACCAGGGGGCAGATGCTCAATGCAGGAGCTGCCCCCTGGTGGTCAGTGTGCTCCCACATGGGGAGCTGGGCTCACAACTGGTGAGTGCCTCTATGCTAAGGACCCCTCAAGGGATGTCTGTCTGCCAGCTTAGGCTTGTTCCTAAGCTGGCGGTCAGACATCCCCTGAGGGGTCCTGGACTGAGAGAGGCAGGGCTGAGGGACTGCTCCCCCCAGCTCTAGTGTATTATAAACATTTCCCAGTTAATTAAAATTCTTCCATCATCACCACTTTCAATGGCAGCATAATGTCCATTATATGGATTTTTTATAATTTTGCTTAGCCAATAGCTTATTATTCTACATGTAAATTATTTCTAATTTTTCACTATTATGAAGAATGAGATGAATATCATACACATACTTTTTAAAAATATATATATTTCTTTATTGATTTCAGAGAGGAAGGAAGAGGGAGAGATAGAAACATCAATGGTGAGTAAGAATCATTGATTGGCTGCCTCCTGCCTGCCCCCACTGGGGATTGAGCCTGTAACCCAGACATATGCCTAGACAGGGAATCAAACTAATGACCTCTTGGTGCATGGGTCGACACTCAACCACTGAGCCACACTGGGCCCAGCCACATACTTTTGATATATATGATTATTTTGCCACAAAGCAAAATCCCAGAAATGGAATTATGTCCAGAGGACCTCTCCCTCCCCCTTCCAAGTCCATAGCCAGTATTTGGTCCTGCTGGTGGCCTTTATATTTAAAAGACTGCTTGCCCTGAACTTAAAGCAGGCAGGGGAAGAAGCAAAGATACCTCAAAGGGGACCACGGCCTATGGATGGTGGAGATGGCAAGAGGAGATAGGAGCATCAGGAGAACTCGGTGTGCTCCTGGCTTCTCAGCCTTCTCCCAGGGTAACCAGCCCCAGCTAGGTAGCTTGTTCTGTAGGAAGAGAATAATGCTTGCTCTGAGCCGAAGGATAATGGGAAGGGGCTGTGGGGGAAGGGGGGAGAAACTGCTAATGCATCTTTGCCAGCATCTTTGGTTTCTCCAATATTCAGCCAGACAATTAGCAGGTCCCCAAGGATGGCCTTGCTCCTCACGTCATCCCCATTTCCTATAAAAGGGAAGTGGCTAGGGAGTAGAGTGTGTGTGTGTGTGTGTGTGTGTGTGTGTGTGTAGGGGCTGAGAGGATAGTGATTGCACTGAAGGGTTGCCTCAGTTTATCTGAAAATAGTACCCATCTCTTGAATGTCAGAATTAAATGAGTTAAGTACATGAAAAGCATTTAGAACAGTGCTTGGCACAATCAGTAATAGTTAGCGACTACTATTATTATTACATGAGGGGGTTTAGCCAGAAGAAAAAGGGGGTGGCCTTTATACTTAAAAGATGCTCACCCATGACCCTAAGGCAGACAGGGGAAGAAGCAAAGAGACCTCAAAAGAGAACCCAGCCTTTGCAGGGTGGAGATGGCGTGAGGAGATGGGAACATTGTCACAGCACCTTGTGCAGGGCAGGCCCTGGGCAGTGCACCCACCTGGCTTGGTCCAGAAGGGTCATCTGCACTGGGAAGGTGTGACCTGGCACCTATCCAGATGAGCAGGCCCTGGGCGGGTCCGGGATCTCACACCAGGCTGTTGGTGCACAAGGTGTAAGGCATGTAGGTGTCTGGCGAAAGATGAGGGAGGGGAGAAGGGGACTCCTACTGCTCTGAGGCGGAAAAGCTCCCTCTTGCTCTCAGTGCTCCTTCCCCACGCCTGGAAAATACCACGTGCAGGCTCTCTTGGCTCTGTAATTTTCCAGCTGACCTGGAATTCCCCCCAACTCCTGCCCTCCTTTGCAGGGCAGTGGGGATACCCGCTCAGACACCAAGGGCTCCTAGTCACTCTGTTGGCCACAAATGGGGATGCCAAAGGCTTTGGAAAGCCCCTAGGAACCTGGAGGGTCACCTGCTGGAGGGGTAAGTGCTTCCTAGTTTTCATGTTAATCTCGTTAAATGACTCAAAGATATTTTTTTTATTGATTTTTAGAGAGAGAGGAAGGGAGAGGGAAAGAGAAACATGCCTGCCCCCTATGGGGAATGAAGCTGAAACCCTGACCAGAATCCATCCTGTAACCCTTCAAACCCTGGAAGATGCCCAACCTACTGAGCCACACAGGCCAGGGCTCAAAAGGCAGATTCTTGATTCTTTTCTCTTCTCTGCTCCCTCCTGCACCACCATGGTTTCCCTGTCTCTTCTCTGTTTCCCATTCTTCTTTGCCTCCCAGCTGGAGGTGCCCTTAGAGATGACCAGGCCACGCCTTCTCTGTACTGAAGCCCAGAATAAGGAAGGGACTCGCTCCACCTCACACCTGGTTGGTGGCAGAGCCAACGCTGGAATCCAGTACCCTCAATGCCCAGCCCGTGGCCACAGCAAGGCCGCCCTTCAAAGGCATCTTCCTGTGATTTTCTTCAAGTCAACAGCGCACGCAATTGCACTTATCCCTCCGGATAAAACTCCAGGGCGGAAACAAAGACACTGGCTAGCCTGGCCTCCAGCGCTCTGCCTCCCACTCGCATTGTTCCACGCTCGTCAAAGGCACCTGGGAACAGGTATCTGTGGGGACCTTGTTCAACAGCTGACAAAGGGAACGTTTTACTGGCAAGTATCAACCTTCGTCCCCACCCCTCCACCCCCCCAAGGAGAGAGGGAAAAAAAAGGAATTTGGCTCCTAACTTCAGGAAGAAGGATTCAGGCAGGTACAGGAAGATCTTTCTGCCTCAGAGAATAGCAAACAGTAGAACAGTAACTCGGGGCAGAATGTGACATCTCTCCAGGGCTGGTCCTGGGTGGGCGGGGTGCCGCTCTGCCGGGGACAGGGGCATGGCCAGCAGAGCCCGAGCAGGTCACGGCCACAGACTGACTCCCAAGAGGGGAGGTGCCCTGCGGTGCCGGGTCGCTTTTACCTAAATGTTTGGGTGGCCGCGGCGAGGGGGCGGTGCGCTGCCCTAGGTAATGACAGGGCAGTCGGGAGCCGTGCGGGGGCTGCCCGTCGCGGTCGCGGCGACAAAGACAGCTTGGAGACCTCGCGCTTCCTCGGCCGGGGGACCACCCCACCCCGGACCCCCTCCGGCCCGCTCGCCCCGCCCCCTCCCGGCCGCCCCAGCGCGCATGCTCTCTCCCCCCGCGGAGTAACCTGGAGATTTAAAAGCCGCCGGCTGGCGCGCGTGGGGCAGCAGGAGGCCGAGCTCGGCCGCGCCGGCCGGTGACAGCCGCTCGCCTCGGCCAGGTAGGAGCGCGCCCCTCTTCTCCGGGGGACGGGGTCCCGGCGCGGGAAGGGGAGGGGCGCGCCCCGCGATGTCGCGTGCTTCGCGCCCCGCGGGCTGGGACCGACCGCGCCGAGGCCGTCTGGGCGCCGCCGTCCCCTCCAGCCCCGCGGAGGTGGCGGGCGGCCGGGCTGCGGAGTGCGGGGCAGCGGCTCGGGTCCCCGCCGGGCTGTCGGCTCTCGGCGGGAGGCGGGCTGGGCGGGACGCCCGGGCCCCGCTGTGCCCGGCTGGCGGCGGGCGGGCGGCCGCGGGCGGCGGGCGCTCGCTCCTGTTGCACCTCCGCGTCGCAGTTTTCTTTGGAAAGTTGCATGTATTTTCTTCCCTTGTCTCGCTGCACCGGAAAGGGGCAGATGAGTCACCGCGGCGCGCACGGTCCCGGACTTGGGAGCCGGGAAAGGGGCCGGACGCCCGCGGGAAAGGTGACTGAGCCCTTTGGGACATTAATCTTGGCGCCGGGCTCTGGGCAGGGAGTTGAGGCTGGAGCGAGTGTGTGTGTGTGTGTGTGTGTGTGTGTGTGTGTGTGTGCGCAGCGCGCGCGCGTGTGGGCTCCTCTGCTCCTTCTCATCCTGGGTTACCCCTCGAGGGAGAGGGAGAAGGGAGAAGGGAAGCTGGTGCTCTGCCCCCTGCCTTGCCTGCCAGGGCTCGGGGAGAGCTGAGAGGATCCGAGAACAGCAAACGGTGTGATGAGTGGTACGGGGCCCCTGCTACCCCGGGACTCTAGGCTCGGGCTCCCCTGCTGGAGAAGTCCCCGGGGACCTGCAGGGTTTCTCCAGAACGAGGGGCAGTCCTTCCCAGGGTCTCCTGGAGCCCCGTGATTTGCTCTTGCCCTTGACCTGTGGAATCAGCTTCCCTCTTGCTGATGGACACTTTTGACCTCCTCAGCTTTTCCTTCTCCCCGGTGCTTCCTCTTTCCTCGGGAGGCCAGCGTGGGGGGTAGGGAGAGGTTTGGCGTGGTGGTGGGTCCCTGCCGAGGACTTGCCCTTCTGCTGTTACACAGACCTGGCCTCAGTGGAGCAGGGGCTAAGAATAGCCCCGCTGCTCTCTTGCTGCCCTGGAGCCTGCAGCTGGGCATCGCCAGTGGACCAGGGCCCAGAGTGACTCTTGCCCGGCTCCTGGAAGCATTTCTTGGAGATGGAGCGAGGCTCTGGGGGCTTCTGGCTGCTTCTCCTGAGGCATTAACAGGTCTCCCTCAGAGCCAGCCGTGGCGTAGACTCACCTGCCCAGGCCCCGGGAAACAGGCTGGCTTATGAGGGTGGGGAAGGCAGGGGCTGGGAGGTGCAGGCTGGACGGGAAGCCTGAGGAAACCCACAGAGCAACTTCTCCTAGGGAGGGAGTGGGAGCATTTGGGAGGTCACAGGCCCTTTAGTTGGATGGGTCCCTTCCCTCATTCCTCCCTTATCTCCTCCCCCCAGGCCTGTCATGGAGCCAGGACTCTGTTGTTCTAAAAGGGCTCAGAAAACTGAAGCTTGAGTCAGCAGGATGAGTCTGAAGATAAAAATACAGCTGCGGATGAATGTGCAGCTGTGGGCATACAGGCCCCAATTTAGTGGGTGGGAGGGGGGTTGTATGGACTCTCGGAGTGTGTGGTGACCTTCTGCCTCTCCTGGCTCTCTGAGTTACCCTGATAGAGGAAAAGGAGGAGGAGCCGAACAGTGATTCTTGGTGGTCCACTCAGGTCCTTCTGGGCCAGTGGGTGGTAGAGGGATAGTGTGGATTCCCCTTTCCCAGCCTGTCCAGGCCTCTGGAGAGAAAAGGCAGAGAGGCGGGGATGGCTGAGGACTCCAGAAGTGAAATTAAGCACTATTATCATGACCATTATCGTCTAATAGCACAACATTATGGATGAAAACCCAGACTGTCAGAAAGTCAGGGTTTATATCTTGGCTACTCTCTTAGCTATGGAATGTTGACAAGTTACTTAACCTCTTCTAAGCTTCACTACCCGTGGCTGCAAAGTGAGGATGAGGATACTACTAATAATGATAATACCTACTTGTAGCTTTATTATTTATTGGACAACAAATATAACAAATGAAAATATTTATAAATATAGTTCTATATAATATATTAAACCACACTGATAGAGCACTGGATTGACTGTGCCTCATAGGAAAGACATGCTAAGAGTCAGCTAGACCCTAGCCGGCTTGGCTCAGTGAGTAGAGCGTCAGCCTGTGGACTGAAGGGTCCCAGGTTCGATTCTGGCCAAGGGCACATGCCTGAGTTGCGGGCTCGATCCCCAGTAGGGGGTGTGCCAGGAGGCAGCTGATCAATGATTCTCTCTCATCGTTGATGTTTCTGTCTCTATTTCTCCCTTCCTCTCTGAAATCAATAAAGATATATGTATGTTTTCAAAAGTGTCAGCTAGTATTAACCACATCCAGTGTAGCTGTCATTGTCACTGACGAGACAGCGGCCCCCAGCCTGGGACTCCCTTCTTGGGTTCTGCTCTAGATCTTGTTTCTTTGGGAGCCAGGTCTCCGGGACTTTGGGGAGTCAGTATGATGAGGTAAGCGGCTGAGCTGTAGCACCCTGTTGCCTGGGTTTGAACCTATTTCCCCTTTTGAAAGTTACTTCACCTCTCTGTGCTTCCTCTTCCCCCTCTCAGAATGAGGATAAGGGCACCCACCTCACAGCATTGTGAGGATTAAATGAACGCCTGCAGCTGAAGGTCCGAACGCACCAGCTGTAGGTAAAAAGCTGGGTAAGTGCCAGCTGCTGTTATTTGGTGGCAATGAAGACAATTGTTGTGGTTTACAGTTCGAGACCAGAATTTCTTAGCAAGGGAATCACACCATATAAAACTATATGTAAGCTGTGAATGACACATAATGCGGTTGAACTTGTGGTTTGGTGCAAAGAACACACCAGGACTGGATGTCCTGGTCTCTCCCTGTCAGTATCCTGTGTGACTTGTTTTTTCATCTGTCCAGTCACCCCTGTCCCCCCTTCTCTCCTCACGTGGTGATGGAAGTGAATCGTGAGGTGATAGATAATATATATTCTTCCACGCAGAAAGGTTATTTGTTGCGATTTTTAGGGAAACTGTGATGGGGAAGGTGTGCTCTGAATGTGGGTTCAGCTCCTTCTCCCCTCCACACAGGGATCCTCGCACTGCTCTCTGGTGTCCAGCCTAGCTTTCGTTGGAACAGTCGGTGGCCCTGTTTGCTGGACAGCAAGGGTCGAGGCTGGACCAGTTGGTGCCAGGCCCAGTATCTTGAGTGCTGATGCCACTGGACTCCCAGCAGTAGCGCTGAAATGTGGAGCTTTGTCCAGTGTATTAAGTGTCCCTGTTTGGGGCCAGGGGCTGGAGACAGAGCCATCACGAGATGGTCCTGACATCTTGCCAGAACTTCCTGCTTAATCCCCTTTTCTGCTGCATGGTGTTTGCTTTTGTGGGAAGAAGTGCCGCTGGGCCCTGAATGACTTGCGGGGCCTCGTGCTTCTGATGTCGGAGATGGGCCTTTCTCACCTGTTGGCCTTGTTTCTGTGTCTGTAAAATGGAGATGATAATGTTCATCCTGCAAGGTTACGGTGAGGGTTAAATGAGAGAGGCACGTTTAGCAAAGTGCTGCACAGACCAGGAGCTCAATACATGTTTGTTTTTTTCCGTCCCTGTTAATTCTGGATACGAGACTCTCTGGGAGCTGGGATGAGACGGCAAGAAGGGTCCCATAGCCCCACAGTTCTTCCGTCACCAAAGTTAGGCCTGTGACCACAGTTCCTCTTTCCCAGGGGTCTCTGTCTGCGCCCTGCCTCTCTAATCTCAACTGTCCTTTGAGCTGACAAATAGTGTCCAAAGCTGGCAGCCTGTGGCCCATTCCTAGGGATGTGACAATAGAGCTTCCCAACCCCGACTCCAGCCATGAGAGAGAGCCGAGCACCCGGAAACCTTGCGTGTGGTCCTGCCATGAATCCCAGGGACGCAGGTTAAATCACATCAGACAGGAACCCTGATTCAGCTTCCCCTGTGAGGCTTTCTGTTGAGCACCCCTCTTCCCAGGGTCTGGGCGGGGGCTGTGCTCCCTGCTTTCTAGGAGCTGAAGGGCTAGTGGGATGGGGACCAGGAGGAAGAAGGCTTCCGGAGGGCAGGGCTGCCTGGCCCTGAGGGCTACAGGGAGATGTGGGAGAAAACGGGATCCTTGACAGCGTGGGTTCCAGGCAGCGCTGCAGGAGGTGTGGGACTAGAGCTGGACAGGACTCACTCAGGTGAGAGGCCCTGGAGGGCAGGTGACTGGAAGCAAAAGCAGACCCAGTGCTGACGAATATTCTCTTGGACCCAGATCTGAGACCAAAACTCGCCCCTTGATTTGGGATCTGATATTCTTTCTTTCTTTTTTTTTTAATATTTTAAAATATTTTTTTATATATTTTAGAGAGGAAGGGAGAAGGAGAAAGAGAAACATTAATGCTGAGAGAGAATCATTGATCGGCTGCCTCCTGCACGCCCCCCACTGGGGATCAAGCCTGCAACCCCGGGCATGTGCCTTTGACTGGAGTCTACAGGCCAGCGCTCTATTCACTGTGCCATAACCAGCTGGGGCGGGTCTGGTACTCTTCACGCCTCACTAGGGAGGGGCCAAAGGAGAGGGTGTGGAAGGTCCAGGCCATAGCGGGTGTGTTTTGCAGATAACTACCCTTTTCTGCATCGTGTTCACTTGTCTTTCTTTCTTTCTTTCTTTCTTTCTTTCTTTCTTTCTTTCTTTCT
>JAAGEH010000042.1:9361975-9410821 GCA_011751065.1 Lasiurus cinereus | reverse complement strand
TCTTTCTTTCTTTCTTTCTTTCTTTCTTTCTTTCTTTCTTTCTTTCTTTCTTTCTTTCTTTCTCTCTGTCTCTCCCTCTCCCTCTTCTTCTCCCTCTCCCTCTCTCTCTCCCTCTCTCTTCCCCCCCTCCCCCTCTCTTTTTTACCTGCTCATCCTTCAAGGCTCAGCAACATGGCTACCTCCTTTAGAAGGTCCTAGAACTGAACACACCTCTAAAACTGGAGGGTCTTGTGTCTTTGCGCCTCTACCACCTCTGCTAATAGGGCTGCAGTCCATTGTTCCAGCACCTTCTCAGTGGGCTAGCACACAGTGGGGCTCAGACATTGTTGGATGGGTAGTGGGTGAGTTTCAGTGCTCTTTGGTGTTCCTTTGGGGGAGTTTAGGTTGTGCTCACTGAGGCATACTTCCTCCAAAGGTGGGCAAACTAGAGCTCTTTAATAATCATACTCACACTCATACTCATAATCATAATCATAATCGCCTGCCAATCTTTTTTGAGCCTGCTTCCACCTTGCTCACCAGTGACTATTTTTGAGAACACATTTCCATAGGATGGAGTCTGGTCTCTGATGATAAATGGGGCTGGTCACAGACCCGAATATTAGGCTGAAAGGTCCTTCGAGACCATCACATTTGAGATGATAGAGGTGAGACATGGCAGAGCTGGGAGCAGTGTCCTTGTATGACTCGCTCTGCTCTGCTCATCTCCAGGTCTGCCTCAGCCCTCCACTTCGGCCTCGTTCCTGTACACCTTGCCTCCGAGGGAGGCCAGGCTATAAGTAGAGGACAAGGGTCATCTGTGCAGATGGGGAGAGCTGCCTGGACTGGCTGGCTGAAAAAGTTCAAGTTCACTAGGACAGAGGCCAGTTCGGGTTTCACTTTGCAGGGGCTGTAGGAAGAAGAGAGAGCAGGGAGAGGGAACTTCCCAGGGGTTTGGAGAATATACCCAACTCCCCATCCTCCCACATCCATCTTCTTTCCCCACTCTGGGCTTAGGGATTTCTTGGGACTACTGCCCCACATTGTAGGGAAGCATTTATTGTGGCTTCAGTAAAGAAAGAATTTGGTTAACAATTTCAGCCAGTTACAGAGTCCGACTCTGGGAGGGCATAAGGAAAAGGGCAAATTCTGCCCCCAGATGTCTCGGTTACTTGGCTCAGTTTCAGGTGACCGCTGACCCTTGGCACTCTGGTGTACGGGAGCAGTGTGAAGGCAAGTGAAGGAGGGTTTTTTGTGGTGGTGGTGGGTGTGAGATCGCCTAGCTGTAGAGTGGCAAAAAACCAGACACAGCATCTAGGCTAGTGCTCATGTTACAGATGTGGAAGCCGAGTACCAGAGAGGTGAATGGGTTATCCAGGCAGCACAGCTATAAGAGTTGCTAAAACTGGACCATACTGTCCTGGCTCCCGGTTCAGAGCCCTTTCTAGAATTTTCAAATGGTTTGACTTTTTAATTCAACTCTTTTTTTTTTTTTTAATCTATGCAGCCTTGGGCATGTTCATGGATTTCTCAATTTTCATTCTTGGGAAATAAGAATATTAAATAGTGCCTACTTTGTAGGATTGTACAAACGTATGAGTTAGAGAGAGAAGGTATGTCAATTACCCAGCACATGACGGACACCTCCTGGACAATTGGTAGATATCAGCCACGGTGATGGTTTCCCCTGTGGACGGGAACTTCCCTGTCTTATAACATTGGGATGTTTATCCATCCCTCCACCTGCCTTCCCAGCCTCCAACAGCAGGCAGGTCTGCTGCACTGACCTCTGCTCACCTGTTGGGGCCAACACCTGGGGAGGCATTTACATTCTTGGCATTCCTCTTGCCTCGGGCTGGAAGAGGCACTAGTGTGTGTGTGTGGGGGGGGGAGGGGGGTACTTCAATTGAGAGGAGAATGGAAGGGAAAATAAAGGGATAGCTGGTCGCCCTCTGACCTCTGCTGCTCCTGTTGGGGAAAGAGCAACCTCTCCAGATTGCTCCGCCAAGGAAGCCTGGGCAGCTGAGGAAGAGGCTGCCAGGAACTTCCACAGACAGTGGAACCTTTGCTCTGGAAGGCTGTTCGAAAACCAAACATTTTTCCCATTAGAAATCATGTAAATTGAATTAATCCATTCCAGGTCCCCAAATAATTCCCTGTTTTAATCTTTCTTATACATAGTACATGTCTATTATACTGTTTATAAATAAACACTTTGAAAACAAAAAGGACACTAAATGTAAATGAAAATTTAACAAAAAGGAAAGGAAATGTACAATAAAAAAGGAAAATCTATAATAATAAAATCATAATATGCTAATTAGACTGGACAGCTGAACAACCTTCCAGACATCATTCTGGTCGTCTTTCCGGATGAAGCTGCTGTGGCGGGGGCCGAGGCAGAGGTGGTTAGGGGTGATCAGGCAGGCAGGCCAGTGGGTAGGGATAATCAGGCAGGCAGGGAGAGTTGTTAGGGGTGACCAGGCAGGCAGGCAGAGGTGGTTAGGGGCAATCCGGCAGGCAGATAGGAGCCAGCAGTCTTGGATTGCAAGAGGGATGTCTGACTGCTGCGGGATCAGGCCTAAACTGGCAGTCAGACATCCCTTTAGGGGTCCTGGATTGCAAGAGAGTGCAGGCCCAGCTGAGGGTACCTCGCCCCGCACAACCCTGTGCACATATTTCATGCACCAGGCCTCTAGTCTATAATAATAAAAGCATAATATTCTAATTAGACTGGATGATCTTCTGGACAAAAGTTGGGCTGAGAGGGAAGCGGGGCTGGTAGCCTCGGGGGAAGGAAGGTCTACTCTTGCATGAATTTCATGCACTGGGCCTCTCGTTTAAACAATAATTATAACCAGCAAAAAAAATAAAAACAAAACAAAACAGGAAAATATTCACAGCAAAATATCCTGGGACTTTAACAATGAGTGATAAACTGACTCATATTCACACATGCTTTCTTTTGTCACCCGAGAGATGTGTGTGTGACTGATCATACAGGGATCGGCATGAAAGGGTTGTCAGGTTGAGAAGGGAGTTGTTCAAGGTGGGAGGCGTTCGAGAAGGTCTCACTGTACTTTCTGTCAAACCTAATGGCTATGAAGTTGGTCGTATTGAGCCAAGTTTTCTTGCCTGCCAAATGGGTCTTCTCATGTACCCACCTCATCGGGCAGGTGGAAGATTGGAATGCTCGGAAAAATGCCTGGCACATAGTGTCTTGATGGTAGCTGCTATTATGAACTGCAGATGAGAAAGCTGAGGCTCAGGGAGGTCAATGAGCAGGGTCACAGTCAGAATAAGGGGTGGAGTTGGCATGCAAACCCAGGTCAGACTGATTGCAGAGTCTAGGTCACCCTCAGGACCTGCCAGGTTCAGGGGTCTGTGGCCTTGGGCTGGGGGTGGGCAGTGGGGGAGTGAAAGAGAGCTACCCAGGTTGTCTCAGTGTGGAGGGTACTTGGTCAAGGTGACTCAGTGTGACCTTGGGTCACAGCTGTTCCCAGAAAGGAAGCCTGGTTGGGAGACCCATTGCCTGGAGTCAGATGTGTATTTGTGTTGACTGTCACCATGGCGCCAGGTGACCCTTCGAAAGTGCTTGGCCTGGACTTAGGCTAGCCAAGGTGAGGGTCAGGCCTGTTGTTGAATTGGAGGGGGAGGGGAGGTCGGAGTGAGCTCCAGGGCTGTCCTCCCCTCCCTCCCCCCAGCCTCCTCTGGCATTTGCTCCTTTCAGAAGCAGGGCTGGGGCTCAGACAGGGCAACAAAAGCAACTTTCCTCCAAGCCACTGCCACCTGTTGGGTTTTCACACATTGGGGCTGAGTGCGGGGAGGGAGCCGTTGCCCTTTTCCCAGTGTCTGTGGTGTGCCCCCTCCGGCCCCCCAGGGCCTGGGATTCTCTTTGCCGCCTAACGTGACAGGGCTCATGAGCTGGAGGGGGTGGGGGGCCCACAGCAGCTGGAAGGGGAATTGAGTGGGAAGGGGCTGGTGCTGGCAGCCGGGAGAGAGTTTGATGGATTACTCTGTGGGCCTAGAGGTTTCTCCCTAATCCCCCTTTGTGTCCCAGCCTGCAGCCCTCGCTCTCTCTGACAAGCTGCTAAGCAGAAGGCTTCCAGTCCCAGTAAAGAAAAGGCAGCGCAGCAGGCGAACTCTAAATCCCTGGCCTCTGGGCCCCGGGGGAGGCGGGAGCAAGGGAGCCAGTCTGAGAGGGGACTGGTCTTGCTCCTCCAGCCTGGCCCTTATTCTCACAAGTCTCATAAGGTGCAGGGGTTGTGTTCGGAGTGGTGTAGGCAGGTGTCCTAAGTCGTGCGCCTTGGTTATTTGTGCAAATCAATGCCTTTTTATGGGGTGGGATCAGGAAAAGCAGACCCTCGCTTCTTGGGAAGTATTTGAGCCCAGAGAATCAAAGACCAAATATGCAGGGAGGGTGCTGAGCCATGATGCAGTCCAGTCCTGTGCCCCTTCAACCAGCTGCCCAGGGAGGGACATGGGCCTGCGTCAGTGGCGGCTCATTGCCTCACAAGGATGCTCACTTTCAGGTGCCCTGGCTGCCAGTGTGGCTTCTTTCTGGGGTGTCCTCAGGCTTCCCGTGGAGCTGCATTTCTGGAATGCACTGTGCTGGGTTTTGCTGGGTAAGGCCAAGGACATTGGTCCCAGGGACTGCGGGAAGGGGGTGGCTGACGGTGGCTGGGCTGGTGAATCCCCAGATCTCTTCCCTGCCCCCAATCTAGAGGGCCTGGGAGAGCTCAACCCAGAACCAGATTCTGGGGTCCAGTCCTATGTGGAGGAAGTGGGGGGGGGGTCCTCCCAACCTTGAGGTCTTGCAGCCTCCACCTGAAGGTTGCTCCCACCCTCAGTCCTGGCCTGGGATGGGACCGCCACCTCGTGTAGGGTGGTTCTTTGGGGAGATAGGCCTGGAGTAACCCCACCCCTCTGCCGCTGAGTCATTACCCCCCTGGCTAGCCTGCCCAGTCCCCAGTTTCCTCCTCTGCGGAATGTGAGGGGGACAGGAGAGCCTCCCCAGGAACTGTGAGAAAGCCGCTGTCTTTGTGAGTGTGGAGGGAGGAGGGCACAGTCGCCTGCCCGGCAGGGTCAGGGTGGGGCCTGCTGCCCTTTGATGTGCCCGGGCGGGGTGTGGGGACGCTGGCCCGAATAAAGAGGCCATAGAATTGCTGCCTGACACTGGCCCACCGCGGGGCTGCCTCCGCCCGCCCGGCTCCCTCGGCCTCTGTCTGTCAGTGTCAGCCCCGGGACTCTGCTCCCCACAGCTCCCCTTCAGCCTTGCGTGCGGGGTGGCAGGAGCCCCTTTGAAAGCCCTCAAAGGCCCCTTTATATGTCCCTCTGACCCTCCCTGCCATAGGGAGCTGAGGGAGTGGGCTCGGTTGCCTTCCTCCCGCCTCCTCCCCTGTGATCAGAATTTTGGAGAAAGTTCAGGCCAAGCTCCTTGCGCTGCTGTTTCATTTCCCCACGCTCCCTGCTGGGCCTGACCTGAGGTGGGCGTGGCCGAGCCCACCGCCTGCTCGGGTGCCACGTGGTGGAGCACGGGCACTCTTTAGGTCTTCATGTCTGGAGCTGGACAGACAGAAGGCAAGTTCACTGACCCCGCCGGGCCCTTGGCTCTCTGGGCTGGGGTCCTGCTCTCCAGGGGGAGGAAGGTGTGCACTTGGGCGGAGCCCCAGGAAGGTGTACAGAGTCTTGGGCTCCCTCCAGCTTTCTTGCTGCCCTGTCCTGGGGGCCAGGAGAAGAGGGAGGCCATTTGGAACTAGAGAGGGTCTTGTCCTCAAAGGCTGAGGGCCGTGGTTCCTTTCTGGGAGGTCTGGCCAGACCCCCTCTTTCAGTACCTCCTCACCCCTCCCCACCAGGTGTGTGGAGTCTGCCTCTGTAGGTTGATCTTCTGTTTGCCAGACAGGCAGATGCTCCCAGAGCACTGGGCCAGAGGGTGTGCTCCCAGAAGCACCTCTGAGCCTGGAGGGTATGATGGGGGGGAGGGGGGCTCAGGGAGGATTGGGTCCTGTCTCCCTTCCTCCGTCCCTGAGGAGGACAGGGAGGGAGCTCCCCACACAGGGGACTGTCACTGCTCCATCATTTGCAAGTTTTAGCCTGTGCCCTGGGGCTGCTTGTAGGAGTGTAGCAAGGGCTGTGGTACTGAACCCCTTCCTCTCTGGGCTCTGGGCCTGGGAGCCAGAGGCCTGCGCTACCCCTCACCCCCAGGGAAGTGGCCTGGAGGGACTGGAGTTAGCAGTGAGGGGCCCTGGAGTGGGGATGAAGGGGGACAGACTGGGGCACTGGGGAGGATGCAAAGAGAAGAAAGGGGGCTTTGGAGGGGAGAGCATTCTTTTGGCTTGGGATTCCTCAGGCACTTGCAGGCTGGCGGGAGTAAAGCCCGAAGGTGGTGAGAGTGCCCTGGACACCTCCTCCCACCCCCACCCCCCACCTCACCCTCCCCACACACAACATGGACATCAAAAAGAGGCAGACAGGGCTCAGTAACCTAAGAACAGTGGGCAGAGCAGGCTGGGAGCCAGCTGACTTCCTAACCTACTCCTTCAATGAATTCCTCACCTGGCCCAGCCCCTGGTTTCCAGGATAGTGCCTCTGTGGGGAGGGGAGAGGTGCGGAGGAGGGGGCACGGTGGCAAATGGGCTGCAGGTGGGTGAGGGGAGAGTCCTCTCTGCACCCCTTTTTCTCTTTCTCCCTTGTGGACTGAGGAGCTGGATTCAGGGAGGCAGGGAGGCAGGTGGGTCATTAACAATAGCAGCCGGAGAGCTGCAGTTTATTTTAAACGAGAGCAACCTGGTCTTGGAAATAGGGGAAGGTTGTGGGTGAGGCTGGGTCTGACCACTTCTGTTTGCCTAGGGAGGGCCTGGCCCTTAAAATCTCGAGCAGGTGAGTGTCCAGGGTCCGCCCAGGCTAAGGGCAGGGAGTGGACTGGGCTGGAAGCCTTCGGACCCAGAACCCCTCCCTCCAAACTGGAAAGCACCCCTGGTCTCTGTGCCATCTACTGCTTTCCTTCTGGGAGTGCTACGGCCATGCAGCCTCTGGGGAGGGGCTTGCCTCAAGCTGAACCCACACTGTCCAGTCCAGAGTGGTATCCGGTAACTCCTCCCCCCTTTTGGGGCCTTGTGGGCCAGTGTTTTACACTCTTCCCATGCCACTGAGTTGGTGCCCTTTCCCAGAGCTGATGGGCTGGGTCTGAGCGGAACTTTGGGGAGGAGGTGGCTCAGCCTTATCTGATCTGCCAGCTGCAGAGCCCAGTGGCAGTTGTGGGATGGAGAACTCTACCCAGGATTGATAGCCATCTGATTTCTCTGTGGCACAGTGCAGAGAGCACCCACAACACATTTTGTAACACACGAGGCCCTGTGGAGCTGTCATCTGAAAAGATAAAAGAGGTTGAAGTGCCAAATTATGAGATGCTGAGTGGGAATGGAAGAGGGGATGAGTGAAGGCCGAGGGTGCTCCAGGAGGGGAGGAGACTGGAGCCTGGCCCGCTGGCTGCCACCGGGGACTTCACATAGCATCTGTAGGACTGAGCCCTCGAGGCAAGGGAGGCTCCCAACTCCAGCCCCCTGTGGCCGGGGCTCTGGGCACCCACCTCCTTTGACATGGAGGACAAGGTTCGAGGACTTGCCTTTTCACACCCGGATGCCCCTTCTATGTCTCCTCTTCGTGGCGGACTTGATCTTCCCTCTTTTGTGGTCACTTCTGGACAGGGCAGCCTCCAGTAGGTGCTGTTGTTATGAAGCAGGACCTGGAGGCCAGCTTCCCTGGGTCTGGGGAGGGGGCACAGGGTGGGAGCTCTACGCACAGCGGTCAGGCCTGGAAGGAAGGGCTGAGAGACTTCTCTGCTGGGAATGGAGTTGTTTGGGGAGAAAGGCTGCCGGTGGAAGTGGCGGGGCATCCTGCCAGCCCAGGGGTCACAGGGCAAAGCAGTGGCCCACATTTGGTGGTTTCACACCCCTGTGAGGCTGGCACCCGGGGACAGCCAGCCCAGCTGTGGCCCCACTGTCCCGTGACAGTCGGGCAGCACATGTGGGAATGTTTCCCCTCCATGAGTGCCAAGCGTGGGAAGAAGCTAAGGGAGAGGGGTTCAGGCCGGGTTCTTGGAGAGGAGCACTCTGTCAGTGGGCCCGTGACAGACTCAGACCCACGCAACAACCACAGTCTCTCCTCGCTTCTCCTCGGCCTGTCTGTGGGGGTGGGAGTTCTGGTGCAACATGGCTCCGGGCCAGGCAGTGCCGAACAGGAGGCGCTGCTCTTAACAAAAGGGACTGGAACGGCCCAGCTTTGGGAAATGAGAGAGAAGCAAATCAGCCCTGCTGGTGGGGGCTTCAGGGGCACCTGGATAACAGGGCCTGGGGATCTGGGAATTCAGTTGGTTTGACTTTTTTTTTTTTCCATACCAGCATGCGAGGGCAATTAATTGCAAGGGTAACCAAGACAGAGAAAAACCGACATCTGTTTGGCTCTGGAGTGTGCTGAGGTTGAACAATCATATTTACTCTATTCATTATGTCAGCCTTAGGCTAATATTAACATGCATTTCCTGACTGGGCCGTAGTGGTGGCACCTGGGTGGCAGGGCCCAGCACCAGCTTGGGAGTGACCAGATTTCAGGTCAATCAGAGCCAATCCTGGAGACCCAGTTCCCAGGTCCTCGCACTCAGTATTGGATGTGTTCCTGCCCTTTTAGAATCTGAATGACATGCCCCCACCGAGGCACCCACGGCAGCGGGCATTTGTCATGGGCTGAGAAGCTGGACCTGCACGGAGGCCTGGCAGAAATGGGCTCCTGGCTGAGTCCTCGGCAGTCTTTGGCAGTGAGGAGGAGAGGCCTGGGCGTCTGGAGCGGGGCTGGGACCAGGCGGCTCTGGAGCGAGTGACAGGGTCAGAGCCCTGCCCACCTGGCCCGCCATGGTCCAGAGGCTGTGGGTGAGCCGCCTGCTGCGGCATCGGAAAGCCCAGCTCCTGCTGGTCAACCTGCTGACCTTCGGCCTGGAGGTGTGTCTGGCCGCAGGCATCACCTACGTGCCACCCCTGCTGCTGGAAGTGGGGGTAGAAGAGAAGTTCATGACCATGGTGCTGGGTAAGTCACCACCTCCTCCTGCCTCCGGTTCCAGATACATCTACCTGGCTTAGGGCAACAGTGCCTCTGTCCACAGAGCCACTTGGAGGGAGCGGGGGCTGTCTGCTGGGTTGGTTGGCTGGGGACAGGGGTGACTCTGGGCTGAGAGGGTCCCAAGAGGAAGAAAAGGGCACAGGGACATGCCTGGTCATCACTATACTCCTGGCCCTGCATCATGACCGGCCCACAGAAGACACTAGAAATGGCCCTTCCCCTTGGGCTGGCCCTTTCTGACTGCTATCTGTTATTCCATTTAATGCTTGCTGCAAGCCTTGGAGGGTCTCTAGCCCACCAAGAAGATCATGGAGGTCTATAAGAAGTTAGCTGACCTCACAGCTGTACAGCTAGCTCCTGGGTAGTAGGGTCAGGGTCTCCCAGCCGGGCTCCTGCTTACCTGTGGGATGAATTCTGCAAAAGCCACTAAAGGCAAGTGGGCAGCGTCGTGAGTCTCCCGGGCGGCAGGGGCTCTGCCAGGATGATGGGCTCTGGAGTCAGACCTCCTGCTGAAGCCCTGCCTTCTGCCCTCCTCGCCCTAGCCCTGGACACGAATCTCACTCATCAGTTGCTCCATGCCTCAGTTTTCCCACCTGAAAATGGGGCATTAGTGATCCTAGCTGTGAGGAGTAAATCAGAGTCCGTAAGTACTCAGCACAGTGCCCAGAACAGGAATGGTCCTCCCTGTGAGAGTATCATGGTCATTTCCATCCTTCCCAAGGAGGTTGGTCTCCCTGCCCCGGCCCAGCCTCTGGCTCACACTACTTGCCTTTCTTGCAGGCATCGGTCCAGTGCTGGGCCTGGTCTCTGTCCCACTCCTAGGTTCAGCCAGTGACCACTGGCGTGGGCGCTATGGTCGCCGGAGGCCCTTCATCTGGGCCCTGTCCCTGGGCGTCCTGCTGAGCCTCTTCCTCATCCCGAGGGCCAGCTGGCTGGCGGGGCTGCTGTGCCCGGACACCAGGCCCCTGGAGCTGGCACTGCTGATCGTGGGCGTGGGGCTGCTGGACTTCTGCGGCCAGGTGTGCTTCACCCCCCTGGAGGCCCTGCTCTCTGACCTCTTCCGGGACCCAGACCACTGTCGCCAGGCCTTCTCCGTCTATGCTTTCATGATCAGCCTCGGGGGCTGCCTGGGCTACCTCCTGCCCGCCATTGACTGGGACGCCAGTGCCCTGGCCCCCTACCTGGGCACCCAGGAAGAGTGTCTCTTTGGCCTGCTCACCCTCATCTTCCTCACTTGCATGGCGGCCACACTGTTTGTGGTCGAGGAGGCAGCACTGGGCCCAGCCGAGCCGGCGGAAGGGCTGTCCGTCCCCTCCAGGCCAGCCCGCGGCTGCCCGGGTCGCGCCCGCCTGGCTCTCCGGAACCTGGGCGCCCTGTTTCCCCGGTTGCACCAGCTCTGCTGCCGCGTGCCGCATGCCCTGCGCCGACTCTTTGTGGCCGAGCTGTGCAGCTGGATGGCGTTCATGACCTTCACGCTGTTTTACACGGACTTTGTGGGTGAAGGGCTGTACCAGGGTGTGCCCAGGGCTGAGCCAGGCACTGAAGCCCGGAGACACTATGATGAAGGTAAGGCTCCTTGGCGGGGGGGAGGGCGGAGTAGGGGTTAGGGGCGGCTCAGGCATTAGGAGCATGCCCACCACCTGTGCCTGGGCCGGTAGCTGTGTGCCCTGCACCCCAACTTCCTCGTCAGGAAAATGGGCCCAGCCTCTGTGTGCAGGTCCTCAAGGGTACGGGGCAGCTGAGCCTGCTGTGTTGGTAGAGCCTGGGGCTGCTCTGGGAATTTGATCATGGCTCTTGTCCCAAAGTGACAGAAAGGGCTGCGCTGATTTAAGGTCCAAAGGGAGTGGTGGAGTCCAGGCTGGGGTTTCAGGTCTGCCTGGTCGATGGTGTCCCCTACTCCCACCCTTGACTTTCCAAATTCCAACACCTTGCGGCCCAGGTGTCCTGGGATCTCAGAGCCTCTGGCCTGTCTTTGTGTCCCTCTTGTCGTCCTAGCTAGCTGAGCACTGGCTGGGGCTGCCTCTCCACCCTCAGAGCGGCTTCCTCTGCCCTTAGCCAGTAGTTCTGGCCACAGTCCCTGAGATCATGGGACAGCCTAGACTCCTGGGGTTGCAGGTAGGGTGGGAGGGTGCTGGGGAGCAGGGCTGACCTAGCAGGTCTTGGGCAGCAGGTGTCCATGGCCCCTAATTCTGAGCACCTCCCCCTCCCTGTCTGACTGCCTCTTTCCCGCGTCTCTGTCTAGGAGTCCGGATGGGCAGCCTGGGGCTGTTCCTGCAGTGTGCCACCTCCCTGCTCTTCTCCCTGGTCATGGACCGGCTGGTGCAGCGATTCGGCACCCGGGCAGTCTACCTGGCCAGCGTGGTGGCTTTCCCCGTGGCTGCTGGCGCCACGTGCCTGTCCCGCAGTGTGGCTGTTGTGACCGCCTCAGCCGCGCTCACTGGGTTCACCTTCTCCACCCTACAGATCCTGCCCTACACACTAGCCTCCCTCTACCACCGGGAGAGGCAGGTACTCATACCGGATGCTGCCTTGGGCTGCCGGGGTGGTGGGGTGGAGTGGGGCGAGCCGTTGGAGAAAGCAGGCTTTGATCAGAGAGGAAGGCCACGCAGCCCCAGGGCCAGAGGCGTGGGCTGGCTGCGGAAGGAGGGTATAGATTAGATTCTGGGAATGACTTCCTGGTGTCAGGATTATAAAGCACTTGAGTGGATGATTGCAGGAAATGCAAAATCCTTCTCTGGGGGAGTCCTGAAGAGTCCTGCCAACAAGCCCTCTGACTGCTGGGTTGTGCTGTGGAGGCAGGGGGCTGGGCCAGGTGACCTTGGTGCCCAGCTTCTGCAGACGGTAGAGGGGAAGGCCTGGTGTCGGGCAGAGGCTGGAAGGAGTGGACTGACCTGTGCCTGCTTTGGTCTCCCAGACGGGGAATCCAGCTCCTCACTGCCCCCTGTCATGCTTTCTCTTCCTCTTCCTATCGAGTTCTCTCCTTTTCCTGCTTTTTTCCCCTCTTCTTTTATTCTCTTCCCCCACCCCCTCAGCCTGACACCACTATAAGTGGGGGCCTCACACTAACCAGCTCTTCCAGGGACCCCCTTTTGTGGGGAAGCCTCCTGACCAGGCTAGATGATCTACTTTGTCTCCTCCACTGGCCTCACTGAGCTACAGTCCTGGGCACAGAGCTCTGCCCAGATGGGCAAGAAGCCGGGGTGTCCCCAGGGAGGAGATGCAGGTGTGTCCTCAGAGCTCCCAGACTTGGGGAGATGTATCTCTGCCCTTGTAGGACACGAGGAGGTAGCAGAGAAGCAGCCAACGGAAGGCTGGTTAGCCAAATCGGCAGCTGCAGGGGTGGAAGGGATGGAGGGAGGGGCCAGAGTTCTGGTTGGGGGAAACCGGTTGCTGAGACCCCTGTCCACACACTGACAACCTTGACCAGCCTCCATCTTCTGCTGCCCTGGCAGCGGGCTTGGGTCTGATGTCCCGAGGCCAGGCCTGGGCATGTGCACTGGTGCCAGAGAACATACAGGGGCCGGTCCTCCCCATGGACCGAGGAACACTTCTATCTCCAGGGACCTCTCTAGGCTCCAGCCTCACTATTCTTTCCTGGGGTGGCAGGCAGGAAGGGGGAGGGCTTGGGAGGCCCATTCCAGCAGTCACTGATGGTACACCTGGCCCTGGGCATCGCCTGCATCTGTCGTTGCCCACATCCGTGAGTCGTGGGCTGCCTAGGGATTGGGGATGAGCTCTGCTATGGATCTCAGACCTAATGCAGCCAACTAAACTTCTAGCTTCAGATTTGTCCTATCCCTGCCCATCTCCCACTCCTGAAGAGGGTTCTGATTTAACCCAGACCAAGCTCAGGTTTTGACCCACTGCCTGGTTTTCACTAAGGCCCATGGACTGGTTTGTTCTCATCGCTGGGGGCTCCCATGCCTGGGTACACACCTGTCCTTGTCAACTTATCCTTCCTCTGTTCCCCAGGTATTTCTTCCCAAGTACCGAGGAGATGCTGGAGGGGGTACCACTGAAGACAGCCTGATGACCAGCTTCCCGCCTGGCCCCAAGGCCACGTCCCCCTTCCCCAATGGACACGTGGGTGCTGGAAGCAGCGGTCTGCTCCCCTCCGCGCCCGCGCTCTGCGGGGCCTCTGCCTGCGAAGTCTCCATGCGTGTGGTGGTGGGCGAGCTGCCTGAGGCCAGGGCCGTCTCAGGCAGGGGCATCTGCCTGGACCTCGCTATCCTGGACAGTGCCTTCCTGTTGTCCCAGGTGGCCCCATCCCTGTTCATGGGCTCCATCGTCCAGCTCAGCCAGTCTGTCACTGCCTATATGGTGTCAGCCGCAGGCCTGGGTCTAGTTTCCATTTACTTTGCTACACGTGTAGTATTTGACAAGAGTGACTTAGCCAGATACTCAGTGTAGAGCACTTCCCACCCACTGAGCGGGGGGCCTGCCTCCCTGGGTCCCAGCTCCCCCTTTTCCAGGCTCCATAGGGTTGTGGGGCTGGCGTCCCAGTTTCTATTGCTGCCAAAGTGGTGTGGCTCTCTGCTGCCACCCCCTGGCGGTAAGGTGCGTAGCTGCACAGACAGGGCACTGTGGCTTCCCCACCTCTCCAATCATTAGGGCTATGGCTGACTCCACATGGGCCCAAGCCTGGACTTTCAGGGAGAGAAGGTCAGGGCATTTGACTAGCACCGTGCACTGGAATTCACGGGATTACCCAGGCCCAGGGGTAACAGCTAGCGCCCTGATCAAGACATACCAAGAGAAGGTACTTGGGGTGCTGAGTAAACTCAGCCACCAGGTCTCCTCTCTCCAAGCCCCCATATCCTGTAGGTTCCCCCAATGTTGCTCTAGTGTGAAACTCTCTCCCACAGGATTTGAAAGTATGAAAGTTGCTTGGGGGGCAGGTGTCTGAGGGGAGTGGGGACACTGCCTTTCCACAGATTCCCCCAGCCCTGTTTCATCAGGACACGGCTTGTGGGCCCCTGTGTCTCCATCACAGGGACACAAGCCTTTAAGTACTTAACTTATTTATTTAAATAGAGGGGACTCAGTTCCCAGCTCTGTGTTGTCGATGTCTGGGAGGTGACGTCCTTAACGGTAGCTGGCTGTTGGGCTAAGCATTGCCAGCACCTCCTTTTCCTGGAGTGATTGGTCTGGCCCCAGAACTTCCTAACCCAGGAGCCTGGAGGCTCTGCTCGGCCCAGCTGATCCCAACTCCTCTCACCCAGGGCTGGTCAAGGTGGAGTGTTGGGCTTCAGGTCTCAGCAGCCTGCCTGGACTGCCCCCCTCCCTCGGCCCAGCCTGCCCAGCCCGGCTCCCCTGTGTTCCTCTAGGACTGGGCTGATGAAGGAGCTGCCCACCCCCTACCTTTCTCTACTGGCTTCACAGCCTCTCTTTGGGGCTGTTTCGGGACCAGAAGCACTCAGTGTGGCTCCTCGAACTTTTATCCGTCTCAGCCCCCAGGGCATATCTGTGCGTGGGGACACTCGCACAGAATCTCAGGAGGACCCCCTGCCTAGGCTAAGGAGGGCATGTCTCTGCGGGGTTTTAAGTGCCGTTTGCAATAACGTCATGTCTTATTTATTTAGCGGAGTAAATATTTTATACTGTATGTGAGCAATCAGAATATAATGTTTATGGTGATGAAATTAAAGGTTTCTTATATGTTTAATTGGCCTGTATTTATCTTCTCTGCTGGGAAGGGCCAGATTTCTCAAAAATTATCCTCTGATTTCTTTTCATTTGAGCTGGGGTATTTTTTGGAGGAGGGGAGTGGTGGTGAGAGGGAGGGCAGCTTCAGTTCTCAGCGTCACCAGTAGGGGGAGCCATAGACCAATACTCCGGTCCTTTGGTGATTGGGTGTGGCTGTGCTTCCACCTGGATTGAGGGGTTCCTTTGGGAATGTGGGGGAGATTAAGGGTTGGGAGAGTAGGGAGTGAAGGATGAGGGGGGCATTTCCCTTCTCAAAGGACTCAAGGAGATGGAGCAAGGACCCATTATCAACTATAGCAGTACGAACTCCCCTCGTGTGCAGGTGGGGACTTTGAACAAGCTCCCCCCCCCCCCCCCCGCCCTCCGCCCCACACCACCCCCCGTGCCTTGGTCCTGCCCTTTCTCATCTTCATCCTTCCTGCCAGGCTCAGGTCAAGTTCAGAGGCTTCTCTGCCTTGTCATCTCCCTCAACTCGACGGGTCTTCCTGTATTTTAAGTAAAAACTAGTTTTATTCATTTTAAAAATGTTCTATATTTTATTTAACTTTTTATTACGGAAATTTCAAACATACACGAGTAATGAACCTGGTCTAATGAGTCCAAGTTCAATAATTGTTAATGTCCTGACACTTTTGTTTCATATCTTGCACCCTAACTCCTGCATTTGTGTGTGTGTGTGTGTGAGATACATATATTAGCAAAGAGCTTTTTTATTTTATTTTTTAATATATTTTGCCTATCAAGTTGGCAATGATTTTGTGTGTGTGTGTGTGTGTGTGTGTGTGTGTGTGTGTAAAATTGATTTTAGAGAGGAAGGGAGAGGGAGAGAGAGAAATAGAAACATCAGTAATGAGAGGGAATCATTGATTGGCTGCCTCCTGAACACCCCTTACTGGAGATCAAGCCCGCAACCCAGACATGTGCCCTTGACTGGAATCAAACCTGTGACTTCATCCTCAGGCTGACACTCTATCCACTGAGCCAAACCGACTAGGGCTATTTTTATTTTTTTCTTATTGGAGAGAGGAAAGGAGAGAGAGAAACATCAATGTGAGCAAGAATATCAATGGGTTGCATCCTGTACACACTGTGACTGGGGGGTCAAACCAGCAACCTTTTGGTGCATGGGACAACACCCAACCAACTGAGCCACACTGCCAGAACCTATTTTTAACAGATAAGGACGTATTTTAAAAGCCATATAGCCACATTACTAGTATAAAAAAATAATAATTCCTTATTGTAATCAAATATCCAGTCAGTGTTCACATTTTCATCTCAAATTATTTTGTAAAGATAAATAATTCCACACACTGCAATTGATTGGTATGTCTTCTGAAATTCCTATAATTCATAAGCATCTCCTCAATTTTCATTTATTTACTTTAACTACACTTTTATTGATTTCAGAGAAGAAGGGATATGGAGAGAGAGATAGAAACATTAATGATGAGAATCATTGATTGGCTGTCTCCTGCATGCCTACACTGGGGATCGAGCCTGAAACCCAGGCATGTGCCTTGACTGGGAATTGAACCATGACCTCCTGGTTCATAGGTCAACGCTCAACCACTGAGCCACGCATGGCTGGGCAAATGTGTTTATTCTTTCTCCCTCAGACGGGTCCTCATCCGCACGGTGCCAACTGCTTCCGAGGACACAAAAGGAGATCGCAAATCCTGAGGAAACACGAGGCTTAGGCTCAGAGGGCTTTTCTGGCAGGTTTTCAATACTTGGGACCAGATAAACCAGCTCACAGGCAATTGGACCCTTCTGTTGGTAGCTCTCAAGTTTTAAAATATGTTTCTCACAGCTGAAACCGGTTTGGCTCAGTGGATAGAGCATTGGCCTGCAGACTGAAAGGTCCCAGGTTCGATTCCAGTCAAGGGCATGGACCTTAGTTGTGGGCACATCCCCAGAAGGGGGCGTGCAGGAGGCAGCTGATTGATGTTTCTAACTCTCTATCCCTCTCCCTTCTTCTCTGTAAAAAATCAATAAAATATTTTTAAAAAAATGTTTCTCATAGAAACATCAACTTGCTAACAAGTACAGCAAGGGAGGTGTGAAGCAGGAAGAAAGGACTCTGGACAGGAGGACACGGTGAGTGGGCAGCTTCAAGGACCTCACAACTATGTCTGCTGAGTCCTCTCCACGGGGTCTGAGACAAGTGCAATGTGGCTCACGCCCTTAAGGAACAAGCATGTCCGAATCAAATATACAAACATGTCGGGCAGGATGTAGGTGGGGGATGCTGAACATGAACCAAAGATACTAATAGAATTTAGGGGACGGGAAAAAATTTGAATTTTGTGTGAGGGAGAAAGAAAGGGTCAGGTTACCCCATCGCCCTCTCCACCCCCATCATGCTGGATCCTGCCCAGCTACGGGTGCAGCAGCGGGTGGAGCCCAGGGTCCTGGGCTGGAGTCATTCATGGACCTTCCTTTCTGGCCTGGGGTGGAGAGCCAGTTACAGTGGGATGGGGGAGCAGGAAGAGGAGGGGTGGGGAACATCGCCTGGGCAGCTTGGATCTCGGGTTACTTCTTGTGCTCTTGGGGGAAAAACCCTTGGTTTCAGGGTCAGATTTGGTTACAGCAGCCTGGCAGTCCTGTCACTGTTGGCCAGAGGGCTGCTCAGAGCTGGGGCTTCCTGACACCCAACACTATCACTAGATCTCCACACACACTAGGCGGCACCTTGTCACTTGACCCCAGTCTGCCTCTTGCTAGCATTTGACCTTTGATATGTCATTCTACTGTGGGTACAGGGAGAGGTTAATAGACATAGTAGACACAGCTCAGAATTCCATGACTTCATGGTTTGGAGCTCCCCCACCCAATAAACTAGCAATTTATAGCCCCCATTAATGCTCCTTCCTTTTCATCAGATAATATCTGTTTATCTTCCTGCATCCTGGACCTATTTAGCCCTGGGCTATGGCAACGAAAGACACCCTCCCTCACTGCAGCTCAGATGGGCTGAGAGGAGGCCGCTGGGAGCAGCCCCGAGCTGGCTTCGGGATCCAGGTTCCGGGGGAAGTGGCTCCAGGGAAAGCCAGGTGTGGGTCAGTCAGTGAAAAGCAGGCTGTGGTGGGGGGAGGGGCAGGGGGTCTGGAGGGGCCGCCCTGACACAGAGGGCACCCCACTGGCTAGCCTTCCTCACTGACTTCATTACAGTGACCTGTGGATAGCGTGTGGCAGACAGGCATCCTTTCACCAGTGGCAAACAGGCCTAGGGGCATTGCTTCCAGCTCTGCTTGTTCTACCACCACAAGTTTAACAGGTGGAGGAGGTGAGGGGCATCTAGGAGGCCTCTGCATTGTCTCCACAGCTTTTCTGTGAATCTAATACCCTATATAATAAAAGCATAGCCTGCAAATTGCCCCCTCGTCCAGGAGTTTGTCCAGGAGTTCGTCCAGGAGGCAGGCCAGCTGGGGGAAGGGAGGGAGGCCCTGGCTGGCAGCCGACAGCCGCTAGGGACCCTTCCAGTACCCAGATTTTGTGCACTGGGCCTCTAGTTCCAACATAAAAGGATGACTTATTCTTAATGTGGAGGACTTTTGATCTGTGCTGTGCCCTTCTCATAAGCACCAACCTATCAATTGTCAGCCATTAGCATTGACTGGATACCTGAGAGGGAAGGGCACCAGCGGGTGTGGAGGTGTGGGCAGTCCTTGCTCTCTGAGTTCTCAGATTTCCCTGGGAAAGAAGCTGGGTCCAGTGAAAAGTTATTTCAAACAGGACGAAGCCCTGTGACTGGCGCCAGCAACACAGGACGGTGCAGAGGGCGCTGGCGGGAGAAACCACTACTGGAGCATGTTTTTAAAACGGGGACAGAGACTCTCTCCTTCTGCAGAAAAAGCTCGTGGTGTTTATGACTCCATGAGCACTTCCATCGATCGGGCGTACATTTCCCCAGCCTCCGTGCATTAGTCATAAAGAAACCCACCAAGGCATATTGATTGTGCATCCTAAACACCCCTCCCATCGATCGCCTCCTTGCTCGCCCTCGCCGCCGCTGTCATGTCATCTCTGTCTGGGACTAATCCATTAACCTCATCGATCCCCAGCTCTCCTCCATGGCTGGCCATTAAGTCCCTGCCTACCCTGCAGCCCGGTCTTCCCGAGGCACCGAGCAGACTCACCTTAGGAGACTCACCTGCACGTGGCAATGGCAACCAAGCTTCGTCCAGCTCTGTGTCCCGGTGGCTCGCCGCTGTCCTGTTCCCTCAGCCCCAAACCGTGCTTCAGCCACAAGGAGCGTCTTCCCACGGTTCAGCCAAACTTGCCTCTGTTGACCTCAGTGCCTTTGTGTGTGATGTGTTCTCGTCATGACAAGCTCTCTGCCTCCTCTCTGTCTACTGAAGTTGTATTTATTCTTCAACGCTCAGCTTCAACATCTCCTGCTCTGGCTCCTCAATGTTAATCACGTCATCCTCCGTCTTCCCGTAACATGCAGCCACTATGGCACTCCTGCACATGGGGCAAAACTTCATTTGACTTCCTCATCTACTTCTCTCCACAAACATTTATTAAGCAACCACCACGTGCCAGGGCTGTGGCAGGGTGGAAACAGGAGCAGTCTCTACCGCTGAGGGGTGCAGCGACTCACAGAAGCAATTACAGAACACATGGCGGTGCTTTGGGGAGGGCCACGGGGCAAGGGAAGTACAGAGAGGGGCCCTGGCCCAGTCCGGGGTGAGGCCTGCTAGTGGGGAACGAGAGGGTTTCCTAGGAGGAGTGAAGCTAAAATGAGACCTGAAACCTCCACAGGAATTCACAGCCCGTTTCCCCACCAAGTTCTGGAGCAAAAGCAGCATCTTCTTGAGTGCTGTTCCAATCTAGATCTGCATCTACGCGGAATAGGTGCTCGATGCATCAGCTTGCTTGACTAAATGAATTCGTGAGCCAACAAAAGAAACATTTGGCTCGGTGGATAGAGCATCGGCCTGTGGACTGAAGGGTTCCGGGTTCGATTCTGGTCAAGGGCATGTACTTTGGTTGTGAGCACATCCCCAGTGGGGGGCGTGCAGGAGGCAGCTGATTGGTGTTTCTGACTCTATCCCTCTCCCTTCATCTCTGTAAAATATCAATAAAAAATATATTTTTTTAATAAAGAAAAGAAATGGGCAGATGAAACCCACCCTCCTTTTGAACAAATGAAGGACCTCTGTGTGACAGTCCTGCTTCTAGTACCGGTGGCAGCTGCAGTGCCGGGGGCAGGTCACGTGGTTTACCGTAGGACTTGTTTTGGACCTTTGCATTCAGTTTAGTGATGAGTGGTTTCACGTGTTGTTGTTTTTTTTTAATGAGTTTGTGGTTTTTGTTTCAGTATGCTGCAAAACAGAGTATTTCATTTAATTTATTAATGCCTATGGATTTGATGGGTAATATGTTCCTTAGAGCTTTGTATTTTTCTCAATGTAAAAAAAGAAAAATAATTAAAGTTGTGACGTGGGAGTGGAAATTGTGGGGCTGACGGGTAAGAGACAGGGAGAAGAGGTAGAGTCCAGATGTTCAAAGAATGTTCCTATCTGACCTTTCTCTCCTTTTTTAAAAAATGTGTGTGTGTGTGTGTGTGTGTGTGTGTGTGTGTGTGTGTTTAATTGATTTGAGAGAGAGAGAAAGGGAGAGGAAGCGATAAAAACATCGATGAGATGCTTTGGTCACAATGTCTTGTTCACAGCCAGGGGCAGGCCTTGCACACAACTGTCTCGATTCTCACAGTGTGATGGTTACTTTTATGTCACCTCACTGGACCCCAGGGGGACAGCTGTTTGCTCACACATTATTCTGGTGTGTCTTTGGATGAGATCAATATTTACATAGGTAGACTGAGTAAAGCCAGGGTAGGTGGGCCTCATTCCATCAGTTGAAGTCTGAATAGAACAACAACAAGAAAGCTGGGCCCTCGTTGGTTTGGCTCAGTGGATAGAGTGTGGGCCTGTGGACTGAAAGGTCCGGGGTTTGATTCCAGTCAAGGGCACATGCCTGGGTTGTGGGCTCGATCCCCAGTGGCGGGTGTGCAGGAGGCAGCCGATCCATGATTCTCTCTCATCATTGATGTTTCTGTCTTCCTCTCCCTCTCCCTTCCTCTCTGAAATCAATAAAAATATTTTTTGAAAAGCCAAAAAACGAGCCTTCCTCTGGTAAATCAGAGTTCCTCCTTCCTGACTGCCTTTGGATCCGGACATCACCGTCTTCCTGCCTTCAGACTGGAACTGAAACGCCAGCCGAGCCTGTCAGCCCCCGCCGGAGCCACTCCACAGCTTCCAAGCCTTGTCTCCATGACTGCGTGAGCCAATTCCTTATGATGAGCTGTTCTTCTAGAGAAACCAATAGGAAACTACCTATTGACTGATGACTAATTAGTCATGACTAATACAATGAGGTGCTCTCCACACCACATAGATCATCGGCTCATAGACGGGAGCTGGAGCTCAAACATCCCCCTCCGTTTGCAGGCAATGAAATACTGCCCAAGAACGGCTTTTTCTTTTTTCTTTTCTTTTCTTTTCTTTTCTTCTCTTTTTTTCTCTTTTCTTTTCTTTTCTTTTCTTCCTTCCTTCCTTCCTTCCTTCCTTCCTTCCTTCCTTCCTTTCTCTTTCTCTCTTTTTCTTTCTTTCTTTTCTTGAAGGTTTCAGATTTGCTTTTGTTTATTGTTTTAAGTATTATAATAGAACATATATCTCCTTTCCCCCCACCCCCATTGACCTTCCCCCAGCCTCCCCTACCCCGTAGCATGCCCTTATCCCTACCCCTCTACCCCCAGTGTCTTGTGTCCATTAGTTGGGCTTATATGCATGCTTACAGTTCCTTTGGTTGATCTTCCAAGGAAGGCTCTTTCCACGGCCCATTCCACCAGCCTGGGGAAATGGTGTCCTGACTCGGATTCATGAGAGGCTGCAGATGACTGATAAAGCGCCTTTTGAAAGAGCAGGGGACAGGGTGAAGAGACACAGTTCCTCCCCTCTCGCAGGTCCTTGCTCACTGAGAACGTCAGAAGATGTGCAGAAGCAAACTCTACACAGTTGGCACAGTTTGGTTCTTTTTAAAAAAATGTTTTTATTCATTTCAGAGACAGGAAGGGAGATGGAGAGACAGGGAAACATGGATGAGAGAGAGAGCCATCAATTGGCTGCCTACTGCACACCCCCTCCTGGGGATTGAGTCAGCAATGCAGTCACATGCCCAGACCCCGAATCGAACTGGTGACCTCTGTGAATGGGACAACACACAACCAACAGAGCCACACTGGCCTGGCTATTGTTGGGTTCTTGAAGGTGACAGGCGGCATTCAGAACAATGGGAGGTGGTGCAGGAGGGACAGGGCGGGCCCGCAGGCCTCACCCCTGTGATCTATGTTACAGTGGGAAGCTGAGACTGTACACATGGTGGGGAGGAGAGGGGGTGGCGGGGGTAAAGGCTGGAGCTGGCCCAGTCCCTAATTTCAGTGAGTTCCGGGAACATTTCTGGAAATGCAGACGATTAGCTACTGCTTGCATGTTTTTAAACAGGACATTTTTGGTGCATGCCGTCTGCCTCCCTGGTTACATTGGGAAGTGTTGTGGGTTGTGTGGGTGGCAGAGTGTTTGGAGCAGAGAGGCAGCCCGTAGCCTATTTCCAAACCTCCCGGGTAACTTTTTTTTTTCTTTTCTTTTTGCTTGTTTGAGCTTATGATGGAATTTTCTCCTTAGGCCAATAGCTTGAGAAAGAAAGCCATGTTTTGCCCCATGTGGCATCAGAATTGTCCATCGATTTAGAGCCAGGGCAGTGGGCAAAATGGTGAAGACACTTGAAATCCATGGGAAGCGGTGGAGGAAACAGAGATGTGTTTGGCTTGGCATCCTCAGGAGACTGGAGAACAGTCCCCAGCTATTTAAAGGGCTGGTCTGTGGAGGAAGGAATAGGTTGCTCTGTGCTTTCCCAAGAGCAGGGGCCGGAGAGAGGCACAGGAATCCAGATAGTGATGGAGTCAAAGGGTACATCGAGGTAGGGAGTTCTCTCGGGATGTGAGCTGGACAAGTGCTTGGTGCAGGGTCATGGAGGAGATTCGAGCGTTAAGAGATGGCGGGTGTATATGAAGCACCTCCTAAGCCCGAGATCCTCTGAGATAAGGTTGCAGACATGGTCAGTGGCCACAAGCACAGATGTGTGAAGAGACTTAAGTAGGACCCATCCCTCCACCAGAGGTGTTGGTCTGCGGCATACAAGCACTCTATTTGGCTAGAGATACTAGGGTCCCTCATCCCAAAGACACAAACGGCTCTAATAAAAAGAAAATGTTATCTAGGCTATAAAGAGGCTCAACGCTTTTCTTCTTTTTCTGTTGCATCCGCCTTGTTTGGTTAGGAGAACGTGGCAGAAATCCTAGCACCTAGGAGACTGTTTTAAGAAAGCTAGGGGAACCGGCCAGCAGAAGGGAGAGGGCAGTAGAGACAGAAAGAGACTCGGTGAAGAAGGTGCAGAGTTGTTCTTGGGTGGTGGGGATGGGGATGCCTGTCGCCTTGTGTAGCTGGCGCATTTCATTAGCACGTGCTACGGACTGAATGTTGGTGTCCCCCCCAAATTCGGATGTTGAAATCCTAATGCTCCAAGATGCTGGTTTAAGCGATGGGAGGTGCTTGGCCATGAGGGTGAGTGAGACCCCTGCACCTTGTGAGGCCCCAGGGACGGCTCAGCTTGGCCCAGGAAGCACACTTACGGTAGAGTGGACAGCACCGGTTCCGTCCGCAGGTACCCAGCAGCTCCTGGGGCAGGGGCTGTGCTGGGCGCTGGGCTGCACAGGCCAACAGGCCTCTAGGGAACCCTGTCCCAAGGTCTGGGGAGACAAATAAGACACTTCAGGCCCATGTGGGGGTGCCACAGACAGGGTTAGTACTGTACACAACGGAAGACACTGGAGGTCACACTGCCAGTGGGGACCTCAAGGGGACTCCCTCCGGCAAATGCCATCTGAGCTGAGACCTAATGTGGGAGATGGCTGGGCGGGGGCGGGGCAGAGCAGGGGAGAAGGCATTCAAGCAAACTGCATCCTTCACCCGCTCCCCAACTCTATCTAAACCCCAGAGGCCCTGGAGTGCAGTGATGCTCTTTGGTGAGAACATGAAGTCTCCTCCACCCCCTGTTCCCCACACCTGGTTTTCACCCTTATTTAACTGCACCCCAGTGGTCTTCACCCCTCACCTACTGGAAACGTCTGAAGCAGAGAGGCTGGTCTCAGTCATCTCTGCATCCCCTAAAGCAGTGGTCGGCAAACTCCTTAGTCAACAGAGCCAAATAGCAACAGTACAATGACTGAAATTTCTTTTGAGAGCCAAATTTTTAAAACTTAAACTTCTAACACCACTTCTTCAAAATAGACTCACCCAGGCCGTGGTATTTTGTGGAAGAGCCACACTCAAGGGGCCAAAAAGCCGCCATGTGGCTCGAGAGCCCTGGTTTGCCAACCATGGCCCTCAAGCACCTTGTGCAGCTCCCAGACCTTGGTGATGCATAAAAACACTGTATGAGATGAAATCCTCTCAGGCCCACGGACCAGTATCCTGGCTAGATTTTCAAGGGGCCACTGGCAGAGTGACAGCTGGGAGGTAAGAAGGGGAAGGAAAGGTAGACAGGGAAGAAAAATAAGGCTGAGAGAGAGGGCTGGGAGGAGGCAAAGGAAGGAAAAAGGCACGCACATTGGCGAGAGTACAGTGCCAAACAGAACCTCACCAGCATGCTCATGGCCCATGAAGCCTTAGCTGGGGTTCCCTGTCCCTCGTGGGAGAACCCCAGGCCTCTCACTGGGATCTGATTTCCACTCATTTTCTGAGCAGCGGGGGGGAGGGGGGGAGGGTAGAGGGGGGGGGGAAGCTGCGAGAAAGAAAGGAGGGGAAAAAAGCCCCACAGACCCAACAATTCCCTCCTTTACAGGGTGAGCCTGAACAGACTGCCAGAGTCCGTTCCCAGGAGCCTGTGGGAGGGAAGCTGGTGGCTGTCATACTTTGGAATTGTCTGCACAACCCCCAAACCAAGTTCCCGAGCGAGCACACCTCATTCTGTTTTGCAGCTGGATAAATACAGGAAGGAAGAGAGGAGCTGGCATCACACGTCTGAATTAGCACCAAGTTGCTCAGCCTCCACCCCTCAGGAAATGTCCCCATTGCAGCGGAGGAGGTAACCTCGCTCTCTCTCCACTCCCCCCTCAGCCCGCAAAACCTGGTGAGAGCTGGTCTCTCCCCTCTCTCAGCCCACCTTTGCCCTCCCTGTCCTCGCTGGATCCTCAGCTGGATCCTTTGTCTAGGTCAACAGGATCAAGAGATCACGTGAGAGAACGCTAACACTGATGGAAGTCATGGATAGTGAGGATGGTCTCTGAGGTTTACTGGTTTGAGATGGAAAATTCCTAGAAAAAAGAATAAAACCTCCTGGAGTGTCCTCTCTAGTAAACAGTATAGTACATAGTAAACAGAATAGTATTATACAGTCCTTTCCCTTCTTACCTCCAGGCCTTCACCCTGCCAGCAGCCCCTTGAAAATCTAGCCGAGATACTGGTCCATGGGCCTGAGACGATTTCATTTCATGCAGTATTTTTAGGCATCACCGTGGTCTGGGGGCTGCACAAGATGCTGTAGGGGATGCAGAGATGACTAAGACCAGCCTCTCCACTTTAGACGTTTCTAGTAGAGGAGGAGGTAAAAAATCACTAGGGTACAGGAAGGGCTGCAGTTAAATAAGGGTGAAAACTAGGTGCTGGAGCCCTAACCAGTGTGGCTCAGTGGATAGAGTGTCAGCCTGTGGACTGAAAGGTCCCAGGTTCGATTCTGGTCTAGGACATGTACCTTGGTTATGGCACATCCCCAGTGGGAGGTGTGCAGGAAGCAGCTGATTGATGTTTCTCTCCCATCGATGTTTCTAACTCTCTCTCCCTCTCCCTTCCTCTCTGTAAAAAATCAATAAAATATATTTCAAAACAAAACAAAACAAAAAAACTAGGTGCTGGGAGTAGAGTAGCAGGGAGGTAGAACATCATGTTCTCCCTAGAGAACATGAATTAATTGCAGTAGAAAAAGAAACATTTTCCAGCTGATTATCATAAGGTGTACAAGAGAGGGAAGGAAACTTTCGGCTTAAGATGCTGAACAGTAGGTATCCTACAAGGAGTTGGTCAAACTACCCAGAGTCTCGTACAGTTTACACAGGAGGTGGGCGTCATAGATTTACCGGGTACCACTTTTCCAAAGGGCAGTTAGGAATCAAGTGACCAGCACCCTCCTTTCTCTAGTACACACTCCATATCAATTTGAGAAGCCCAGAAAAGTACATTCCTGAAAGACCAATAAAAATGTTAGTGGAGGAGGGAAGAAGTAGACAGGGTATAGATTCCAAAGATTTAAACAAGATGAAGTGATTCCTCAGGTATGTTTGGGCTAGGACATTCACTGTATTAGTTGCTATGCCCGGGCACGTAACGGCAATAAATAAGTCATGTCTTGTCATGTCCTCTCGGGGAACAATGTGCTGTGGAGTTACAGCCAGGGTTGAAAGATTGCCACGAGGTTTCCTCCTAACCTAGAGGCCATAAGTATCTTGTTCAAGAGCCTGCTCAGGGGTCTTTCTCTGGACCTTGAATGCCTTCTGATTATTAAGTCTTATTATTGGGCATTAAACATCTTTGCCCAGATAAGAGCCTTAGTGAAGATATTTTTTTAAAAATATATTTTATTGATTTTTTTACAGAGAGGAAGGGAGAAGAATAGAGAGTTAGAATCTTTGATGAAAGAGAAACATCAATCAGCTGCCTCCTGCACTCCTCCAACTGGGGATGTGGCCTCAACCAAGGCACATGCCCTTGCCCGGAATCGAACCTGAGACCTTTCAGTCTGCAAGCTGACACTCTATCCACTGAGGCAAACAAACCGGTTATGTCTGGTGAAGATATTTCTGGGCATCACTTCCTTGGTCATCTTTGATGAATTTCAGGGCCTCAATTAGTAGTGGGATTAACAAATGCTGCCAAATTCAATATACAGCAAGCCTGCATTTTATTTTTATAAACAATTTTTAAGGTTTATTTATTTTTAAAATCCTCACCTAAGTATATTTTCCCATCAATTTTTAGGGAGAGTGGAAGAGAGAGGGAAAGACAGAAATACCAATGTGAGAGAAACACATCAATTGATTGCCTCCTGCATGAGGCCTGACCAAAGGCCTGGGCAGAGAAGGAGCCTGCAACCGAGGTATAAGCCCTTGACAAGAATGGAACCCTGGACCCTTCCGTCTGCAGGCCAAAGTTCATCCACTGAGCCAAACTAGCTAGGGCCTGCATTTTATTTTTAAAGATAGATTTTTCTCTGTCTAAGATTCAATTCCCACATACACAATAATTACAGGGTCATTTAACAAGCGCTCACAGCAAATTTGATTTGAGATAGTCCTCAGTAGGTAAGGCTAAGATTGGAATCCTTTATCTGGAGAAAAATGACCCAAAAAGATAACAAAAAAGCACAACTGTTTTGGTTGACCAATATAACCATGATGGAGTTTGCAAAAACAGGACCATCTGCTGTGTGAGGAGCCATGGAGAGAGATTCTGTATTTATAGAATCCTGAGTGGGAAAACCAGGCACATGAATAAACTTTTTTCTACTGAGCCCACTGATCTGAAACCTATTTTTCTTCTAGTTTCTGTCAACATATACTGTTGTTGTTGTTTTAAGTCAATTTAATAGCAGACAGACTTGCTATGAAGAACTCCCAAAGCAGGATCTTTTCCTAAAATACATTGCAATTGACAATACTGTCAGCTCAGTCTAAGGGGGTTATGATGCAACTTTGGACCCCAAGGCTGACTCAGCTGTTCATTGCTCACCAGGGTAGAGCAGGGTAGAACTCTACCACCAACTGTTCTTAGTATGGACCTTTAGAAAGGAAACTTTCTATAAACAAATGTTTCCAGTGGATGTACCTTAAGCCGACCTGAGAAATTCTTATTTTTCCCTCTTGTTTTTTTAAATGAAAGCTATTGCAAGGAAAATTTTTGTATTAGGTGCTAAGAGTGGTAGGCTGTTCCATATATCCCATATTCCTTTAAAAATGCATTATTTCTTACATCCTTTGGTAAAATTTTATTTTAGAGAATCTGACATCTTTTGATAGCATTGCTTTTACAGGAATACCTCTGTGTATTAGAATTACTCTGTATCATGGTGGAGAAGGTTGGAAATCAAAGGGAAAGGTGATTCTCTTTCAAAAGCCTATAAAGTAAGCCTATAGGGTCATGCTTCACTCACTGAATTCCATGAAATTTTACCCTGAATCCAACTGTGGGGTGGGGAATAAGGGACATCAGTATTTACCCGGTGCCTACTATGTGCCACATAATACCCCAAACATATTAATATAGCCTTTATCTCTTTTAGTGTTCTCAGCAATGCTCATCATCACCTGCATTGTACCTGAGGGACTGAGGTTCAGAGAGGTTAAGCAACTCACTGCAGGTCACACAGCTCGTAAGTGGGTAGGCACAAGTAGCTCAGACACTGGCCTGTCTTTGGTTTCCTGCTAAGTAGAACAGGCAATCTATTTCGTGGGGGTTTTGTTCAGCAGTTCAGCTAATTGACTGCGCATCCCTTCTGCTGCTAAATTATTTAAGGAGCCTCTTGTACCACGTGTGACCTGGTTCCTTAAGAATTATAGCTAATGAGAACCTTATGGGCCAGAGACTCTGCAGGGTATGTAGGCACCTGATCTCCTTTCATTATTACAAGTGTCAGAGGTGGCGGTTTCTCCATGTTACAGATGACGAGCTGTCTTGGGAGGTTAAGAGAGTTGCTGAGATCACCGTGTTAGTGGGGGGTAGAGCCAGGATGGGATTCAGGTCTGACCCCAAGGCCAGAAAGAGCTGTCCTCGACACCCGAGCTCCATTTGTCAGTCCCCAGGCCAGAGAGCCTCAGTGCGGATTTAACATTTATCCACTGTCCGCGGTGTCCCGGGATCGGGCACGTGGACGAGAGAGCTGCGGTGGCCCCAAATTCTCCGTCCTTGCCGTGGGGAGCGGGCTGCGCGGGCAGCACTCGGTTCGGCCACGACAGACGCGCCCCCCCATGCCCGGGCGGGAGAAACACGGGCAGGCGCCCGAGGTCCCGGCGGCGGCGCAGGTGCGGAGGGTTCGGGGCCGCGCCGCTCACCGCGCCGGGCGGAGAAAGGCCAGTGGGGCCAGGGGTGCCCTCCAAGAGCGCACGCCGGCCCGCCCCCGGCCCCGCGCCCCCGGCAGGGGCGGGCGCAGCTCGGACCCCGCGAGGGGCGGCTCCCGCGGCCACGCCCCCAGAAGTGACGCGCGGCTACGGCGTCCGGGAGGGGCCCGGAGCCGCAGGGGGGCTCAGGACGGGCGGCGGCCGGGCGATTGGCAGAGCGGCGGCTCGGAACGCGGAGCGCGCGCCCGCGTTTAGCGGCCAGACGACCGCGTGCGGGGGCGGCAGGGCGGGGCGCCGAGCCGCGGCGGGGCGGGGGCGGCGGGAGATGCGGGCGGCTGCGGGCACCCGGCGGGCTGGGCTCGGCCGCCGCCGCCTTCTCCGGCTCCGCCGCGGGGGTCGCCGTGGCTGCCGCGCTGTCCCCGAGGTCCCGGCGTGAGGAGGCGGCGGGCGGAGAGCAGCGTCCGGTTCGAGACGGAGAACAGAGGGACCCCGCGCGCGTCCTCGGTGAGCGGCGCGCCCCGTCGGGGTCTCGCAGACGCGCCTTGGGAGCAGGGAGTGGGGCCGGGGGGCCGGGCGGGGCGGCGGGCTCCCCTGGGACCCTCCCGGCGCCGGCCCTCGGGGTCCCGCCCAGTCGCGCGGCGCGCACAGGTGGAGCGCGGCGCCCGGCCGCTCCCGTCGCCCCTGATTTGGTCCCGCAGGTGCGGCGGGCGGCGGCGGCGGCGGCCTGTTTGTTGGCTTCGCTGGGGGAGGGGGCGCCGGGCGGGCCGGCCGCCGGCGGTGACAGGAAGTTGGAAAATGAAAGTACAGTAACTCGGCGCTACGCGGGCCCGGGCGGCTGGCGCTTCCCCCGAACTTTGATCTTCTCCGCGGCCGCGGCCGCCCGCCTCCTCCTCCCCGCGAGCTCGCATTCATCCGGGGTCGAGTTCCATGCCTTTTCCTGCACATCTCCTCCCCCTGCGCTTCCCGCTTCCCGCGGAGCTGGGCCGGTAGCTTCCTAATTCCCAGGGAGATCCGTTGGAGTCACCTTTTAGGGCGCAGAAGGGTAACGGGCTCTGCTAGGAAAGAAGAGGTTGGTTTGGGGAAGATGCGCGCCCAGTGGGCGATTTCCCAGCTTATTGCTATTGGAAGTTCAGGGCATTGACATAGAGACTCCGAGTTGTATTCCTCAGGACGGCTCAGCCCCTCTCTCAGGTGATTGGGTCAGATCTTCCCACTGCTTGCAGAACTTGATGCTTCAGCGTTTAAGGCTGCCCGAGGTGTTTCGTTAAAACGTAGTTAGATTCAACCCCTCCCTCCAACTCTCTCCTCTTTGATTTTATTTAAGCATTAAAGTTACAGAAGTGGAATTCATGACATTCTTAGGGAACTGTTGTCTTCCAATTGTATTGTAACATAGCAGTATACTTTTATTTTTTAATATATCTTATTGATTCTTTTTACAGAGAGGAAGGGAGAGGGGTAGTCAGAAACATCGAACAGCTGCCTCCTGCACACCCCCCACTGGGGATGGGCCGGCACCTAAGGTACTTGCTTGCCCTTGAGGAGACTCGCACCTGGGACCCTTCAGTCTGCAGGCCGACACTCTATCCACTGAACCAAACTGGTTAGGGTGCAAGTATACTTCTAATAATATTCTCTTAGTATAGGCTACTGTTCAGACAACGACGATGTTTTGATTCAAGACAAGTCTTGATACATTTCATAATTCGGTGTTTCATTTAAGCAGACCGCTGAATTTGGAGACATTCTTTTTCTGGGTCTTAGCTGCTGTTTCTGAAAAAAAAATTGGGCTGTGGGTCACCACAGCAACTGGACTTTGTGTATCACAAACATATTTAGGGTGGAAAGTTTTCATTTAATGGAGACTTCCTTTCCCTAATAGGTTATTTCAACATGCTCCCTCTTTCATTTTAGCACAGGGATTTGTCTACTGTCTTGGAAGTGTTAATGTAGAATCAACTGAGTTTTCACCATTTAGCCCCTCAAAAGTCAAATTCCTTAATTTGGATCAGTTGTTTCCCTCCCACATTATATTTCTAAAAAAAAAAACACTTTTAAAACTGTAATTGTAGGAAACTTGAAATTTTCATGAGAAGAAAAATAAAGGGTTGTTTTTATTTATGTTTTGACAGATAGGTGGCAAGATAAAAGTATATTTTTTTACTCTTCATTTTACCTTTGTAGTTTTAAAATTGTCTTCTGAAATCTTTTTCCTTTTGCTCTTTTATGACTGAAGGAATCATTGGATTTCATATTAATAGCACACCTTTAGGAACTAAAATGAAGATATTCAACTTAACCTAATACCCAGAGATCCCCCAACTTTTCAAACAAGGAATAACCTGGTATCAAAATTGAATGAATAAAATGTATCTTTAAAGTGCCCTCTGAAGATGTCCATTGTATGTCTTTGGTTTTTTGTTTGTTTTTGCAAAAGAAAATTCTCTTCCAGTACTTCAGTCCAAAACCGCAATGCCATTTCTTTTATTCCTAGCCTTCTATCCCAGAGACTGATGAGGGAGGGGTAGCACCAACATTTTCCACAGCAGTTAGGTTCTGCCTTAAAATATCAAACAGCTCAATACACTCGCTCCCCTAGTAACCAGCCCTGTAAAAGTACAGGCACCTTGGAAATACCTGTACTTTTGGGAAACTCCCCTTTGCTCAGCTGGCACCTGCGTGCTCACTGTGGCACTGTTGATGCTATTCTGTCTTTGCATATATAGCTTGGCTATATAAATCTGTGAGTCTCAAGCATGATCTACATGAGAGGTATCAAGACTCTCTAGGGTTTGGTTTTGGGACTTTCCCCCAAAACATGGAATTGTAGGCACCAAATTTGTAGTAGTCTTTACTTTCTTCTTCCCTTCCTCTCTTCCCTCCTCCCTTCCTCCATCTTTCCATCACCATGATCATTGAATTCGCACATTCACACCCCTCCTATAAGCATTCTTTTTAAAAAAATTTTTATTTATTTCAGAGAGGAAGAGAGAAAGAGATAATAACATCAATGATGAGAGAGAATCATTAATCAGCCACCTCCTGCATTCACCCTCCTGGGTATCGAACCCGCAACTCAGGCACATGCCCTGACTGGAATCGAACCTGGGACCCTTCAGTCCGCAGGCCAACTCTCTATCTGCTGAACCAAACCAGCCAGGGCTATAAGCATTCTTGATAATGAAGATGATATCTGGAATTGTAGAGACTTTGGTTTAGCTAAAATTTACTAGGGAGTAGTTTTAACAGGTTTAGAGTAACAAGCAATTGTTTAAATGGGAAACACATGTAAGTTAAAAAGTAACTTGCCATGAATGGGCATCAGAAGAAGGCCTCTCTGGTAAACTTGGAGAAATAACAGAGAACTCCCACTCCTCTGCCCTCCAGTGCTTGATGGAAAGAATATAAGCCACTATTTGAACCCAGCTTAAGTGAAGCTTTGGGAAACTGGTTTCTAGTGGGCTTGGTTATTTAGCATTAAAGTAGCACTTGGTAGTTGTGGGTTATTTAGTATCTAATATGTAATAGTTCTTTACAACAGACTGGCCAGGTGTGAATGTTGTCCATGAAGGGAAGTAGTTTCCCTAATGAACAGCAGGTGACCTGTGGTAAAAGGGAGTTGGATTCATGGCCTCAGCTTCTCTGTTAACTTGGGAACTCTGGGAGGCATCTCTCCCTTTCTGTTCTTTGCTATTTCCCCACCTCTGCTTTTGGATGACAGTACCTCTGTGTAACCAGCTTTCAACGTGATAACTCTGAGGGTAGTTGGGGGACATTTTGAGTGTCTCAGAAAAGTTATAGGAACCCAAATATTTTCTACTTAAGTCCTTAAGTCCTTATCTCTGCCCTTTTTTGGAAGCATGCATGGGTGACTCCTAAGGATCCCGGCCTCTGTGAGTTATACCTAGGGACCCGACCAGTGCATGATCGGGGCTGGGGAAGGACATGGGAGGTTGGCTATCCAGGGAGGGATGGAGGGAGGGCTCCAGCCTGTCTCCCTCAATCCCAATCATTTGGACCCCAACAGCAAGCTAACCTACTCGTCAGAGCGTCTGCCCTCTGGTGGTCAGTGCACATCAAAGCATAGCATATTACGCTTTGGTTGAAGGGACAACACTTAGCATATTAGGCTTTTATTATATAGGGTTGGATTGAGCTTCTCAGGCCTACTTTTTGTAATGTTTATAGTATTAGTTTGTTTTTAACATTTGTCGAAATGTAATTCACATACCATAAAATTCACATACCTATAATGTAAAATTAAATGCTTTTAGTTTATTCACAGAGTTGTGTAACTACCACCACAATTTAAGTTTAGAAAATTTAAATCACACCATTAGTAGTCACTCTCCACTCTTCTTCCCAACCATCTTCCATCCCTCAGCAACTGGTCTACTTTCTGTGTCTAATAGATTTGCCTATTCTGGATATTTTATATAAGTGGGATTGCACAATAACTGTCCTTTTGTGTCTGGCTCCTTTCATTTAGCATAATGTTTTTAAGGTTTATCCACATTGTAGCATGTATCAGTACTTCATTCTGTTTTCTGGCTGGATAATATTCTATTGTACGATTGTATTACATTTTATTTATACAGTGATCAGTTGATGGACATCTGGGTTCTACTTTTTGGATATTATGAGTAATGCTATTGTGAACATTTCTGTACAAGTGTCTGTGTAGACATAAATTTCCATTTTTCTTGGGTCTGGAGTTAAGAGCGGAATTGCTGGGTCATGAGGTAACTCTGTATTTAGCATTTTAAGAAACCATCAAAACTGTCTTTCCCGTGGCTATACCATTTTACATTCCCACCTGTAATGTATGAGGGTTTCATTTCCTCCACATTCTTGCTAACACTTGTTATTGTCTGTCTTTTTAATTACAGCTATCCTACTAAGTGGGAAGTGGTATCTAAGATGGTTTTTATTTTCATTCCTCTAATAAGTATTGATGTTGAGCATCTTTTCATGTGCATATTGGTCATTTGTATATCTTTAGGGAAATGTCTTTTCAAATCCTTTGCCTATTTTGTTTTGTTTTTTCTTTAATGGTAAGAGTTCTTTATAATTTTTATATAGGTCTCTATGATTTGAAAATATTTTTTCCATTCTGCAGATTGTCTTCTTACTTGATGATATTGTTTGCAGCACAGAAGTTTCATTGTTATTATTATTACTTTCAATAGTAATTTATTGTTGAAAGCATTACCTATGTCTCCTTTTTTCTCCCATTGATCCCCTCCAGCACCCACCTCAGGCCCTCACTGCCCCATAGGTGCATGGCCTCATCTGTGTCCATGGGCCATGCATATATGCATACACAAGGTCCTTGGTTAATTATCTCCCATCCACCCCTGCCTTTCCACTGCGATTCCACCCTCTGTTCCATGCTTCCATGTCTCTGCATCCACTCTGTTCATCAGTTTATGTTATTACTTAAGACTCCACAAATGAGTGCAATCATGTGATACTTATCTTTCTCTGATTGACTTATTTCATTTAGTGTGATACTCTCCAGGCCCCTCCATGCTGTCTCAAAGGGTAAGAGAGTCATCTTTTCATTGTGCAGCACAGAAGTTTTGAGGTTTTTGTAGTATTTTAATGGCTTGACTTGTTTTCAAGTCCCTGATTCATTGAGATCTCATTTCCAGATTTTAAAAAGGAAGTTTTGTTTTTGTGTTGGTATTGTTCAGTTATAGACTTTTTAGATTTGCTTATATGTATTTGGCCAGAGTTTTTGTCCTAAAGAATTCTTCCTGTTAAACAAGGTGTTTTGAAGTTTCATGTGAAAACTTGGTGCAAGCAATTCCTTGCTGCTCCATTGCCTAAACCAGTGGTTTTCGACAGGATGGCTTTGTACCCTGGGAGAACATTTGGCAGTGTGTGGGCATCTTTTTTTTTTTTTTAATATATTTTATTGATTTTTTACAGAGAGGAAGGTAGAGAGATAGAGAGTTAGAAACATTGATGTGATAGAGACATCGATCAGCTGCCTCCTGCACGCCCCCAACTGGGGATGTGCCCGCAACCAGGATACATGCCCTTGACCAGAATCGAACCCAGGACCTTTCAGTCCGTAGGCCAACGCTCTATCCACTGAGCCAAACCGGTTTCGGCTGTGGGCATCTTTGATTGTCACAGTTGGGCAGAAGGTGCTACAAGTTACCTGGTGAGTAGAGGACAGAGATGCTGCTAAACAATGCACAGAACAGCTTCCAGGAGGAACAAAGAATTATCTGGCCCAGAATGCCAGGAGTTGGGAAACACTGGCCTAACTAGGGAGGTCCTAAAATTTGGAATATTGAAGGATTTTTCAGCTCATGTCTTAATAATCAAATAAAGTTTACTGATCAAATTAAAGGTAGATTGCCCCGGCCAGTGTGGCTGTTTTGGTTGGGTGTGGTACCATGCAAGGAAAGGTTGCTGTTTGTTTGTTTTTTTAAAATATATTTTATTGATTTTTTACAGAGAGGAAGGGAAAGGGATAGAGAGAAACATTGATCAGCTGCTCTTGCACACCCTCTACTGGGGATATGCTCCCAACCAGGGTATATGCCCTGGACCGGAATCAAACCTGGGACCTTTCAGTCCGCAGGCCAACACTCTATCCACTGAGCCAAACCGGTTTTGGCGGAAAGGTTGCTGTTTGATTCCCAGTTAGGACACGTGTCTGGAGTTGTGGGTTTAATCCCCAGTAGGGGGTGTACAGAGGCAGCCAATTGATGTTTCTCTCTCACATGGATGTTTTTTGTCTCTCCCTCTCTCTTCTCTCTCTAGAAATTAACAAACGATTCTTAAATAAACAAATAAATAAATGGTGGATCTATGCGGAGGAAATCCCTGTGGGCAGGTAGATGGTGACAGAATTTGCAGCTTAAATCGGGGAACATTTTGCCCAATTTTCAGTGCTGCCAATTTATATGCAAATTATAGTTATGATAATGGAAACCATTTGAAGGAGAAATACCAGTGGAACAGAAGTAGATTATTCTATACCCCCCAGGCCACACTGAAATACACACACACACACACACATACACACATCCCTGGGAAATAAATCAACTGGACTGATTAAGATAGAGGCCGAAATGATGGTCTCCTCAGAGAATATGACAATGCGCTTGTAAGATAAATTTAATGACAGTGATACCCTAGTGATTGGCAGGCATCAGGTTGCTCCTGTAATTTGTGAAACTGGCTTTGTTTCCCAAGCAAGACTTTCCTTAAACAGTGTGGCATGATTGAGCTTTTAGACTCTGGATTTGATGGCCTAAGTCTCAGCTCCATCATTTGCTTTTGTGATCTTAGACAAATTATTTAGCTCTTTTATGAATCAGCTTTATTTATTTATTATTAAAGTATTACCTATGTGTCCTTATCCTCCCATTGCCTCTCCACTCCCCGACTCATGCCCTCACCCCTCTGGTGTCTGTGTCCATTGGTTAGACTTATATGCATGCATACAAGTCCCTTTGGTTGACCTCTCCCCCTTACCCCCATCTTCCCCTACTTCTTCTCCGAGGTCTGATGATTCTCTGTCTCTGGATAGGTTTTTGTTCATTAGTTTATGTTGTTCATTTTATATTCCACAAATGAGTGAGATCATGTGATACTTATCTTTTTCTGACTGATTTATTTTTTAAGTATATATTTTATTGATATATATATTTATTGAAATATATATGATATATATATTTTATTGATATATCAATATATTGATATATTGATATATATATATTGATATATATATATAATTTTTTTTTACAGAGAGGAAGGGAGAGGGATAGACAATTAGAAACATCAGTAAGAGAGAAACATTGATCAGCTGCCTCCTGCACACTCCCTACTGGGGATGTGCCCGCAACCAAGGTACATGCCCTTGACTGGAATCAAACCTGGGACCCTTCAGTCCACGGGCTGATGCTCTTATCCACTGAGCCAAACCAATTAGGGCTCACTGACTTATTTCGCTTAGCATAATGCTCTCCCAGTCCATCCTTGCTGTTGCAAATGGTAAAAGTTCCTCCTTCTTCTTCTTTTTTTTTTAACCCCAGCATAGTATTCCATTGTGTAGATGTACCAGTTTTTTAATCCACTCATCTGCTGATGGGCACTTAAGCTGTTTCCAAATCTTAGCTGTGGTGAACTGTGCTGCTATGAACGTAGGGGTGCATATATCCTTTCTGATTGGTGTTTCTGGTTTCTGTGGATATATTCCTAGAAGTGGGATCACTGAGTCAAATGGGAGTTCTATTTTTAGTTTTTTTGAGGAAACTTCATACTGTTCTCCACAGTGGCTGCACCAGTCTGCATTCCCACCAGCAGTGCACTAAGGTTGCTTTTTCTACACATCCTCGCCAGCCCTTGTCATTTGTTGATGATAGCCATTCTGGCAAGTATGAGATGATACCTCATTGTCATTTCGATTTGCATCTCTTGGATGATTACTGACTTTGAGCATGTTTGCATGTTTCTTGGTCCTCTTTCGAAAAGTATCTATTTAGGTCTTTGCCACTTTTTGATTGGGTTGTTTATCTTCCATTTGTTAAATTGTATGAGTTCCCTGTAAATGTTGGAGATTAAAACTTACTGGAGATAACATTGGCAAATATGTTCTCCCATGCAGTGGGCTTTTTTGTTGTTTTGTTGATGGTTTCTTTTGCTGTGCAGAAGCTTTTTATTTTGATGTAGTCCCATTTGTTTATTTTCTCTTTAGTTTCCACTGTCCTAGGAGCTGTATTAGATATTGCTTCTGCATATTATTTTGATGTAGTCCCATTTGTTTATTCTCTGCATTTTATTTTGATGTAGTCCCATTTGTTTATTTTCTCTTTAGTTTCCACTGCCCTAGGAGCTGTATTAGATATTGCTTCTGCATATGTCTGAGACTTTGCTGCCTGTGGATTCCTCTTAAGATTTTTATGGTTTCCTGTTTTACGTTTAAGTCCTTTATCCATTTTGAATTTATTTTTGGTGTAAGTTGATGGTCTAATTTTATTTTATTGTATGTGTCTGTCCAATTATCCAAACACCATTTATTGAAGAGACTATATTGACTCCATTGTAAGCTCTTGCCTCCTTTGTCAAATATTAATTGAGCATAGTGGTTTGGGTTGATTTCTGGGTTCTCTATTCTTTTTTTTTTTTATAAATATTTATTGTTCAGATTATTACAATTGTTCCTCTTTTTTCCCCCCATAGCTCCCCTCCATCTGGTTCCCACCCCACCCTCTGCCCTTACCCACCCCTCCCCACTGTCCTCATCCATAGGTGTACTATTTTTGTCCAATTTCTTTCCACACTCCCACATCCTTTTCTCCCTGAAAATTGTCAGTCCACTCCCTTTCTATGCCCCTGGTTCTATTATATTCACCAGTTTATTCTATTCATTAGATTTTTTTATTTACTTGATTTTTAGATTCACTTGTTGATATGTATTTGTTCATAATTTTTATCTTTTTCTTCTTCCTCTTAAAGAATACCTTTCATCATTTCATATAATACTAGCTTGCGGTGATGAGCTCCATTAGCTTTTTCTTATCTGTGAAGCTCTTTATCTGACCTTCAATTCTGAATGATAACTTTGCTGGGTAGAGTAATCTTGGTTGTAGGTTCTTGCTATTTATCACTTTGAGTATTTCTTACCACTCCTGTCTGGCCTACATAGTTTCTGTTGAGAAATCAGCTGACAATCATATGAGTGCTCCCTTGTAGGTAACTAACTTTTTCTCTTGCTGCTATTAAGATTCTCTTTTTGTCTTTTGCTCTTTGGCATTTTAATTATGATGTGTCTTGGTGTGGTCCTCTTCAGATTCCTTTTGTTTGGGGTTCTGTGTGCTTCTTGGACTTGTAAGACTATTTCTTTCACCAGGTGGGGGAAGTTTTCAGTCATTATTTCTTCAAATAGGTTTTTTATATCTTGCTCTCTCTCTCTTCTTCTGGCACCCCCATAATTCAGATATTGGTAAACTTAAAGTTGTCCCAAAGTCTCCTTACACTATCTTCATGTTTTTGGATTCTTTTTGCTTTTCTAATTGGGTGTTTTTTGTTTCTTTGTATTTCAAATCTTTGACTTGATTCTTGCAATACTCTAGTCTGCTGTTGGATCTCTGTATGTTATTTTTTATTTCAGTCAGTGTATGTTTAATTTCTGGTTAGTCTTTTTCATATCCTTGAGGGTCTCATTAAATTTATTGGCCTGCCCTGACCAGTTTGGCTCAGTGGATGGTGTGTCGGCTTGTGGATGAAAGGTCCCAGGTTTGATTCTGATCAAGGGCATGTACCTTGGTTGCCAGCACATCCCAAGTGGGAGGTGTGCAGGAGGCAGTTGATCAATGTTTCTCTCTCATCGATGTTTCTAGCTCTCTATCCCTCTCCCTTCCTCTCTGTAAAAAAATCAATAGAATATATTTAAAATAAATAAATTTATCGTCCTTTTCTAGAAAATTCTTGAAAAACCTTATAACTCTCTATCCAGTCATTTGCTTTCCTCTATTTCTTTCATTTGTGACCTGTTTTTTTTTTTTTTGCTTCCTTGAGTTGATAGAGTGGCTTTGTGTGCTAAGTGTCCTTAGGGTCCAGTGGCTCAGCCTCCCCAGTTACCTGAGGTGGACACTCTTTTTTTTTCTCCTTTATTTATTTATTTATTTATATTGTGTTACATGTATACATATCTCCCCATTGCGCAACCCCAACCTCCCCCCCCCTGAGGTGGACACTCTTGCTTCACCTCTTTGTGGGCTGTGTGCACCATCTTTTGTATTTAAGCCTTGATTGCTGTTAGTATCACCGGGAGGAATTGACCTCCAGGCCAATTGGCTGTGAGGATCAGCTGTGTCAAGGATGGGAGAACTTCTGTGCTGGAGACACCCTTAGGGGGCAATACTTGCTTCAGTGGGGCTTTGGTGCTTACTGAGTCTGCCCCCTGAGTGTGTCCCTTATGGATCTGAGGAGTTGTAATCTGGATGGTCCTATTCTGACCCCTGGGTACACTGGCTCTTGGATCTCCAAAGAGGTGCTAATTTAGCCTCTGCCTGAGGCTACCCAGCAGGAGCTATGGAGATATCTGTAGATTCTTCTTCTTTGTTTAGGTTTTGGAGGTGTCCAGATGAGGCCAAGCTGTGAAGCAGTGCAAGTTGCTGTGCGGCCTTGGGCCTTCTTTTGGATGTTCTGGGTCTCACTGACTCAATTGCAGTTTGTTAGGTAATTTTAGATTTCAAAGGACCAGGCCATTCATATGCAAAAGATTCTGCACACAGCTTGGATGGGGTGGAGTCTCAGGGTGGAGCAAACAGCAATGGCTTCCCATCAGCCCTGCCCAGGTCTCAATGTCCCTTGGTAATCGCTGCAAGCACCCCTGATAGAAAAGCACCCTTGAGTTCCGCCCAATGCCAGACAGTCCAGTTTCTCTCTGAATGAGTCTGGGTACCCAGAGTCTCACCCAGAACTAGAGTTCAGTGCAGTTGGGAGCTTTTGTCTCCCTTCTGCTTGAATAAGACAGCCGCATACTCAGTTGCCAGCCCTCTCCATGTCGCGCCTCTGTACCTCTGCCTTTACTTCTACAGTTCCTCTGAGTCTCAGTGTGATTTTCTCTTCCCTTCTAGTTGTAGAATTTCCACTTAGCCAACCTTCCTGTGGTTCTGGATGATGTCTGTTTTGTCTTTTAGTTGTAGTTTTGGTCTATATGTCTGTTCTTGAACCAGTACCAGGCAGTTTGGAGAACAGTGGCTTTGTAATACAGCTTGATATCTGGTACTGAGATGCCTCCTTCTTTGTTCTTCTTTCTCAGGATTGCTGCAGCTACTTGTGAATCAGTTTTTCCATAAATAAAGCTGCAGTCATGTCTGTTGTGGGGATGAAAAGAAGTAATATATTTGGAGCACTTAAAACAGTGCCTGATATACGGTGATCTGGGAGCATCAGCTGTTAATGTTATTTTGTCTCTCCCTTTGTGCCTCTTTCAGCTCATTGCTATGGACAGTGCTATCACCCTATGGCAGTTCCTCCTTCAGCTCCTGCAGGAGCCTCAGAACAAGCACATGATCTGCTGGACTTCTGACAATGGGGAGTTCAAGCTTTTGCAGGCAGAAGAGGTGGCTCGGCTCTGGGGGATTCGCAAAAACAAGCCTAATATGAACTACGACAAGCTCAGCCGAGCCCTCAGATACTATTATGTAAAGGTAATACCACCCGAGAACAAGAAGTGTTCCTTCTCTTTTGTTCAGGTTATAGGTACTAAGATATTGATTGATTTAATTTTTAAAACCTATATATAAAAGCCTAAGCGACCCTTATGTCGGGTTGATCAGAACGACCTGTCACTATGATGCACATTAACCATCAGGGGACAGACACTCAATGCAGGAGCTGCCCCAGCCCACATGCCCAATCACTGATGGGGCCTGCCAGCCAACCTGGTCCCTCCTCCCTGGTCAGCAGGCCCCGATAGCCTGATAGAGGCCAGGCCCCCAGGCTGACAGGCAGGAACAGGGAACCAGGTGTGGGTGGTAGCAGATGTGGCCCCTTTTCCATGGGGGTCAAAGGCCAGCTCCCTCCTTGGGGCTGGCAGCCAACCTCCTGGGCCCCTCCTGCCCGTTCCCAACCCCCGTTCCTCCCCTAGGCCAGCAAGCCCCAATCAGCCTGCCACCCGCCCACCGCAGGGTTGATTGGATTCTCCCCCTGGCCGGCAGGCCCTGATCGCCTGAGAGGAGCCTGCTGGTCAACCTCCTGGTCCTTCCCCCTAGCCTGCAGATCTTGATCGCCTGATTGGGGCTTGGCTCTGGGCTAGGATGGGGAACTGGGGGTGGGTGGTGGCAGATGTGGTGGCAAAAAGGCAGGGAACCATGCCGTGGCGGTAAATGGGTGGCGAGGGAAGGAGGAGGCAGGGAGGTGGGGAACTTGATCAGCCCTGGCTGGTTACCAGCCAGGCCTAGGGACCCTATCTATGCATGAATTTTGTGCACCAGACCTCTAGTTGAGATATAATTGAAATAGTTTCAGGTATACAATAAGATTTGATATTTGTTTCCATTGTAAAATGATCACTGTCCTGATTTATTTTAATTCAATTTGTTTTATAACTTGAGCAGTTTGGAATTGAGATGAAGGCTGGAAATGTTCCAATTATCTTTCTGCAAACTGTTATTCAGTACCCCACCCCCAGTGCATCTATTTTACTCTAAACAGTTGTCTGGAAAAGTAAGGATAGGGTTGAAATAAGGAAAAGGAAATCTGAGATTCTTGAGAATATTATTTTATATGTCATGATTTACTTTAAAAATTGTCATAGATACTTGTTTCTTAGCTTTATTTAGTTTTTACTTTTTAATTTAATACAGAGGACACAACGCGTGCCTGTTTCCACATAGAATTGATTTCTTAGTAAAAAATTTTTTTAAAAATTCTCATTTTGAAAACACTTGGGGCCCTGAGGTAAAATAAATTACTCAAATGCATAGAAGTGGAATGAGAAGCTGATATCTTAATTTCTTTCACCTTAAAGTGGTTGACCTTATCAGCTTTGCTGTCTGAGACATGAGTAAAAGCAACAACTAGAATTTTTGAAGGAAATAGGAACCTTAGTAGAAGTGATGTTTTCAATTCCTTTTTCCTTACTCAGCATGTATTTGGCTTGTACCTTTGGACTTATTTTAGACTAGAGGCCCAGAGCACAAAATTCATGCACAGAGGGGTGTGTCCCTCAGTCCAGCCTGCACCCTCTCCAATCTGGGGACCCCTCGAGGAATGTCCGACTGCCCAAATAGGCCTGGTCCTACGGGGCCTAAATGGGCAGTTGGACATCCCTCTCACAATCCAGGACTGCTGGCTCCCAACTGCTCGTCTGCCTGCCTTCCTGATTGCCCCTACCATTTCTGCCTGCCAGCCTGATTACCCCCTAACCACTTCCCTGCCAGCCTGATTGATGCCTAACTGCTCCCTGCCAGCCTGTTTTCCCCTAACTTCCCTCCCCTGCAGGCCCAGTCGCCCCCAACTTCCCTCCTCTGCCGGCCTGGTCACTCCTAACTGCCCTTCCCTGCTGGCCTGATCGCCCACAACTGCCCTCCCTTGCAGACTTGGCCCCTCCATTAGCCCTCCCCTACTGGCCATCTTGTGGCTGCCATCTTGTGTCCACATGGCAGTTGGACATTCATCTTTGACCACGGGGCAGCCATCATTTGTGTTGGAGTGACAGTCAATTTGCATATTATTCTTTTATTAAATAGGAGGATTAGATAGGATAGAGGCCTGCTGCATAGGTGGGAGCCAGCTGGTTTGCCCTGAAGGGTGTCCCGGATCAGGCTGGGAGTTCCTTGAGGTGTGGAGCGGCCTAAGTGAGGGGCCTGTGGTGATTTGCAGGCCGGCCATGCCCCCCGGCGGTCCAAGCAGAGGCCCTGGTATATGGGACTTATTTATCTTCTGTAATTGAAATTTTGTAGCCTTAAGTGGAAGCCAAGGCAGGCCAGGGCTGCAGAAACTTGGCTTCCTCCATTGCCGGCGGCAACTCAAGCCTCCTGCTCTCTCCAGCTCTGTGGCTGCCACCATTTTTGTTGGGATTTATTTCTCTTCTATAATTGAAACACAGCCTTGAGTGGAGTCCAGGTCCCACCAGGGCAGGCAGAAAGCTTGGCTTCTTTCATTGCCAGGGAAACCCAAGTCTGCTCTCTTCATGGCTGCAGCCATCATGGTTGGGTCAATTTGCATATTTGCTCCTGATTGGCTGGTGGGTGTAGCTTGTGGGTATAGCAGAGATATGGTCAATTTGCATATTACTCTTTTCTTGGATAAGATTCTGTGTAAGTCGGCGATTTTTGGTAATACAGGTAATTGGTTTAGAGTGTTAAGCAATTAAAATCTTTCAGCTTTTATGTAATGTATTCAGTTCACTTGTTAATACGACATGTAAATGTTCTTAACTTACGCTCCACGACAGTAGACACTGTGTTAAGTATGACTAGATAACATAGATGATGTTAGATGAATTTGAAGCTTGAAGTAAACTGCTTGTCACACAGAGGACACCATTAGGTCAGTTTTCTCACAAGCTGTGGGAGATGAGAGTATAAGAAAGTATAAGAATGCTTCTTTTATTTATCTACAGAATATCATTAAAAAAGTGAATGGTCAGAAGTTTGTGTACAAGTTCGTCTCTTACCCGGAGATTCTGAGCATGGATCCAATGAAGGTGGGCAGGATTGAGGGAGACTGTGAGGCCTTGAGCGCCCGTGAGGTCAGCAGCAGTTCCAGAGATGTGGAGAGCGGAGGGAAGGAGAGGCCGCTGCAGGCTGGTGCCAAGGCCTCGAGCCGCAACGACTACATACACTCTGGCTTGTATTCTTCATTTACCCTCAACTCTTTGAATTCTTCCAAGAGGAAGCTCCTCAAGTCTATAAAGATCGAGAATCCAGCTGAGAAATTGGCAGAGAAGAAATCTCAGAAGCCAGCACCTTCCGTCATTAAATTTGTAACAACGCCTTGCAAAAAGCCACCAGTTGAACCCGTGGCTGCCACCGTTTCAACGGGCGCCAGTATTTCCCCATCTTCGGAAGAAACTCTCCAAGCGCTGGAGACGTTGGCATCCCCCAAACTGCCTTCCTTGGAAGCCCCGACCTCTGCCTGCAGTGCAGCTGCCACGTTTCCCAGCACACCTGTCCCGTCCCCTTCCTTCCAGGAGCCTCCGAGAACACCCTCCCCGCCACTCAGCTCCAACCCGGACATCGACACAGACATCGACTCTGTGGCCTCTCAGCCCATGGGACTGCCAGAGAACTTGGCGCTGGAGCCGCAGGACCAGGACTCAGCCTTGCCGGGAAAGGACAGAACAAACAACTCCTCCAGATCCAAGAAGCCCAAGGGGTTGGAGCTGGCTCCCATCCTCCTGATCACGGGCAGCGACCCAAGCCCCCTGGGGATACTGAGCCCCTCTCTCCCCACCGCTTCCCTTACGCCAGCACTTTTCTCACAGGTAGCTCTTTCTTTCTCTAGTGCCACCGTTGTTTGCGTTCACTCACCTTCCTAACAAAGCCAAATTTATAACCTCAAGTTTTCATTCTATTTCGGTTTTTAAATGACCCCATGAAAGTAACCCAATCCCTTACCTCAGTTAGGTTCGCCAACACAGAAGGTTTGGAGCACTGTGTTAAAGAACTCATTGTTCTACAAGTAAAGAAATATTTTGGTTTTCCACTTCCTTCTATAGAAAATAAGTATTCTCTCTCTCTCTCTCTCTCTCTCTCTTTCTCTTTCTCTCTCTCTGTTTTTTTGCTTGTATAAAAATCTTACTAAAAACAAACAAACAAGGATAATCTCAGCTTGCTTAAGTATAACATTTAAATGGATGGCTCACTCACAGACCTTCTCATTATTAAGGAAAAACTACCTTTGTGACTCAGTTACCCATTATTTTTCCATACCTGAATTCAGATTGGTTTTTCTGTTTGAGAAAGACCCTACAAAAGATAGGTTAGAAAATATTTTGACCTTTATCTTTCTTAAGTTGTAACAAATAATTTTTGAGTGTTTTCTCATGGTAAAAATTCAGACTCGCAGAGATTTATAGTGAATAGGACAGTATTTGGGTTCAAGGCTATTGTTGTATTATTACCAGGATAAAGCATAACCCCGATGTGCCACTCAGTGAATGTTTTGTTTTGTGTGTTGCAGACGCCCATCTTACTGACTCCCAGCCCCTTGCTCTCCAGCATCCACTTCTGGAGCACCCTCAGCCCTGTCGCTCCCCTCAGCCCAGCCAGACTGCAAGGTGCTAACACACTTTTCCAGGTAAGTGGTGTAAAGCCCGTCTTTTGTAAGGGGGCATGGTAAACAAAGAGAAAGGCAGAAACACAGTATCCCCCTCTTTGATTTAAGCATAATATTAAAACTCTACTTAATAAGTATTCTTTTGTTTTGGTTTTGAATTTCTAAGTGTTAATCTCCTAGCCAGCAAACAGTTCAGATAAATATTCACAGCAAAGTTTCCTTTTCATTGTTGACCATTTACATACATTGGAGTTAGACCAAGAACTGTTCTTCACTGTAGTAGATTTTGAGACTACTCGGTTTTTTATCATTTTAAAATGTAGAAATCCTTTTTTATTAGGAAAAATATGTGTACACATATATATTTATACAAACACACATACATATGTATATGTGGAGGGGACTTTGGACATATGTCTCCCCTTTTAACTGAGGATTAAAAAAAATAGAGAAAAGATCGTATATTAAATATTCCCATTTCTCCCTCAGAACACACATTTATTAACATTTTAAATATATTTTTTAAATGACTATTGTATTATCTCTTAAGCAAGATCTTAGGAAAAGTCTCATAGCTTTTAATTGTTATTTTGCCAGAACATCTAGACTTTTTTTTTTTAATATATATTTTATTGATTTTTTACAGAGGAAGGGAGAGGGATAGAGAGTTAGAAACATCAATGAGAGAGAGACATCGATCAGCTGCCTCCTGCACACCCCCTACTGGGGATGTGCCCGCAACCAAGATACATGCCCTTGACTGGAATCGAACCTGGGACCTTTCAGTCCGAAGGCTGATGCTTTATCTACTGAGCCAAACCGGTTTCGGCAGAACATCTAGACTTTATAACTGATAGGCTTTCTTAAGGTTGTTCATTTACTAATCAGGGGTGACTCCCTGGAGGATTTTTTCATGTTTTTATGATTAACTCTTCATTACTTCTTTTGAAAATGAAATGTTAAAGAAGAAAATAAATGAAAAGACACTCCTACTTCTGCATTTTTTGACAAAAAGTTCTAAATTATTGTGGAGAGCCAAAACCGGTTTGGCTCAGTGGATAGAGCGTCGGCCTGTGGACTGAAGGGTCCTGGGTTCAATTCTGGTCAGGGACATGTACCTTGGTTCCGGGCACATCCCCAGTATGGGGTGTGCAGGAGGCAGCTGATCGATGTTTCTACTCTCTATTCCTTCTTCCTTTCTCTCTTTAAAAGATCAATAAAATATATTTAAAAATAAAAATAAATTATTGAGTAGAAAAAGTTGAGAATTTTCCTTGTTCCATTTTTCTTTGCCTCTTGAAAACTGGTAAAACCGGTGATTGCGTTATAGAGGGATGTGAATCCTGCTCAGGTAGCTTCAGCCTAGAATCTCCTTCTAGAATTGGCCTCAGAATATATGATGGGGAACCCTTTTCTGCGATGAGCACCCTATAACTATTTGAACCAGTTATAAATAGAGTTAACAGGTAAGTGTCTCTTTCTGGACCTCTTCTTGATAGTCTGTGATTTGCTTTATAATTGAATATACTCTGTAGGATTATTTACCGACCTTTCTAAAATCTTCAACTGAAATTAAATGCAATCCTGTGCACCTTAGGATGTAAGGAAAGGTGTAGGTTTGTGCTTTGCATTCCATCAGGGCAAGCTGGAGAGTATTAATATTTAACATTCTTTTTATTTATTTTTAATTTTTATTGATTTCAGAGAGGGAGAGAGAGAAACATCAAGGATGAGAGTGGATCCTTGATCAGCTGCCTCCTGCATTGCCCCACACTGGGGATTGAGCCTGCAACCTGGGCCTGTACCCTGACCGGAACCAAATCATGACCTCTTGGTTCATAGGTTGATGCTCAGCCACTGAGCCATGCCAGCTGGGCAACATTCTTTTCTTTAAAGTTTTGTTATGACATCACATTCTTTCATGATAAACACTTACTGCCTTTGTTCTATGAGCCACTGCTGATGGCTGTCATGTTCTGGCTCAGGAAACATAGAAGGGACAGAAAGTGAACGTTCGGTTGAGTCAAAGGATGACAATGTACTTTCTTTTCTTTCTCAGTTTCCTTCTGTTCTGAACAGTCATGGGCCGTTCACTCTGTCTGGCCTGGATGGACCTTCCACCCCTGGCCCCTTTTCCCCAGATCTACAGAAGACATAACCGAAGCACTTGCAGAAAGAGAGAACCAAGGAATAAAGAAACAGAGGGACACTCAGCATGATTGCCTTTGAAGTGAGTGGTGGACAGTTCCACAGTGCTGGTAACAGACTATCAGGATTTTTGCTATTCCCATCAAAATGCCTCTTTAGGATTCCCTACCAAGAAGACTCAAGTTGGACTGTGTTTAACAATGCCTTAATTGGAGTCTGAACTCCATCTCCCTCTTTTTCTTTCTTTTATTTCTCTAACAAATACTTGAGCTGTGTATTAAGGCAGTGGTCGGCAAAACGCAGCTTGCAAGGCACATGCGGCTCTTTGGCCCCTTGAGTATGGCTCTTCCACAAAATACCACGGCCTGGGCGAGTCTATTTTGAAGAAGTGGTGTTAAAAGAAGTTTAAGTTTTAAAAATTTGACTCTCAAAAGAAATTTCAATTGTTGTACTGTTGATATTTGGCTCTGTTGTCTAATGAGTTTGCCGGCCACTGTAGTTAAGGAAATGTTTGGTGGGGTTTAGCAGCTAGCTGTATTTTGCGAGAGCAGTTAAGAACGAAGTTACTCCTTCTGCCTTAATGGGACCCTTTGGTCAGAAAAATAAAAAAATTATGCTTTGAACATATTATTTAAAGAAATACGAGTTAAATGAAATTGGCCACTCTAAGTGTGCTTTGTTGGATAACAAGAACTGAGCCGTGCATACTCAGGAGAGGAAAAAGAAACATTTCTGTTCACACGGAGGCAGACTGGAGCAGTGCTCTGGGGCTGGTTCTGTATTGCTGTGGAGTCTGACCTATGAAAAGCGACTCTGCAAAAACGCATCCTGCTTACGTTTGTTCAGGAGGGTCTCTCAGCCACACATGTGTGATCTTGTCTGGGCCTGTCTACAGAGCATGGAGCTAGTCCATTTCAGAGGAGGGACACTTTTAAACCTGGGGTTTAAAACTGTTTGCAACAGCCAGT
>JAAGEH010000042.1:9334928-9361965 GCA_011751065.1 Lasiurus cinereus | reverse complement strand
AGGGACACTTTTAAACCTGGGGTTTAAAACTGTTTGCAACAGCCAGTGAAAATAGCACAGAAAAGTTGGCTGCTCGCTGGGTGTTCCGGGTCCACATTCGTGGGCGACAGCATGGTAGATGCCCGCTTTTAGGAGAATAAGCCCGGGTTGAGATTTAGAGGCATCTCTGAGTAAAAGATCCAGGTAACTAACTTGAAACAGCATCTGTGGTCTTTCCTAGTTTGAGAATACATCCCTGCATGCAGGATCCTTTCTTTTTCTGTTCCTTCCACCTCATTTTCTAACGTATGTTGATCTTTTAAATGTGAGGTTGAGAGAGGTAGTGACAGTTTTGAAGATGTAATTAGAAAGATGAGAAGCCTCCAGATCCATGGTGAGGTAAAGGTATGCTGATGTCTTTGAATAGTTCTTTTTAAATTAGGAAGGAGCAGAATTCCTTTGGGAATTCTCATGCATAGGAATTAGATGGTTCCTATTAGTAGTAAAAAAATTTGGGCTTGTCTCTACAGTACCAAGTTTATAAAAAACTCCTTTATGATAATCAATGCCAGCTTTGTGGATCCCTCAAACTGAATTGATACCAACGTCTCTGTGGAATCTTTTGAAAATCTTGGCTTAAAAGTCCAGGATTAGATAGTATATGCGGCCATCCCCCACCACTCTGTCCATTAAACTAGTCTTTTAACCTAGAAATAGTTCTATAATTCAATTGCATGAACTAAATGGAATGAGGGAATCAAGAATGAGGGCTCCAAAGGAGCCTGATACAAACCAGCACCTTCCGGTGTACAGTCTAAGTGTGTGTACACCCAAGGAGGAGAAGCACTCGTGGAAGTGGCTGGGCATGTGCAGTGGTAGCAGAGGGACAGTATTCAGGGAGCCGCCTTTGCATTCCGAGTGTGGGAGCCATTCCTGCTTCCTCGGGGTCTCAGCCGGAAGGCGTGTGCCTGAGACGTGCAATAGCTGTGTTGAGAGGTCGTGGTGTTCAGTAGTGATGCGCTCAGATTTCCCGGACTCCCCCCACTGTGCGTTGTTGAGTCCGCATGCCTGTTTGAAAGTGGACCTCTCAGCAGCACTTTGGAATAGTTTTATTAGGTTGATTAATATTTTGTACATTAAATAAGTAAATTTAAAAATATGTATTTTATTGATTTTTTTACAGAGAGGAAGGGAAGGGATAGAGTTAGAAACATTGATGAGAGAGAAGCATCAATCAGCTGCCTCCTGCACCCTCCCTACTGGGGATGTGCCCGCAACCAAAGTACATGCCTTTGACCAGAATTGAACCTGGGACCCTTGAGTCCGAAGGCCAACGCTCTATCCACGGAGCCAAACTGGTCAGGGCAATAAGTAAATATTGATGGGTTGACTGAATTAGATATTTAAAATCGTGAAAGCACAAAAAATACTTTTTGGAATTAAAGGAGAAAAGCCATTGGTTTGTTTTCCCAGATGCTCTCTTTAATAATTAACTGTTTCAGCACAGGGATACCTGGGAAGTGAGGACACCATTGGAACTGAGTCAGCAACTTCCTAGGAACGAGTGTTGGTGAACGAGACATCTCGGGCCATAAACCTATCCTGGAGGCCTCTGAGTGGTGTGGGCCTCGAGGAGCTGATAGTGACCTGCTCTCTCTGTGAGATCAATTAATCTGGGGAAACTTGTGTGTGTGTGTATGTCCTTTTCTAAATGAAAGTTTACAACCTTAGCTTAAGTGTCTGAGACAGACCGTTCTATTTGTAAACTACCTCCTCCCTGGAGAAGTCTCAGCTTCATATTTTTTTGAACATCCATGGAGTGACATACCACTGTGGATCAGTACACTGAGAGACTTCCATTTGGTAGCTGTTACTGGTATTCATTACTAGTGATTTTGCCAGGATGAATGTTGGTGGGCAAAGGTAGCCTAAGATCGGAGAGCAGGCTGCATGAGTTTTTGAGACATCTGCTGCGATTATCTTAGCTCTTCGGCTGCTCTGGTCCATATCTACTCAGTTGTTTGCTGGAAACTGTTTAACTGCCAGGCTCTCTGAAGGGGAAAAGAAGCCCTTATATGTAGCATTTGCTGATTCCCATGTGAGAGTTCTCCCCGTAGGGCTGATTTTAGCCACCACATTGGAGCTGGGAAGGCACACGCACAGCCACTGCCTTCATTCCGTCCTGGGGCGGTGGATTTTCACATAGCTTCTAAAACATTCTTTTTTTTTTTCATATGCTGATTTTTAAAAATACAAAATTAAAGCCACATGTCTGACTTCAGTAATCTTTTTTTTCATTGTTTGTCACAGTGCTTTTGTGACATTAGACTCCTCATGGCATATTTTTTTGTATTCAAACAAAGGTGGAAACTGCCATTGCTTTTTTTTTAAATTTATACACAATGAGAATCCAAAAACCCTCAAAAGGTCAACCGTCAGCTTCTTAGAGTTAAAATATAGGTTTAATTTTTCTTATTTTTATGGTTAAAAATAAGTTTAATTCTTTTTCTTCAAATTTTGATGGGAAAAGTAAGCTCATGACCCTATACTATATAGTAAAAGGGTCTGGATTTAAATAAATAAATAAATAAATATTTTGATTGATTTCTGAGAGGAAAGGAGAGGAGGAGAGAGAGAGAAACATCAATGATGAGAGAGAAGGATTGATCGGCTGCCTCCTGCACGCCTCCCACTGGGGATTGAGTCTGTGCCCTAGGTTGGAATTGAACCCAGGACCCTTTACTCTGCAGGCTGACAGACACTCTATCCATCGAGCCAGACCAGCTAGGGCTAGATTTTTTTTTTTAAAACTGGAAGAATTTCCCTAAGATTTATGTACCATGTTAGAGATTTAAAAAAGGCAGGACTATTTATCTGATACAGTTTCTAGCTTCTCCATATTATGTGTCACTTAAGCTTTCTGTTGCTACTATTCAGTTCCGTTCACATCTGGCGGTATATGATGTCATCTAGTAACATTGTTTTATCCTGACCTCAGAATTTGTGTTATGATTCTAATGTTCTAAAGGCAGTTTTATGTGTTTCTAGTGAATTTTAAGCACACTAGAGATACTCATAGGCATTTCAGAAAACCAGTCTCCAATCTTTTTGACCATACATCTTGATCAGTAAAAGTTTTTGAACACAAATTCCCTCTTGCAAATTCATACTGTTAAGTTTATATACCGCTATACTAAAGTAATATGTGCATAGACATATACAAAAATAGAGGATGGCATAAAAAGTAAGTCTTGAGGCTCTAGCTGGGTGGCTCCGATGGTTGGAACTTGATCCTGCACACCAATAGAGGGCAGGCTCGATTCCCAGTCAGGGCCCATACTTAAGTTGTGGGTTCAATCTCTGGTTGGGTCGAGTGCAGAGGCAACCAATTTGATGTTTCTCTCTCACATCAACATTTCTTTCCCCCTTCCTCCCTTGAAAGAAAAAAAAAAAGTAAGTCTTGAGTAGAAGTTCTATTTCTTTCTCCACTGGTGGTTTTGTCTGGCCACATGCACTCTAAGGACCACTGACTCAGGATATGCTTCTCAGTCTAATCTTGGTGGGGGGGGGGGAACCATCCGTGGATGCTTTTGTTGGATATATAGAGAAATCCTTTACATATTTGATCTAATTTTCATGTAAAATCTCTCGTAGAGATTTGGAATTTTTCAGGAGAGCTTGTCATCAACTTTCTGAAATTTCATATTCTTTTTCATAAGTTACCAAGTAGCCCATTACCAAATTTTTCCAGAGCTTCATGCATATTGTTTTGGACAGACCTCTTTTTCCTTCATAGTAGGTGTAACTCTATAATATACTTTTATTTTACTAATCTGCTTACAGACTTCTCTGGCCTAATTAGTATTATATTTTACCAACAAATTCAGACTTATTTTAAGATGCTTTATGTTACAATGTATAGTAACCTCCATTTTATTGCTGCATTAAGTTTTTCTTTTTTCTTTGTAACATTTCAGCATCTGAAGAAATACTTTTCTTGATGGGCCTGTTCTCTTTGTCACTTCATTTATTTTACTTATCCATGCCAGAAAGCTAGGACTGTGCTGAGGCACCATTCTTAGATGTGTAAACAGGTATAGAGACAAATGCAGATACTCTGAGCAGAAACCTGGGGCTCTGAAGAATTACCAAACCAATAGGAAAGTTAAAAGATGCATGATATAAGCAGTCTGTTATCTGAAGATGTGACAATATATCATTTCTAAAAAGGAATCAAGAAGTTAATGAATCCATTGTAGTGAAGTGAAGGCAAACCATAGTTGTGTTTCTTTAGCAGGTACTCTGACCAGAGAATGGGTTCTGTGGAAAGTATGTTGTTAGTTACCTTCTGGATTTGGGGTCAGCAAGTAAATGTTTTACTGTTTTTAATGCTGCAGGCATAGCCTGCAATAAGGTGCTCTGTTGTTCCTCTGAGGTCAGAATTCTGCTTCCCGAAGCCAATGTTTTCATCTTAGGATCTGGAAATCTTGTGGGTGGTAGTGTATTAAGCAAAAAAAGAAGGCGGTTTGATTTCATTTCTCATACTTGGTGGAACCTGTTATATATAAAAATCAAGTTTTGACCTGTAAACAGAGCAGATCTAAAAGGTGAATTGTTGATGTAGTATAAATATTCCATTGGAAGCTGCCAGGTTCTTCAAGCTGTTTTTCTGGGGGCGGCGGAGGTGGGAAATCGCCACAGATTGACAGCCTGTCAGAATATAGCAGTTTCTCGGTGCTGCCATTCACGCTCAGCCATTATGAAAGCTGGAATCCAGAGTGGTCTGTGGACAGGGAAATATTGGCTTTAAGCTTTCTTTAGAAACCAGAAAATTCAAGTTGTTAACATAATTTAAAATGAAACCTTTAACAAGAAAATTTGTGAGGGATACAATCAAACATAGTAAATTGCTTGAACTTTAGTCTTTTGAATATAATATACATCAGGAAGTTTTATGAAGTTTAAAATTTTATTTTTAAATATTTAAATAGGAGATTAGAGCATTTCTTCCCAAGTGTCCTGATTTATTGCTGAGTACGTGTGTGTGTGTGTGTGTGTGTGTATGTACTGACTGTGTGTGTGAGAATCTGTTTTTCAGAGGAACCATTTATTATTCATCCTCTAGGATGGCTCCTGGGCTATTTTATACTAAAAACGTAAAAGAAATTGGCGCACTTTGCAATTGCCACTTTTTAAAAATCAATGCCTTGCACATTTCAGTTTTTTAAAATGTGTAGACTCATAGGCCTTAAAGACTAACTGCTTGCCAATATTTTAGAACTACAGCGCCGTATGTAACATATGTTAAAGTCATCTTAATCTGTTCTCTTATGTATTATTGAGCAAATAAGGATGTCCTTTCTTAAAATTCCTACATTTACTTTTGCTTTTGTGTAAAACCCTTATTACATTGGGTTCTAAGTTTCTCAGAGGAGAGGTTTGTACTGTAATATTTCTGAAGTACCGATCTGCCCATGGATTGGTATAATAGTGGAGGAATTCTGATATTGTAGCTTCATTTAACCTCTTAAACTGTACGTAATGAGTATTAGAAATTCAGAGTATCTTGGGCTGAATGTTCTCAACTTTGCCTTGTTTTCCATCTCATAAGGGCTCATGCTGGTTCTTTTTCCTTCTGAGGATTATGAGCGGTGCTAGGACAGGCCTGGGGTCTTCTGGACGGGGGCGGGGTGTCCTGTGGCTGCGCCATAGTTCTAGCCAATGCAGTCATCAAAGTATGCGTGGAGTTTGGGGGCGGGACTGCTAGATATTGGTATTAATTCACATGGCACTTTTTTGGGGCACCATTATCAGCACTGTTTTGTTTTTAATAACTGGAAGCACTTAAGGATTATTTTGTTAGTCTAATTCCAACTTTTGGATGTTAAGAGTCAGGGAATTAAAAGTTTATTTCTCATTTATGTTTTCTGGAACTGTGTAAGACTGTTTGGAGAAGGGGTAAATGGATTACCATTCTTCTAGGGTTTGTAGGTGTGCTCTTTTGCCTAGGATGTTTTAAATAACTTACAAGCTTTTATATTCTGCTTGGTAGAAATGTATGACTGTCGATGATTTGCAATTGGTAGATTATGCTCAACTTTGTAAACTCTTCAGTTTTAAGCTTCTTTTCTGTTTAAACATGGTTGTTTACTCTCTGTTATTTAGGGGGTGCAGTTTCTTTTAAGACATTTCACATGTTTTGTTGTTGAGGGCTATAGTACCAGTGGCCTTTGTATGTACATTATATTCATTGCTTATGTGGTAAAGTAGCATACTTGATTAACTTCCCTGCTCCGTATCAGTGAAATTAAGATACAGATAGAAAGCAGTACAAGTCATGTCTTATTACTTAAGGCCTATTTATCCCATTTGGCCACTCACTTGTCTCTAATTATAGTCATATCTGTTTTTTCACTTTTGCCTTCCGGCAGTTTCCTTTATCTTTGTGGGTAGGGAAGGTTATATATGAAACTCAATCCAGTCATTTTGCTACTGGTTAGCTTTGGTTTGAGGTAATAAAATTTTACTAAAATTAGTTTTTTAAAATTATGCCCTTTAGTCACCAAATAATCAAGTTGGCTAAAAATACAGTGTTTAACTTTGTATTTTGAAGAACAAACAATTTTTAAATGAGTTCTACTGGACCTTCAGTGTCGACATCACTTGAAAATTAAATGGTGTTAAATAATGAACTTTTAACTTCCATTCACCCCATCGGTAGTAACTCAAGAAAAGTCTGCCATGGCATTAACGCAGAAGAGATGTATTTTTTTATGTCAGAGTCTTATTTTAGGGCATGTGGTGGTAATAACTTGTCAGGGTGCTTTCCTTAACCCAGATCAACTCAACTGAGAAAACGGTTACTTCATTTTTATTTACCTTCTTGTTTATTTTCTTGAAATCTGTCCCTCGTAATATCTAGCATCTACCACTCTTGTATAAGTAGAATGCTTATCTATAAAGTGCAACTGTCATTAGTAACTTGTTTTAATTTCAGTGTAATTTATATTAGGAAGGCTTTCAAAATATTAAATATTTTTCCTTTAAAAAAAAAAGGCAATTAAAATGCTGGTAACTGCTAACACTTATTAAAATCGTTCATTTTCATGTACCTGAGAGAAACTGCCCTCCTTTAAGCTAAGCAGTCTGACCCAGCTAACCTGTTGGGAAACAAAGGATGTTGTTTTAAGTCTTGAGTTGTATTTATTTACGACATAGGAACATGACCCCAAGTTTAGGTGGGTGAGGGTAAGGGGCGCCAGCACTTTGGGGGCTTTGAACCCACTGCTTTTCAAAGAAAAAAGGTGTGGTTGACACCTAGTCGGTCTTCAGACATTGCTCTGAATAACTTTTTTCCTATCACTTCAAGTTTTATGCAAAAATTTTGTTAAATTCTATAATGATAAGCATTTTATTAGAAAGATGATGTTAAAAAACTATTTTATATAAGGACTGACAGGAATTTGCTTTGTATAATGGCTAGCTGGCTTTAAGCACTGTATCAAATTATATAGATAATGTCAATAGGTAACTGTGCAACTAGATATGAACAATTGTATTTTTTTAAGTAAATATTTTTAACAAAATGGGTTTCTGAATTATTCATTTCCCTCCTCTCACATCTACTTCTTAGACACCATTTTCTGTGTTGTTTATTGCAATTGTAACCTTGCCTGTGTCCACAATTTTATTCTTGCCCCTCAGCTGCTCACAACTCTTGTTAATAACGCACATAACTTAAAAAAAAAATCTATACTCCTGAGACGGCTTATATGATCTGGCCCCTAGCTTCCACTCCCACCGATTTCCTGCCACTCTCCTCTCGCCTGTCCTCACAGTACAAGCACATGCAGCCTAAGGCCCTGGCACGATGTCCCCTGCCTGGTCCAGTCTCTCCCGTGTACTTGGATGGCTTTCTCCTGTCTGTCCTTCAGGTTTCTGCGTAATCGGAACCTCCTTAGAAAGACCATCTCGTGCCATTCCCTCTCCCACCCCTTTCCCTGCTTTACTTTTCTTTGTGGCTCTCAGGTATCCCGTTTCTGTAGCAGGTTATCTGTTTCCCATCTGTATGTCTTCAACTGCAGAGTGATTTCTGGGAGGCAGGGACTTCCATCTCACTTTCTGCTCTTTTTTTTTTTTTAAATATATTTTATTGATTTTTTTTTTTTTTTACAGAGAGGAAGGGAAAGGGACAGAGAGTTAGAAACATCGATCAGCTGACCCCTGCATGCCCCCCACTGGGGATGTGCCCGCAACCAGGATACATGCCCCTGACCGGAATCAAACCCGGGACCTTTCAGTCCGCAGACCGACGCTCTATCCACTGAGCCAAACCAGTTTCGGCTCTGCTCTATCTTTACACAATAGATCAGTGCCTTGAGCATAGTAGGTGCTCGACAAATCCTTTTAAAAGAATAAGTGCATTCTCTCCAGCACCTGTCACGGTACCTCCTATTAGTGAGCCTGGCTCACTGTTGCTGGGTTTGTCCCCGCATCCAGTAACAGAGGGAACTCCGGAAATGGAAAGTCCACAGCAGCCTGGATCTCCGAACTCTTAAAAGAAGATCAGGAAACTGAGTGTGCAGCCTGGTGTCAGCACCCACCCGCCTCTCCTTATTCTGATCCTAAGAGGGAATCGTGGTTCTCAGTCCCGTCTGGTAAGATTTTGTTTCTTCTAAAATATTAGCCATGTGAACTCACACTAGGATAAAGGCCCATCTTTAGGGGAACATTTGTTTCTGGGGTTATATAAAAGGATCCACTTGATAATAGAGAACACACTTATTCAATTTAAAATGTTTTATTTTAGAAAAGGAAGTCTTAAATTTATTTGTCTTGTTTTCTATAGTCACAAATTAATCTTGGTCATTGTAGATATAGTCACGAATTCTTCTAACTCTGTATAAAAAGGATGTTTTTTTGAAAAAAAGAAAACCACCAGAAAAATAAAGCTGTTTTCTTTTTGTCCCAGTTAGGCACTCCCGGAGTATTTGCAGACATAGTTAGAACTATACCCCGAGACCACCAGCTTTCAAAAGAATGTGGATCTGTTTGACTTACCATAAACATGTAACAAACATATGAACAATTTCTAAGCTGCTTTTGAGGAGGTTTTATAAGCAATTTGTCAGGCATATGAGTAATTACACAAATTCAATTTTTTTTTCAGAATTCCTTTGATGTAGGGCAGGCAATTCCTTCTAGAAACGTCACTTTATGACAAAAGTGAAGCCGGAAGAGCCTCGGTGTCATCCCTGCCCAGGGCCCCAGCGAGAAGCGGAGGCCGGATGTGTCCGCCACTCGGTGCTGCTGGCAGCAATGCCTACCGGCCCGGGACGCACCTTTTCCTGTCGGGCACGCAAACCGCATTCTTTGGACAGGTTACTGCGAATCATGATCCACTTCCTTTATATAGGTGTACATGTGTATACAGAGAAAGACCAGGTGAACTAAATTCAGCCACCGTGACAGCCATGTCACGACTTGGAGTCTCGGGGCTCCCCCCTTTCCAGGTCGCCGAGAGTATAGTGCTATGGGACTTGCTCCGGACGGGCAGGCGCGGTTACTCTGACAGGCAGGCAGGGCTTGCAGGGACTTCGCCGCTTGGATTGCTCAGAAGTCCCGACTTTGTCCAAGAATTTGACATTGGTATAAAGGCATACCTCATTTAATTGCGATTTGCTTTATTGTGTTTCATAGATGTTGCCGGGTTTTTTTGTTTGTTTGTTTGTTTGTTTTGTTTTTAACAAACTGAAGGCGAGAGCCTCCACCAGCAAAAAGATTCAACTCGATTGTGACACTCGCTTTATTACGGTGGTCGGAACTGGACCCACCATATTCCTGAGGTATGCCTGTAAAGAGTTGTTTTCTCTACAGAAGTTTAGATATTTTTGAGAAATTCTTAGAGCCGTTTCTACACCTTTTATAATCTCTATTCAATGTCAGTAAAGAAAAACAGAACATCCATCTCATTCTCTCAGGCAACTTCTGGACAGTTCGCATTGATTTCTAGCAATGGTGTGCTGGCAAACGTTTACCACCTGGATCTCCAAGGGGGAAGAGCCATGCTGTGTAGCTTTTGCCAATTTCTGTGGTGTAAATACTCCCGCTCTGGTTGACCTTGAGTCAGCAATACCTTATCACTGAAAGTGATAGTGTTTCTACAATACAGATATGACAGTCATCATTTCCTCCAAGAGCACAGATATAGAAAAATCAGGAAGTGATGAGTTTTGGGTAGGCATTACCTTTGTTTTTAATGTAATTGTAAGTTTCTGTAATTTAAATTTTAATAATGGTCACATTTAACAAACAGCTCTAAAAATGAAATTCTAACCATCAGCTTTTTTTTTTTTTTATAAAGTGGTAGGAGCTCGACCAGCATACCACTGAATTAGTATCCTGAATAAAGCAAGATTCAACATTTCCTTTTGCTGTTATAGATCACGGATGAGCTACTGATATCAGTAGTGGGAATTTGAGGGATTTTGGACTATGAATAAGGAAAAAGCACACAAATCCTATGAGCATGCCACGGAATAACTTGGGGTTTGTTCTGATTAATTAAATTAGATCTACATAGAACAATGATCATCAAGCTTTGTAATTTCGACCTATATTTTCAAAGTCATCTAAGAGTGATTTTCAAACCCGGGGTGTGGTCGGTGCAGGACGCGGCCAGTGGAGTAGAGTGATAATTGTCGTCCTCCCCCTCAAGACGGACATTCTGGACAGCTCTGACCAAGTCTCCCAGGGAGGAGGAAAGTCACCGAATAGCTGGGTAAAATCCTAACGATTTGCCCAGGGAGGACCCAGATACCAGAATCCATTTAATTTCTTCTGTGCCAGAATTTAGTGGAGGAGAACTGACCCGAGGCGCGAGGGGGTCGATCGCCTCCGCTTCCACCCAGCTTTCTTCCACGCTTTGGTCTCTGCTGGTGCTCAAGAGGCCGGAGGTCGTCGCCTGCCTCCTTCCCCCACTTCTATCTCTGGTAGCACTCGGAGCTCTCCATCCCGTGTGGTCGGTCCTGGGGAGGAACTGCAACAACAACAGTAAAAACCAGGCAGCGCGTTTCCGAAGCTCTGATGGAGCTGCAGCCAGCGCCGGTTCTGAGAGCTCCCCCAGCCTCTGCTGCTCGTAGCTCCTTAGCGAGCCGGTGGAGAGTTAGACTTTCTGGTTCTGGTCGTTTGTTGAGACTAGTGCCTGGGGCTTATGGACAATATATATTTCTTTTTTGTCCCCCTTGCTGAGGGAATTCGTTACTCATTTGACATTCAGCAAACGCTTCTTGAATGCGGGGCCTAAAGGAGGGCTCTGTGCTGAATGGACCAGACGGCTGCTGGTACCGGCCACCTCAGCAGGACTGTCATTAGAGCGAATTGGGGACCCCATTGCTCTTCTGGGCTTTATACTGATAGCTTACAGCGGGCACGTGCCCACCTGCTGAGAGAGGACTGGCTGCCCGTCCCTCCAGACGTTGCTTTTCATGGGAGGACAAGGGCTCTGCCGGGCACCTTCTCTTAGGACCTGGCCACGTGCATGGCTGAAGCAGTTGTGGGGACGTTGAGAGCTCTGGGCGGGAAGGCAGGGGAAGGCTCCAACAACGAAAATAGCTTTGGGACTCCCCCAGCCCGGGTTCTGCGGCCGTGAGGCTGTGAGCTGTGCCTGTCCTGAAGGAGCTTTTCTTTGCCACTGGGCCTGAGCACTTCTTTTTGACAAAAAGATTTGGACTCGAGTCAAAATCCTAAACTGCAGAGCGAGGGCCAGTTGGGCTGCTGGGCTGAGTTCCAGCCAAGGAGGCAGGCTCTGCCTCTGAGGGCCCCGTGCAGGCCGGGGAGTCCTGGCCCGCAGTCCTGAGGCCCGTGGGATGCAGGAAGCCAAGGTCACATCCATGCCCCTCTCCTAGCAGAGAAACGGTGAGCCAGCCCCTCCTCGTCGCTCCTGCCCTGAGAGCAGAGGGCAGCACAGACAATCGCCTAGCAAGGCAGGAAGAGGGGAGAGGAAGCTGTGGAAAAATAAACATTTCCTTGCATTTTTCTTGGAACAGAACAGCCCTGGTGGCGTGCTGAGGGCCAGAGCATCTCCCACGTCCTCCCCTGCTCCGTCTTCCTCCCCTTGTGTAGAAACAGCTTCTTCCCTACCTGATGGGAGTCCAGGGTGCATCCTGTGGAAAAACAGGAGCAAGATGTGGAAGGTAAAAGCCAAGCAGGCAAAGATCACGCCGCAGACCAGGAAACTGTAGCTGCCCCGAGCCTGGAATACCTGCCAAAGGGGAAAACACAGCGACGGGGGCCCTCAGAACCTCACACGGAGATGTATGGGCGGAAGCGGCCTGCGCGGGCCCTTGGCAGGTTTTCTAGCCGCGCCGAGGACCGGCCCCCGACAGACAGGAACGTGGGCAGCAGGAACATGTTGGCCTTGTTTCAAGGTCATGTTTCTGGAGGAGACGGAACTCCTGCTCTATAGCAGCGGTTGGACCTGGGGACCCCGAGGTCCCTTTAGCTCTGTGCCTGGAACCTTCTGAAAAACATCCCTATCCTCCTTACAGCACCAGTCACTACGTACTCCTCTCCCCACAAGGCCCGACCAGGACTCTGCAGAGGACACACACACATACATGTCAAAGCAACATATGGAACGCCCATGGACGCACCACCAGCTTTAGCAATTAGCCCCAGTTTCCCCCGTAGCCTCCACCAGATCACACGGAATCCCGGTCCCTTCGTTTGCACACCCAGGGCCCTGTGCGATGCAGCTCCTCCCCACCAGGGCAGCCGACAGGGGAGCAGTGAGGAGGGAACTCGAGACGGAAAGACGTGGGTTGGGTGTCGTCCTGACAGTCACTAGAAGTGTGATGACTGAGGTGAGCTGCTTAGTTGATCTGGGCTACAGTATGCTCCCCTGCAGAAAGGGGGGTGACAGTGTCTACACTCCAGTCTTCAGTAAACGGCAGGCTTATTTCCCCTGGTGAGCACGTGCACGGTGGCTGTGGCCAAGAACTGGAAAGCAGGGCCAGGGTCTGGGCCCTTCGCAGGGAGCCAGAGGCTCCGAGAGGCAGACCGAGGGAGTGGCCGTTGAGAAGCGGCGGACAAAGAGCTCTGCAGCTCGATCCATCCCAGGCCCGGGAGCTAAGCGTTCCCACGGGGCCCCCTGGCCCTGCTCCCAGACATGACTTGTGTTTGCGTTGGACTCTCGCATCCCTTCCCAGCTCAGCTTCCAGGCTGGCTCAGCAGCGGGGACAGGTAACACCGAGTGGGCCCTGCTTGCCTTCCCACCTGCTTGAAGGAGCGCACCCCAAGTGCTCCTCCTCCCCCCAGAGTCCTCCACTTACCCAGCCAACCAGCATCTGGAGGGACATCTCGCCTAGTCCTGCCCCTGTCACCAGCACTGTGGTCGCACAGCCTACCGGAAGAGAAGGCTCGGTTTAGCGAAAACTATTTGGGAGACAGAAGGCGGCCGGCGTGATCGGGTGATTTCTGGGAAGGCTGGAAAGTGGCATGGCTGCCCGGGCGGACTCGCCATTCCTAAGGTTTCTCAGGCTTGAGCTCCTAACTGGGCTTCGGGAATGCTCAGGTCCTGCTGTCATTACGACCCTTCCCTTTTCTGAGACCTTGGACTGTTCATCAGTGCCCCGTGGTAAATTCCAAGTTGCTGAGCCTGGCATTCAGGGCCCTCCCCAGTCTGCCCGCCATCCGCCTTTCCAGAGACTTCCTGACCCCAGGCCACCTCCACTCTGGGCAGAACGGTGTCCTGGCACTGCCCTGGCCAGCGCACCGCTCACCAGCCTGGCACCGACTCTCAGAGCCCACACCTCAGAGTCAGCCTGGTCCCCGCCGTGTTCCCCTGCAGCTCTGTGACCTGAGGCAAGTCCTCTCCCTTTCCTGGGCCTCAGTTTCCTTCTGGGAAATGGGCGTCACAGGTTGCTGTAGGGTCACTCCATGAAAGGCATGGAGAGCTTAGCACAGTCCTGGACGCGGCAAGCCCCGGCACCCGGGCCAGCTCTCGCGCAAACCCTCCAGCGCTGCCTCAGGCTCAAGTCTGAGTGCCGGGCCGGGGTTTCCAGGGCCCTTTATAACCGGTGCTCCCCTTCCTCGTCTGGCAAACTCCTGCCCAGCTTCCAGTCCTGCCTGGATTTCCTTCTGTTCTCATCCCATCCCTCAACCTGGGTTAAGCTGCTGCTGCTCTGTGCTCCCTCCGCCCCCTCATCCCTCTCGTGTCCCTCCAACCCTCCTGGATCTCCATCTTCCACCAGCATCCTCCCTCCCTCCCAGCCTCGCCCACCAGGGTCAAGCCCCCGAGAGAGGACGGGCCTTGGCTGTGAACGCAGTGGATGCATCACTGCTTCATCGCATTGTGGCCGACGGACGGAAGACAGTGTTTTCTTAATAAAGCAGATGGTTTCCTCCTGTCTCTGCATTTTCTCTCACACTGGCCACTGCCCCGCCCCACCCTTCCCTGGAATGCCTTTCCTTTTTCCTTCTGCCTTTCCAAATTCCGGGCCAGCCCATCTCCTCCATGAAGCCACATTGAGATTTAATACTAGTCACTCCCTTCTCTGAACCCCACTCATGTCCCATCCATTCATTCGAAAACCTTCCAGGACCTTCTGTGCATCAAGCACTGTGATGAGCACTGATGAATAATTAGAGTTAACATATACATTGGGCCCCTGGGAGCCAGTTAAGCTGCTAAGTCAAGCACTTCATGTTCCCTCTAACTCACAAAACAATCCTCACAGGGAAGTATTGGCATCCCACTTTTCAAATGAGAATTCAGGCTCAGAGAGGGGAAAGAAAGCGAATCCCACTAGGCCACAAAGCCAGAGAGGAAGGCTGGACTGGTACTATGGTCTGCTGACAACCTCACAGCCGACTTCACTTGTGCCTTGCTGGTGGCCCTGGGGAGTGTGCTGTCAAGGAGAAGAGGCAGATGACTAGATGCAGAGCCTTGAGGGGATCAAACATGAGAAGCAGGGACAGAGGAGGGGGTGTCTTTCAGGGGGGATCAGGGAAGCTTCTGAGAGAGTCGGAGTCAAGGCTTTTCGTGCAGAGGGTTCATGTGCCCTCAGGGAGTAGCTGGCTGGAAGGCGGGAAAGGAAGAGAGCTCCACAGGAAGATGAAGACGTGAGGGCCAGGCCAGCTGTGTGCAGGCAGCTCCGGGGGCACCGCTGCGTGAGGGGCCCTCGCTCTGGCTCTGGCCAGAATCACCCAGCAGCTCCCAACCAATGGCATCAGACTTGGTGGAGAGGAAGCCCGGGTACTGGGCTTTGTAACAAGTACCCCAGGTGATTCTAATGGGAACCAGCATGGAGAACCTCTGACGGGGGCAAAGGTGAAGGCCAGGAGACAAGCCAAGACCTGCCAAGGCAGCGGTGGAGGTGATCAGACACTGGCAAAGCTGGGCACTGTTACCGAGTCCTGACAGGTAAGGGATGGAGGCCTGAACCAAGGCAGCGGTGGGGAGCAATGAAGAGAAGATGGATCTGAGTGATCACCTGCAGGCAGAACCAACCACTGTAACTCACTGTTGTCACCATTAGACTCTAACACTGCTGGTTACGTAAAACTCTGTGGGCTGTAGTGTGTGACACGCATCACCGTTATTTCCTGACTTCATTTACTCGCTTAAGGTTTGGGGATTACCTTAGATTTCAAAGATAATCTCATCGCTATGGGATGGAGCTGGGTGTACCAATGGCTCAATTGCTCTGACCCTTCACCTCCCCACTACACCCATTTCCCCCTTCCTCCACGAAAGAAAGCACCCATCTTTAATGCTGCTTTTCCAACACTCTAGGGCAGCTCCAGGCACTTCTAAAACAGCGATCGCCAACCTTTCGACCTCACGGACCACCAGTGGCAACGTTAACTCTTCAAAACACAACTACTTTCCATGAACTCTTTTACAAAAGATTTTTGCTACCTGCATTTGAGAGGCCACAGAAAGAGCAGGAAATGAGTGAAGAGAATTGGAGGTTTCTACATCAAAGAAGCTGCATCACAACCCACAGCAGCATCCAATCCTCTAGGTGGAGCAGCATCCCCAGGAACAAAAGAGCGAGCACGATTACTGCTGAGGTGTCAAACCCCTCTCCCAGGCTGTGGCTTCTGTGCTATGGGATGTCCGTGCATGTTACACAAAACGCCAACTAGGGGTCAGTGGAGGTCACTATGGGGAAAAGGAAATGAGCCAGAGAAACGTACTGCTTCTCTGAGGCCTGAAATCACACACTGAGGTATGTTGAGTGGGGAGCCCCCTGGATCAGAACAGCCCCCCTGCTGAACCTGTTCCCACCAATCAGGCATCACAGAAGATGGGGAAGGGCGGGAAGTGGCGCCCTGCCAGCGGAGCGGCCCGCCCTGTGCTCAGCCCTGTGCACGTGCGCACTCACCTCTGTACTGCAGAACGTCCTCTGTGTAGGCCAGCATGCTGGGGAAGGTGCTGCTGAGGAACAGGCCCAGGCAGGCTGTGCCCACGAACAGGAAGATGACGTTGTAGGAGAAAGCGAGAAGCACCAGGTGTGTCACCACCGCGCCGACCTGTCACAGTGGTGACGGAGGTGATTAGAAACTGGGAAATGCCGGGTGTCCATCAGAGAGGAACGAACAACCTGGAGGATCCTGACCCCTGACCGGGACAGTGAGGCCTCAGCAACAGCGCTGTGGCCAGTGTGCCACCCTGTGGAAGATGTGGGGACTGCACCTGCCGCAGTTCTGGCTGCCAGCTGAGCCCAGAGAATGTGAGGCTGGGAGAAGGTGAGCCCATCCAGCCATCCCCAACAAATGGCCAAGAAGTGCTCGGTGAGGGGCCCTGGCTGTCCCCAGGGCCCTGTGTGCAAGCACAGGGAACTCCATCCAAGTCATTAGCTCTGTGCCTGCTCGCTAGATGCAGGGGTCCTCTACTCCTCATGAAGAGGAACTGCTTCTTCCTTAAAGGGCCCAAGTCCACAGAGGAAGCCCTGGTAGCAGGAGAGGGGGTGGTGGCTTCAGGGTCCCCAGTGTCCAGGAATCCCAGCAGGACTCCCAGAGAGGGTCAGCAGCTGCGGCAAGCCAGGGTGGCTCTCCCCATCCCCCCCCCCCCCGGATTTGGCTCAGACTCCACAGGCAGATGGTAGCCTCTGTGATGCACTAGGGGACCAGCAACCTTCCAGTTCAGTCAGGAGACTGCCCCATGGGAATGTTTTTGGTAAAACAACCCTTTAAAATTTCTTTTAAAAATGTGTTTGTCACCCTGGCTGGTTTGGCTCAATGGATAGAGCATCGGCCTTGGACTGAAGAATCCCAGGTTCCATTCCAGTCAAGGGCATATGCCTGGCTTGTGGGCTCCATCCCCAGTGTAGTCCATGCAGGAGGCAGCCGATCAATGATTCTCTCCCATCATTGATGTCTCTCTCTCCCTTTCTCCCTCTCTGAAATCAATAAAAAATATATTTAAAAAATAAAAATGTGTGTCAGTATATTCAGTATATTGACTAATTTCTATACAACATGCATCTGGGCCCAGCTGGTGTCGCTTAGTGGTTGAGCATCAGCTCGGGCACCAGGAGGTCACCAGCTGGGTTCCTGGTCAGAGGAGGTGCCGGTTTGCAGGCTCAAGCATGCGGGAGTCAGCTGATGCAGCCGATAGATGTATCTATCTCTCTATCCCTCACCCTTCCTCTCTCTCTGAAATCAATAAAAGCATTTTTTTTTTTTTTTACAAAGCACATGGGAAGAAGCCCAGGCAGCAGCAATTTGGAGCCAGAAGACCCAGGTGTAAGTGCCCTCCGTCTGGGCCTCGGAGTAGCCGATCTCTGGTTCCTAGCCTCCTGCTCAAAGGAGTGTCTGGTTGCCTGGTCGTCCGTCCAATCAAAGCATAATATGCTAATATATGCTAAAGTAGCTCAACCGCCCTCTAGGAAGTTCACTGACCACCAGGGGGCAGACGCTCTGACCAGTAGGTTAGCTTGCTGCTGGGGTCTGGCCAATTGAGACTGAGAGAGACAGGCCAGCCACACCCTGGCGCCCTCCCACAGTCCCTCCCCAGCTGGCCAACCTCCTCCATCCCTCCCCAGCCCTGATTGTGCACCAGTGGGGTCCCTAGGCCTGGCCTGGGCCCTCTCACAACCCAGGATCCCTCAGGGGATGTCAGAGAGCCGTGTTTGGCCTGATCTTGCTCAAAGCAAGAGCTGCCCCTTGGTGGTCAGTATGCTCCCACAGGGGGAGCCCAGCGAGTGCAGCGAACAGAACTCCCTTAAGCTCAGAAATATGTGCAATACTCTCACCTCCATCTCCAGCTCCCTTCACCCGCAGTCTCCCGAGCTCTTCTACCCGCCCACCGACCGCCATCTACCTTGAACAGAAATTTCTTTCTGGAAGGTCATAAACCCGTACAAGGCAAATCCAAAACCGTTCTGGGAACGCGTGGTGTTCGTTCTGTGTAGCCCCACAGTATTTCCAACCCCCTCTCTGCTAGAGACCCAACCCAAGGAAGGACCTTCTGACACCAGACAGGCTATGTGGCAAGGGAGCGAGTTCCTAGTCCCTGGAGGTTAAACAGACCGTGTCTCTCCGCGTATAGGGGTGTTATGGAGGTCAGTCCAGCCCTTCCAGGAGGTTGGGTAGAGACCTTTCTGGAACCTTGAATCCGGACCCTCGGTCATAGGTGGTGACAGAGATACATTTCAGGGTGAAAGCTAAGACCCATCACTCAGGCCCTGACCTCCCGTCTCCTGGGCAGGCCAGTTCCTGGAAGGCAGCCCACAGGCCAGCCTGGCTACTTGAGAATCGCCCGGGAGAGTTTCAAAATGCAAATGCCAGGTTCCAGCCCAGGGAGGGTGATTCTGAAGGCCAGAGGTTCCCTGGCTCCCACTGGTCACAAGGCTCTGCCAGCTGGGCACCAAGGTGGGCACAGGACCAACGCCAGAAGCTCTTCCCTTGCATGTAGGTTGTCCGCTAGAACCTACCCACACACCACAGGAATCCCCTCCTTCCTTGTTGGAGTACAAATGGGGGGAGGGAGGGAGGGAGGAAGGGACCATAGATGGCGCTACGTGGGAAGGGAGTGAGTCCCCAGTCCCGGGAGGTTTAAACAGACTGTGCGCCCCCTCTAAGGCACAAGGTAGGCTCCACTTCCTGGATCTCCATCCTTCTTCACCAGCATCTCCCTCCCTCTACCTCGACTTCTCACCCTCATTGGCAGAGTTCAGTCCTGAGCAAAGGCCTGGGCAGAGGTAGGGCCCGGAGTGAATGGTTCTCCTGAGGCTCCAGGAAGTGAGAGGAGGCCACCTACCACATTGATGAAAACCATGGTGGCCGGCTTCACGCGGGAGGAGATGGGGATGGAGACGAGCTGACCCAGGGTGATGAAGCCCCAGAACAGGCTGGGGAGGTAGCCGGCCATCTTGTGTCCCACAGACAGCGGCTTCTCCACGGCATAGCTGTACACGAAGGTGGAATATGCGCCCTGTGGAGACAGGCCCGCTAAGCACACCGCAGCATGGCCGGACCAGGCCCTGGGAAAGGAAGCCCTGCCCGGCAGGTGGGGGAGGACCCTCCCGCTCCGAGATGCTCAACAAAGGACGGGCTGGGGGCCAAGATCACACAGTGCCCACGGGCCGCAGCGGAGGGCAGACCCGGGCGGCACCTCGCTGGCCTCTGGGTCCAGGGAGGTGCGGAGGCTCCGTGTCCCCTCGCCAGGTCCGGGCCCACGACGTGTCTTATTGGTCCCGCTTCCACAGAAAGCTTTTTGTTGAAGGATGTTTGCTCAAGCATCTCATTTTACAGAGGAGAGGGTGGAGCAGCGACTGGCCCAAGCTCACACTGGAGGTGGGAGTCACCAGCACTGGCCGACTCGAGCACTTCCCGCCAGACCTTTCCCCCTGGAGAGCCGGCCATCGGTGAGTCAGCCATTCACACCGGCCTACTCTAGCCCTTAGAGACTTCTGGAAAAAGGCATGAAACAGTGTGACAGAGGTCACCCGCGGACCGGACCGCCGGGCCCTGACCCGTCTGCGGCTGGTTTGTGCGACATGGCGCAGGAGCCCAGGTACAGAATGTATTCCAGGGAGCACAGTGCCCCCGCGTCCACTTGGCATGACCTCTGTTTGGCAGAACAGGGCCCTGTCCCTTTCAAAAATTTTGGGGTAGCCTGCACTTAGTAACAAACCCACAGGCCTTCTCTCCAGAGTTTACGGACATGTGAACCATTGGCTGGGACTGAAGACCGTGGTACCAAGGGGCTGTGAGCAATTCTGGAAACAGTCACCCCAGAACTTTTATGTAGTTTGAAGTTTTGGATCGACTGAACCACAAGTGAGGTCTCTAGGAAACCTCCTGCCTCTCTCCTGCTCTTGCCACCCCCAGATTTGAGTCTGGGTGGAGGGTCCCAGGAAGGTGCCCCCCAAAGGCAGGCTCACCGTCATCCCATCGGTCATGAAGAGGACCAGCGCCGCTGTGACGTGGATGGCGAAGAAGGAGTAAGGGGCTCCTTTGAAGTTCCTCCTCTGGCAGCAGCTGAACAGGTCCTCGTGCGCTGGATGGGACAGAGGCACAGGGCTGAGCCCCGCTCCCACCCGTCCCCCTGCGTGCCCAGGGGAAGTGGCTGGCAGCATGGAGGACCACTTATTGCCGCCTACCTTCTCTAGCTTCTACCAACCATCTGTTAGAATCAGCCCCTGTCCACCCCACAGTCCCGGTGGAAGCAAGGCTTAGAGAGGTCAAGTAACTTGCCCCAAGTCACACAGCAAGGTTAGGCAGAGTGGGGGTTGCAGCCGGAAGTCTGCCTTCCTGGCTCCCCGGGCCAGGCTGCTCCTTCTCCTGCCTCAGGAGACCACTGGTGCCAAGGTCCTTTTCCAGCCTTTATGGCCTGTGACCTACGTCACCCTCTGGGGGAGGGGTTACCGGAGAAGCCTCGGTGCGGGGCTGTGACATGAAGGTTTGAGAGAGCCCCCACCTGGGTGCGACTGAACCTTTGGGGGCAGCGAGGAAGCAGCTTCCTTCTCGGGAGGCTGTGTCTCCAGGGCGAGCTCATCCGCAGACAGGAGCAGCGGCCTCCTCTGCGGGCAGCAGGTCAGCAGCCGCTCTTTGGACAGCAGATACAGCACAGCCAGGGGCACCGGGAGCTGGGGGTGGGCAGAGGGTCAGGAGAGCCCTGTTCCCGTCAGGCTGCCCCCTCCCACGCCTGGCCCACTGAGTTCGCCTGCATGGCCGGTCGTGGGGCGCAGGTCTGCGCGGTCCTGGGAGACGGCAGCTCTTTGCCAAGGGCGCCCACCTGAGAGGCGCCCCAGCTAATGCCGCCTCGATCCCGCGCAGGCTTGGTGGAATTGCTGCCCAACCTGAACTGCCTGTTCCTGAAAAGACAGGTACGTGCCACCTGCAAAGCTTAGGCTGGCACCGGGCCTCTGCTGGGCAGGAGAGGTGCCCCAGGAAAACCCGTTTCCAAAGGAGTTCTGCTCTGGCTCATCTCGGCTCTATAAACCGTGCTCGGGGTTATTATCCCCACTTCCCCGATGGGGCCAGTGAGGCTCCAAGTTATCGCTTAGAACTGGAAGAGACCCGAGAGGTAAGCCAGAGACCAGCGAGCATTAGCGCGGTCACACAGCTGACATCGGCAGGACAGGGCTGGCCCCCGGGCACCCTGCTTCTGCCCAGGGCCGTCGCCACCTCAGGAGTTGTCTGGGTGATGTTTTACCCTGGGAGGCAGAAGCTGTCCCCGGGGGCTTGGTGTCTAAATGGGAAACAGAGACTCGGACTCCTTTGGATTTAAAAATGCTTGCCACAAGCAGCACACCCAAGCCCAGCGTTAGGGTAGCCGCTGAGGCGTTGTGAGCTCCCAGAGCAGGGAGAAGGGTCTCCTGTCTGAGGTGCCCAGAGAAGCCTCTGCCACCTCCCTCGGGTGCCCTGCGTGTGTCTAACCACCTGCTGCCAGCAGGGCCTCGTCCAGTCCGGCCTCTGCCCTCGATGCCACATCCCACCCAGCTTCTTCTCTTAGGACAGAGGAGGCTCAGGAGCTCTGGAAGTTTCCCTGAGGCCGGGGGCTCCTCTGGCTGACGAGGGTGGAGGGGGACGTGTACCTGGGCTGGGCAGAGGGAGCCTCCCCCAGCCCGCAGCCAGGCTGGCTTGCTCCAGCATTTTCCAAGCCACCTGCACACCAGCCTGTGCTGGCACCTCCCTGCGGGCACCTCCAACCACCCTCCAAAATAAGTCCAAGGTCAGACTCTGCCTGGAGAGCGAGAGCCCCAGGGTGGGCCTGAATGGAAGGAGACAGTTCCCGCCCACAGGAGGCCGGGTCTGGGGTGACGAAGCTCTCCCTTCGGTCTGCTGGGGAAACAGGAACCCCCTGTGAGGCCGCCGGTGCAGGAGGCCCGATGCCCGAGTGGGAGCCACGGCACACGGCTGCCAAGGGCCAGTCACCAGGTAGGCGGGTGGTGGGGAGACAGCATGCCGGGCATTGCCACAGGAACACACTTCTTCAGAAGAAGCCACCTTGAAAGTCAGGTGGGCTGTGTGTATGTGTGTGGGGGTGTGTGTGCATGCATGTGTATGTGCGTGCATGTGTGTGTGTGTGTGTGTGTGTGTGTACGTGCGTGTGCATGCATGCTCACCCACCATCGCCCACATGCTCGCTTGCATGGCCTCATTCTCTTCCGTGTGGGCGGTTTACCTTCAGACACAAAGGGATAGGAAAAGCACAAGAACCCCCGAAACAAACAAAGCGCCTCCAGCCTGCACCTTGGGGAGCAGGAGGAGGCCTCGGGCTTTAGTGGACCTCCAGCCTCCTGGCCCCTGAATCCCAGCTGACATGGTACTGACACTGCTCCTTCCCTGTGCAGGGTCTCCTTGGACTTTGTGGCCCAAAACGGCCAACTCGGCCCAACACAGCCCAACACGGCAAGGGAAGGAGCGGAGGGAGAGGGAAAGATTCTGTTCCGGGAACAGGAAGTTACAAAGGAGAAGGAAGGCCACTGAGCAGTGACTGCAGGCAGGAGTTCGTGCGAGGAGTCACGCCTGGCCTGGCCTCTTGCTGGCCCCCATCAGGGCGCTGAGCTGTGACGGTGTGACACCGAGGCTCAGAGGGACTGACCGGCGGTCTCAAGAGCCCCTTTCAGTGCCGCACACAGCAGCAGCCGGGCAGCTGCTGGTCTTGCCGGAACCCAGCCAGCCCGCCTTTGGGGGTGCAAGTCCACTTAGTGCAGGAGAAGCTCTCAGGCAGAGGGACAAGCCACGCGGTGACTCCACCCCAGGCAGCCGGCCAGTGGCCATGGAAACACACCCCACTCCCAGCCCCTGCTGGGCTCCAGCCAGGAGGTGAGGGTGCTCCTGAGTCCTCCCAAGCAGGACCAGAGGCTGGGGTGGGGAAATTGGCCACCTCTCCTTCTGCCCCAGCCCAGGCAACCCTGGGAGGACCCGGCGTGCGTTACAGAGCAGCAGAGGAGGTTTCCGGCCAGAGACCGCGTCTGTGCTGATGGGGAGGGTGTGAGCTGGAGGCTCCGAGTGGTCTCCGTGTCTGCCGCAGTCACCGAGAGGCAGGAGGTAGCTAGCCTACATTCAGGAGCCGGGAGAAGGCCAGCCTGGCCCAGGGCCACTTCACCTGCTTTCACTGGGCCAACCCCATGTCCCGCTCTGTCTCCCCAGAGAGCTGCAGTACAGGCTGCCACTCTGAAGGACTTGGAGGTGAGCTTTTGCAGCCCTCTTTGTGCTCAGGTAAATCTGGGGGGTCAGCTCTCCCATCCGCTTCTTTCTCGAGGCCACTCTCAGCCTCACCCATTCCTCAGAATCAGAAAAATCTTCAGCAGGAGTTGGGATGGACTAGTGCTGGTGACTGTGACTGCCAGCCCCCACCCACCATCCCATCCCAGGGGCACTCACGTTGATCAGGGCCATGATCCAGAAGGCGTAGGACACGCGGGTTCCTGCTCCATCTGGCGGCGACAACCCAGGGAGCGTCTGGTTGGCCCAAGGCCGGGCCTCTGCATGGTGCTGGCCCAGGACCCTGGAGGCGTGGAAGAGGTGGCTGCCGGAGGTGACGTTGGCCGTGCCGTTGGCCGGCCAGCAGCTGTTCTCCGATAGGAAGGGGTCGGCGATGAGGGGGCTCAGCAGAGCCCCAAAGCCCACGAAGAAATGGAGGACCTGGGGAAGGAGAGGTAGAATGGGGGGGGTGATGGCTCAGGCCCTGCCTGGCCCAGGTGGGAGCGAGGGCGTGGGAGGCAGGAGAGGGAGCTCCCCAGCCACCCCGTGTCCTGGGATGGTGATGGCAGTGGCTCCTCTCCCTCCTCTCCCAAATCTCACCCCAGTGGGGGCTGTTCCCCTGTGAGCATCCACCAAAGGGGAGAGGGCTGGGAAAGGGAACGGGCTGCGCTGGGTCACGGGTAACTGGAGGACGAGGCAACAGGAAGAAATGAGAGAGTGGAGGAGACGGAGGAAAACAGCCCCCCGACCCGCCACTTCCCAGTGACGACAAACTCTGCTTGGTGCTCAGACCCCTGGGACCAGCCTGCAGGCAGGGCCGCTTCTACGTCCAGAGATGCTGGCCCCGCTGGCCACACCGAACTGCGCCCCAGGTGCTGCTTCTGCATCACCACCCTGAGGCCTGGGCAGAGGGGCTGGGAGAGACGGACAGAGGGACAGGCCCCCGCACCCCCAGCTCGTGCCCACGTGGGCTCACCTGCAGGAAGATGGCCGAGTCCTTCTGGTAGATCCTCACCAGCTGCATGTTGGCCACGGTGTCAATGCAGCCCATGGCCAGGCCCGCCAGCGCCATGACGGAGGCCAGCACCTTCACGTTGCGGCAGAAGGGGATGACAGCGAACACCAGGGAGATGGTCAGAGAGGAGGTGAAGAGAGCCCACAGCGACTGCGCCAGGCTGCGGTCAGGGAGGGCGCGGTCAGGGGGGGCCTGGAGCCCATGGGGCAGGCCCCCCGTGGAAGGGAAAGGACGCTGGGAAGAGGCTCTGGGTTGTGGGCATGATGTTAACGAGCCCAAGTCTCAGGGAGCAGCCCCCGCAGGGAGAGTATGTGCGGGGACATATGGGCCTAATGAAGTGTAACTGCTATTATTTTACTTACAACAATTTATACTGTGAAGTTTACACCTGTCAATGCTTCGAGGGGAGCCTGGTTTGAGTATTTCAAGGGACCTGGGCCACATGCATGAAGCTCCACTCCCAAACCCAAGGCCCCGCAGCGAGGTGTTGGGGCCGTTTGGTGACCCCTGGATGGGCAGGGCTGTTGGGCCTTGTATCTGGCAAGTATCTGGATGGGGGGGTCCTGTGGGCACCCCCACTGAGAGGCATCCCCTGGAGGAGCCCACCTCGAGGCGGGCGAAGGGCTTGTCCCCCGCGAGGGAATGAATGGATGGATGAGAGGGGGAATGAATGGATGGATGAGAGGGGGAATGAATAGATGGATGAGAGGGGGAATGAATGGGCTCCCAAGGCTCTGTCCGTACACCCTGCCTGACAACCACTCCCTGAAGAAGGAAGCAAGTCTCGTATTTCTGGGGCCAGCCTGCAAGGCTAATGTGGGGAGGGAGGAGACTGGGCAGCAAGAGGTTCTGGGAGGGAGAAGTTGTGGAGAAATCTTGATTTACGAAGAGTTGGGGAGGCCCTGCCAGCCTCAGGCTGCTGAGCGTGGGCAGGTGCAGGGCACGTGGCGAGATGTGTCTGATTTGGCAGCACCCTGAAGAAAAGCGCACCCCCTCACTCACACTCACACACACTCACACACACACACACACACACACACACACACACACACACCCTGCCGCTGCCTTCCCCGGAGGTTCCGGCCTCTGCGCCCTGGCGCTCAGCTCTCATCATGCCCATCTTTGATTAAATCCTCTATCAGAGGCTCTGCTGACCGCAGCAGGCCGTTATTTTCTCTTTCTTGTTTCCAGGCTGATCTGCCAGACAGTTTACTGACCATGACCCCTGCCTGTTCCCACTCCGCGCGGGAAAGCTCGCTCACCCTGGCTGCTGTGAGGAAAACAGGGATGCCCTGTCGGCAGCCCGGGCCGCTCCCTGAGCTTCTGCTTCCGGCCGTCTGGTGGCTGCGGTTCACCTGCCTCTGATGCAACACAGGTGATGCCCACGTCTCCACAGGGCACTAAACACGCAGGGCTTTTGAAACAGCTCTCCCTCCCCCCTTCCCCTTACACAGGTGAGGAGCCCGGATGTTGCACTCTCCTGGCTGGCCCAACTTCAGGGACCCCAAGAGGGTCCCTCTCTCCTTCAAAGGTCCCCTGCGCTGACCCAGGACACAGCAGTGCCTCCCCACCACTCACTCACCACTCGGGGAAAGCACAGATGCTCGGGTACAGGTGCTCTCCGAAGAGCTGGCACATGGCCACCTGCCCCGAACCCTGAGTGAGCGCTCAGTCATCCGTCCAGGAGAGGGGTCGAGGGACCTGCCGGGCTCAGTCACGGGACGGAAAGGAGCTGGGGCGCGGGAGGAAGTACGACTAACACTTTAGTGTCCAAGACCCCTGCACATGACATGCTGGGAGGCAGACTTTGCCATGGTGGGCCCAAAGTAAACTGAGGCTGAGAAAGGCCGAGAAGGTAGCTGACAGAGCCTGGACTTAACCCCAGGTCTTGCATACCATGCTCCACGTCCATGGAGGAGGGCACGCGTGCACGTGTGTGTCGGCATGTGTGTGTGCCTGTGTGTGTGTGAGAGGGGGGGGCTGGAAGCCGGGGGGTGGGGGGGACTGGAAGCCAGGTGGAGGGGTGGCCAGCCGGGAGCATGAGGGAGCCTGAGAGGCTGGTCTCAGGAAGCGACGCGCACAGCTACGGTCACTGGAACATGAGCCCAGGTCCCTCTGCTGGTGCTATGGGGGCTCCATAGGCACTGCTGGCCTCATCGCCCCCCTCCTCCCAGGCATCTGCTGCCGCCTTTTCATTGTGGGCCCCGGGCCTGGCGCTGTGCTCGGCCCTGAGAAGGTGCTGAAGGGGGCTGGGGGAATGGGATGAGTGCTTGAGGAAGGCCTGCCTCGTCCCAGTGCACAGGACGGCGCGGAAAAAGCAGGGGAGGCTAGGAGGCTGATGAGGGACTGTAGGGGGGCGGCAGAGGCAGCGGCAGA
>JAAGEH010000042.1:9314831-9334918 GCA_011751065.1 Lasiurus cinereus | reverse complement strand
CTGTAGGGGGGCGGCAGAGGCAGCGGCAGAGAGAGGCCAGGAAGGTGCCCAGTAGGACAGCAGGGGCTCAGGAAAGGAGTTAGGGGAGGGCTGGTGCCAGTGGGCTGCCCTGTCCGGGCCTCTCCTCGCTCCCAGCAGGAGCCTCTCACCCTGTCATTTTTGAGAAGGACACTTGATGCCCACAGGGGGCTTTCTTGTTCCAGACTCAGTGACAGGTAGGAGGGAGGCACAGGGGCCCGGCAGAAAGGAGTGGGGGGGGAGCCTGCCCGGGCAGTGCCCTCTCTGTCTTGCCTGGCCCTGCGGAGCAGTGGTGGGAGCTTGCCACCCACCGGCTGAGGCTGAGGCGGGCTGACCCTCTGGGCCTGGGTTCCTGGGCATGAGGGGATGGAGACTGTCCCCAGCGAATGGGGCAGCTGCGTGTGGATCCCAGGCTGCTGTCCTCCCCGCTGGTCGGCAGGCCGTTCCTGGGCATTCCCAAACCAGCCGGAACCAATTTCTTTAGAACAGAGGGGGACCCCTGGGGCTCATGTTCTGGCGGCCAGAGCAGAGCGGTGCACCGCCTGCTTCCCCAGACCAGGTCTGCACAATCTCCCTGCTGGCCACCCCCTCCAGCCACGAAAGAGGCATCTCAGATACACCCTAGAGCCAGGATGAAATATTCGAACTGGAGTGGCCACTTAATGGTTTGGTCAATGGCCCCTTCCAGGACTACGGATAATTGAAAATTATAAAATAAAAATGTCAAAACAGCTTTGGCAGTGCGGGTACGGTGGGATTTCTACTAGTAATTGGAAGCCTGGTCTGGCCCATCTTTGCCACTTTGCAGGGGTGGCCTGGGACGGGCCATGTACACGAAGCTTCTGCGCCTCAGTCTCTTCCATACCACATGGGGACAGCAGACTCTGCCTCATGAAACTGCTGGGCAGTCAGTGCTGCTCCAGCCTGTCCTCCTTTGCTCACTCATCAGGATCTTCCCCTGCTCCCCTGCAGCCTCCCTGCTCCCCTTCCCTGCTGACTCCCCCAGAGAGCACCGCCAGGCCCAGAGAAGCAGCCTGTGCCTACAGAAGGGGCACAGGCCGGTGCTGCTCCCGAGGCAGCACCCTCTGGGGTGACTCTGGGGCTGGTCCAGGGACAGCTAGAGTGACAAGCGCCTAGGAGGCCTCCCCTCATATTACAGATCAGGAGCCGGGCCTGACACAGAAGGAGGGCAGGGTAACGCTGAGCCAGGATCCAGTTCCTTGACTCACAATCCTGGCAGAGGCCAGCATAGTGTTGTTGATCTGCCCTCACCCGGTCCTGGGTTCAGAGAGTAAATCAGGCCGGCATGGGAAGAGCCCCAGGCCCAGGAACAGCGTGAGCAGTGCAGGGAGCGCTCCTTAGGAAGCTGGGAAATGTCCAAGTTACTTATTACCAGCTCCACATGGAAGGTCAGAGAGAACAGGGAGGGAGGGCAAGGAGCCAGGTCCTCCCCCTGCCTGGTGGTGGCTCTCCTGGAGGTGCCAGCCCCGCCAGTTTGCTGGGTGACCTTGAGCATAAGCTGACCCTGTCAGCCAGGTGCTCTGCCTTACCCACAGGGCACACGTGATCCATCACCTTGACCTGGCTTCGTGTGGTCAAGGGGCTGCTTGGCTTCAAAACAAGGACTCAAGCAGTGAAGTGTCCACAGCCTGTCCTGCCCTCCACTCCCCGGGGCTGGGGGAAATGACTGCCCCTTGTCACCCCAGACTGAGTGACCCCGGACTGAGCGACCCCAGCTTCGCCAGGTGAACAAGCTGCTGGGGAAAGAGGTGCAGGCTTTTTCCATGGGAGACCAACCAAGCGCCCAGACCAGAGAAAGGAACTGGCTTGTGTACCGTGTCCCCGCAGGGGCCAGCATTGTGGGGAAGCAGGTCTGAGAGTGGCTTGGGGAGTCTTGCACAGAAGACTGGGTCTCGTGCAAGGGGCAGGAGGGAGTTGGAACTGGGTCATAAGCAGGGCAAGACTTGCAGGAATTGGGGGAAGGAGGGAAGGAAGAAAGGAAGGAAGGAAGAAAGGAAGGAAGGAAGGAAGGAAGGGAGGGAGGAAGGAAGGGAGGGAGAGAGGAAGGAAGGGAGGGAGAGAAGAGAGAGGGGGAGGGGAGGGGATGGGGAGGGAGATAGTGATGGGGCAAAGAGGGGAAGAATTCAATAAGGCTTCAGTTAGGAGGTGTATCCAGGGGAGAGGCCAAGGTAAGGCTGGGAGGAGACGGGGAAGCTCCGAAAGCCACTTACCTACCCTGATGCCTTTCAGATAAAGGGGTCTCCTAAACTGCCCAGGGTGGTTAGACAGGTCCCCAGGAAACCCGGAAAGAAACTCTCAACTTTTGTCTAAATGCCCCCTCCTCCTTCCTGTCTGACAAAGCACATACCTGCACACCCTGCCCACCAGGTGGCTGTGTATTTTATTTGAACTATTTCCTGCTCTCTAATGGAAGGTCTAGTCCTGATTCTCCTGGCCCTAATTTTCACCCTTCTTCCTCTTGGCCTGCATGTGGTGGCCTCCCTCAACATCTCTCTCTGCTAGAAGAGAGATAGAGATAGAGCTTGAGATAGATAGAGAACAAACAGCATGCACACTGGTTCCTCCCCTGCACCCATTCTAACACCCAAGGCTTTCCACACCCACTCCCTCCAATGCATGTCTCTACAGAGGCATCCCGAAACTATTCAGCCCTGGCCTTGGGTCTGGGGCAAGCAGCAGGAAGAACTGAGCAGGAATCCTAGAGAAAGACGCTGCCAGGACTCTCCTCTCCTCTCCAAGGCTCTGCACTCTCCCCACTCGGCAACAGCTGGCCCTCTGCGAGGTTCAGCCAATCCCGCCCCCCCCTCCCCCCGCAAGCAGGAGCCTTTGCAGAAGCCAGTAATCACTTAAGCTGAAAAGCACTTGCAGGGTATTAGCTCTTTAACTGAGAGGTGGGGAGGCCCCAGGAATCAGGCTTTAGAGGCTGGTTTCAGGGCTGGTGGAGGTTGGGTTTGTTGGGGGGTGGGGGGCGTAGGGGGCTCCGATGGGAAATCCTGATGAGCTGCCCAGCTCTGGCCAGGTGCCATTTACATACAGGCCAACCTGTGATATCCCTCCATTTCCACTGCTTTGCTCTGAACCAAAGGAGAGGGTTCTTCCCAACATTATGTCCTGGGGATGGAAGGTCTAAGGTTCAGAATTTAAACCTGAAACACTGCCAGGACCCGCTCCCCCTCACCCCCTCCCTCCCATCCCATCCGCCCTGCCTTTCCCCCACTCCTTTGACCCCAGTAGGAAGCCCCAGAGGCCCACAGTTTCCTTCCCAGGAGTGTCAGCTCAGGGAGAGTCAGCCGGGCCTGGGTCCAGGAGTGCAGGGTATATATACCTTGTACCCCGCAGAGTTGAAAAGGACCTACTTATAGAGCAAGAGGCGTTTGAAAATATCTGGTTCTAGAGACAAATGCCTGAGTTCACAGCGGTGGGACCTGGGGCAAGTCTCTTAACCTCTCTGTGCCTCAGCTCCCTTCGGCAAAACGTGGAGATACCAGTAGAACTCTTCAGGGTTGTTGTGAAGATTAAATGAGTTGATACAAGTGAGGTGCTAAGGGTAGTGCCCCGCATTGGGTAAGTGCTCAGTAAAGTTCATTAGTATTGTTGCTGCGGTCATTTTTCTTTTCTGGGAGTAGGTTTCCTGCTGCAAGGCCCTCTCTGCTGTCTGTTCAGAGCCCCCTGTTGAGTAAGGAACCTGAGGGAGGCGCAGAGCCAGCGAGGAAGAGATGGCCCACCTGGACGTGTATCTGCCCCTTTCACAAAGTTTGGCACAACAACCTGCCATTTAGAATGATACTCATTCCCCTTTTGGTTCAGTGCACTAAAAGGCTGCAGGGAAGGGAGCAGTTGTAAATCAAAATACTTAGAAAACAAGAACAAAGCCAGAAAAACACCTTGATCGACCTCTAATTAAACTCCAGGCAGATTGCCTCACACCTGTCAGAATGGCTATCATCAATAAATCAACTCAACAAGCACATGTTGGCAAGGATGTAGAGACAAGAGAACCCACGTGCACAATTGGTAGGATTGCAAATTGGTGCCGCCATGATGAAAACACTATGGAGGTTCCTCAAAAAATTAAAAATAGAACTTCCACAGGAACCAGCAATTCCACTCCTGGAAGGAATCTAAAACACTAATTTGAAAAGATAGATGCACCCCTACATGGACTGCCTATTTACCATAGGCACAATATGGAAACAACTCAAGTGCCCATCAATAGACAAGTGAATAAAAAATTGGTGGTACATAAATACAATGGAATATTACTCAACCACAAACAATGAATAAAATCTGGCTTTTTGTGACAACATGGATGAACCAAGAGGCTACGTTGCTAAGTGAAATAAGTCAGAAAAAAAAGACAAATACCAGGTGATTTCACTTACTAGTCAATGTGAAATCTTAAAAAAAAAACCACAAGCAAACAAAACAGAAATAAACTCACAGATACAGAGAACATGGGAAGGAGGCTGAGGAGGATGGGTGAAAAAGGTGAAAAGATTAAGAAGTAGAAATTTGCAGTTATAATAATAGGCACAGGCTGTGAAATACAGCATATGGAATATAATCAAGAATATTTTAATGCTTGTGTATGGTGTCAGATGGGTGCAAGGCTTATCAGGGTGATCAATTGACAAGGTATATAAATGCCTAACCACTATGTTGTACACCTCACACTAATATAATATTGTATGCCAAATGTAATTTTAAAAGTAAATTTAAAAAACCTCTAGGCAGAATCAGAATGTATCGTAATGCTTTTAAATATTTTCTGACTCTCATATACACCATATTCTGTACAAAACCCACAGAAACATTACTATTCACAAGGAGAGGTGCCTTCTAAGAGAATTCTTCCGTTTATAAGAGAATTCTGTAGTGGGGATAATTGCTCCCTAACTGATCATGTTTTGCTGAGTGGCTTCAAGTGGGGCCCATCAATATGACACCTGTGCCCCTCTCCATCAGCTCTGGAAGTGAGGTGGACAGGAAAACCTGCCCTCACAGATACCAAAGGAGCTTTCTCTGGGGGAGCTCTACTGTGGTTCTGCTCCCAGGCTGTGGGCCTGCTCCAGCCCCTGCAGCCCAGGAAACCGACCAGCCGCCCTGGGACTAGAAAAATCTCCCAGCAGCTTCTGGCTTGCAAGTCAGCTACCCCCTGTTCTGCTCTGCTCTCCCAGCTCTACTGCCAGTGATCCTGCTACCTCCCCACAGGGCTCCCTGGAGGCGGCCCATCTGAAGCTCTGCAATGAAATCCAAAAGGAAGTCTCTGGGGCCATGCCAGGCACTCTACGGCCAGTCCTGGGCAGAGGCCAGGGAGGAGTGACTGGGGTGAGGGAGTGGAGGGGACCTGGCGCAGGGACAGGGCCACCTTACCCGGCTATAGGGAAGACACCTGCACCTGCCCTCCAAGCCCTGGAGAGAGGTCTCCAGGTGCCCTCCTCCCCCAGTGCAGGACCCTGGCCCCTCAGGAGCAGGAATACATGGGACACCCCAGCCTGTGCCACCTGGGACCAGCGACAGCCTGTGGCAGCTGATCTGGACTGAGGGTGTGCGGGCAGTCCGCCCCAGGCTCAGCCGGCTCTGGCTCCTCGCCGGCCGGAGGGGACACCCCATTCTCCTTCCACCTTACTTCCAATCCCCGGGCACAGAGGCGGAGGACAGACCTCAGACCCGAGCAGGAAGGGCCCTCCCTACAAACTCCATCACCCCTCTCCCCGCCGGGTGGGGGTGGGGGGAGCGGGTGAGAGCTGGGCTGACCCCCCGCCAGGGGCGAGTGGAGGCCAATAAACCACCCAGTCTCGGCGGAGTTTTCCGGGAGAGCTGGCGTGGGATGGAGGCGTGGGGTGGAGGCGTGGGGGACCCGCAGAGGGCAGAGTGGGAGGGTGGTCGCAGCGCCAGCGCCCTGGGGATGCGCGGGCCGGTGGGCAGGGCGGCGGGCGGGTGGGAGGCACTGGCCGCTGGGCAGGGCGGCGGGGTGGCAGGGTCGCGGCCGCACTCACGTCCTCTTGAAGACGCCGCCGAGGACGCTGCCCAGCAGGAGGCAGAGCTGCTGCGAGAAGAAGACCCAGGAGATCTGGGCGAGCGAGCTGCGCGTCTGGCAGCGCAGGTCGAGCAGCGTGGGCCCCAGGAAGGCGATGCACAGGCCGAAGCTGAAGAAGACGCTCCAGTAGGTGAGCGTGGGCTGCAGGTGGCGGCGCAGCAGCCCCGACAAGCGGCCGTCGCAGCCCATGGCCCCGCTGGCGGCTGCTGCCCGGAGCGCGGCGCCGAGTGCCGCCCGCGGAGGGCCCGCTGGCCCGGAGGCCGGCGCCGGGGGAGGGGCCGGGAGGGGCCGGGGCCCCGCCCCTGGGCCGGGGGTGCGGGGGTGCGGGGGCGGGTCTGCGGCCGCGGCTCCGTGTCCGGTGCAGCCTCGCGATCCTTCCCGCACCCACAGTCTCCCTCCCCCGCGTCGGGAGACCAACCAGGAGCCGCTCTCCACGCCGCCCTCCTCCCCCCCGGCTCCCGGTCCCGCCAGCCTCCCCACGCCGCCCCCAGGTCGGAGGGGCCCCGAGTGCCCATTGTAGAGCCGGGCACACTGAGGCCCGAGGGGCCGTGGGCGTGCCGAGAGGCTGGAGACCCTCCCGGGACCCAGCGGGCTGGCTTCGGCGGGGGGAGCCCGGCCTCGCTCCTCCACCAGAGGCTGCGGCTTCGCAGACGGCACCGGAGTCTGCCAGCGCCCGCATCTTCTGGGCGGGAGGCAGTCTCCCGCACTGTGTCTTCCCGGGAGGGTCTTCGCGGCTTTCAGTAACGTCTTGGGACAGAGCCCTGGGAGCTGCCCCTCTCCGGAGGGCCTGTCGCCCCTCCTCAGGGCCGCGCGTCCTGGCTTCGGGGACAGGTGCGGGGGCGGGGGGCGGGGCTGTAGCTGCTGGTCCAGACTTTCTCCTTCCTAGTTGGGGGAGCAGAGGGGACCGAAAGGGCAGGGCGGTGACCTGGGGAATCCCAGGAGAAATCTGGAAATGACCCTCGGGGAGAGAAGAGAGTTCTGGGGGAAATTCCTGTTTTGCTGGGGAAAGCCGGAGGAGTTGGGATGGGGGGGGGGGTGTCAGCCTCCAGGCTGGGGTCCTTGGAGGGCCTGCGCTGACACAGGGGGCCCTCACCCCAGGGGGTCACAGGGCTGGGGGTGCTGCCCCTGAGCCCGGACTCTGGCCCTGCATTGTTCCCAGGAGGCCACCCTGCCCTGGTGACCGGGTGGTGGTGGGAGCCATTATTCATGCCACGCGCGCCTGGGGGAGGGGAGGGCGGGGAGCAGGGCTAAGGGACTGAGGAGGTCGGTGCCCCGTGGCAACTTGGGATGAAACAGGGACAACCTACTTCTCCTGCAGGTGCTGGCCCAGGCAGCTGCTCCCCCAACTGCGAGCACCGGGAGGGAGCCCTGAGGTCTCCGGCGCAGTTGGCTGGTAGGTGGTGATGCTCATTCAGCCCTGACAGTGGCGGGCCGCACAGTACTTGTGCTTAAAAACGTCTCCTCTGGAAAAACAGACAATTCTTAACCACAGCGTTTGACTGAGGCAGCAGCCTGGGAGTTGGAGGGCGCCATCTCCAGTGAAGTCCCGCCCGCTGCACCCCCCTTTCCTCCCCCTGCCCCATCATCACTGATAAAGGTTTGTCAGCCCTATTCCAGATGGGTTCCTTGTATTAATGGGAACCTTACTTATCATTTCCTGGGGTCTGCACTGTGGTAGGAGGGGTTTTAGGCTTAACCGAACTGCGCCTCCCTGTGGCTCCCCACTGCCACCTACAGGATGTCTCCTGGCTCTTGCCCTGTTAGTCCTTCTCACAAATAATGACCTGGCCCCAGCACTGGGCTTCTGCAGCCCAAACTCCTGAAATCCTTTCATAATTCCCTGCGGCTGTCCACTGGCTCAGCTCCTCTGGCCACAGTGGCAGCGACCTGTTAACGGAGGGGCGGCCTGCGGTGTCTGGGCCACTAGACACATCCTGGGACTTGATCTGGGTGGTGGTTTCACACAGGTAAGCACATTGCATTGTCCGCTAGGCTGTATGCTTATGATTGGTGCCCTTTCCTGTATGTGAATTATATTTCAATAAAATTGTAAACACTCGGAGGGGGGGCAATGGGGAGATATATATACATGTAACACAATAAAAAAATAAAAATAAATTGTAAACAGATTTTGGTGGGTGCAGTACCCAGCCCCACTGTAATCAAAGGCCTTTTTCCTTTCCTTTCTTCTTCTTTTTCTTTTGTGGGGCGACCCTTGAGTTGAGACAAGCCATCAGGAAGCAAGTACAGCAATGAGATACATTCTATATGAGGGGTGCTTAGAGTTCCTGGAGAAGGTCCCATGTTGCCGGGAAGACTTCATGGAAGAGGTGATTACTGAACTGGATCTGAAGGATAAGTATGTAAAAAGCCTTGCTTCTTCTCTTTCCTTCTCTTTCCCTCTGTCACTATTTTCCAGCATCATCACATTGTCCACCTCCTCCAGGAACTTTTCCCAGAAAAATTCTACCCAAACCCCAAATTCCAAGGAGCTCCAGACTTACTTCTTGCCCCCCCTTGTCTTCACAGTGTCAGCTATCATACAGGGTGGGGCAAAAGTAGGCTTAGAGTGGTTCATATGGAAAATAATAATATATATATATATATAAAAGGCTAAGCAACAGGCCGACCAGCCAACCAGCTGATGGCTATGGCGCGCACTGATCACCAGGGGGCAGACACTCAACGCAGGAGCTGCCAAGCAACAGCAACTTTGCAGAATGCCCTCTTGCACTCTGGGACCCCTCAGGGGATGTCAGGCTGCCAGTTTTGGCCAGATCCCTGCAGGCCAGGCTGAGGGACCCCACCTGCTGGAGTGACCCCGCTCACTACACAGATGCCCTTTCAGCCTGGTGCCACCCCAGGGGTGGCTGGCTGGGGAGGGACTGTGGGAAGTTGGCCCAGGGCAATGGTTGGCAAATTCATTAGTCAACAGAGCCAAATATCAACAATATAACGATTGAAAAATTTTTTTGAGAGCCAAATTTTTAAAACTTATTCTAATGCCACTTCTTTAAAATAGACTCGCCCAGGCCATGGTATTTTGTGGAAGAGCCACACTCAAGGGGCCAAAGAGCTGCATGTGGCTCTTGAGCCTCGGTTTGCCCAGGGCATGTCCGGCCCATCTCACCCAGTCCCACCCTGCCTGCCACCTTCTAATTAATTTGCTTTCAATGTGCATGAATCTGTGCACCAGGCCTCTAGTGATTAATAAATAATAATGTAAGAATAAACTGTGTTTCACATGCTCACAAGTGTAAACCTACTTTGCTTCACCCAGCATTCCACCAACTATCAGCTGCCTCTTCCTGCTACCCTGCCTCCCCCTAGGCCAGTTACACTGTGAGTACTTAAGAGCTGGGACTGTATTTACCTGTATTTCTAACACTTCCCCACCCCTGCCCAGGTGTCTCACAGAATACCTGCACATAGAGTGTTGGATAAACAGCTGGGGAAGTGAATTATTTGCACGGCACCTTTGCAATTATTCTTGGTGCTTTATTGACATATCTTATTTACCAATGAAAGCAAGTCTCCCAAGGGTAGAGGCTGCCCTATATTTCCCTTGTGCTTTGTATCCAAATCTCTAGCCCATTAGCTGGGCCCTGTGGTTACTATTCAATTAGGAAGACATAACCTTGGCCCTGGCCCACGTTCTCAGTGGTTAGAGCATTAGCCTGCACAACCAAAGGGATGTAGGTTCCATTTCCAGTCAAGGGCACACGTACCTTGGTTGCAGGTTTGATCCCCGGCCTCAGTCGGAGTGCATACCAGTGGCAACTAATTGATGTGTCCCTTTCAGATGGATGTTTTTTCTCCCCCACCTCCCACCCCAGCCAATTCTTCGCCCCCGAGTACTCTCTCTAAAACATCAATGGAAAAAATATCCTCAGTGAGGATAAAAACATTTTTTAAAGTCACATCCTTGCACGGTCCCTTTGTCATACTCTGACTTTCCTCCTGGTAAATTGGAAGGGAATGATCCCTGCTCCCCAAGCTCTGGAGAGCAGTTTGAGACCCCAACTGTGGAAAGACGAATAGGGTGGCAGAAAGGAGCTGTAGGAGTGAAGGGTCCTCAACTCTTGCCAACTGAAATTGATTCCTTTGCCTCAAAGGTCACCTCCTCTGGGAAGCTTTCTTCCATCTTCCCAGGGTCCCCTCCTCAGGGCTGCCAGCCTGAACCATGGCTGGTGATGCTTCCGGCCACCCCTCCAAGGCCAGGGCCAAGGCCAGGACCAGGGTGTGGGAGGTGACTTCGGGGGCGGGGGGCAGGGGGGAGCAGAGGTGTTTGCACTACAGAGAGGCACTGTCACTTACACCTGGAAGTTACGAAGTCATAAAGCAGCAGCATTTCTCAGGCCATTGACAGGTGATCTACATCCTGGATACTCAAGGAGAAAGCAAACAAGATAATATAAGACAGAGCAAAATAAGAGCCGGATACCCTCACCTTTTACATGAACACAGCTGCCCAAATTCCTTTGTGGGGAAACCCCTCGTGTACACTTTATTCTCTCACTGTTGCTGTTAGGATTGGAAACCTTAAATATAATACAGAATGTACAAAGAGAAAAGGTCTGGTTACCGCCGCCTCGTGGGCTCCTCTATGTGCCCAGGGGCCTGCCCTTGGTCCTCAGCACCCTCGAGTGGCTGCTTGCCAGTCTCTCAGGAGGCCAGGCAGGAGCAGTAGAGTGAAGTCTCTAGTTCAAGGTCACCAAGCACATTCTGCAGTTCCCCTGGCCATTCTAGGGCACGAGGCTGCCCTTCCTTCACCTCCAGAATTTGGTCTTCTCAGCCCCCACATCATTGCCTTGCTGCCCAGGGTATGAAGAGTGGATTGGCATGCTCTCTCTAACGTTGGCATGGGGCAGGTGGCAGACAGCTTGGTGCCAAGAACTGCACCCCGGATGAAACAGCCACCCTGCCCCATATGAATGCAAACAGTAGAGCTGGGTGTGGGCACAAAGGGCCTCCTTTTCAAATATCCGGATGAACCAAGTTTTTAGCCTGGAGAGTGAGGGACTAGTCACTGCAGGTGGCAAGACGCCCGAAGCACCTTAGAATTAGCTCGGTGGCCACACATATCCCGAGGGAATGTTGCATAATACCTGGCATTTAGTTGGTGCTGAATATGTGTGAGTGCTCCAAAGTGCTAGCTGAAGCCAGGCTAACGTTGAGAGTCAGAAACACTCTCTGAAACGATCTAGTACCATCTCCCACTGAGAAACAGAATCCCTTCACTGCACAGCATCCCTGCAGGCACCGCTCAGCCTTACCCTCAGCACTGGAGTCAGAGAGACTTGTGAGGCCCGTGGAAAACTGAGGCTCAGCTCCCTCCCTGCCTCCTAAAATGGGGAGAATAATTGAGAAAATGTAGACAGAGTGTGTAACACGGGGGCTGACACATCAGGTTCTCCATAAAGAATTCTTCTCTTTCCCTCCTCCTCCTCTCCCTTCCTCTGCCTTCTCCCCCTTTTCTCCTGCTCTCCTCCTCCTCTCCCTTTCCCCCTCCTCCTCTCCTTCCTCCTCCTCCTCCTCCGCTTTTCCTCTTGCCCCCTCCTCCTTTTCCTCCCCTATCCTTCACAGCAACACACACTGCTTCGCTTGGCGTGTACCTAGGACAGTGGCAAGCGGAGTGCGGTGCTGGACCAGAGGCATCCACCTGTCCCGGGAACTTGTTAGAAATGCAGATTCTTGGTCTGCCCAGGAATGCTGAGTCAGACACTCGGGGGTGCGGCTCGGGTTCTGCTCTAATAAAGCCTCCAGGAGCCTCAGTGGAGCTGGGGTTTGGGAATCACTGCTCTAGAGCCACAAAGGGAAACAAACGTCTAGTTCCCATGCTACTGAGAGCCAGCCATTCTGCAAACATTCTTCGTGTTCCTCCCCAGTTTGATTCCCACCAACATCCTCTCCACCTCTTTCAGCCACTCCTCATTTACCATGGATTCCAGACCCTTTGCCGTCTTTTTCTCACCATCATGTCATGCTTTCATCGCCAGTGACCCTCTTAAAAAGGGGGCTGCACCTGGCGGGTTTGGCTCAGGTGTTGGCCCGTGGACTGAAGGGTGTCAGGTTCAGTTCCCGTCAAGGGCACATACCTCAGTTGCAGGCTCAATCCCTTGCCCCAGTCGGAGCGCATGCAGGAGACAACCAATCCATGTGTCTGTCTCACATCCATGTCTCTCTCTCTCTCTCTCTCTCTCTCTCTCTCTCTCTCTCTCTCTCTCTCTCTCACTCTCCCCCTCCCTTCCACTATCTGGAAGAATCAATGGGAAAATATCCTCAGGTGAGGATTAACAAAAATAAAGGGTGACTCCTAGCTACTATAACAGGATTCCCCAGCAGTCTAAATAGCTCGAAGTGCACATGTAAGGTTAGCCTCAGTAAAAAGAAACATCAATGATGAGAATCATTGATCGGCTGCCTTCTGCACACCCCACACTGGGGGTCAAGCCCAAAATCGAGGCTGTGCCCTGGCTGGGAATTGAACCATGACCTCCTGGTTCATAGGTCAAAGCTCAACTACTGAGCCATGCTGGCAGGGCTTCTATCTACCTTTAAAATTGTGTGTCTCGCCCTGGCCAGGGTAATTCAGTTTTAGAATGTCGTCCTGTGTGGACTGAAGAGTGTGGGTTCAATCCCCAGTTAGGGTGCGAGTGGGAGACAGCCAATTAAAGTTTCTCTCTCACACTCATGTTTCTCTCTCGACTTTAAAGAACAAACAAAAAGTTTTAAATTGGGCTGTCTCTCTTTTAAACTTTTATTTAGGAGTTCTTGATATATTCTGGATGAATCCTTCTTCAGTTAATTTATTGTACATACCTTCTCATTGTCTGTACCTACATTATCTGTAGTCTTCACAATGATCCCATGAGAGAAGCATCATTCTGCTCCATTTTATCGATGAGGAAACTGAGGCTCAGGAAGGCACATAGTCACATAACTAGGGAATGTTAAAGCTGAATTTCGAGCCAAAATTCCTGACTGCAAAGTCCAGATCCTTCCCTCAGGGATCAAGAGGGAATCATTTTAGTCGCCTTTCCCTGCTCCCAAGTGTCATTTACTAGTAACTTTGGTTTGTCCTCCTCTTCCCTGCCAGCCTTCTTGCGGGGGAGGGGTCCCCATTCAGCCACAAGGCAGAAGGGTCCTTCCTTCAGCTATTCCAGAGTAAGGATAGCAACTCATGTTATAATGCACTGTGACCAACAGTCACCACTGAGGCAAGTGCTGAGCGCAATGCATCATGCTCTACCTTCTGTTTCCTGGTCAGCCTTTCCTTTGGGCTCTGGGAGCTATCCATTCAGCTGGGAGCACCCCACCCACCCAGGGCTGCCCAGGAGCCCACCTTGTGTGCTGGCTACCTCCTCACTTACTACCCTTCCTGTGGTCCCCAGCAGGGGTGTCTGTGACACAGATCAACAGTCAGCTCCTTTAGGATGGAGGTTGGGCCACTCATTAATCCTTTTATGTCAGAGGACCAGCACAGCACCTGTGTAGCATACAGCAGGCATTCAGAAAATACAGTGGTACCTCGAGATACGAGTTTAATTCGTTCCATAACCTTGAGGCGTGGGAAACTATGAGACGCTCGAGTCAGGTAAACTGGTGGGTCCTGTGCAGCCAGCCGATCTGCGCGATTACTCGTATCTCAACTGTTGCTCATATTTCAAAGCAAAAATCGCTCACTCTACGGCTCGGATCTCAAAAATCTCGTATGTTAGAGCACTCGTATCTCAAGGTACCACTGTAGTACCTACCCAAACGTGTGTTTAATTACTCTAACCTTGAAGTTATGAAAACCTCTGAAGCAAGAAATAATATTCTTAGAATATTTCACGAGGAATGTACACGTTACCCATCTCACCAGTGGTTCTCAGACCTGGCTATATATATTTGAATCATCTCGAGGTTCAGGAAAGACTCTCTGGCTGATGGAATTCTGCCTGGATATTTTGCAAAAGCTCCCCAGGGCTCTCTAGTGTGCGGCTAAGGTTGGGAACCACTGCTGCTGAGAACCTAGTTTACCAGCGGAGACTTACCAGTACTATCTGTCCTGCGCTGCGTAGGCCCCTCATTAACGTGCCTTTACTGACTCACACATGGGCTTCCTGCCTGGCTTTCGGGGGCCTAGGATATGGTACTGGAGTTAACGGTGGAGATATTGGCGTCACAGGGCCCCTTCATCAAGACACACAGGACAGCTTTCGATTGGGCATCAGCATCAGGAGAAGCTGTGATTCTCCTGAGCAACCAATTCATGTTGACCTTAAGGATGCTGGGAATCCCCTACTCACACTGTTTCCCAAACTCATCGAGGATGCGGGAAAGCTCCTGGCCGAAGTCACAGTCTACCTTTATCGCCTGGGTCGAGTTGTATGGTCTATGTGTTGTGTACAGACTTGGTCTTTATTTTCTCTCCTTTTCTCCCCACCCTCTTTTCTTTGTTCCCCCTACAATCATGCTACTTAATTGAGATATAATTTATGTATCATAAAATTCACCCGTAGAGGACAGTTTAGTGGTTTTTAGTAGAGTTACTGGGTTTTGTGACCATCACACTACTGAGTCCAGAACATTTTCTTCCCCCAAGAAGAAACTCTACCAGTAAATCCATTGGCAGTCACTCCCCACTGCTCCTCCCTTCGGCCTTTGGTAACCAATAGTCCACTTCCTGTATCTGTGGACATTTCACATACATGGGAGCATGTAGTATGTGGTCACATGTTGTAGCAGGTATCAGTACTTCCTTCCCTTTTATGGCTGAATAATATCCCATTGTATCGATGAACCACCTTTCATTTATCCCTTCATCAGTTGGTGGGCTTTGGGGTTTCCACTTTTTGGCTAGCATGAGCAACGCTGCTAAGAACCCTCATGCACAAGTTTTTATGTGAATATGTTTCCATTCCCTTGGGTACGGTACCTAAATGGGTGGATTTCTTGGATCATATAGTAACTCTACTTACCTTTTGGATCATCTTTTCTTATTAAAAATTTTTTTCATTTCACTGTATTGCATGTATCTCTGTAAGCCGCTGAAAATTCTCCTTTATGGAATGAGGCAAAGTATAAATAAATAAATAAATAAATAAATAAATAAATAAATAAATAAGCCACAAAGCACTCCCAAGCCATCTGTTTAATAATCTGCACTAGAATTTTGCCAGGATTCTATATTGAGCTGCTTGGTCTATAGTTTCCAGAAATACCTTCTGTCTCTTTGTAAAAATCAGGACATTTTCTGGTCTTCTGTGTCCTCCTCATTTATCTGGTTATTTTTCAGTTCTACCTGCAAGGTAGTTCATGACTCCTCTGTCTAACTCACCTGAGTCCAACCCCTGGAACTCATGGGCAGTCACATAAGCTCTCACCATCTACCTTCCCCTCTAGGGTGATGTCCTTAAGATTTTCTATCCAAGTAACTCGTGCACATGGCTAAAAATAAAATAGAACAGAAGCTCCTACAGTGAATTGTCCTGCCTCTCCCTTCCCTCCTCCAGTCCTGCCTTTAGCATCTCATTCTGGGAGGGACTTCCATCTCTCTAAACAACATGCTTATGTTGCTGTTTCTGGATTTCTCCATTTTAAACATCCTTCATTGATCTATAGCTATGACAGATGAGGATTGAATTCACACATACCACCCAAACAGCCCTCCCCCACCCTATTCCCAACATGGTTAAATAGCTGTTTTCATTTAGTTTCCTCTAAAATAAATAAATCTGATGACTACTCTGTTGCTTTAAGTAACATATGTGTATCTTTATTTCTCATCCCACGAGCCATTGGCAATATCCACCGAAACTATAACTGCATCAGGGTAAACTCCTCACTTCCAGGAGGTTACCCTGCTCATACAGTTGTACTTGTGCAAAATGACACATGCCCAAACTTATTACAGCACTTTTATAAAAGCAAAAGAGTGTAGACAGCCCAACTATTAATAGAGATTTGCTAAATAATTGACAAGACATCCATATAATGAAATATTATGCAACCATAAAAGTGAGAAAACTCTTTGTATATTGATAGGAAATCGTTCCTAAGATCTATTAAGTAAAACCTAAGGATGCAGAACATGTGGCTAACACATGCATAGCATCTGTGCAAAGGGAGAGAAAGTAGTGTGTTTATCTTCTTGGCTATTCATTAAATTCCCAGAATGTTACAGCAATATCAAGGAGGCAAACCAGGTGGTGGGAGGTATTTCTACTAACATGCACTCCTGAGCCTTTCAAATTATGGAGTGCATGAATGTGTTGTCTATTAAAAATAAATAGATAAGCCCTGACCAGTTTGGCTCAGTGGACAGAGCGTCGGCCTGCGGACTCAAGGGTCCCAGGTTTGATTCCGGTCAAGGGCATGTACCTTGGTTATGAGCACATCCCCAGTAGGAGATGTGCAGGAGGCAGCTGATCAATGTTTCTCTCTCACTGATGCTTCTTTTTTTAAAAAATAAATCTTTATTGTTCAGATTATTACAATTGTTCCTCTTTTTTCCCCCCATTGCTCCCCTCTACCTGGTTTCCAATCCACCCTCTGCCCTTACCCACCACCCCGCTCCCCATCCTCATCCATAGGTGTATGATTTTTGTCCAGTCTCTTCCAGCACCCCCCACACCCCTTTCCCCCTGAGAATTGTCAGTCCACTCCTTTCTATGCCCCTGATTCTATTATACTCACCAGTTTATTCTGTTCATCAGATGTTTTTATTCAGTTGATTTTTAAATTCACTTGTTAATAGATACGTAGTTGTTGTTCATAATTTTTATCTTTACCTTTTTCTTCTTCCTCCTCTTAAAGAATACCTTTCAGCATTTCATATAATACTGGTTTGGTGATGATGAACTCCTTTAGCTTTTTCTTATCTATGAAGCTCTTTATCTGGCCTTCTATTCTGAATGATAGCTTTGCTGGGTAGAGTAATCTTGGTTGTAAGTTCTTGCTATTCATCACTTTGAATATTTCTTGCCAATCCCATTTGGTCTGCATAGTTTCTGTTTAGAAATCAGCTGACAATCATATGGGTGCTCCCTTGTAGGTAATGAACTGTTTTTCTCTTGCTGCTTTTAATATTCTTTGTCTTTTGCTCTTGGCATTTTATTTATGATGTGTCTTGGTGTGGTCCCCTTTGGATTCCTTTTGTTTGGGAGTTCTGTGCACTTCCTGGACTTGTAAGTCTATTTCTTTCATAAGGGGTAGGGTGGAGTTTTCAGTCATTATTTCTTCAAATAGGTTTTCAGTATCTTGCTCTTTTTCTGGCACCCCCATAATTCAGATATTGGTATGCTTGAGGTTGTCCCAGAGGCTCCTTACACTATCTTCATATTTTTTGGATTCTTTTTGCTTTTCTGTTTGAGTGTTTTTTACTTCTTTATATTTCAAATTTTGACTTGATTCTTGCAATCCTCTAGTCTGCTGTTGGATCTCTGTATATTATTTTTATTTCAGTCAGTGTATGCTTGATTTCTAGTTGGTCCTTCTTCATATCCTCGAGGGCCTCATTAAATTTATTGGCCATTTTTAGAAAATTCTTGAAAAACCTTATAACCATGGTTTTGAACTCTATATCCAGTCATTTGCTTTCCTCCATTTCTTTCATTTGTGACTTATTTGTCTCCACATTTTGACTGCTTCCCTGAGTTGATAGAGTGGTTTTGTGTGATAGGTGTTCTATAGGGCCCAGTGGACACTCTTGGTGCACCCTTTTGTGGGCTGTGTGCATAGTGTTGTTGTAGTTAAGCCTTGATTGTTGTTGGTATCACTAGGGGAAATTGACCTCCAGGCCAACTGGCTGTGAGGATCAGCTGTGTCTACGCTGGGAGAACTTCTGTGCTGGAAACACCCTTATGAGACAAGCCCTGCAAAAGCCTCTATGCTCAGCTTGGATGGGGCAGAGTCTCAGGGCGAAGCAGACTGCAATGGCTTCCAGTCAGCCCTGCCCTAAGAGGCCCCTGTGTCTCAGTGTTCCTTGGTAATTGCTGCAAGCACCTCTGAGAGAAAGCCGCCCTCAAGTTTTGCCTGCTGCCAGACAGTCCAGTTTCTCGCCCTATGAGTCTGGGTCCCCAGAGTCTTGCCTGGCACTGGAGTTCAGAGCTTTTGGGAGCTTTTGTCTCCCTCCCAGTTGAGAAAGCCAGCCGTGCACTTAGTTGCCAGTGCTCTCTGCACGCATGCGCCTTTGTATCTCTGCCTTCTGCAGCTCCTCTGAGTCTCAGTGTGCTCTTCTCTTTCCTCCTAGTTGTAGAATTTCCTCTCAGGCAGCCTTCCTGTAGTTCTGGATGATGTACATTTTGTCTTTTAGTTGTAGTTGTGAAATTGTTGTACAAGGCAGCAGTTTAGGTGTTTACCTATGCTGCCATCTTGGTTTCTCCTCACTGATATTTTTAATTCTCTATCTCTCCCACTTCCTCTCTGTAAAAAAATCAATAAAATATATATTTTTAAAAAGTAAATAAAATTTCAAACTCTCCCTTTGTAGCATCTCAGTGTTGTTTTTTAAGAAAGCACATATATTATGCTAAGTTATTATTCAGGGTTGGGCAAAAAGTAGGTTCACAGTTATAATACAAATAAGTAATACAATAATTAATAAATGACACAAGAATAAACTGTTTCATGTACTACTCACAACTGCAAAGCTACTTTTGTCCAGCACTGTGAAATAACTGGTATGTTACTCTGTAGATTCTCTGAATTCATATGCTCTAATATAACATAACCTTTTAATATTGGAGATGCATTTTGCTATGCCAATATGCCTAAATATTCCATATTGCATTTATCCTACTTATATTCTCTTTTTAAAGGTCTCTTTATAAAAAAGGACTTGAAAGGGAAACAGCAAAATGTTAACAGTGGTTATTTCTGGGTAGTTGGCATATGAGTGGTTTTAAGTTTCTTTTTTATCCTTTCTCTGTTTCTCCCCCGAGTGGTTAGGATAAGGACATGCTGCTTCTGATAATCAGGAAGAAAGCATATATGCTACCTCCTCTCGCCGTCCCCAGGGGAAAGCTCAGTCCCGTCTGTGTGCCTGTCAAGGCCCCTGTCTGCATGTCCATCTTCTCCCATCATCCCCTGTGGCCCCCCACAGGAGAGCCGGTGACCCCTGAACAGGCCTCCTGCTGGCTGCTCTCCACTGACCTGCAGAAATGTGACCCGGCCTTCACTGCCCGGCTCAGATGTCCCTCCCCGATAAAATCGGTGGCTCCCTCCTTTGGCCCAGGTGACACCTGTCTCTCTGGATGGGATGCCTCATATGTGTGGTCCTTGTCTCAGGATCACCGAGTTCTCAGTGGTGGCCCAGGCCCTGGCTCGGGATGAGGGCTGGGAATGTGTGGCCCAGCAGCCTCCTGCAGCTGCCCCCCCCCCCTACCGCGAGTCGGAGGTGCTAACCGAGCTGCTGCTGGCAACAGGCCTCACTTCACTCGGTGTCCCCTTGCGAGCTCCTGGGGTGTGATCTTGGTGTTCTGCCTGCCCTGGCTGCAGGCCTGCTTCCCTCCTGGCAGGCCTCTACCTGGCAGCATCTTCAGGCGGCTGCATCTTCCAGACCAGCACCTGTCTGGACCAACCCCAGCGGTCCAGCTTGAGCGGAAAGTGCTCTCCCAGGATGGCTGGTCTGCTGGAGGAGGAAGTGGGGGAGGAGGGGTCCTTCCCTCATGTCTGTTGGAGCAAATGAGGCTGGGAGATGAGGTGACATTTTCCTCGGAGACTTTCACAACCTCCTTCCCCCCCAACTCCCCTTCCAGAGGAGTGGGATAGCCTGCTAACATCCAGAGGGAAAGTAGCCGGAAGGGGAGGAGATGGGGTAGGAGGAGGGACTAAAGCAGACTCCACCACCCACCTCCCTCCCCTGGAGGACTGAGTCTGTGCCTTCTGGCAGATTCCTGCAGAAGGCAGAACTCCCCAGAACCCCACTCCTTCCCAGTTTCTCAAGGCAAAGACTTAGGGGCTCACAGCTACCACCCTCCTCTCACCAAGCCCTACCCCCAGCTCACGTGGAAGCCATAAA